>OX424574.1:123656313-124347146 GCA_949152435.1 Gastracanthus pulcherrimus
ATTTCACCAGGTTGTCTGATTGGGTGAAGTCTTGTCGCGAAGGCGACAATTCTTCTCGTAGGCCCCAATAATTGCGTCTTGTATAATCTCGCAATTTTTGTCGATAACCTCTGTCGAGGTATACTTATCCGTGAGAGTCGTCAGATTTACTGACAAATCACTTACATAACCTTCCCAGTTCGTTTGCCTAGGGTTTCTCCATTGACTTCGTTCCTCCTGAATCTCTCTGATTTCGAAGAAAATATGGCTGTGATCCGACATAGAGACCTCATCAGAGACTCTCCAGGGCCGCCACTATGCTTTCAGCTTGCGCCTCGTCCAGCCGTACCTCTGGATACTCTGCAGGGATGACGGCCATCTTCATATCGTTGGCCGTCGCCCTACTGTAGTTCAGAGGTACCTTCGGCTCCTCCTTATTAGTCTTCTTAACCCTCCTCGGGGTTGAACTGTCCGAGTGAGGTCTTTTGTTCGGAGTAGTGTCAACGGCCATGGGCTCGGAAGTAGTCACCAAGCCTCTGCCGGTATCCCATCGCCGTTTCCTCCACTCTGAACTCGACTGTTTCTTTTTATTTTTGTTCTTCCTATTTACCTGCTTTGAGCCTGGTGCACCCTTGATGGATTCGGGAATAGCGATGCCGGTATTGGCAGCCTGAGGGCCGCGCGCCCGAATCTCGCTATGCCCTACCTCGTCACAAGGTGCTACAGAACTCAAAGCCCCCTCTTCTACCGATTCAATTTTGCCTGGGATCCCGTCGGTATTGCCAGCCTGTAGTAACAGGTCGGTCGCCCGAACGGTATCGCCATCGCTACCTTTTTGATTTGGGCTAGGGAGCCCGATCTGTTGTGACACATTTTCGTCGTTTATATAATTTTTACTCATTTTCATAGGGTGGGTGGTGGCGGAGGGAAATGCAAAGTGTATTGTGGTCGGAGGTCAGGCTGTCGCTCAGTAGTCGAAGGTGCAGCCCGTGTCCTGATCCAGGTGCCCGCCGTGCCCGGCAGTGGCCTCGGCAGAGCCCCCCGCCCCCCCAGCACAGCATGGCCCTATCTGGTCGCCATCCAGCACTACTGCACCCGGGGAGGTTTTCGCCGGTTGATGGGGCAGCCAGATCAATGGGCTAGATATAACCGGGCCAGTTTTTAAGCTGTACCCTCTGTCGGACCCGAATGGACACCCATCCGGGATCCGCGCTGCACCGGACACCAAGCGCAGGATGTTCCGCTGTGTGTGAGTGTTTGTGTACTACGTGTTGTGCAGTTTGCTTGTGTGTAACCCGCGCGTCTTCCGCCAGAGTACGCGCGGTGGTGAGTATACCCCAACCAGGCCTCACCTAGCTCAGGTTGGAGGGTTGTTTCTTTGTCACTCGAGTCCGCTGGGCTTCCCTAAGTCCACCGGGCCGGGGCTAAGGTGGTGCCCCGCCCCCACCCGAGGGGTTTAAAGGGCCCTGACACACCGAGAGAACCCAAGCGAGGTTCGACCCTGCCTAGGCTAGGACCTAGCAGACCCGGATCGACCGAGATCGACTTAACGATCCCCGCCCACCCGCGCCCATGCAGCCCCGACCGTCGGATACTCAGTCCCTCACCCTCCGACGCGATTACCCGTTTATAGGGTCCGGCGGATCAGGAGGGGGCCCGTCCCCCCGCTTTCCGCTCCCCGTGGGGCAGAGCTTTAGCCCCCAGGACATCCGAATTAGGCCTCTCCACCGTCCCCGAAGGGCACACGACGAGGTCCTACAACCCCTAGGAGAGGATTATTGCAGAAACTTAAATACATTTTAAGTCTCTGCAGCTTACGTACTATAGTATATTTATTCAATCGTGGTATTTTAGAAAACGAAGTTGATATTCTCCGTGTTCTTGGACAATGCATTGTGTGTAGTAGAATGCAGAATGATGAGCGAGTAAAGCACATTATGCAGCAGTATCAGCTGATTCTCGGTAAGATTTAGTACACTTATATAAGTATAAATAATGTTTCCATATATCTCCTATAATAATTAAAATTTTCAGACATCGACAGAATGATGACCGATACCGAAGGGGATGAAATACTTGCAAACATGGAATTGGTGGATGTAGTGCAAGAGGGAGAAAGACAACAAGGGGGGATGGATGTTGAACACGTGACATCAATAGTAGAGGCGTTTACTGCTGATGAATCATCATTAAACATACCAAAAGAGCCTGTGATTAACGTTACGAGGTCAAACAATATACCAACCACAAAAGAGCAAGACCCAAGTTTGCCGACTGAACTGATTCAGCTTACTTCTGGTGCAGAGGTCGATATGTTAAAAATATTACCGACCAAATCCGTAGAACCTGTACCCAGTACATCAGAAAACTGCTATGCCGAGTCTGAGAATGATGAGGGATTTGGAGGAGGTGAAGAGCCCGCCGACGGAGATGACAGCGTCTGCTTAGCCTCTAACCCGTCTACAGACTTAACAACAGATTACAGTAGCGCAAGTGACGATGCCAACGATGACGACATTGATTGTAAGTGTATTCTATACAATAGTATACTATTATGTATAAATACACATAAATAAGTATATTTTTTAGTCGTGTATTTGCAGGAGGGTGCTGGTGCTGAAAAACCAAAGACCAAGTACATCGTGGTTCATCGGCAGTCGCGAAGATATTATCGACGTTTTCAAATGGTCGACCGCGACTCACTGATCACTCTGACGCGACCACCGTCCAATGCAGACATTGACGAGTGGCTGAATAATGCTATACAAGCTCTCTACAGGTATGTGTGCGATAATGCCGCGACAACTGATTTTATTGGGTTTTCTATCAACTCGGATCAGTTTAGACAGGGCCCAATGTGGATTTCGTTTAGACGACTGCATGAATTACGGGCACCAGATATACTAGACTTATTATCAAACGTTGCACAAAGCAACGACGGTTTTGAAATAGACAGCACATTGAGAATTAATGTGCATACTGTGACGGTACCTGAAGGACGCGGTTGGGTGGCACTCACATCTAAGACTGTCTTTAAACGATCTATTTTAAACATTCGAAATACAGATAATCTCTGCTTACCTCGTGCGCTTGTTTGTGCGCACATGTACGTCATTCGTGGTCACGCTCGCACAGGATTTCTACAAAAAAAGTGGGATAAAATCCGTAACTGTAGCGGTAAATATCAAACGGAAGAGGCCATGATACTTGTTAGATCTGCTAAGGTAAGTGTACCCGAAACGGGGTGTGGAATATCAGAGATACAGCTTTTTCAAGAGTATTATGCGTGTTTTGATGTTGCTATAGTAGTATACTCGTTTCAAGGTTTCGCACGTGGAGATAAACCAATATACGATGGTACAGACATTGTTTATAATGTTGGTAACATCGTCAGATACACTCTTCGTATCATGCATTATGAAAGTCATCGGCACTATCAGCCTATTTTAAATTTAGTAGCTGCAGCCGGTAGTCGTGGTTATTGTATACCGTGTAATAAAAAACTGACAAATAATAAGAGTCATAGGTGTCAGTATAAATGTCGATATTGTCTACAGAGCCCACCTTGCGAGCGTGATCAAGACAGGTGTAATTGTTCATACTGTGGTAGAGAGTTTCTCGGTCAGACGTGTCTATTGAACCACTTGAAACAGGGATCGTTTGATAAGGACCACACGGTATGCGAAAGTATTAAAATTTGTGAGAAATGTTGTAGAAGCATTAGAATTATCAACGATACGAGTCCACACGATTGCGATATAATATTTTGTAAAGTTTGTAAGATGAAGCAAACAGTCGGTCACCTCTGTTTTATGCAACCTGTTATCGATCAACAGAGAAGTAAAAAACACATATTATACTTATTCTACGACTTCGAAACACAGCAGTCGGAGACAGTAGTCGGTGATGATAAAACACATATACATGTGGTGAATCTGTGTGTGGTACAGCAAGTATGCAGTCTATGTTTAGATAATGAAAACATTTCGGAATCTTGTACTTTTTGCGAAGTACGCGAATACGTGTTCACGATCGATCTGATAAAGCAATTAGTTGATTTAGCCTTGGAGCGCAGACAAAATATTAAAAAAGTTATTTGCATAGCTCATAATGCTCAAGGCTTTGACGGTCAATTTGTCTTACAACACTTAGCCGAACGAAAAGATTTACGTGAAAAACCGTCGGTAATTCTCAACGGTTCAAAAATAATTTTATTAGAGCTTTTACATGTTAGATTTCTTGACAGTCTAAATTACTTACACATGAGCTTAAGTGCTTTGCCGAAGGCTTACGGTCTGAATGGTATTGAAAAGGGTACGTTCCCCCACCCATTTAATACACCGGAGAATCAAAATTATGTGGGTGAGATGCCAGCGGTAGAGACATTTTCGCCAGAGTCGATGGGTGTCAAGGAACGCGAAGCATTTTTAGTTTAGTGCAATGATAAAAGAGAACAAAATTACCTATTCAACTTTCGAGATGAAATACTAAAATATTGTAAGCAGGACGTTAAAATATTATGATTAGCATGTCTCGCGTTTAGAAAGACATTTATCGAGTGTGGTTCGACAGATCCATTTTTAGAGTGTGCTACGATAGCGTCATCGTGTATGCGTGTATACCGCAAGAAATTTTTAAAAAAATATACGATAGGCATTATACCGCAGGGTGGATACCGACGTGTTAATAATCAGTCATTGAAAGCCGCGCAGTGGCTCGCGTGGATGGAGAGTGAACTGAGTCGGATGATACAGCACTCAGAGAGATCACGTGAAAAGAGACTGCCCGAAGGTCCTCTGGTAGACGGGTATTGCGAGCTAGATAACGGAGATAAAGTAGTCTTACAGTTTCATGGCTGCTACTGGCATGGTTGTGTTTGGTGTTATACAATGAACAGAGATTCTTCTAATGTAAAAGGGGACGAGAGCTTGGATGAAAGGTATGAAAGAACAATTAGAATGTCAGAAAAAATTAGGAGACATGGATATAGACTGATTGCAAAGTGGGAATGTGATTTTGACCGTGAGTATAGTGAAAACGAAGGAATGATGACGTACATAAAGAGGGTAACGAAGGATTGGCATACACCACTAGATCCGCGAAATGCGTTTTTCGGAGGTCGAACCGGCAACACTGTAAAATCATACGATATTAATCCCACAGACAAAATCAAATATATAGACGTCTGCTCGCTATACCCGTACATTTGTAAATATGGACGCTATCCCGTCGGTCATCCTAAGCTCTATATCGGGGAGGACGAATGCACGCGTTTAGTTGGACCCAACAACGACATAAGTAGGCTTGATGGTTTGTTAATGTGTGAGGTACTACCACCAAGAAATCTGTATCATCCTATTTTACGTGTAAAAATGCATAACAAACTGTTATTTCCACTGTGTCGATCGTGTGCTGAGTCAATGTGTCAGCAAGACTGTATTCATGAAGATATTAATGAGCGTGTTTTCGTCGGGACTTGGGTGGCTGACGAGTTGAAAAAAGCCGTGGAATTTGGTTACGAAATCAGAAAAATATTTGAGATCTGGTCGTATAAAGTCTCGCAATTTGATAAAAAGACCGGTAAGGGACTCTTTCACGCGTACATAGATAAATTTTTCGCTGAAAAAACTTATGCGTCGGGTTATCCGCCAGAGTGTGGCAATGACGAGCAAGCCATTAATCGTCACATTGAAGACTTTGAACGGGAGGAGGGTATAAAATTAGATAAAAATCGAATAGCGTTTAATGCTGGCTTGAGGTCTGTGGCAAAGCTATGTCTTAATTCATTGTGGGGTAAGTTTGGTCAGCGTGAAAACATGACGAGAACGGAGATAGTGACAGATCCACATAAATTATTTGAATTTTTGACTGACCCCGAGATAGTTGTCAATTCTGTTTTACCGGTTAATGATGACACGCTTTACGTCAGATCGTTTCATAATGATGATGCTAAAGTTGAACCATCACCTACCTGTAAAGTGGTCGGCGCAGCTTACACCACTACACTGGCACAACTTAAACTTTTCTCCGAGTTGGAGCCATTGGGTGAGCGCGTGCTGTATTACGACACAGATTCTATCGTGTATGTGAGTAAAGACACTGGTAATGAATACGAGCCGTCAACAGGGCCATTTTTAGGCAATCTTACCGATGAGTTGGCTGGTTACGGACTCGGTACACATATCACCTCCTTCGTCTCGGGTGGTCCAAAATTTTACGCTTATAAATATAGAATTCCAGATGGGAATCAGTCGTGTGTATGCAAAATCAAAGGTATCCGACTGAATGCTTCAACGTGTGAAAAAATTAATTTTGAAAGTGTGCGAAAACTAGTTAAAGGTGAAATACCACCAATGTTTGTGTGTTTCGATGCTATTGCACGCACATCGTTACACGATGTTGTCATGCGTGCAGAATGTAAAATATGCGAGCCCGTATACTCTAAGCGACGTTTCATAACTGACGACAAAAGCTATCCTTACTGATATAAAAAAATTCTGTAAATATTTATTGAAATAGGTAATAAATAGTGTAAATCTACCTCCACGTGTATAATTGACTATACCTATCAGATATTTTATCCGTCTCCTTCGTATCCTCTGTCACCTTGTTGCATGCGTGTGCAGCTCCAATGAGTTTCCGGAAAGAACTGTAACCACTGTCAAACTCCAAGAGCGTGAGCAGTCGACTATGTGTTGCCTCTCACTACGCGTGCGCGCGCACTCAAAGTCCTTACTGCGCGCGCGCGCGCCAATGAGCTTCCTGGAGGGGAGCCAAATGACTTGCCATTGGCATGCTCGGCTACCGCGTGTGCGCGTGCGCGCGCGCTCAGAGCCTCTTATAGCGCGCGCTCGCGCACCAATGAGCTTTCTGGAAGGAAGCCTGATGGCTTGCCGCTGGCAAGCTCGACTACCGCTCGCGCACGCGCGCGAGATGGGGCCCCGCGCGCGCGCGCGTTCTTTGTGCTCCCCGGACGGGGCTCTTATAAATCTCAAGTGATTTGACTGATGACTTCCAGTCTGCGTCATGGATGTGCGCTGGAAGCATCCTTGGACCTGTCTGATTTGCGGTCCCACATCGTGTGGCAAGACAGTGTTTGTGAATAATTTTCTCAAATATATTGAGCAGATGAGCGATACACAATTTGAACGTATATTATTCTATTATACGGAATGGCAGCCAGTTTATAAGGAATTTGTGGGTAATATCGAATTTCATGAGGGCCTGCCAAAGAGTGAGGACTACAGCGTCGATCCGGAGAAACCAAAACTCTTGATTCTCGACGACTTGATGCGAGAAGCCGCTAGCGCGGCCGTAGTCAATCTATTTGTGAAAGGCAGTCATCACTGTAATTTGAGTATTTTCTTTATTTCGCAAAATTTGTTTCATCCAGGACAGCGGGAAATATCGTTAAACTCAAATTACATAGTTATTTTTAAGAATCCTCGCGATCGCTCGCAGATACAGTACTTAGCGCGACAGCTCTGTCCGGAAGATCCTAAATTTGTGCAGGAGGCCTATACCGATGCTGTATCTCGGCCTCATCACTACTTACTTCTGGACTTGAAGCAAGCTACACCGGAAAATTGTCGATATCGCACATGCATCTTCCCATTTGACCGTCATCAGTACGTATATGTGCCGCGCAAGCAGATAGAAAGCACCTCTCTCACTGACAGCGTGCCAGTCCTTCGTGTGTGATGGAGTGAGCAACATCAGCAGCAGCAGCAGCAACAACAGTTCAGTCAGCATCACGAAGACCACACTATCCCATCAAAAAAAAGTATCTTGATATACTGAGAGTGCTGTGCTGTTATCTTGACGCAGTGCAACGCACAGCTCCTCTGCGTCAGGCCTGTCCAAGACTTGTGATCAGTCTTAGCGAGTGTGTGCTGAATATACTGCGTGGAAACGTGCCGTTGAGTAGACGCTACAAAAGTAAATTACGAAAGCACGCGTCAGTGCTGCGAAAAATCGTAGCTCCGGGGCAGACGATAGAAACTCGCAAGAGGCTTTTGATTAAAGTACAAGATTTCGTACCGGTTATAGTGAAACCTGTTTTATCAGCATGGAACATGCTAAGAAAATGATTTTAGTGCCTCAAAAATGTATCGAGAGGATAAATCAGCATCAGCAATGTTTACCGACAGCAGTAGTGAAACATTCAAAGACAAATGTCAGTGATAACTGTGATGGTGGTGGTAGTAGTAATGGATTATTAAACACAGTTCAGACACCGGGCTCGGAAGTATCACGTCTCGACGACGAAATGAGCAAAATCTTAAACTCCAAGGAATTAGATGATCGGGGAAAATACTTCCTATATCAATAGGTGTTGCAACGTTTCTTACATTACAAAACAACCGAGGACGGTCAAGCTGTTAACGAATCATTACCGACAGTCGATAGATCAGTAGCAGATACTGCAGTCGACCATGAGATTAGTTCAGATCAGCATATTATAAATAGCGTCCCGATGAGTTTTCGTGACAATGCGAAAAATCTTGTTAATATCCTCCGTCGGTCCGGTAGTGTGACGTGGGATAAATTTGGTGCTGTCTTGGTAGATGGCGCGCGTACGCGAGGTGTCAACATTGTGGACTTGATCAATGAGACTTTGAGAGGCAGAACACGTTCCTCTGGAATTCATAGGCAATGGAAAACTGTCTACCAGTGTTGCGGTAGCGGAATCTACCAGTAACAACAGCTCTTTACTCAACGATTCAATTTATACTTCTGACACACCATTATTGGGTAAGACATTGCTGTCATCGTCGTCGTCGTTATCCAGTGACCAAGACCAAGAGGAGGAGGAGGAGGAGGCGGCGAGTGCAGCGGCGGCGGGTGCAGTAGTCGATGCGGGCAACTCGACTTTTCTAAATTATAGAGACGGTAAAAAAAAGAGAAAATGAAGTAGTGCTCTTCCGATAGATACTTCGGTAAGATCGGTACCACCACCTACCAAAAAAATAATATTGACCGACGCTAAGCTCGGTAATTTAGCATGGAGTCGTCTAAAAGAGTAGAACCACTGCCATCTGGTGGTGGTGGTGGTGGTAGTGGTGGTGGTGATAGTGGTGGTGGTGGTAGCAGCATCTTAGACACACTCATTAATAGAGTACCCTTTGAAATACATGTACCAGGATATCAGTTCCTTGGTCCGGGTACTCATCTCCAGGAGAGACTAGCACGTGGTGAGACTGGTAGGAACGCTCTGGACAGAGCTTGTCTCGAGCATGATATTGCATATTCACGAGCAAATGGTAATGGCAATAGTGCTGATAGTGGGGGCGTATTCAAGCCGATCGACATTTGGCTGAGCGTGCTTTTTCACGTATGCTATCCGAGTCGTCGGATAGTGAGGAGAAGAGTATCGCTCTATTAGATGTTTTATGCATGGTTGGTAAGATCACATTTGATCGGGTTTACCGACGATTTAAAACTGCTATAAAACGGGTGCAGAAACGAAAAAAACGTTCAGTCGGCAGAAGAAAGACGAATGGAGAAGAAGCTTGAGCAACTGTACTACGGCCTACCGGCCCCATCAGCATATGCTGGTGGACATAGTCTCATATGGGCGACACGTAAAAAATTCCGCTCAGACAAGGTGAGAGAGTGGCTGGAGGGTCAAGATGCACACACACTACATAAAATGGTGAGGCATCGTTTTCCTCGACGATCTTACAGAGTGTTTAACCCATATGAACTGTGGGAAGCTGATTTAACAGACCTGTGCGCTCTAAAGACGTATAACGATCAAACCGCTTATTTATTAGTAGTCATTGATGTGCTTTCAAAGTACGCGTGGATAGAACCACTTCTCAATAAAACAGCCAAGAGTGTGGCCGAAGGTCTCGAGCGAATTCTACAAAGGAACGACGATAGAGGTCCTATATATTTACAAACGGATAAGGGAAAGGAGTTTATTGGCCAGGAGGTGCAAAATTTGCTGAAAAAAGGAATATTATTTATCGTGCTGTTCGAGATCCCGACGTTAAAGCAGCAGTGGCCGAGCGGTTTATTAGAACTCTAAAAGAGCGTATATGGCGCTACTTTACTCATCTGCACACCAGACGCTACATTGATGTGTTAGATAATATTGTACAGTCTTACAATAAGTCGTCGCATAGTGCAATTAAAATGACACCATCTAGTGTGACTTTGTATAATGCCGCTAAAGCCCGTAAAAATTTAGCGCAACGCTACTGTATCAAACAAACACATCATCATAAATATAACGTTCAAGACTTGGTTCGAGTTAGTCGTGCTCGGACAGCCTTTCGAAAAGCATATGAAGGTGGCTGGACACTGGAGTTATTTAGAATTGTGTCTCGAAGTCGACACTTCGAGACAACCACCAGTCTACATACTCCAGGATCTGGCAGGTGAAAAAATTGATGGAATTTTTTACGAAGAACAGCTGAGCAGAGTGCGCAAAGATTTGACAGGTGACGTTTTTGAAGTCGATGAGGTGTTGCGCAGTAGGGGTAGGGGAAATAAAAAAGAGTATTTTGTGAGTTGGAAGGGGTATCCTGAAAAATTCAATTCTTGGGTAACTGCTAAAGATTTCGTAAATCTTCAACCCAATAACAATAATGAGAGATGAATTCTACATGGTTTTATCGAGCAGTAGCAGCAAATATGTTTTCCCCGAGAACATTCCGAGCCGTTTTATCACGCAGTTGCCCCAAAATTTCTGTCTACACGGTTATTGGTGCGTGGGGCTAACTGAGATACAAACACCCCTCATCTTCCAACACATATCTATGAAGGAGAAAGAGGAGGGGGTTGTGTGCATGAAAACATCTGCACGCACACCTTATGCCGACAATAATTTACGCATTAAAAAAAATGATGAGGAAGCATTTTGTCAGATAAAATGTGGCGTTTATTGCGACATTGAGGCTCTTTTGAATGAAATAAACAGTCTTGACAATGTCAAAGACCATCTAATATTTGAGATTCAATGTGGTGGTTACATTCAAGTGAAATGTATTTGCACTCAAGACGACTGTGCCAACTTTATTCACGCATTCTCCTTATCTGAAAAGCTGTGTAAAATATTAGGCTTTAAAAGTGGTAACTTATTATCTTGTGATGGTAAAGAAGAAAGCTATATTATTGGTGATAGACCGGCAAATCTCGTGAATGGTTTTTACCGTGTGTGCTCAAGATTTATAGTAGTATTTGCTAACCTTACGTAATGGGTGACGTTTGTACACGATTGCTACGCACTGTACCTCTTCACCTACATGACTACACCTACGGTCGAACACAAATTCAGAACTTTGTCCCACCAATGTATCTACCTCTGCTGTCTTCGTCATTTCAGTCAATTGAGATATATATAAGGGGTGAGCAAGGAGAGCTTATTCCATTTGATTACGGAACGTTGACAGTGACACTTCACTTTAAACATATCAACTAAAAAATGCCGGAGTACGAGGATTATCCACCAAATCGGCAGTGGCAATTGCGGTAGTGGTGGGGGTAATTACATTACAATTAGTCGTAGACGTTATAGGAGTGGAGCTGGAATAGGTAGTTATTTAAAAGGATTATATTGTAGTGTTTTACCTCTAGTGAAACGTGGCGCTAAGTTTGTTCAGAACCGACCATTTAGAGAAGCACTGAGTCAGCGCGTACGAGAGAGTGGGGGTAATCTGAAACGCAAGGCTGAGCAGGCATTGGATAAATTTATGGCGGTGGATGAACAGGAGGGGATGGATAAGAACGGACCTGGATATAAGAAGGTGCGCATGATACAAAAATCACAGTCGAACACTACTCGTGGAGCGGCAAGCACGTCAGGTAGTAAAAAGAAGAAAAAGAAGAGAAAGAAACCTACATCGAAATCAACAGCAGCAGCAGCAACAAGTCGAGCTAAAAGAGATATTTTTGAAACCTAGTTCGACATCCGACGCGAAACATGTCTTTCTTGCATATTGATTCTTGTGACTCACTGAAGTCGGAGTTGTCGCTTTTCGAATTGCCACCAACACAGTCGGCTATCGAAAGTTCTCACTGGGTGCAGTATAAGCCAATTTCATCGCTTTCCGATCAAGCTCCAATAGAATTCACTATCCCTGGCAATTGTGAATATCTAGATTTAGCCCACACCATGCTGAGCCTGCGCGTGAGTATAGCGCCAATTAAAGAAGTAGGAAAGGACGCTACAGCACCTGTCGTCGGACCAGTAAACAATTTTATGCATTCACTGTTTAATCAAGTGGATGTATTCTTTAATCAGAAGCCTGTGTCACCACCAAATAATGCATACGCCTACAGATCTTACATTGAGACACTATTAAATTATGGTCTCGAGTCAGTCGTTGTGTGACTTTTGAAGTGTTCGTAGAAAAAATGGATCTCGTTATTGATCTGCAGTTTTTCAAAGATAATAAAAACCGTGCGGTGCCGAAAGAAGTGGGTATAGTAGCATTGCACAAAGACTTTAGTGCGCATTGGATTATCGCACCTAATTGTAATACCAGATTTCTGAAAAAAGATATCTTGAGACAGAATAATTGGCTGACATTGCATCATCATGGTCTCGATTGGTACGATGGTGATGTCTCGCTAAAAAGTTTTAATAAAAATTTACAAGATATTTGCAAAAGAGCAGGTAAAATTTATGTCCGAGGGGAGGAAAAGGCGAAATTGCTGAATAAGATTACAACTCGAGAAATCATCAATTTGGAGCACGAATACGAGTGTCCACCTCTTCACAGACTACCCTGGTGTGAAAAGTATTGCGTTCAACACGCTGTCAAATCGTGCTACTTGCAGTTTAATTGTGCACTCAAGAACGCATTTAAATTGAAGAGTTGGTTAAATACACGGGGTAGTGGGGGTGAAATAACTACATCAGCAGAATTTCCCTTTTCTCCGCCCTACTATCTCTGCAATAATGAACTCTCTGGATATACTCCAGAAGCTTCGAAAAATGACATATCATGTTGTAGGAGTTTATCCGGCAGATCGAATTCCAACAATATGGGTAAAACCATGTGCTTTTGTGTTTAATACGGAAAACCATAAGAGACGTGGAATGCATTGGGTGGCGATATATGTGTCTGAGAGTGGTGATGGGTGGTATTTTGATAGTTTTGGCATGCCTCCACATATCCCCGATCATGTAAACCGTATTCAGAGAAATTGTAAAAGAATACGATGGAATAATGTTCGACTACAAAGCAGTTATTCTAATGCCCGTGGAAAATACTGTATCATGTTTCTGTATTATATGACGACTGGTTTAGGTATGCAACGATTCCTAGAAAACTTCTCATCAAACTTAAATAAAAATGATGAGATTGCAGAAAAATTTGGCAAGAAAAAATTGCAGAAAAAAACTGGCAGACTGTAATACAATATTTGAGAAGGTAATGTGAAGTGGTTGTTAATATGAGTTTTCAGCTTACGTGTTTTTTATAAAAGTGCTACCACTGCATATTCTTAATGGCTCCCCATCACGAAAGAAATTATTCTATTGGCCTCCCACTTCTAGAGATACACTGTCATTGGTCTTACCCCTACCAAAGACTGGTAACTTTTGTATATAAACCGATGGAGTTGTAGCGCAGAGATCACAGTACTCTCGCTCTTAAGTCTAGTTAACAAGGAAGAAGAAGAAGAAGTACAGAATGGCTGGACAGAAAAGGCAACACGATGGCCAGGACAGCCAGAGCAAGTATCGTTGTCATCAAATCCTGCCGATGATGTTTGGACTAAATAACTCTTACGGCAAAATTATCCAGATTGGGCTGGAAAATACAGCAATTGGTTCTGACGATTTTAATCCTGTTGTACGGCTCAGTAATAGTGAATTTTACGGCATCTCCTTCCCGCTCACCAGCTGGCTACGATTTCGAGAGCAGTTTGACGAGATCGACAGATTTTTCCATGCTTACGGCGAGGAAGAGCTCTTAGACCATAGAATCATCATTCCTGGCTTTACAATTCGTTTCACGATCAGCTATTCGGACAGAGCTTTTGAGCTAATTGAAGAAGTTGTGGATCGAAAAGAGTCTGGCGAGGCTAAGTCAAAACGGCAACGTAAGTCTTCATTAGTATTTAAACGAGTGACCTTTGACAGACTTAAGGCCTTATCTAAAATTGTTGATCATAAAAGAAAGTATTTGTTAAAAGTTAAAGATGCTATAAATATTATTGTTAAAGAGGTTGGGGAATATAGTAAAGATAGATTAATAAATAGCGAAAATTCACAATATACATATTTTACAGCTTATAATGTTGAGTGTATGATGAGGGACTTTGATGAAACGTTAGTAGATAAGATAGATAAGATATTAAAAGATAAAAATATGTATTGAGCTATAGAAGATGTTTACATTATTATTTATGAGTTTATCAATTTACATTTATATAATCTAGTCGCGTAATTAAATACAACTGTATATAAGGATTCATGAATATAATTGTGAATATAATTGTATTTAGCTTAAGAATAAATATAATTGTAAAAACATATATATATTTCTTCTCACTTACCCATAGTGTATCCACCGCCTATCCTAGTCATCCTTCACATTCATTCTATTTATAAGTAGTTAGGTTGCAATTTAATTCTATTAATATCTGGGGTGGGGGTAGATAGTGGAGGGAGTGAGAAGGGCTTCATTAATAATAAGGTGTCTCTTGAAAAGAGGCACCTTGGCGAGCACCATTTATTCATACTTAGGAGAGATATAACGAGCAAGAGACTGTAAGTAGCCGTGGCTCAGTGGTAGCGTACCTGCCTCGTAATCGAGGAGAACCCAGGTTCAAGCCGCCCTCAGTCTCGCTACTTTTTTATTTATTTATTTTTTTACTTTTATTTTTTATTATTTTTTATTTGTTAAATAAAAATAATAATAAATAAAAATAAAATAAAATTTGCGCATGTGTATGTGCGAGTGTGTGTGTGTGTGTGTGTGTGTGTGTGTGTGTATTATATGCGTGTGCCCCACCAAAAAACACGTCAGTCGTCAGCCAGCTGCCGGGGAGTGTCAACACCTCAAGAGTAAGTCGCTCCGTCGCTCTTAAAATCAGAGGCACTTTGGATAGTAATGAGGGTAGGAGGCCTCTCCCAAGTGCCCGGGACACCATACCGAGTGTAGACACATACACACACACACACGCACACACACACACACACGCACACACACACGCACGGTTTCATTAGTAGAAGAGTTTGCAGTCTGGTGGTACTATGGGCAGTTGTCTCAAATTTCATCCTTGACCTCTCAAGGTCCAAGGTGAAATTTGAGCTGTCTGTCCTAAGTGCCACCTATACTACTTGAAGTTAAATTATGAAATATTAATATGTCAAAGTCAATTGTTAAATGAATTAATAAATAAATTATTAAATTGATGTATGATTTTTAAAGTCAAATGATAATTAAAAATTTATTCAATTAAAAATATATTCCAATATTGGAATAGGGTTATATAAACATTTATAAAATACAAATTTATTTAGCATACAATTTATTCAAATGTTTTTATATTTATTATTAAGGATTGTGGGAGCAGAGAAATGAGAATACTTGTTGAATTGAGCTTCTTACTGCAATTCATGTTGTATAAAGTAATCAATAATATCAGAAATTCTGGCAACAAAGATGATAAGACGTTACAGAATTTATCTGTTAGACGCTTTGCTCCGTTTTCTGCGTGTTTGCGAATTATGCTATGTTTACCTAACCTCTTGTGATTTTTATAGGTTATACTTTTCACAATAAAATCGTTGTTTACGTATTTGTATTTTTATATTTTTATTGTTATTGTTATTTTATGTTCCAATTTTATGTTCCAAATGTTCAATTGTTATACAGATAAGGGACAAAAATATTTGTAATAATTTATATTAACACAGTTAATCAACCGTTGATCAATATTGTCATTATGTGTTGGCCAAGAAAATTGACCAATAATTAGCAGACAGGCCATTTTGGTTTGGCAATTTTCTAACAGGGTAGGAGTGTCTTTAAAAATAGATCTAATTTTTAAACGGTTGATATGAAGATATATGTTAAGAGATATGTGTTAAAAATATATAAGCCTTAAAAAATTAAAATTAAATGTATAAAAAAGAGTTTTTTAAAGTAACGAAGTAAGTGCTTGTTTTTACTCAACAATATCAAGGATTACTAAACCTAAGTTAAATGAAATATTTTGTTATAGTTCATAACGTATATATTTACTTCATATATTTTCATCGATATTCACAAATTCTTGGATACTATGCAAGAATTTTTTTCGATGAGACCCGTGTTAGGTTACACAACCGCTTTATAACAGTACATTGTGCAACAAGGGGAGGAAATTGGGTTTTCCTATACAAGGACGATGATCCAAAATGAGTGTGATCATCATCATAAGTCTTCGAAATCATTATCCGAGTCTGGAATACCCTACTTAAAATGGTTCGTAAGAATTTACGTACGAACTTACGTCTGACCTTACGTAAGATGTTGCGGAAGAACTTACATAAGAACTAACGTACGGATTTCAACGAAGATCTTACGTAAGTACTTACGTAAGTTCTTACTAGTGATTTTAAATTGAATTAGCCAACTAAACAATAAAATAAACAAATTAATTTGACATATATTGAGATACCCACTATGGAAAGTACCATCCGGATGGTGCTTCGAAATTTGGTGCTTCTGAGGCATAAAAAATTATTTTTAGTAATTTTGAAATTTGTTTGTTCTGTAGAACCTAGCCTTTCTCAGTGTGACGTATGTGTCATAGGCAAACTGATGAAGCAACCCTTCAAGTCTAATCCCAAGAGGGATATCAAGTGACTGGAGTTGATACACAGTGATTTGTGCTACGTGCCTGAATTGTCGATTGGCAAAGTCAAGTATTTTTTTACCTTTCTAGATGACCAGTCTAGGATGATCTTTGTGTATTTTCTCAAAACCAAAGATGAAGTGACCAAATGCTTTTTGCATTTTATCAAGTACGTTCAAACTCAATGTGAAGAGAAAATGAAGAATTTGAGATCAGATAATTGCACCGAGTATGTCAACAGCCATCTGACAAAGCAATGGCAATCTATGGGCATCAAACACCAAACATTAATGGCATATAACCCCTAGCAATATGGATGTGCAGAGCAGTTAAACAGGACGTTGCTCGAAAAGGCCAGATGCAAGCTTATCGAGTCAGGACTGCCACAAAAATTCTGGGCTGAAGCCGTAGCAACAGCTGCCTATATATGCAATCGCTCACCTAAGAATTATCTGGACGGTCTGACTCCACAGCATTACTGGTCAGGCACTAAGTCTGATCTGTCTAACCTTAAGGTTTTTATTATTACATACATCTGCGAAATAAGCTCGACAGCAAAGTCACTGAGTGTATTATGGTCGGATATGCTCAGGACCAGAAGGGCTATCGTTTCTGGGACCCACAACCCCATAAGGTCTTTACTGCACGCATCGTCGTCTTTCAGGAGGAACCTGCAGCAATAAAGCCGGATCGGCCTAATACCGTCTACTTACCTCTAAGTCTACCCAAGGACACCAGTGAGACACCTTTAGACGAATCTGAAATTCAAGCTGAAAATGTGGATCAACAGCCGCCTTCTACTGAGGAGTTTGAAGGAGCACACGCCCCGCCTGTGTGCGACGAGCGTCTGACACGTTCAAACTCTACACCCAATGATGACGATGACTCTCTCGTCAACAGTCCGTACAGCTTAGACGACCAAGAAGAAACTCAGCATCGCAGATCGCAGAGGCCGAAGCACAAACTCAGATGATTGGACGACTATGTTACATATACAGCTGTCAGCGGACCAACTGAGCCTCAAAGCTTCGCTGAAGCCATTGCTGGAAGGCAGAATATCGCGCAATGGTTGAAAACAAAACTGGGGAACTGTGCTCTCTACCAGCTGACCGCAAAGTCATCGGCTTGAGATGGGTTTTTAAGAAAAAACTTAATCATGATGGAACAACTCATTATAAAGCCAGATTGGTGGCCAAAGGCTATAGCCAGATAAAAGGAACCGACTTTATTGATACCTACTCTCCCGTCGTTCGGTTTACTTCTCTGCAAAAAACCAAGAATTTTTGTCTCCAATATTCCAAAGATAAAAACAACCGTCTTGTTGGATACTGTGACGCAAGTTGGGCGTCAGATTCACATGACTCCAGATCTTTATCTGTATATGTTTTCCTTATTCAAGGGGGAGCAATTAGTTGGAACAGCAGGAGGCAACAAGACGACAGCATCGTCTAGTACGTAGGTTGAATACTTATCTCTCACAGCTGCCGGCCAAGAAGCAATCTGGTTGAAGAACTTCACAGTAGAGCTTGAAATATAGCCCCGCAGATCTAGTCTTATCTACTGCGATAATAAAGGATCAATTGATTTATGCAAGAATGCCGGATTCAGCTCTCGCACTAAACACATCAACACGCGACACCATTTTTTGAAAGAAAACATCGACTAGAGAGAACTTGAAGTTGAATTTGTACCATCGGAGAAGATGACTGCAGATCCCCTTACCAAATTAACGCCCAGCTCAAGGTTTCAGAAATTTGTGGAAGAAGTAGGACTCGAGGATATGTAGTGTTGTGTGTGTGTATATATATATATATAGATGTATTTTTTTATATATTGTACATGAAACATATTGATTGAGTAAGTGTAATGAAATTATTTATAACAATCAAATTTCATTACACTTACTCAATCAATATGTTTCATATACAATATATAAAAAATATATATATAGATATATATATATATATATATATATATATATATATATATATATATATATATATATATTTTCGGTTAGTTGGCACCACTTCAGGACGCCAGTCCTATCTTAATCTACCTTTCCTTTTTGCCCTCTCCTCATCCCCGTGAGTGCCTACCCACAGTACAGACGTGTACCCGTGCCTCTATCAATTTCTTCTCGATAGTTAATAAAGTTACATATACTTCTATATCTGCGCCCTTTATTTTCATTCAACCTTGCGTACTCAACATCAGAAATATATATATATATATATATATATATATATATATATATATATATATATATATATATGTGTGTGTGTGTGTGTGTGTTGGTATGTGTATCAACTGCTTCAATTTTTTTAAGAGCGTTTCCGACGGAGCGGAGAGAAAATATTTTATTCCACACTCGACCGATATGGCCACTCTTTGCCCCTGAAAATCGGGGTGAAAGTAGCACATATTTCCCGTAAACCCATTTGCGGGGCAAAAGTAAAATTTGGGGGGCAAAAATAAAATTGAAAGTTCTTTCTTTTACAATTTCTTTTTTACAATACTATTCGTTTTATAATAAATTGATATACATTTAGTGGTGTTTTACAAAAAATAAAGAAATTGTAATTACAAAATAAACAAAATCTTTATTTACATATTTTCTATTTGAGCGCGCGCATACGCATTCTTCAAGATCAACCTAGAAAAATATAAAAAAACGCGTCGGTCCTATTTTTCAGGGTCAATAAGTGGCCATGGTCGAGACTGGAATAAAATACTATATGCAACATGAGACGAAAGTAGATTTTTCCCTCGGGTGATTACTGCCCTCGAGAGAAGATTTTTCCAAAAGACAAATCTTTTCGCTCGGGCAGTAAACCCATCCTCGGGAAAAATGTGCAACTTTCGCCCCTTGTTGCATAAAGTACCATTCTCCCCGCTGGGTATAGACGCTTAGAATTTTCGATTTTCTAATGGGGCTTTACATGCATTGAAAAGAGGCCTTTTCAATACACGTGTTATAAAAATAATTCTTTATAACATGTGCATGAAAATGGCCCTTTTCGATACCCGTAAAGCGAATAAAAAAATTTAAAATGTTTTACTTAAATTCAGTTTAAATCTCGTCTGAAAACAAAATGCTACAAATTTAAAAATGACTTGTCTGAAGTCAAAGCTGGCCGGAAAATCAGCAACTTTTGACAGATGTTTTCAGCTACTTTCTAGTCTGAGAATAAGATGTGTATGTTAAATTGTTTAGACGCGACAATTTATAACCATTTTTGACCCACGAATCTCAAGATTTTTGGAATTATGTTTTAGTATAAAGAATGATGAGTAATACTACGATTATATACATAATTTATTTAAAATGATTAAGCTAAAATACTAAGTACTTACAAATTTTTGCTGCTCATAGAAATATTTTTTTAAAACTGACTATCTTATATAGAAATAAAACGCTGCCAACTGCTTTGGCACTATGCTTTCTCAAAGAGAATTTAATTAAATTATTATATAAATAAGGGAGAGCTGTCGAGTACCGTCCATCAAGGTTATTTTTCTGACTAACTATTTTCATTTAGTGATTTGTACCCTACTGAAAGATGAATATTTTTCAATAAACATATTATCGTACATATCGTATATCAGGGTGTCTTTGGTCAGCGATATGTCATTGATTCTAAAATCAATATGTATATATAAAATCAAATGAAATATAGGGGAGAGTGGGGCACAATAGGTAGGTGTGCACAATAGGTAATCTTAATTATTTATCGAATAGTGTAATTAAAGCAATAAAAACATTAAAAATTAATAACACATGTACAAAACACACACTGTAACAAAAGTTCATCCGGATATGTGCCAAATTAATAGAGTAAGAGAAAAATAATTTATCTGTACAGTTAAAAAAATTCTTTTTTGACTGAGTACTTTATTTTCATGTATGAAAAAAAGAATTACATTTTATGAATGCATTCGTGGTTTATATGAATAGTTTTAATACTGTTTTGAAATGTAAATAAGAAAAATATTCTTTGCAAAAATATTATTATTGACAAATCATGATACTATTGTGTACAACTACCCATTCTGTACAACGATGTGGGACACAAGGAATACATATTAAAATATAGCAATCAAACAATTTTACGGAGATTATTCACATGCTATCATATAGAGACATTTATTACCTATGTCTTTACATGTTTACCGAATTTATTTAAACGAATCTTCAATATTAGTAAGCTTCTGGAAATATCCTACACATTGTATACCACTTTCCCCTATTCCTATAAAAGATTGAATTATTGTTTCTTATCTTTCATTGCCAAAAATGCATAAGACACAAAATTGCATCATCTTTTAAAATTGCGCATTTAAAAATTTTACTACTATTTGACGTATACTAGGTTACAAATTACATCACCAAAATAGTATAAATAAAGATCAATATTGCAAAAATAAATTATGTCATTATTAAATCAATTTAAAACATCACACAATAATAATCATTTTAATATAACATTATCTTATCAATTTTTGGATTTTTTCGTGCAATATAATACGTAAAGTTGGCTGGAAGTGTATAATAGTAAATCTCATATATAATAGTACTTAATATCTACAAGAAAAATCACAACGTTAAAGATTAGAGATGTCGTGATATACAGGGTGAAAAAGAACTGCACTATTCCTTTGGAAATTTTTCAGAAACCTAGCTTTTTACTATTGCTTTGGTCCCTTCTTTTCCCAGGTTATAACGACCTTTACATTTCTAGATATTAGCGGTTGTTTTTATGAGCAAATTTTTTTGATCGTTTTAATCTTGATAATGGAGCGGTCATTCTTTTACGCACCGGGGCTTGTTTTTTTGTAAATGCGTTTGAAAGAGCATAAATTTATGTATTTTCTTCGATGCGAAAATGTTTACAAGCTATCTCTCTTGGTTTGTTATACGCGAAAACGTCAGTTTTTGTTTAAACGACGATCTCGGAAACATATGATGGAAAATGTTTAAAAAGAAATTGAGCTAATTATTTTTTTTTAACATAGGAAATCAGAAAAAAATTAAAGATTCCTCAATTTGTTTCTATTTTATAACGTTTTTTATATTTTACGATATTTTTAAATTGATAATGCAATTTATGATCACTTACTTATAATTCTTTGTAATTTATTTTTTTACATCAATCGATGATAAAAAATATACCTTCTTTGAATAAGATAGAAATATATTAATTTATTTAAATTGGCTTGCTTTTCAGTTACACGATACAGTTATATGATTTAGAAACCTTTTCTTATCAATTATATAAATTCTATGAGAGTTTGAATAGAATGAATCGATGGAAAGGATTATTAACTATTTTATTTTAGTTTATGATATTGACACCTTTAAATGCTAATATGAATTAATACATATTTAATATGTGTAAGATAAGAAGTGTGTGACTGGGTATTATTATCTGTTTCACTGTTGTTATTACATGATTAAAAAAATACACCTGTATACAGATTCTAATCCACCTGTAGAAAGTATTTTATACAAAAGAGTTTTTTATACATATACATATATAATACATATTTTTTAGAATAAATTATGCTTAAACATTCTTTTTTCAAATTTCGATTGATTATATTTCGAGAATGTCGCAGTCACTTTTAAACAAATGAATATTTTATTATTTTTTGATAAAGATACGAAATATGAAAAAAAATTAAAGATTCATCGATTTGTTTTTGTTGTATAATGATTTTTTTAATATACGTTATTTTAAAATCAATCATGCAATTTATGATCATAAAGATTATAATTTTTAGTAATTTATCGTTTGACAAACAATCAATGATAAAAAACACACTTTTTTGAGCTATTAATTCGACATAGATATAGCGTTTTAAAATTAATGTATTAGAATAAAGCAATCAACATTGGAGCAATTTATTTACGTAGTTTGAAGAAGTGCTAATGAATTGGTAGCGTTTTTTTCTGTTTTTGTTGAGTTAAACGAACACCAGAATCTACACTGATTTTCAAAGCAATTTTCGCAAGTCCACGGCAATTTCCAGCTAAGTTTTCAATCATAGATGGCCCTTTTCCAATACAATAAAAAGTTTTTTCAGCTTTTGCCGGCGGGGTGTATTGGACCACTATTCTAAAATAAAGTTTGATCATATCTAGAAGCTGCTGTGCACTAATTATTCGATTCTAACTGATTAATTAGCGAGTTGTCTCTTGAGCCACCAAGTTTCTGGTAGTTTATTTATGATTAAATAAATAAATATAATTTTGACACGTAAACGTGTTAAAATAACACACTTTAATTTGCAATGTATTAAGATTCATCGCAAAATATCCACTAGTCGGCGGCAGGTGCCGCGAGCGATATAATGGCATCTACTCACATATGTGCGGTGCTATGTGTGCTGTGTGTAACCGTATATGTGCCTCTTTTTCCTGTTATTCTCGCTGGAAAAACAGTAAGCTACTTTACCGACCCTGTACGACATCACGAATACTCTCACAAACGTGTGAGTAGACGCCATTTTATCGCTCGCGGAACCTACTACCGCATAACAAATATTTTTACGACGGATCCTAATGATATTTTAGGTAGATTTAAGAGATATAGTTTAAGAGAATTTTTTAACTACGCTAACCGTAGAGAGAAGATACATGTAAAAGCCAATGAAACGAAATAAATTTTTGAAATATTTCAATAAAGAAAGATACAGACCTTGAAAATTGAAAGGTGACTGAAGACACCCACTTTAAGGTACTCAAAAAGTTTCGGAAATAGATGTTGTACTGGCTCTTTAAAAAATATTCCCAAACTTACCCATTCTTTTTCGGCGTTTTACATGATAATCCCCCCTTAATAGGTATATCATTATTTAATTGACAAGCGATAAGCGTAAACATAAAAAAAAGCCTAGTTTAACTTATATGGACGATATAAAGCGTACCTAGTAAACAAGGATCATGATGGCGCAGTCGACATAGCGTCCGCTACAAAATATCCACGAGGTCGGTTTATCGACTAGAATAATTTATTTAGAATTAAATTGTGAGTATATATAAAGATTAAAATACCTAGGATAAATAACAATTAAAACTTGTGAATTTTAAATTTATTAGTTTAGAAAATTGGTATAATAAATTGTAAAATTACTAGAATACGAGTATGTCCCAATATTACATGAAAAAATAGTAAAAATGAATAATTTGTTAAAAAGATTTATGACATCGTTTTTCTCCGTGCATATGCCGTTATGCACCTAACATGGATTGGTTCTTCCCGAACGAGTTTGAATTTAACCTGAATAACCCTAATCTATCCGTGTTATGTCTACTAAAAAGCTTTAAAAATCGACTTCAGAAGTTACAATTCGTCGGGTGAGAGGAAGAACGTACCATCTCGGCGGAGAGTTGTATAACATTCCCTCTCGACGGAGAGTTGCAAAACGTACCATCTCGGCGGAGAATTGGAAAGCGTACCATCTAGGCGAAGAGTTGAATTATCTTTTCGGAAGCAAATGCGTTTGATAATTAAATAACGCTATTATCAAAAGTAGTGAATTATTTACCGCATATATTATTAATGCATCATAAGACCTTTTGTTAGCCAAATAATTATTAGTATTTTATTAAAATTTTTAAATAATATTATCAATCTTTACTTAATGTGCATGACATATAGTAACAATTAACAATAATAACAATAATAATAATAATAACAATATATTTTATTTATTTTATTCGAGGATTTTTTCCGATACAGTGTAGCTAGTATCCTTTACCTTTCCTAATTTCTGTAAAAATGATCGGAAATATCCGTGACTGGTGAGAAACTGCGTCACGTAAAAATTTTCCTTTCCGTGCTAACAGTTCACGCATGGTTCGACCTCTTGATAAGTATTCTTGTCCACTTTGCATCTTTTCTGGTCTCGTATCTTTCTTGCCAGTCTTTCATTGTCTTCCTCTGCTCTTCGCATTTTGCTGTCAATCGATCGGTTTCCGACTTTCTAACGTAGTTTCTAAATCGTTCCTTGGCGAGTAGAGCCGCAGTCTCAGATACTATCCGATACGCGCACGATATACGCAGCGTCCCTGCTCGCTGTACGGTGGCAACCCTCTTACTATACCAGTCTTTGTACAATAAAATGAAGTGTTGGCCATCAACCTGCTCAATGCCGAAGTCTAGCTAGCGGCTTTTTCTGCTGCTTGCAATAGATAAGCTGCCAAGTTCATCTTGGAATCTAGGTGGATCCCTAGATATTTAATGGATTCTTTGGTCTGGATCTCCAAGTCGCCTATTTTCATTTTTCGTATGTTATCGAAGTTCTCCTTCTGCTTTCTTGTAAGAGAGACCATCTCTGTCTTTTCGACGGATAAGTCAAGACCGTATTCTTTCAGCCAAGAGCGGATCTTCGTCATGACTTCGTTCAGCTTTCTCTGAGCTTCCTCTTTGGTCTTGGCGGTTATGACGACTGCAATGTCGTCCGCATAAGCAAGGAGGAACGCACTGCCCGGCAGGTTCAAAGCCAGGATTCCATCGTAGATGGCGTTCCAGAAATCGGAGCATATGATCGACCCCTGGGCCACGGCAGCAGTGACCGCTCTTTTTTTAAACCTTGTGTAGTCTCATAGATCAGCCACCTGTCTTTGAGGTAGTTGTTAACCATCCGGAGTAGATATGGTGGTACTCGAAATCTATTCTTTAACGTGTGGGTAATGTCCTTACCGAGTTGAAGGTGTTCTTCAGATCCAGAGTGGCTAAGAATAAAAGCTCTTTGGATTTTTGTAATTTCCGCTGTTCGGTGTCGAAAGTCTTGACTACCTCTTGTATCGAGTCAACAGTTGAGCGGCCCTTTCGGAAACCAAACTACCCAGGGGAAAGATCTTCGGTAGCTTGTATTGTTTGTTGTGGGCGTGACATCAGAAGCTTTTCCACGAGCTTTCCAGCCGTGGCCAGCATGCACAGAGGCTGGTTACCCGAGCTTCTGTCGAGATCGCGTTTGCTGTTCGGGATCAACACGAGTCTCTGTATCTTCCATTGGCTGTGAAAGATATCTGCATAAAGGCACTTGTTGCACATGTCGAGAAGGAGTTGTGGACGCTCTTCTGTCGCTAGCTTCAGGTCCTCGGCGGAAATGCCATCCGGCCCTGGCGCTTTTTTTTTTCTCATTGACTTAGCGGCCACCTTGAGTTCTGCCTCTGTGAATAGGGTTATGTCCTCTAGTCTTTCATTTACAGTGTCTATATTTCTCTTTTCGTGATCCAGGAAGAGATCGTCTACAATCCGGTCGATTACTTAGGGTTCCCTTGGCTCTGGGGCTGAAAATCCGTTCAGCTTTCCCGTCACAATCTTCTAGCCGAGACCCCAAGGGTCAGAATCAATTTATAGGTAGAGTTCTTTCCAGCATCTAGCCTTGCTCTGTTTGATGTTTCCGCGATCCCCAGCATCCACCAGTAAACTGGTTGTTTATTGTTTCGCATCGGATGCTTCCGGGGAATCGATGACACACAGGCACTTTCCAATAATCGCATAGTAGCTTCTGCGAATTCCTGGGCGTTCAGTGCTTCGTCATCTGGTCTTCGGCCTGTTCTAATGGAGTTTAAGAACTTCTTATCGACCTTTGAGAAATTCCACCTTGGTACGTAGTGTTCTCGCCTTATACGTTTTTCTCGGAGGTCAGATAGGTACAACTGTATGTATATGTGATCGCTGTACGTATATAGACCGCTTCTTGGACTCTTCCAGCAACATTGTCCGTAACATAGGTGATATCCGGAGTCGTTTCATTTCGGTTTGCTCTTCTGAGCGTCGTGGATCCATCATTGGGACACACCAGGTCCAGTTTTGCAACCATGCACACAATACGATCTCCTCTTGAGTCTGTCTCGGTAGACCCCCACTCCGGTGATTTGGAGTTGAAGTCACCACCTACTGTGGCAGCGCCGTATATTTCTCGAATGGCGTTCTCAAGCTCTTCTAATTTTCTGCAGAATGCGCCGATGTTATCGCTTGGTATAAAATAGCAGCTCACGAATGTGACGCCATCAGTTTTTACCCATGCAAGGGCGCTTCTATATCCATGGTTAGAAACCGGTGTGCGCGAAGGGTGGGGTATCCACACCGCTGCCACTTTACCAGAATTAGAAAACCATTTGCCGTTTCGTTTCCGGAAATCGTCTGTACTATTCTTTTCATCGTCTTGGTCTTTTGTTCCTTAGTGCTTCTATGTCTCTCCGATACGCCGTGCAGTCTCCTCCTCTACATTCATATCCTGGTATGATATGCACGTCACATCCTTGTTCTGGTAGTCTTTTAGTTTATGTTCAGCTTGACCACATTTAAAGCAGCATCCGGTTTTTTCGGTCCCTTGGAAGTTAATTTCCTGGTGGCCGAAACCTAGATATCTGAAGCAGCTCTTTGTTGTCTCACAATTCTTCAGGCGGCACCAGAAAGGTTCTACATTCAATTTGTTTGGCGCTGAGAAGCGTCACAGCGTCTTTCGCTATTAGGATGACGAAATCAATAACCTGTTCTCTTGAGTTAGGTGTGGAGAGGATGATCTTAGGGCCCGTTTCTAGATTAGGTATGACTTTCTTAACTGCCTCTTCTATCTGATTCCCTACTATTCCACTATTTCGATCCATAATCTTGATCGTTTTGTTCGGCTCTAGCTGTCTTATCTCTCTTAGGTCTCCGATCTGTTCTTCAAGTGCGGTTATTAGAAAGGCTTTGCTTTCTGTGTTGCCTGTAAGTGTCACTAGGACCTCCCCTTTCTCAGTCTTGCACAGTCTAAGGAAATTTACTGTCATTCCTACTGACGCCTGCAGCGTACTGACCTTCTTGAGTGCTTCGGCGAATGATTTACCCGCTATCAGCTCTGTGACAATAGCTGGTTGGGGGAGTCGAGTATGCCTTGAGGTTTTGTAAACTCCCTATTCTTGTGTTTCTCCATTCTCTTCATTCTTCTGCTTTTTCTTTTCTCGCAGAGGTATTTATGTGTCTTCTCTGCTCTTGGCCCGTGCAGCCATTTGGTTTCCGTGCCTGTCTTGCATTCTTGCAAACGATGTGCGATTTACCTTACTCATCTTTAGGTATAAGGGAATATTGTCCAAATAATCCTTCATACCTGCGCCAGAACCATACTGGCATCAATCCCGTCCTAGGCTCCAGTCAGCGATGCCAGAGCGGTCCTCTCACTTTTAACATATGATTGCACGGTACGTCCTCCTTCCCCGATTTTGCAATCGGAATAGGAGAAACGTACGATACACCCACAGAGGTAAGATACTGACATCTTGCATCGCTCCGGTCAGAACGCTACTACTCCTCCTATGGTCAATCTGACGGGAATATCCAACAGTTGCCGGCTACAGCCCATTCATTCATTGTCCTGTTTGTATGGATGTACATATTATTTGTATACGTTTGTTTTATCTGAGTTGGGCCCTTTACTTGATATGGTCTACCAAACTTAAGCTTATTTGCGTTTCGATTGACTTCTGAATTTAATAACCGACATTTTCCAGAGAAATGCCCGTTCATAGAGCCCTCGGGAAGAAGTCGATCTCTGATTCTCCCAGTCGAAACTCGTTTATATAATCCTCACGTGGAGAGAAAATTACTCGTTTCGATTCGCTCGCGAGATTGGTCGGTCGATCCACTTTTATAGAGACTCCGACCAATCGTTCCCAAAATTGTGTTTTTCGTCTCTGCCCTACTCGTCTGAGTGACCTCATCAATTGAAGCCCCTATATTTTTATAGTGTAGCGTGTGTCAGTATGGAGTAGTGTCATACATACTTGTGTCTTTATGTTTGTGGTTATATGTTGAACACATAACACGTGGAGAGGATGTTACTCAGCCATTTACCGCTATTAATTGACCGAGGTTTGGCCCATGATTGATTATTCGCAACTTCATAGTCCTTTCACAACAAGCCAGCTAATCTGCTGGCTATTCCTCTATCCGCCATGCCGCTACGTCGCAGACACGTAGGAGACACCGTGATAGGAAGACGAATCCCCTGATGAAAGGCGGGCTAACTTAAGACAAGCGACTCCTTCCCCCGAAGTAATGCAAAGCGGTTCCGAGGAGGTGGTATTCGTCCGTAGGATATTCGGAGTTTTAGTGAGTAGGAACTAGCGGCGAGTGTGCCTTTATGGGCTGCTGGATGATATCATTTCGTATCCCAGGACGGCGGACAGTGCGCTAACGGAGTCTCACACTACCATCGAGAAAATAGGGCTCTCGATGGTGCCCATGAACAATTTTTACCGAACTAAACAAATAATAATAATAATAATAATAATAATAATAATTGCTATTGTTCTTTTTACGAGGGTATGTAGGAAATGCCACCTAAGGCACACCCGGCTGGGTCCGCACAGGCGCATAGTGTGGGGCTGGTTGGGGATACATCCGCCGTGTGTATAATATAATCCGAAAAATAAAATAAACCAAAACGCAGAAATACCTACCACCCTATCCTCTTCTGGCGGAACGCACCGTGATACCGTTTATCACATTACCCCAGGTACCTCATGGTGCCATTCTACTTGCGTCTCGATAACCACTGCTGTCTTGACCTGAATCAAACATAAAAATGTATTATTTTAAATCCCCCGAAGGGACGTCAGATCTAACCCGTCTCATTTATGCGCGTATTGAAACCGGCGCATTCATCCCCGTACGAAAAGGAGAAGTTTCCCTGTCCCTCCCTGCGACATTGATAAAATGAGAGAAAATGGGCGTCTCCCGGTTAAGAAAGCGTCCCATCTTCTCCCTCCACGTCCATTTCCATGCAGTCATCCGACGTCCGTGGGTTATGTTGGGGTATTGGAGCGTCTCCCAGCGCTTCATTCATACCTTCGTCAGTTGCCCTGTCTAGGTACCGTTTCTTTTGTCGTAGGACCGTCTCGGCGAATTTTGCCGTGGCGGCCCACTTATTCTCGGCGGACAGCATTTCGCCAACGATGTTCTCAACCGTGAATTGTCCAACCGAGCCGAGAAGAGCTGTTCTTCTTTCGTTCCACTTTTCGCAGACGAAAAACGTGTGAAACGCATCGTCGCCATTAGCAAAACAGAAGATGCAACTCAGGCTCTGCACCTTCCCCATACGATTGAGGTATGTACAGATGTACCCATGGTAACTCAGGAATTGGGTCAGATAGTAATTTACCTCCCCATGGTCTGTTAATCCAAGGAGCCAGCTGGTCTATTAGTCTGGCTGTCCACTTACCCTTATTTGTACTTGTCCAGGATTGTTGCCAGGTTTCCATGGTGCATTCCAATTCCTTTCGATGGACTGCTATTCTGTCCTCTTCTGATTTCTTGCGCTCATAGATTCGCTTGCGCTCCTTCGAATGTAGCTTCATCGGGATGATTCCAGCAATAACGAGTACTGCCAGTCCCAAGACCGTGCGGTAGGCGATAGTGGCTCTGAGAGCTCCTCTACGCTGAACGGAAGCAAATCGATTCCGGTATGATTCATTCCCCATTGCATCAGTCCATATTTCAGAACTGTACAATAAGATGGATGTGGTAACTATCATAAGCAGCCGTCGCTTGCTCGCTTTAGGTCCACTCATTTTCGCCATGAGACGGCTTAGCTTTGCCGTCTTTTTCGCCGTTTTATCCTCTGCATACGCTAGGTGACGAAACAAATTAATCTTAATATCTAGTTTGAGTCCCAGATACATGGCCTCGTTTCTTGTAGAAACCTCCACCTCTCCCACATACATGAGAAATACGGTCTCTATCCGTTTGCCAGTAAATGGCACGATGCCTGTCTTAGCGACTGCCAAGTCGAGTCCATGTTGCCCCATCCAGCGCGATATCCTGCGCATCGCCTGGTTAAGCAAATATTTTTCATAGTCCCGCGCGATGATGACTGAAGCACCATCATCGGCGTAGGCTATCATGTACATTCTATCCGGTAGCCCGAGTCTTAAAAGGGCATCGTACAGGATGTTCCAAAAATCAGGGCCATAGATCGACCCCTGTACCACACCGATACGGAGTTATTTCTCGCGTTGGCCTTCTTCTGTTTCATACCGGAGTGTACGGTCCTTCAGGTAGTCCCGTATCACCCGCATGAGGTACTTTGGGGCTCTGAACTCGTTGAACGCGTCCAAGATGTCTGGCCACCTGGCCGAGTTGAAGGCATTCTTAACGTCCAGCGTAACGAGAAGCGCGATGTTCCTGGAAAAATGATTTCCAGTTCATGCTCTCCTTCCCAGCCGAACTATCTCTCGTATAGCGTCCACCGTGGATCGACGATTCCTGAAGCCGTACTAGTTGTCGGCTAAATACACGGACGGACCAGGGCTCGCCAGGAACAACAGGAGTTCCGATCCCCCTGCCCAATACGCACTTCCTGATCAGGGTCCGAAGCGGCCGGCTTCTGATCTCGCGCCGGATCTAACCGCCTAGGCTGATCTAGGCTCACAACAGTCCCAACGTGTCCCAGTGCGAGAAAAATAGGGTCGGGCGTATTGGGTATTTTGTTCCGTGTAGTGTTTGTGGTAAGTGTAGCATAATGAATGTAAGAGTAAAAATTTATGGAATGTGATCCATTGTCCCCGACTACTTTTTCAACTCATTCGTAGCTAATCAGTTATAGTGGTCATTCCCTAATCCGCAACCCCGGGAAGCGTTGACGATGACGATGACGATGTCGCTGACGATGATGATGATGATGTCGATGTCGATGACAATGACGATAACAATGACGATGATGATAACGATGACGATGACAATGATGATGACGATGACGATGACGACTTTTGACACGAGAATCGTAGGGGAGAACGGGGTATTGCCGGTAAAAAAACAATAGGTTTATACTCTTTTTTTCACCACTTCGAGTTCTTAGATTGTTCAAATTAATAAAGTTGCATAAAATAACTGCATAAAGTAACAAATAATATTCATAAAAGCTTATTTTATAGACCAGATTTCTTATAAGAAATGTAGAACTAAACTTTAATTGTGTATAATTCCTTAATAATACTGAATAGAATGTTGTTTAAACAGTAGATTAATTGCACTTTATGTTGCGTTTGATACACTATTCCAATTTTTACCTAAAAATGTTTAGATTATTGAAAAAAAGAGTGACCGGAATTAGCCAGTGACCGGCATTACCCCGTTCTCGCCTATACTATTTTATAGCACTGCTTGTCTAAATCCGCTGTTGCTACGCTCGGGCGCTAACCTCTCGGTGTAATACTAGACTGTTTAAGGCACCGATAGGTGTGACTTAAGTGTGGATTTAGGCCACTCAGTGCTATAAATGTTAATTTCATACTTATGACCTCAAATTTTTAACTTTTATCTACTTTTTCTACTCTATTCTATTATTTTCTAGGATATTATTAAAATTTATCAAAATTATTTTTGTAAGTGAATAAATAAATAAATGAATAAATGCATAAATGAATAGATGAATAGACGAATAGACGAATAGATGAATCGATGAATAGATGAGTAAATGAATAAATTAATTATGAATAAATGAATAAATAAATAAATTCTTTTCGGATGTTTCGGTGACAGTGATTGGGCTTGCAACCCGCTATCTGAATAAGTGAAGTAATTCCCGTATCTGCAAAACAAGTAAATGAATAAATAAACAAAAATATCTGGCGGGTCCTCGTTTCGCCCTGCAAATTTCACAAATAGCAACAAACATTTTTTAAATTGTTCATTTTATTTATTTATGTATTCTATGTCACTTTTATAGGTTTTAATGTATGAATAAGATACAAATAATTTATATAAAAAAAAATTTTACTCATATAATTATAAAGAAAATAAAGCTTATTGTTAAGTTCCGCATTTTGCCCTACTCTCCCCTATCTCAAATTTTGATGTACCTATTTGCTATCACTTATGTCGTTATAAAAAGAGTTGCTGGTATGAGAGATTGAAATTACTTTAACATACTTTAGTGGAAACATTAAATAATCCAAAAATTATTTTGTCAAATCAATTGATTGACAAATTTGTTTACATCAAAACTTTTATAAAGATGATTTATTTATTTATTTTAAGGAAAAGCTATTGGTTTGCCAAATGATTTTATGTACTTCAGCGAAACAAGTCAAGGTGGCGGCGTTTTACAGGTATGTAGAAAGTAACGTAAACAATTGTTTATTTTTTCATATCTACGTAACTACAAAATAGATACATAAACAGTATTTAATCACACTAGTAACAATTATAGGTCGAATTATAAACAGTCATTATTAGGGTCACATCATAGTCTTTTATTGTTTCATTTTATAACTAAAGTGTACATACTCGAGTCATGAAAGAAACTGAATATTGTTAAAATATTCATTACCATTAATCTAATAAGAATGAAAATTACTCTATTATAGTTACTTTTTTATTACTTTGTCACGTTGCGAAATATTCATAAAACTATAAATAGAATAAAAAATTACATTTTCATTTGATAAAAAATTCATTATAATCAATTTTCTTTCAATCAGTGTTTTTTTTTTACTCGAATACGTGTAAAACCGACTCTATAACATATATTAGCATTCACACTTTGACATTTTAATAATAGTAGAATTCGTTATTTCTGAGTTTAAGTTTGAATAACATCAGATAACTTTTATAAAAAACAAACACAGTGTAAAACTATATTTGCACAAAATTTTAAAAATTTTAAAAACTGACACACATGTATGTTTAAAAAATATGATTGTAGTAAAGTCTAAAGACAAGGCAGATGCGTATAAAACAGCTCTATAAAATTAATATTGCAGGTTTGTTACCGTAATAATCTAATTTTATTGAGAAAATTACGTTATTACAAGATACAGTATTATGTCATAGTTATGTCGCAAATGAAAGTAAATTTCATTCGTAAAATAAGTTACTACCTTGTAATTTTGTAATTTTTGCATTAAAAAGTTGAAAGTAGTGGAATATAATGTTAACATAATTTATTTTTTTAATAATTTCTTGGTAGAAATGTATCCCGCTTGCTTTATAGATCTATGCAGAATAGTCCCGTGCTATGTAGATCTATGTAGGCAAACTAGATAGTTACTATAAAGGCGTGTAACGATGATCCCTTCTAGTTTTCTGTATCATTTTCCTGAATAATACTAGATAAGTGAAATTTCGATAGAAACAACCACTTAAATGTTATTTTTTAGTAACTAAAGTATAATTTATTAAGTAATGTTTTGATTTATAAGTATTTACATGTTTTTTGTTACCTATTATTAATTTAAATCAATGTTAATAACGTCCAAAAAGTGAGGTTATCAAGTTTTGAATGGAATGAGATTTCTGACTTACAAAATAAATAACACGGTATAAGTATATGTTAAACTGCTTAACACTGAATGGTAGTAAACGTAGTAATAGTACTCTTTTTCTAAATAACTACATGAAGTTTTAGTGAATACATTTATTTTGTTCATATCAAATCAGTGTCCTTATATTTTATTCTATTTGATCCTAAATACAGTTTTGGATTTAAGACCTACTATTATTATTATCATAAAGTATACCTATCTAAATATTATTAACAATTGTTTGAATGAATCGGACAATTGTCTTACTAAAATCATAATACAGACTCTGTGTGTATTATCACCAGTGTGTATCAGATACAGTAAAATAATGGTTTATAAATTCTTTATAAAATTCAATAGAATAAAATAACATGTATTAATAATGTTGTGAATTTTATGAAATCGCTCTTTAAGAAACAAATATTATTCCCGAATTCTCATTTTTTAGGTTACAAATGCTTTAACTGACTTCTCTTACATATAACATGGTATAAATAACATTATAATTCTTATCATTATAAATAAGAACCAGCATGTTAAATTTGTTTTTTTAATATTAATTACATTAAAAGTTCTATACGCTAAAGAACATAAACTCACCAATTTCACATGTATATATTATTATTGAGGAACCTATATAGATAGGTATAGATTTATCGAGTTCTGTATCGTCTAGTACTATCTAGTCTGCCTATACAGGCACTTATAGCTAAAACGGGCGCCACGATAAGATTTCTACCAGGGTAGCATTAATAATAATAATAATAATAATAATTGTAATAGTAATAGCAATAGCAATAGAATATATGAATATTATTTTTTAATCAAAGATAAAAAATTTAATTTTGATGTTTAAAATTTCAGGGTTCGGCTTCGGAATGCGTTTTAGTATGCATGTTGGCTGCTAGGGCTCAGGCCATAGCTCGGCTAAAAGAGTCACCGGCTCATTCACATTTAGATGAAACAGCCCTTCTTGGTAAACTCATGGCCTATTGCAGCAGAGAAAGCCATAGTTGCGTCGAAAAAGACGCGATGATTTGCTTCGTTAAATTGCGAATACTTGAGCCTGATGAGAAGAGCGTACTTCGGGGAGAAACTTTACGACAGGTAATGATATACCTTAAACAAATACTTTTCTTAACGTTATTAAAGTAACCTATAAGTAATATTAGAATTAATTAAAATAATTATTAATGCGAACAGAGAAAGAATCGAGAGTCACAATTTGTAACTCATACGTCGTTTGAATGAAAATTTGATATCGTTATTAAAATAAAAATTCTGATTATTTTTGTATTGATATCACTCAATAATGTATAATGGAAAAAATTATATATATAGTTGTAATGATATTAACGTATATATAATTACTTATTCTAAAGCATCTGCGTAATAATGAAATACAGTGTTCGCATATTCACATATTGAAAGCTGTACGGGACAGTTCCCCAGCATGGATCCCCTCTCAGAATGATCACCCATAGCTATTAGGCTATTATCGCTAAATGGCAGTATAACTTTATATGCTGGATATATATTAGATATATATCAGAGATTTTTGTTTTTAAATAAGAACTCCGAAGATTCTCGCGATAATAACGAAAAATTCGCTATATTCCGTGTCAAAAGTTACTTCCCGAGGGTTAAAAACATGCCCAGTATGTAAGCTAAGTAAATACTAATTATTTTATATGGGATATGATTTAAGGCTAGAGTACACTTGAAGGGGTCCAAAAGTCAACTTTTTCTCTTCTTCAAAAAGCATATAAGCTTTTGAATATTTTTATAGTATTTAATTATATTGGCATATATACAATTTGCAATCTTTAAAGTCGTTTTTCTCAGCACTTCATTTTTATCCTTAAAAATGCTCATCCGCAAATGCGTGCAGTGCAATGATTTGAAACTTCACTGGATTATTGTTTTTTATATTATAAATACTTTGCGAAGCGATTTTTCATATAACCCCCGAATAAGAATGTTACTTACATAAATCAAAAAGTAATACACAATTATATTTCATAAGTTCGTATGGAAAGTATGTATATGAGGGTTATATAAAAAATCGTTCTAATAATGTGTTTATAATGTAAAAAACAATAATCCTGTGAAGTTTTAAATTATTTTTAATATCAAAAGTGAAGTGCTGTGAAACACATCTTTAAAGATTTTAAATTGCATATATGCCAATGTAATTAAATACTATAAAAATATGCAAAAAACTTATACGATGCAATAAAATGCAATTTGGAGCTTTCTAACGTATAAAGTGAGCTTCAAGGAATACTTTTTTGAAGAAAAAAGATGATTTTTTCAAGAAAATAGTTGATTTTTTTACTCCTTTATTTGTTCTCTAGCATTAACCCTTTAATGCCGACGGACCTTTGTTGATAGGGAGAAATTTTTTTCTGCTAAATTATGCTTCAAAAATAACTAGAATACGATTTTCGAGAGCGGTTGGGTGCGACCGTACAGGCGTTTACGAGGTAAAAATTAGCTTTTTTCCAAAAATCGAAAAATGAATATTTCTGTTAAGATTTCAGTGGTATCATTATTTATTATATTCTCAGAGGAGCTGCATTTGCCTGTATTACATGCTGCTTTGTTTTCTGAATATCGGGACGGTTAGCTATGTTGACATTTGCGACAGGAGAGGGTTCTCGTTGTCCGACATTGATGTCAGAAAGAGAATCATCTCAAATATCTTCGCCATCAGCGATCCAGTCATTCATATCCTCCTCGCCATGCTGCTCACCGAAGGTGTAATCTTATCATATAAAGGGTTGGTTATTTTAGATATGTTAGACTCTGTAGAAGTATCAGCGCGAGTTTTCCTTCTTATTTGATCACTAGAAATGCTGAAACATTATATAATAGTATCATGAATTTTTCTTTTCGTCACTATTTTACTCGTATACGCCTGGACGGACACACAATACCACCGAACTTCAGCATGCAATACCAAACCGAAAATATAATTAAATCTAACTTAGCCAGTGGCTATTTTCTAATTTAAGATCTCATTATATGACAACGTATTAGTAGAAATAGAAAAAAAAATTCTACTCACCTTTTTTAAGAAGTATCTGCATCAATTTTTTGAGCTGCGTGAATTTCGTTAGAACACGGTCGCCAATTTCATTTTCCTGAAACGAAAACGCGCGCTTTTTTACGTCTGTCGTGTCCAATAGTTCCATCTCTGTTCAAACGAAAGTGTCAAGATGGTTTGGAACCTTCTTTATTAATTGCTGATTTTTGGGGAGCACCTGAAGATGGACGGTCGTGGGCGACTGTCTCGGCGTTAAAGGGTTAAAGTAAATATACTTAATAAATATAGTATTCTGAAACTTTTACCTTTTTCAAGCATAATTTTCAAGCATTTAGACAAATAATACTCTTCTAAAAACTGTAGCTATCCATGCTGGGAGACACTTTTTTGAAAACTAAAAATCTTAATTTTTTTTTTCATTAATATTTTATTTAGATACGTAATTGAATTTTCCTAAAACTAATTTATTACGTCATAAAAACCCATTCATATGACAAATTCCATTTTGAAATTTGGATTTTTACATAGATAATCAAAAGTGACAGACAAAATAGCTATAAGTGTCCATACTAGGGTACTTTCAATTTCCCGTATACCGTAAAATAGGGTATCTTGGGTCAGTGGGGTCTCTTGCGCCACCAGTGTAAATAGAATTTTAATCGACTCTAGAATTGGTTAAAAAATTCTTACTTATCGAAACAGGAGTCAAACTATTCATACACATCTGTAGTATGCTACTATTGGTCTCAGTAATGCATACTAATACCTGCTATGCATTTGAGGTTCCCTGAAAAGGAAAAGTAATTTAACCGCAAATCTATACCTTGGAAAACTGGGTATGGTAAAGTATATGTAAAGCTTGCATTTGCTTTTAAAGTATTTTCTGTTGATTGATATGTACATATACATCAAGTAATAACTTCGTCCCGTAGAATTTTTAAGCTATCATGCCAAGCGCTAGATGTCGATATTTAGAAAAATATTACTTTGCAGTTTTGCGGGATCTCTTGGATCACTCTATTTTGTGCCTTTATAATGGGTACATGATTTTTTATCGAAAAAAATTTATTTTTATTTTTTTCAATTAATATACTATTAATTACTAAAAACTAAACATTAATAGCGAATGGATGTCAGCAATGCTAACTCAAGCTTCAATATATTAATATTCATTTATTTTTAATGCCGTAATCATAATTTCTTGATCGTAAAGCGTTATAATAAAACTTAAAGTTATAACTGCGGGGTCTAAAAGTCTGGGAGGATAGCGTTCGCTTTATAGCTGTTAAAGAAAAAATAAAACAAATGGATGTTCAAAAATTAGAAGTTAGTCTAGGCAATTAATTCGGTTACATTTCAACGAAACTGGAAAATGTCCGTAAAAACATAATTTCTGATAGAATGTCTCCCAATAATATGTGTATCGATTTCGGAATTTATTCAGATATAAACTATAGATTATATAGTATCGAATTTTCTTATTTTAGTGAAAATGGGCCTTTATTCACGCCTGAAAGTACGTTTTATATATTACATTTTTATTTGCAATTTTAATTTTGTTTATTTAGTATTTTTTTTTAAGTACATAAATTAAAAAAATAAAAATTTTCAGCTGTATTGTGCATGACTCAAAATGAACAATCCACTACCGAACTAACATGCATAAAATTGGACCTACCATGCCTTTGTTAAAACAGTACGGTGTTTAACATGGGGTGAAAAGTTATTTCAGAGCTCAATACCTCACCCTGGCTAGAAACAGGTAATTTTCTATCCTTGTAATACAATATACTATTATTTACGGGCTGTTAACATTAATAACTATACGCTTATGATGAAATTAAAGACTAATTCGATCGATAATTCATATAAAACTTGATTAAACATAATTTTTAATTAATTAAATCTAAATTATATAAATTTCTGATTTAATCACGTATAAAAGGCCGTATTTACGTTGAAGTTGTCAACCAATCACAATTTTGAAACCCAAGCCCCGAGAACTTCTTTCATGAAAAGTTATATTAGAATCGCACGTTTTACACTTCACATACTCAGAAATTGCAGAAAATACTGCCAAAAAGTTAATGATTCGGTATCCAAATGTACAATTTACATCGAAATCGTCCTCGGATGTCTTCAGCTCTTTTGACGATGCACTGACGCCACTGGAATCACTTTCGGCTTCGTACCGATTCATCGGACGATTCTCGGCTCCGATGCCGTGTAGGATAATTTTTACATTTTTTCTTTTTCCATTTTGCTCAACGTAATAATAAATAATTAAAACTTTCAGAAAAATATAGTTTCGAAAACGAAAATGAGAGCGTCGTTTTCTTACGATATACAGACGCTACACTAACGTACTTTGTTTTGAAACTAGCCTAACTGACTTAAGATCGACATCTATAAGAGCATTAGGGAAGTTTGCGAACAATAGGCAAGCCATAAGGCGGTCCTTCTCATCAGGTACATACCTCGCAGGTAAGCAATCGTCCGTTTCGGAGCGGCCGAAGACGGTCGGTATATGTCCCGAAATGTCAAATAAAAATTTTTTTTTCCGGATGGGACCTATTGTGCCATATTCTAGAAGGTTCAAAGCATGTTTTAAGCCAATAAAAAAAATCGATTTTTTAAATTTCTACAGTGGAGTTACCCGTTAAGAAAGGATATTTTCCGCACCTGTTTAATACGCTCAAAAATCAACATTACATAGGCACACTACCCGCTGCAAGATTTTACGCGCCAGATTCAACGTAAGCTCGCGATATAGATATTTTTTACGCTTGGTATAATGAGAATGCACCACATTATATTATCGACTTTGAAACAGAAATTATTATGTATTGCCGCTCTGACGTCGAGTTCTTGAGACGTGAATGTTTCGCTTTTAGAAAAATATTTCTCTCTGTTGGAGATACAGATCCCTTTGTACATGCAACCACGATCACATCAGCTTGTTCACACGTATTTAGAAAAAAAAAATTATTACCCGATAGCATTGGCATAATTCCGCTAAACGTCTATACCAACAGACACTCGCTGAAATCCATTAAATAGTTATTGCAGTGCGAGCGTAAAGTAGGTCGACAAATAATACACGCTGGAAGAGCTCGAGAGTTTAGGTTAAGCAAGGGATTCTTATTAGACGGGTATTTACACCCAGAAGTTGCAGCTAACACACACGACAGTGGTACAGTTTTCGAGTTCCAAGGCTCTTTTAATGAATATTATGAGAAATTATCAGTAAAATATCTTTAAATCCGCGCAATGCATTTTACGGTGGCAGGACAGAAAATATCGTCACATATTACACAACTAAAGAAGGCGAAAAAATTAAGTATACAGACATTTGTTCACTGTATCCTTACGTGTGTAAGGTAAGTTTCCACTCGGACATCCGCGCATTCTCGTTGGAGTGTAAAGAACTGACGGGTGGTAAAAAAAACTATTTATCGCGCGTAGAGGTTCGCGTAAAATGTAAAATTTTGCCTCCTCCTAACTTATTTCTACCTTTATTACCTATAACAATGCACAATCGAGTATTATACGCACTGTATCGCTCTTGCTATGAAGAAATGCGGCAAGACGACTGTAACCACGAAGAAATTCACGATCGCGAATTCACTGGCACGTGAGCAGCCGACGAGTGGAGAAAATCCGTTGAGCTTGGATACAAAATCACGGAAATATACATAATTTGGCAGTATCGGATGACGCGCTTTGATCCGCGCACGGGTGAAGGAGGCTTGTTTTCCGGTTATGTAAACTTATTTTTGAAAATAAAGTAGCAAGCGAGCTCTTGGCCGGCTTGGCGAGATTGAGGCTAGTGAAATGCGATGTTTGCAAGACTACGAGTGAGACGGGGGAATCAAGTTAGAGCGCAAAAAGATAGAAAAAAGTGCAGGCTTGCGTACCGTTGCAAAACTCTGCTTAAACTCTCTTTGGGGTAAATTTGGCCAGCGTAGTAATTTGAAACAAACTGAAATAATAAAGATGCGGAATGATCTTCTTAATAAACCCCGAAAAAGAAGCATTCGATGTATTGCCCATAAGTGATGAAGTTTTGTATGTTAACTGACAGTTTAGAGAGGACGCTGTGGTATCCGACCCTCACACAAGCGTCGTTATTGCCGCATATATTACCGCACAGACTCGTCTCAAATTATGTAGTTATTTGGAACCCCTAGCGGCTAGAATTCTCTATTATGACACAGATTCTTGCGTGTTCGTGTGTAACGAGGGTGCTGCAAACGAATACAGCCCCACTCTCGGCTCTCAATGACTTTCGCATACGTACTTGCATATTTCTGGACGACGAGCTGCACTACGTGTACGTGCTAAAATATTTTAAATTTCGATGAGAGACGGAGCAATTATAAAAAGCGAACTAAACATCGATACATCAGTCTATCAGTGACAATAGCTGATACAACATCGAAGCATCGCTCGAGTAAACGTGGAGACCTGCTACCCTGTAATCATTTTACGAAGACAAACGCGCTACCATCGTTTGTTCTGAGGCACTGAGCTGACGGTGAACTGCGAAAAGCCCTGCTTCGATCGACCCATAATGATACGATAACGTGTGTATGTGATTGTGTGTTGAACGTTTTGCACGGCGTTATCGGACTTAGAGAGTTACAAAAAGAACGTCTGAGCAGACACCGACACGTTCTGCGTGAATTGGTTCATTATAAAAAAGCACGAAATCCCGCGGTAGTGAAGTAGGTTGGCAAAAAAGAAAACGAATTTTACTGCAAAGCGGTGGTAGGTTTTTACCTCTGTTACTAGCACCTATTGTTGGTACACTTATTATTAGTCTAGTGCCCAAAGAGTCGCTCGAACGTATGAGGGACGTAGCGGGGGCTACGAGGCCGATAGCGGTCGAGCCGTCGCCGCCGCAGCCTCAGTCAGCCTCTTCTTGTACGAACGAAAATTCTATGCAGACCTGTGCCGATAGGATCACCACTTTCATTGAGAGGAATGATAGCTATTTCTTTTAAAACATAATCATCTCGCATTTGCTTGAAACCAATCATGTCTACTGCATACTCCATCTTGGAATGAGAGTTGAAACGAAAGTTGTTGGATAATATGCTGTTTAGATAAGCTTCTTGATATCCCCACTGATGGGATTGTACTGAACGATGCGATCGTGTAAGATCATGCAATAAGCTGAAGTGTTAGCACGAAAGTCTTTTTTAGACTTAAACTCTAGAAGGACATCGACAGGAGCGCTCTTTGTAGATTCATTTTGCCGTGAATAGTCAATACCTATGAGTGGTTCAAGGTTGATAAATTCTGACTTTCTGAGCAGTGGCTGTGGGTCTCTTCCATAGTAGGTGATATGAAAATTGGTATACATATCATAGAGAACAGCGAACTGATTCTTAGATATGTCGAAATTCATATTGTTACATGGATAATATTGAGAATTCAAGAAAAGTCTCACATTACTAATCTCAAAATGGTCAAATTGACTGGCATTTTCAGTTTTTAAAATTTTTTTCTTAGATTGTAGTACGACAATGACAACACGAGGTTTCTCTAATTGATTTGAAGTTTCCACTGTCCAGACATGTTTATTCGTGCTCGCAAGTAGAGGATATTCAAATAACTCCCAAGATCGATAACACATAGAGATAGGATTATGTTTGCCAATGAAATTCAGCAGCTGGATCTTTTGTTTATCAGATGCAATAACATATGGCATTAAGGGAAGAGTCTGCTTTACCGGCTTCAACAAATCGATTTTTTTTTGTCTTAAATCTATTCCAAAACTATCCAAGAATATGTCTTCAAAATTTCGCAGACCCGAGCGCGCGCGCGCTCCGCCCCTCGATGTATTCTATTATTCCACTATACTCGTATATACCCGAAAAGGTCCAACCGTCCTTTGAAACATTATTTGGAGTTTCTAGAAGGTCTGTGTTGAGTCGTAGTAGGGAGAACGGTATACAATATAACGGTATACTATAGCTCTCGGCATCGGCTTCTACACTGCTGTTTGTAGCGTCAGCTTTCAGTTCTACTTTTGATTTTGCCGAGTACACATCGAAATATCAAGCTCCCCGAAAGGTGATCGATCTAAAATACAGCGTGCTGCGAAGAGTTGGTGCGAATGGCGCAAGGCTCAAGCGGCGAATAATCTTGCATCTTACAAACATCCGGCGAGATTAATCGATTAAACCGTGGAGAAGCACATTCGTCCAATTTATGAAGAGCTCTCTAATGAGAATTTAATGAGGCGGTGCATAGGCGGCCACACTCAAAATTCCAACGAATCGTTCAATTCGATTGTGTGGCGCCTAAGTCCGAAACATTTGAATTCCGGCTATAAAATCGTCGAAATTACAGCATATATGGCTGCAGGCATTTTTAACGAGGGCTACTCTGCTGTACTTTCCACCATGCAGCTCCTCAATATCATCATCGGGCAGCAGTGCAAAAATTTTGCTGACGCCGTCGATGCTGAGCGCATAACGCGGGAGAACCGGCGCGCATCATTTTCTAGCAAGAAGGCTCGTACAACCCGAAGATTGGAAACCCTCAGCCAAAACGAGTTTTTTGAAGAAGAGGAAGGACTAATGTATGGCCCAGGTATAGCTGATTAACCTCTAATTACTGTAAGTACCCAAAAACTTATATTTTTTGGACCGAAATCTTTAAAGCGCGTTTTCTCGAGTTTTCATTTTTACGATTTTTAGAAAACGGTGCCGGTGATAGCAAAAAGAATATACATCCGATCGAAAAAAATCAATGTGATCTAGCTTTAGTATTAAATTATCTTCTATTTCAACTAAAAAAGTTGGACAAAAGTATTATTTAAACTACTTTTTTTGCAACTTAAAGTGATTTTTTTTTTTTCAAAAAAGTGAATTTCTTTTCAAACGTTGAAAAAATTTGGAATTTGACAACTTCTTCGGTATTTTTTGAGTTCATATAGAAAAGAAACTTATAAAAATTAAAAAAAAATTTGTCTCGACTGTTTCAGACGCACCGCACGACCTCCATCACCGGCACCGATTAGAAATTGCAGACTCCAGGCGCTCCGGCAAAATAGTCATAACATGAAGAAATTCTAATATTTTTTAATAACAAAAATTGTTTTTTAAAGCTAAAATATAGTACATTATGTTCTCAAAATTTCGTTTACCGCAATCATTTCCTTCCCTTTCAAAAACATCGCTGAAAAAACGCTTTCTATACGGCTCTTATAGCAGAAGTTTATTTTCGTGTATATGGACTAGATCGAATGTAAGTCTGCAACAATATTTTCTGCAAATTCGTAACATTTTATAAATAATAGCTATACTATTTAGCTTCAATTTGAGAGGTTGTAGATGTCCCAACAAAGTAAAGATTTAAATTTGTGATACAAAATGTATACAAAAATGACGTGCGGTTTGGACGAGTATACTCGGCTCTCTGCGCAGGGGGGTTAACTACTCTATCTTCGTTACTTTTACCTGGTAATCTTCATATGTAGTTACACTACTTGCTACAGTACCTTCCTGAATTATTGCATTCAAGTCATTTCTTGATCTTGTGAGAATGAGTTCATGCTTCACATTAACTATAATTTTTTGATAGTCTTCTGCAAAGCCCAAGATCATACTCAGAGAAATGGAAACGTCAAAGTTGTCGTGTGCATCTACCAAAGTTTTGCTTTATTCTCTAACGTCAAGCCAGCCTGCATTTTCTAACATGAGAGTCTGATTCGGATTGAATGATGTCCAACCTTTCATGAGACTGCTTAAACCAACATTTTTACTTTTATCTATCTCCACAGCATTAATTTCGTAACGAATTTCATCAAACAGATGGCAAATGCCATTGTTCACGAATTTGGTTTTAGTTAGTGCTGTTCCATCTGGTTTTTGCAGTTTTCCACATACATGGATAGAACTGCGCGATGGTAAGACACATAGATCTGGATGTTGGATAGAAATACGAATTTCATCATTATTATCAAAGCTTAGTATCGAGTATGGTTGATGTGCGTGAAGCTCGTAATGACCAATAGATTCATCGAATACGACACCTGATTGAATGCTTAGAATTTCGTCCATTTTTCTGGAAGCAGCAGAAAATTACACACATGAATTTTCTCCACGAACTTATAGACCTAGGCTTTTGAGGAACTGAATGCTCTTCCGTGTTAACGGTTTGAGTTTCTGCGGTCGACTGATGACCGATTGACATGTTGGTTGACTTATATGCACTCTAGAATTGTAAACGATACCCATTATGCAGATTTGATGTGGAGTCTAATAGTAATTTCTTCTCGACGGAAATTCACTAAATTTTCATCTTGATCTACGATTTGAATTTGAAGATGATCTATGCACTTGACACTGAGTGGTAGATATATGACATAAGATGGAATTTCCAAGATTTTATATTCTGGTGGAACTCTCGGAAAGAACTCATGGATTGTATGAACTTTTTTGTTGTTGATGTAAGCACCTGCGGTAATATTGCACTCCATTCTGAGTTCGTTGATTTTCAATATTTTCATAGGTAACTCAGAACTGTGATGAATTTTTTCCTTGAGAATGCGAGGAGTGAAGCCAAGAAAACGACGTATTGAATCGTGAGGAGTGAGATCTAACGGATCACTGCAATTAATTTCACTTCTGAGAGTATTGCTGTTAGCTCTTAAAGAAAATTCAATTCCTTTAAATTTCAAAGTTTCTTGTAAAAATTTATTAATAGCAATAATCTCGTAACTGCCAGTAGGCATAGTGATAATATATCCATTCAAATGAAGTTTATTATTCGAATAGTCCACATTGGGAATCGAGTTGAATGTTAAAAGTTCAACTAAACCTAAAACAAAATTTTTATGCTGAGGTAGTTTAATTGAAGGAAAATATTGTGCTTCTAGAACAGAAGATTTTCTTGAAAGACTCAAAGTAAAACTGTCTTCCATGACTGATTGGAAGAGAATGATTCCCATTCGTCTGCAATCTTCTATTTTATAGTCTTCCGTTAAGAATTGAAGACAAAGATGACAACAAATGAATGAGTCAAAATTTTGATATCTTTTATACTTATATTTTACTTCTTTCACGTTGCAATATAACATGAGCTCTATGGGAGGTTTAAGATCACCAAAACTGTCAAAATAAATTACTTTGGAACCATGTTTTCGATAACTCACCCAGTGAGTGCCTTTATTAGGTGGATTGAATGACCTTGCGGGAACATTTACTTGGTGACATTGATTTCTCGGCAGCCGTCACTAGCTTACTTAATTGCAGATCCATTCCAGTTTTTCCTTTTAATTGCATAGCATTCGTAACATCAAAAGCATATGCTTTTTCAGCAAGACTGGAATCCTTGGGTTTGACACGTTGCCAAGCTTTATCAGCAAGCTTCATATTAGCTGCTTTGCGATCTCCATTTTTATCAGAGTAAGCTATGTCTTGTTCTTTGCATGCCTGATTAAGCGGATTATTTCCAGGATCACCTCTTATCAATCGTTTTTTCAATTTATTTCCGGGACCACAGTATTGATATCCAGAAAGATGCATTTCAATAGGTAAGTTATTGATCACTTTATCAAGCAATCCATAACGTTTCGGTTGTTTCCGAGATTTATGTACGATCATCTCTCTTCGAGTGTTGTTTTATAACTAAAGATCAAAATATAAAACATGCGTTTATATTTCCAAATTTCAATGTCAACTAGACTTTGTCACGTGAACATGGATTTTAGCGAGCAGAACGTCAAACTCCCCGTCACAAACTTTGATTTCGGAAAACAGAAGAGAAGGAAGCGTCATTGAGAATTACTACCGGATACTATACGAGCAGTATTCTGCGGGCCATCTAACTGTGAAAAAACAAATAGTTTATTGGCTCTAATTACACATCCCAATGGTCTTAGATTTGAAAATTTGTATGTATACTCTAAATCCTTGAATCAGCCAAAGTATTAGTTTCTCGAAAAAGTTTTGGAAACGATAAAAGGTGTATCATATCTACCTTTTAGTGAGCATGAATCTGTAGTATCTCCAGATGAAGCCTGACAAAATTCAATTATGATTTTTGATGATGTGGCTTGTGAGAAACAGGACAACGTCAGAGCATTTTTCTGTATTGGAAGACATAAAAGTGTAGACAGCTTTTATCTATGTAAGTCGTACCCTCATATACCGAAACACCTCGTCAGGGACAATATTATTATGTTAGTAATTTATCGTCAAGACGATGATAATGTAAAACATATCTATGGAGATCATGTCAATACTGATTTAACTTTTAATGAATTTCGAAATCTTTGTTCTGAATGCTGGAAGAATGATAAGTATGGATTTGTTGTTATCGACAAAGATAGAGTGATGGATGATGGTAGATACAGAAAAGGATTTGATTGTTTTGCAATAAAAAAGAAGTTATGAATCCGAAACTTACAGTTCAATTGTAGACAGCATCTCGTTAGCATGTCAGACTTCAAGAAAGAAAAGAAAATTCTCAGCGAGCTCTTAAACAAAAATACTCTTTATTGAAAAAGGAGAGAGAATATTTTGAAATATTGGTGATACATTGAAACCAGTCATTTCACCATTCAACAAGCTCGTCGATTCTAAAGTCTAAAGCTTGCTACCTTCTAATCACATTTTGAATATAGACAGCAACAGAAAACCCAGGAAAAGATTGAGATTCGATCGATCAAGTTATACAGTAAACGATATAAATGAGTCGGGTTCCGCATATGATGATGATGATGATGCAGATTTTTCTTCGATGGATGGCACAATGATGAATTCAATATTCAAATCTGTGCTTGAAGGAAATGAATCAAGTGACTTTTTATCATTGTTAAATGAAAGCCACAGCAAAATCGATAACATATACGGAGTGCGGAACGTCAATGGAGTGTATATGATTGGCGATTCAGAAATTCAATTTCATGATAAAATGGTAAAAGTGAGAGATAAAAGTTATACTAAAAGTGGGGGTCTAATGGAATTACTTTTTAAGAAACAACCAGATGACAATCTTATAAGTTCAACGGGTCAAAAAAATTATCGCAGCATCCTAGAAGCATCAAATACTCATCGGAGAAGATACAGCAAAGATGAGAGTATACGCACTTCGAAGAGTAGAAAATATATGAATATCATAGGACACATGTTCCGCAGCGATCGTAAAAATAAATCCACCACCGAAAGAGGCCTCATACCTAAATATAAAATACCAAAAAAAAATTCTTCTATAGATCTAATCTAATCTACTGGGATGATCCAAACGAGCTTATCGAGCGACTGCGAATATTAGTTGCGGAACGATCTGCTGGAAATAACAATCACGACAATGAAATACAATCGATCATTGCAATCGAAATGCATCTTTTCTTATTAGATTAGTAGCATCATGAGTCTCGACGTGTTCGGAAGAAAACTTGAAGGCATGCAAGAAGTGAGTCGCGGTCCACCAGGCATTGGTTATAATCTTACATTAGACGGTAATTTTGATTTACAAAATAAAAGGTTGTTTAACCTTGCTTATCCAAGTCAGCCTAATGATACAGTCTACTTGGAAGTGCTTCTGAAAACTATAAGTAAAGAAGTTAGAAATTCTTTCCCATCTTAAAATTCGATTAGATAATCTTGAGACAAAATTGAAAGAATGTTTTGAAAAAAAGAAATTCTGACTTAATAAAAGTTTCATAATCACGAATTTTTCTTAAACCTTAAACATATTATCGAAAAATGGAGCGACAAAAAGTAGCTGAAGAGTTGCACAAACCAGCTCGCTGCATCTACAAGCGAAGAAAATATGATATACGTGGTATAGATGAGACTTGGCAAGCTGATATTGTAGAAATGATTCCATACGCCAAAGAAAACAAAGGTTTTCGCTACTTACTTACTGTCATAGATACATTCTCAAAGTATGCATGGACCAGCCCAACCAAGTCAAAGAGTGATAATGATGTTACTTTAGCTATGGAGTCAATACTGAAACAAGAACGCGTATTGACAAATCTACAAACTGACCAATGAAAAGAATTTTACAATTCAAACTTTCAGAAACTCATGAAGAAGTACAAGATAAACCTATACTCTTCATATAGTAATCTTCATGCAAGCATATGTGAGCGTTTTAATAGAACATTAAAAAATGCAATGTGGAAAAAGTTCAGCAAACAAGGGAGCTATAAATGGTGGGATATCCTGCCTGAGTTGGTGAAAGCTTACAATTCAAGAAAACATCGGGCAATAGGAATTGAGCCTAAAAATGTTACACAGGCAAATGAAACAGAGGTCAAGAAGCATTTTCCAAATGAAAAGTTCCCTGTGAAAAAACCGAAATTTAAAGTAGGAGACAAGGTGCGGATGAGTAAGATTAAACATGATTTTAAAAAAGGTTATTCGCCAAACTGGTCTACTGAAATTTTTACAATATCACGAGTTGTAAAAACCAGTCCGGTAACTTATCATTTCAAAGATTATTATGATAAACCCATCTCTGGCGGCTTTTATGAAACGGAAATTCAGAAAACTATGTATCCAGAAATTTATCTAGTAGAAAAAGTTTTAAAGAAAAGTGTAAACCGTGCATATGTTAAATGGTTAATAATTAAATGGCTTTAGTAATGAGCATAATAGTTGGATAGATAAAACATAAATTATTTGTTTTAACCAAGATTTAACCAAAAATATTAATGTAAACGCAATAATGTAGGTACTAGTAAATAAGGAAGCAATCATATTATGATATTGTATATATTTATGTATTATTATGTACATGTTTGAATCTGAATAAATAAATATTATAAACAAAGCAAGTTGCGTATTTCATTCAAACTTAAAGAAAGATCCACCCTAATATGTCACAAATAAATTCATTTTATTTGCAGTATTGGTGAGTCTGTAAAAAAACTCTTGCTCTCTTAGGATGGCTGATGAAATCTTCTCTGGTAAAAAGATTTGAAAACTATCGTCGAGTTCGGCTACAGCCTTCGTAACGAATGTCGTCTTCACCTCGTTAAGTGCTGACACCATGTACTGATGATCTTTTTCCAAGTCTGTTACTTTCTGCCTTGGCAAGAAGTCGCATTCAGCAATCTTATTAAGTGTAGACAGATCCATTCTGCAAAAAGTAAAAAATAAGAACTTTTAATAGAGAAAAGATTTGTTAAAAAAAAAAATTGGTATATACCCCCTCTCCACTTCCATCACTACCACTATTTCTTGTTTTTCAGCATCCTTCTCTATTCGAACTGCAGCTTGCGCCATCTGCTCATCCATGATTTGAAAATGACCCCAAGGTAAAGTGTCTGTACTCTGAGGCAATAAGAATCTCTTATCATCGTGAGGACTAAGAGCAATTTTATTCTGTCGTTCAGTATGCACTATGTGCAATTTTGAACGAATGTTGCATTGATCACGTTTTACGATAATAACATCCTGAAGACATCTTCTATAATCCTCTAAAGTTCTATCAGTATCTGTATAAAGACGTTTACATTTTTCTCCTACTTGCTGTTTCATATACGAGTAATGGAAATCATAAACTAATATCTTGGACAAATCAAGGATACAAAGACCAACGTATATCGGTTTCTTGATTGTGATACTTGTTCTCTTTAGCTGAATAGCAACTAAATTTTCATCAAAGATTGCACTGCTGTGAAAATGTGGTTGAACTATGCGTGCTTCTGCCACATATCTGCATGTGAATTTATTTACTAATCGTACATCAACACGAGACCGCTCTCGCTCGATCCAGTTTGGATAGACAGCGTTAATTAATAATTTATAGAAGAGTTTTTCAAACTCGTTCTTCGCCTGCTTCCTCCTCTCAGTATTTAATTCGACATAAGGTTTAAGCCAGGCCTTCTGCTCGAAACTCAGAATTCTATGCACCTTTTTCGAACGAAGTCCATTATCCAGCGCCTGTTTAAGTGTTCGATAGTGAATCATATACCTTTTCTTATCGTTCAGAGTAGTGAGAAGTTTGTTCTCCTTTGAGCCAAGTGGTGCACGGTGCTCTGCGCAGAAAGGGAAGTCTCGATGTTCATCATGTATTTCCTCAGGATACTCCAAGTCTACTTCAGCAATGTAGCCTATATCTGAATCTGGTGGTGTATTGAAGAAGCTTGGATTCGCCTCAAAGTCAATCCATTTGAATTTTCCAACCGGTAACTGCTGTACCATTGCCAACCCATAAAGATTATTTATATCAAAATATAAGAGTGTCTTCGTTTTCTGTTTCTCATCGTATGAAGAACTCATGTATAGATTGTTTGCTTTAGCATATCGATTACAACACTGGCTTATTCCTCCCCGAATGCCTGCTTCAATAAACGTTAGCATGTCAATATCTGTAAGAAGCTCTAATTCTACCTTTGTCATTTTAAGAGCTGCTGACAATGTCAACCCTGGTGTCGTGTAAAAGTGAGTAGGACATAAATCATAAGCTTTAAGAGATGTCTCTCGAAAACTTACGAAAATGTCAGCCAATAGTAACATCTGTTTTTAAGTAAAGATCTGAATACTCTCCCATTGTTTTTATATTGAACTTATCCCAGACTCGAACAACATGCTTGTAGTCTTCTTCAGCAATATGGGAATCTGTTAGTTTGTTATAAAACTCTTCCTTTTCTGGGAATTTTGTAGACGATAGCTTATCAAATGTGTCTACATAATCATATGGAAATATATCTTTCCGTCTCAGAAGATCTATCATTTCATCTGTGAATCCATCTGATTGAAACTCTTTCACCGCTACCGGCACGTTTTGTAGATATGATGCGAGCTTTTCCAATGATGATGGTTGAAATCGCCCAGAATCTATGAATCTAAAGCTGATGTCGCAGTCATCTATGTATTTCGTGAACGAAATATATTTCTCCTTATTATGAGGTATTAGACTAACTCGTCCTTTCATCAATGTAGAAGTAGCGATCTTTTTCAAAATGAAGTGAGTATCATAATTAAGGTTATGAAAAACAACGGGAATGAATCTTGAGTTCTTATAATTCAAATTACATGGATTGTGACTTGCACCTCGGAATCTGAAGAGAAAAAAAATTAATTTTTTTTTTGGGAATCACCTAAAATTAATTTTAAATATAACTAAACTATTAGCATACCGTCCTGTAAAATGACAATGGTCTCGCACTGCAAGTTCTTCATCACGGATTGATTTTCGACAGATATGACAAACGGTTGACCTCTGGAAAAATAATTCTTCTAGAGCTGTGAGTTTCATTGGTTTAGGATTCTTGTAGAGATGATCTATCTTCTCACTTATTGATTTTAGTTCTCGAACAAACCATTCTGCAGGTATCTCTTGATCTCCAAATTTTTGTCTGTAAGATTTATAGACAGATAATCTGTCATTAAAGCTGCATTTTGTGCAGTAACCTATGCTGTATGCTTCATGAAGTTGAAAAGCATTCTGATTCTCAGTAGGTTTCAATAAACATTCAAAATCAGCATAAATAACGAAAGGAACTTTTTCTCATCAATGTAAAAATCTTGAATGCTGTATAGATTTACATGTCTACCCTTCTTTTCTGGTTGGTCATTATTTTCTGGTAGATTTACATGTTGATGTTCCTCTTCTGGTAAATTTACATATTGATCTTCCTCTTCTGCTTGATTTACTTGTTGAGCCTTCTTTTCTGACGTAACGTGACAAGGCTATACTTCAAACTTTGAACCATACTTTCTGAGCATGTATACATTTACTGAAATATTATTCAATTTTTCGAATTTTAAAATATCTTTCAGTTTTACTGGGAACTGTATATCACTAAAGATCAAGTTGTTCTCATGTAAACGAAATTGTTTAACTCTGTTGGAATTATATTTGCTGGGATTTAATGCTGAAAGAATAGCATACTTGAAACACTGATTGTCATTGTTATGAACATTATCACATGCTTTTTTGTGTTCCATAAACTTTGGGAGAGGACTGTAAGAACTGCCCTTGAATGGAGAATATATTTTCATATTTATATAAAAACTTTTAATACTCTTCAATGTCCAGCCGGAATCCTTTTCCTGAAATTCTTCTCATTCTTCTGTAAGAATGAGCTCTTTGATATAGTCTTTAAACCATTCCTCTAAATTTGTTGACATGTATACTGTAGCACTTTCGCTCGTGAAATACTTAATATCTGATAAAATCTGAATTTATTTTTACAGCATTGTATTCTTTTAAGCATTCTTGTGCCTTAACTTTGAAGAACTTTTGTGCATCACTTAAGAAACTCAGAATATCCATGTGTTTTATATTTACAACCACGCTAGTCTTGATTCGATTTTGGAAAGCCGACTGCACATCTCGCCACTCTACACTAGCTTCTGTTTTCTTAGATTGTAGATTACCTCCTTGTTGAAGATGTTGTTCAAATTCAACTTGCACACACGAAAGATGAATCATGCAAGTTTGACATTTCTGTTTCTCTCCTCTTGTAAGTTTAGATTTTGCAATTTTTTCATTTAATTTTTTTATGGTGGAATTACTTAAATCATTTATACTTTGTAAAGTATCACGAAGAACCTGAACAAGGCGTTCAAAAAGATAGATAGATGCCATATTTGCTTTTTTCTCACTATAATGGCACTAGAATAGCACTTCACAAATGTGCACGATAGTCAAGACTAAAACTCGTTGACCGCGGTAGACGAAGTGTGCTTGTCCACGAAACTGCATCTCTTTTTGTAGGCAATGTCGACGAAAGTAGAAGTAGAAAATTCAAATATCTGACCAAAGATAAAATGAAGAGGAAGGAGATTTTCTTTGGAAAGGATGAATTTTCTTTCATTTGAACCAACCAAAATAGTTCTTTCTGGGAAAAGGAGGGAGATTTTCTAAGGGAGAAATAAATTTTCTTGCATTTGAACCAACCAAAAAGCTACTTTGCGTCCCTCCAATCAAGAATATACTTTCTTTTTTGAACGTCCAATCCTAAAAGAGCATGAGGCGGAGTTTCTTGTTATAAAATCAGGATGTGAGAATTTTCCTATTCATTGTCCGAGTTCACTTCTTACTGAACTAACAACTATAGAGCTGTAAGATGGCTAGAACACGTGACTACGATTTGATGTTCAGAAATGCCATACTGCAAATTTCAAGAAGAGAATGTTTATATTTGTGACATTCAAGGATTCCAAAGAATAGCAGAGGATTCTTTCATTTTCAAAGAAGTTTTCTCAATTTAAAGAAAACTGCTTTACCGACTGCATATCTCTTTAAACCTCCTATGACATTGGAAGAACTGACTGAAGAAGAAAAATGTGTGACTCACTGGGTGGAAAAGTATCATCATGGAATTTTATGGGACGCTGGAGATATTTCTTATCATCGTCTTCAACGAATTTTCTAAATCTGTTCGCAAGGGATTGAGAAATTATACCTTAAGGGAGAGCAGAAAGTGCAATGGTTAAGAAATCTTATACCAAATGTGTAAGTGATATATAATATGACACAACTTTCATACTTTTTTCGTACATTTCATACTTTTTTCATACATTTGATACTTTTTCTTACATTTTCATACTTTTTCACACTTTTTCATACCTTTTCATACTTTTTCATACTTTTTCATACTTTTTCATACTTTTTCATACTTTTTCATACTTTTTCATACTTTTTCATCCATTTTATACTTTTTCACTCTTTTTCATACTTTTCCTTTCACTTTTCTATACTCGTATTTCTTACGTTTGTTTTTAATTACACATCAATTTCAAACTTTGAAGACTTTGGATGTCCATCACTAGAAACTATATCGAGTGATAAGCATTACGTATGTTTTAATCACATCCTCTGCATTAGAAGGAAACCTATATGCGCTGTACATAACGTTATCTCAATACGACCATGGCTACTGGATTATTTGGATGCTAAATTTCGCCAAGATGAAGTAGATATCATTTCTAAAAGGAATACATGCTCATGTTTATATTGGAAATAAATTTTTATTAATATTCTGTAAAAAAAAGAGAAGCTTGATAATTGAATAAAAAAAAAAATTAAAAGAAAAATCATTGTACGATATTATTCATTCACAAAATATCAAATTAAAATTAAAATATAATAGACAAAAATTTGTAGCAAACATAGGGTACATCTGGGTGTTTCTGCGGATATTTTACGAGACCGAGATAACGAACTTTTTTTACAAATCTAGCCATACAATATACAATATCAATGTGCAAAACACTATTTTTCTTAGACTATTCTATTTAGCTTTTTAAAGAGCTTTTCATTAAATAAATCAGCCGTATTTCATTTAAAAAAGAGAAAAGAAAAAATGAACATTTGTTGTATTTACACAGATTTACAATGCTTTGAAGTTTGCTTACATTTACCTTATAAGCAAAACGAAGGAAAATGAAGGAAATGACAAGGGGAATAAAAGAAAACAAGTTGAAAAAATATTTTTTCATTATATTAAGAAAAAACTTTTTACATTAAAATTAATATATAATAAAATAATTATTTTTTTACATATATATATATATATATATTATTACATAATAATTAATCAATGAATGTAACATCTTCTAAGATGTGAGGTTTTGCTAATGATGATCGCGGTGGTGGTGGTGGTGGAGGTGATGGTGGCGGTGCTGCTGCTGCTACTGCTACTGCTGCTGCTATCTTCGGTTGAGCTGGTTTATCCTGCACTCGGCTATGCGTTCGCAGCCAATCTCGTTTCGCTTGCAGCTTACTTTGTAGCGAATCTTTGTCATCCTTCACTTGTTCTGAAAAAAAAAATTGCAAAAAAAAAGTTTTAAAATATACTATAATATAAATATTAAAATATAATGAAATTTAAAATTTTTGTATTGGTTACCAATCTTTGTAGACCTGGAAGGTGATTTCATCTTACGCAAATGGGGTGGTTATTAAAGAAAACAAAAAAACAAATTATTAGATTATTGTTTTGAAAAAAATTATTATTTATTATTTAATTTTAGCATAAAAAATGAATAAAAAATAGTTACCCTCAGCTTTCCCCTTTCGCTCATTGTTGCTGTTGCTGCTGCTGCTGCTGGGCGATGTAATTTTTGGTATACGACCAACGTCATGAATACTCTTTTCTTTCGCCGCCTTTAAACTGGCCCTTGAACGTTAGCTCGAGCTAGAGCTGGAAGTAGAGCTCGACCTGGAACTCGAGCTGGAACTCGAACTGGATCTCGAGCTCGACCGCGATCTCGGCGAGCGAGCAACCGGTGCGCTCCCTTTAGGTATTATTCCCTCGTAACACCTGTTGCATAGAAGCAACAGGGGGTAGTGGTGCTACTGAAAAATAAATGATCATTTAACATAAATATTATTTTAATTATTTTTAATAAAATTCTATAAAATTCTACTTACATGATTGTATCGCATCCATTGCCCATGACACATGGTCAAGTATCATGAGCAATGTGGGCTCGTTCGATATGAGCCACCGGATACGTTCCTGCATCATTAGCAAATCTGTCTTGCTATTTGATGCCATTTCGAATTTTTCTTTCGAATTTCAAGTTGATGTATTTTTTAAAATTTGAAAATTTATTGACTGACCCTAGTTTGCACCCTAGTATTTATATCGACAGAAGAGCTTACTTCTTTCACTTTTTCAAGACATTCTGCAATTGGTTAAAAATTCTCGTCCCTTAATTAGAAAAACGCCTGCGTTGCAGAAATTTTCCTCCCAGAATTTTCTTAATAACCACCTCCCGGTCGGTCACATCCACGCCTACAAATTTTTTTTCGTGACAGTTTTAACAATCTTGATGTCGAGAAAGTGCATCTCTAGACGCTGGCGTCATATTGTCACTAACACAGCGATAATTACTGGAAAACGAAGCACGAGGCTCATCAATGCACACCATACCTTACTGTAATAAAGCTTTTGTAGCAAAAAGCTGACAGCGTATCGGCCAGAAAAGACAACTTACAAGTACTTGCGAGTAGTAAGCCTTTCTCTAAGGTTATTTATTGATGAAAACAATTTACTACCACCTACGCGTGAAACTTCAACGCGCACCAAGCTCTACTGTAATAAATTCAATTCTACCGGAAAAAATCTGGCAGCGTATCAGCCTGAAGAAAAATAAATTTTCGTATATCTGTGTGCAGTGAGAGTTTCGCTTAAGGTTGTTTATTGATCGAACAATTTACTGATACCTACGCAAGGATCTTCATAGCGCACCAAGCCATACTCTAATATAACATTTATTGCGGAGAAAAACTGACAGCGTTTTGGCTCGAAAATAGACTTTTCGAATCCATGCGCGCAGTATGCCTTTCTCAAAAGGTTCCTTATTGCTGGAAAAGTATCACCTGCGCGAAGACCTTCAAACTTGCGCTATGCCTTACTGTAATAAATTCGTTTCTAGCGGAAAAAACTGGCAGCGTATCAGCTTGAAGAAAAATAAATTTTTGAATGCCTGCGCACAGTAAGTTCTCGAAGGCCGTTTACTGATGAAATTTCCCTGCTACCTGCGCGCACCTACATCACATACCTGCGACGAAGACGTTTATTGCTAGCAAAGTCAGTGAACAACGTTCTATCTATTTTTAAAACCAAAGGGAAGAAAGGCTGACCCTTTCTGTTCATTCATTTTCGGCTACTTTCCATTTCCTACGCATGCCATCTGTTTCTTCCAAAAGAGGAGCAAAGAGGCTGCTTCTTTACCTCTCTGCTAAAAAAAAAAATTATAGCCAATGGATTTTCAAAACCAAGTGGGAGTAAAACGCCTACGTATCCGGGCCTACAGACTGGGGATAGAAAAAAATCAGATACGGATTCTACATTACTTTAAGAGGGGACAGTTCAGAGGCGGGGCTTAAAACACACACAATACGAATCCGGGAAAAATTGGAGAATGGATAGACCAGACATAGGCCTTATATCTACATATAGGCCTTACACACTACGGATTCTGGATCACTTTGAGATGGGGTAAATCCAGGAGAGGGGCTTAAAACACACAATATGAATGCTGAAACATTAGAGAAGGGGACAAACAGGGATAAGTCTTATACACACTATGGATACTGGATCACTTTGAGAGGGGAGGGGTGATACAGAACCCGCATGAGGTTCTGAATCTTTTGAGGTCCAACGCTGAGGGGGAGCCCCACGCGCGCTGTGCACGTGCTCTCTCTCTCTCTCTCTGTCTCTCTTCATCTTCTTCTACTTCTTCTTCGGTGCTCCCACCTACACTCGAGAATCTCGTCTCGCTACTGCAGTCGGAAGACTATAGATAGATAGATAGATAGATATAGATATGTATGATAGAGAGACTAGGTAGATAGGAGCGTCGATTGGCGCCTGGATTATATATATATATATATATATATATATATATATATATATATATATATATTGTGACGGGTAATGGCACCTCGTCACATACTCTCTCTCTATCTCTCTCTCTCTCTCAAATATCACATTTATTATAGAATCAGCTGTTACAGGCATCATTAGCGGCGACGGGATATCGAAGGAGTCGAGGAAAGGTGAGAGAGAAAGAGAGAGAGAGTATAGGTAGGGCGAAAGGAAGGGACGCGTCGTGCGAAGCCGCAATATTTCGTCAGAGACGCTGGAGCTACCGAGCATAGGGGATGGTTGTTGTGCATACGAGAAAGACCGCCCCAGTACACAATCCTGAAATAGCGCGTACGAGCCCGGCGAGACGAACGATTTCTGCGAGTGTCGCCGAGGACGACAAGGCGGCGCGGACAGCTTCCTCGAGAGCGAGTGGGGCCCGACGCTGAGGAACCACTGTAAGTGTCCTTCGGCGTCTAAACTCTCTCTGTATCTTTCTCTCTCTCGTGACATATCCCGAGCAACAGACCTGCGAGAGCGCACGTGCATCGGCTCGTGCGCCTATACACATAAATTCCAGTCGAGAGAACTATATAAATATATATGTATATATATCATAAATTATAATACTTGAGCCATTCTTGATTACCCCTTTTCCAAACGTTACTTATGCTCTACAGTAAATATTTATATCGCGGTTTAATTTCTGGTTATAACCCCGTTATAATATATATATTTATACATATATATTGTAACAGGTGGGACAATTGTTATTAACAATGTGGCTAATAATCCGTCGGCCGAGCTGCTGTCGTGCATTAGGTTGCACAGCACACGACGCGTGCTGGCGTCCACTATTGCTCCTACCTGGAGTAAGCCAGCGGCGCAACGCCGCTGAGCTTCTGCCTTGCTGCCGCTGCTCTGGCCGACCTGCTGCAAAGTTCACTGAACCCCGCTGGATTCAGCTTCATGCGGAGTCACCTCGACTCACGGGTTTTCTCGATCTGCAAGGAGCGCGAAACTGCGGAAAACTAATTGTCGTAACGCGCCAATGTAACGGCGTTTCGCGTTTGCCTAACTCGGTCGTGGAGCAGGCGGGTCGTGGGGAAAATTGACTCACGCGAGTTTAACTTTTAATAACAAAATAAACTATATTCAACAATAAATAAATTAACAATAATAGATTATCAAATAGTAATAACGAGTTTAACAATAAATAATGGAATAACAAATAGTGACGACGAATTTAACAATAATTGATTAACAATCGCGCAGACCAAGCGACGGTGCGCGCCGAGCACGTTCGCTGCTGGACGTGTTGCCCTCACGATGGGCCGTACGCGCGCCTGGTGTCACGGCATCCCGGTGTACTCTAGGGCGCGGTGCCCACGGTGAGCAGCCCTGTACACCGCTCGCGGTTTATATGGTATCTAAACGCGCGGGGTAGCCTTTACCTTATTTAGATGTGCCTCGAGGACGACCACTCTATCTCTGTCTCTCTCTCTCTCTCTCTCTCTCTCTCTCTCTCTCTCTCTCTCTCTCTCTCTCTCTCTCTCTCTCTCTCTATCTCCTTCTTCGCTTCGCTTCTCTTTCTCCTCCACTCTACTCTGGCTGCTCGTGAGACGCGCCTTCACACTCACAGCACAGTGGGGAGATATCTGCGTACGCACTCCACTCCAAATGCGGCGTCGCGGCAACAGGTCGCTCCGCGTGCACTCGTTTCTACGCGGGAAAAAAATGACGGCGAGACTAAAACGGCGTTGACGCGCGCGGATCGAACTCCGAATCGATAGTGACGCGCTCGAGGCGTCAGCGCGGCCAGCGTCGTGCCCCCAGTCGCGTTCTCTTTGTGTAACTACCCTGCTGCGCGCGTGTGTCACCTATAGTGCTGACCTACGCCGGTACATCGCCCTCATTTCGTTACAACCCCCTCCCAGACGTAGCTTGCCCTCGCAAGCAACTTCTCCCACCCAACCTACGAAATGCTAGATCGATCGGGGATGGAATTAGTCGGGTTAGGTCCAACTTACTTTCTTATTCTCCTTGTATCATCCCAACTTTTACTTTAGAAAAAATATAAAATGCACACATATGTACAAGGGAAGCGAGAGACCTTCTGTCATCCGCTCCACGGACTTACTCCGGCCTCCTGGTCTTCTCGGATTTCCCCTCCTTCCAGCACCCCGCAATGACGGCGGCGTGGCGGGTATCCTTGTCGGGGCATTTCCCGGGTGCGCGCACCTCTAACCGGCCACATATCGCGCAATACCTCGCCCTGCCTGTCCCGGGCGGGTTCTGCGGTTGCCGTGGGGGCCGCATTCGGGCACCCTGGCCAGAGTCGGCGCCGGCTCGGGCTCCCGCCGCTGGCGCCTGAGGGGTCGCCCGGGTCGGTTCTGGTGTGCTTGACGGATTCGAGGAAGCGGCATCCCGCACTGCCTCCTGGGCCAGCCTTGCGGCCTCACGCCTGAGGGCCCGTATCTCGGCATTCGCGAGGGACGCTTCGGCCTCACGCGCTGCGAGCGCGCGCTGAATATCCAGCAGACGCCTCGCATCTTCCTCGGCCTTGGCTGCGGCCGCCTCCCTCTGCTCTCGCAGGCGCTTCGACCTGTCGTCGAACCACTGGTCGAGGTGCTCCTTTATCTCCCGGTGGCTATTCTGCACCTGGGCCAGCTTACTGGAATATTCCCGAGCCTGGGGGTAGCTGCGATGGAATCCATCCCATCGTTCGACCGCCTCCACCACCTTTGCTCGGTAGGCGCGGAGTAAAGCGCGCGCCTCAATGGCGGCTACCTCGGTGGACTGTCATGCCATTTCGATCGGGTCGAACTCACGGTTGGACGGGGGTCGTGCCGGGGTATCACCGGCTGGTGGGGCCGCAGCGGAATGCTGGGCCTCTAGCTCCTTCTGGGAGGCTACCTCCCGGGTCGGCACCCTCAATGGGATGGCGAACCTGTCCGGCGTTGACGGGCGTTCTCCCAAACCGGGGGAAGATGGCACTCCAGATGACCTGGACCGTGCTTCGTCTTCGTCCTCCTCTAACTCTTCTATTAATACGGAGGCTCTGGCCTCCTCTCGTCGTCACCGTTCTCTCTCCAGCTCGCTCAACCGCTGGTTGAACACGTGTAGTGCGGCCTGCACTACCCCTTCGACCCTTTCCCCGAGCTGTAGGTTGAGTATGGCGGCGGTGATCTTCTCGACGTCCTCCTGGGAAGCCTCCATCTGAAAGAAGGGAACAGTTCTGGTGTTAGCCCTAGTAGGGCATGTCGCGCTTGCTTCTCGTGATACGCGGTGAGGTGGGGTGAGGTGGGTACCGGCAAGTTCTGATTACGATTCTTACTAGATCCCTTCGGTCGACCTCGCGGGCGCTTAGTCGGTTCGATTTCGCGCGATGCCTTCTTCGGTTTGGTTGTGGCTTTCGCCGTTTTGACGACGTATACTGCTTTACGCGGACGACCGCGCTTTGGCTTAGTTCGTTGGTCGCCGTCGTCATCCGCCAGTGTTGCCCCTGCTGCAGCCGCATCTCGCACGCTATCGTCGGTCGGCGTCGCATCGCCAATTACCCCCGCCGGGGTCGCATCTCTCATAACCCCCGTTGAGATCGTCTCACGTACGCTTTCGGTAAGCGGTGGCGATTGATCCGACGCCTGTGAGTCCTCTACCGGGCGATCCTTCTCTTCTCCTGTTCTTCTTTCTTCTTTCTGCCCAGGTTCCGCTGGATCTTCCCCTGGGACGAAGGGCTTCATATCCTCGGCTTGGACCAGTTCCTCGACTTGCCCGTTCGGGCCAAACAACCGAAATGAATTGGCGCCGAGGATACCGATCACGATGTATGGACCTGCATATTTCGGCGCTAGTTTCGCCGTTATGCCCTGGGCCGCCGAGGAGAGTACTCTGCTCTTTCTCCATACTATGTCGCTAAGCAGAAAGGTTTCTTCTCTGCGCCCAGCGTCGTAGTACTTCGCCTGCCTGGCCCGCTCAGTTACTGAGCGTAACGCTGACTGCTGATGCAATTCGTGTAGCCTTTCCATTCTCGCGTGCCAAGCTCGCAACAACTCTTTCTGCACGGAGTTTTTGGCCTCCTCATCGCGCGTACGCTTTGCGGTCCCAGACGGCGTCGGTTGTCTCCCATAGTTCAGCATGGCCGGGCTATAGCCTGTTGAACTGTGACTGGCTGTGTTCATTGCGAAAACCAGCTCTGGTAAATGTTCGTCCCAGGCTTTGTGATTCTCTTGAACATAAGACGCAATCATCGTTTTCAGGGTTCTATTCTCCCTCTCCACGGGATTCGCTCTCGGGCAGTATGGGGGAGTCGTGGTGTAGTACACATCATGCTGCCAAAGGTATTCCTCAACGGCTTTGTTCTTAAACTCGGTGCCGTTGTCCTAATGGAAGGTTTCGGGAGTCCCAAACCTCATGATGACTCGCTCGTGTAGTTCCTTAATTACCATCCGAGCGTTGGCCTTCCGAATGGGTATATACTCCACCCATCGAGTAAATAAATCTTGAAATATCAAGATATACTCGTAGCCGCCTTTCGTACGTGGTAGCGGACCAGTGATATCTCCAGCCACTATCTGCCACGGTCTTTCCACGACCCTCCTACCCATCATTCCTATGGGAGGTTTCTGCACCACTTTGCACTGCTGGCACACCATGCACTCTTTGACGTTCTTCTGCACGTCGGCGTGCATGTTCGGCCAATAATAATATTGGCTTATTCGGGCGAATATCTTATCTCGCCCGAGGTGACCAGCAGTGGGATCGTCGTGGTTTTCTCCCAGTATGGCCCGCCTATGTTCGGCTAGCACGGCCATTTTCCATGCGTCATCGTCTCCTATGACACTCTCGTCGCTTTCGACTGGTCGATAGTGGTATAGGTTCTCTCCCACGATCTTCCAGCGCAGATTTTCATGCAGTCTCTCAGCTGTGTCGTTTACCACTTTGAGGTACCATTGGTCATTGGTGCCTTCTTTCGATTTCTGCAGGCGATATGCCTGTGCGAAGTAGTTGCCTTCTGTGGACATCTTCAATTGAGAGAGTGTTTCGTATTGCTGCTGACCACTCAGTTCCGTCAGCCACGTCTCTACAGCTGTCTCTGTTGTGCTGGACATTCTAATCTTCTATAGGTTGCTGACTTCGCTCGCAATTACCTATATGTTTTTCGCCACGCGATATTTTTGATTTCGCTTTTATTCGCAAGTGCGTACGAGTGTATTATACACCTAAGGTCCGAGAAAAATTTCGCAATTAAATCTTTCTCGGTTTGAGCAGAGTGTCAGACTGATCTTTGTTGCGCTTTTCTCGGTGCGTTTTGTTTCGCAAGATCGTCTTTGTACTATTTTCTTAACTAATCACGGGTTTCTTTTTCCTATTTCGATCTATGCGAGTATTCGGGTTCAAATCTCGCTTCAAACCGGTGACTTTGATTGATTTTCTCAATTTTCGTTTTGACCCGGTAACCTCGAGTGACCGGGTTCAAATCTCGTTTTGCAAGTTAGAAGTGTGTGTGGGATTTGACGCAAAAATCTTCGAAACGAAAAATGAGTTCAGCCTTTGTTTCCCTCAATTTTTCTGTTATGATGTTTTTGGGGAAGACAACAAAAAGAAAAAAAAATGTACGTACTGCTAATTCGAATTATTCCAAAAACCTTATAAATTCGAACCGTCATAAATTCAAACCACTGAGAATTCGAAAATCTCAGAAAAAAAAATTTAAAAGGATTTGAAAACTTCAAAAACCTCGAAAAATCCTCAAAAATTCAATAATTCAAAAATTTAAAAATTTTAAAAATTCCAAAATTTTGAAAACCTGAAAATTTAAAGCCTCAAAAATCCGAAACCCTCAAAAATAAATCCAAAAAATTTTCCAAAAATTAAAAAATCCAAATGTCCATAAATTTCCAAAATCCAAAAAAAATCGAAAAATCTGAAAATTTAAAACTTCAAAAATTTAAAAGCTTAGAAAATATATACCTTTCAAAATAAAATCCAAAAAAAAATTAAAATTTAAAAAATTCAGAAAATATGGAAATTAAAAAAAAATCAAAAACAAATTAAAAATAAAAAAAAAATGATTTTTGCAATTATTGTTTATTAATAGTTCATAAACAATAATTTCTCTTCGAAGTTAATCTTGAAAAAGAAATTAAAAAAAAAATATTGTAGAAGCGTGGCTCCTGTGCCGCGTACGTACGGCTCTGTTCGCGTACACTTGCTGATGAGCTGGCTAATCGTACTGCCCACTGCGCAGCCGCGCTACTCTACTATTTTCCACACACACTTCTCTGCCGTGATTAGTTATTTTTGCTCTGACTCGCTTTAAATAATTATTTCGCTTTTGCTTGGCCTGATCATTAGTTATAATCGAAAATTGTTAACTAATTATTATTAAACTATTCCCGATATTTTAGTCAGAGCACAAATAATCTTATTTAATATTTATATATTCGCACTCTCTGCTCACCTACCTCGCACACACTTTTGTACAATTCGGTGTGCCGCATTTTCGCTCAAATAAAATTTTACAAGTGATTTTAAATTTATTTTAGGCGAGACTGAAACGGCGTTGTCATGCGCGGATCGAACTCCGAATCGATAGTGACGCACTCGAGGCGTCAGCGCGGCCAGCGCCGCGCCCCCAGTCGCGTTCTCTCTGGGTAGCTACCCTGCTGCGCGCGTGCGTCGCCTATAGTGCTGACCTACGCCGGTACATGGCCCTAATTTCGTTCCAATATATATATATACATATATTAATATTTTATTAAATTTTCAAAATTTTATTAAATTTTCAAAATTTTATTAAATTTTCAAGATTTTATTACATTTTCAAAATGTTATTGTATATTCAAAATTTAATAAAATTTTAACAAATTAATAAAATATTGAAACTTTAATAAAACTTTGAAAAATTATAAATATTTTGAAACGTTAATAAAATTTTGAAAATTTAATAAAACTTTGAAAATTTAATAAAACTTTGAAAATTTAATAAAATTTTGAAAATTTAATAAAATTTTGAAAATTTAATAAAATTTTGAAAATTTAATAAAATTTTGAAAATTTAATAAAATTTTGAAAATTTAATAAAATTTTGAAAATTTAATAAAATTTTGAAAATTTAATAAAATTTTGAAAACTTATTAAAATGTTGAAAATTTAATAAAATTTTGAAAATTTATTAAAATGTTGAAAATTTAATAAAATGTTGAAAATTTATTAAAATGTTGAAAATTTAATAAAATGTTGAAAAATTAATAAAATGTTGAAAATTTAATAAAATTTTGAAAATTTAAGAAAATTTTGAAAATTTAATAAAATTTTGAAAATTTAATAAAATTTTGAAAATTTAATAAAATTTTGAAAATTTAATAAAATTTTGAAAATTTAATAAAATTTTGAAAATTTATTAAAATTTTGAAAATTTAATAAAATTTTGAAAATTTAATAAAATTTTGAAAATTTAATAAAATTTTGAAAATTTAATAAAATTTTGAAAATTTAATAAAATTTTGAAAATTTAATAAAATTTTGAAAATTTAATAAAATTTTGAAAATTTAATAAAATTTTGAAAACTTATTAAAATGTTGAAAATTTAATAAAATTTTGAAAATTTATTAAAATGTTGAAAATTTAATAAAATGTTGAAAATTTATTAAAATGTTGAAAATTTAATAAAATGTTGAAAATTTATTAAAATGTTGAAAATTTAATAAAATGTTGAAAATTTAATAAAATTTTGAAAACTTATTAAAATGTTGAAAATTTAATAAAATTTTGAAAATTTATTAAAATGTTGAAAATTTAATAAAATGTTGAAAATTTATTAAAATGTTGAAAATTTAATAAAATGTTGAAAATTTAATAAAATTTTGAAAATTTAATAAAATTTTGAAAATTTAATAAAATTTTGAAAATTTAATAAAATTTTGAAAATTTAAGAAAATTTTGAAAATTTAATAAAATTTTGAAAATTTAATAAAATGTTGAAAATTTAATAAAATTTTGAAAATTTAATAAAATTTTGAAAATTTAATAAAATTTTGAAAATTTAATAAAATTTTGAAAATTTAATAAAATGTTGAAAATTTAATAAAATTTTGAAAATTTAATAAAATTTTGAAAATTTAATAAAATTTTGAAAATTTAATAAAATTTTGAAAATTGAATAAAATTTTGAAAATTTAATAAAATTTTGAAAATTTAATAAAATTTTGAAAATTTAATAAAATTTTGAAAATTTAATAAAATTTTGAAAATTTAATAAAATTTTGAAAACTTATTAAAATGTTGAAAATTTAATAAAATTTTGAAAATTTAATAAAATGTTGAAAATTTATTAAAATGTTGAAAATTTAATAAAATGTTGAAAATTTATTAAAATGTTGAAAATTTAATAAAATGTTGAAAATTTAATAAAATGTTGAAAATTTAATAAAATTTTGAAAATTTAATAAAATTTTGAAAATTTAATAAAATGTTGAAAATTTAATAAAATTTTGAAAATTTAATAAAATTTTGAAAATTTAATAAAATTTTGAAAATTTAATAAAATTTTGAAAATTGAATAAAATTTTGAAAATTTAATAAAATTTTGAAAATTTAATAAAATTTTGAAAATTTAATAAAATTTTGAAAATTTAATAAAATTTTGAAAACTTATTAAAATGTTGAAAATTTAATAAAATTTTGAAAATTTAATAAAATGTTGAAAATTTATTAAAATGTTGAAAATTTAATAAAATGTTGAAAATTTATTAAAATGTTGAAAATTTAATAAAATGTTGAAAATTTAATAAAATGTTGAAAATTTAATAAAATTTTGAAAATTTAATAAAATTTTGAAAATTTAATAAAATTTTGAAAATTTAATAAAATTTTGAAAATTTAATAAAATTTTGAAAATTTAATAAAATTTTGAAAATTTAACAAAATTTTGAAAATTTAATAAAATTTTGAAAATTTATTAAAATGTTGAAAATTTAATAAAATTTTGAAAATTTAATAAAATTTTGAAAATTTAATAAAATTTTGAAAATTTAATTTTTACAAATTTCCAAAATTTTTACAAATTTTCAAAATTTTTACAAATTTTCAAAATTTTTACAAATTTTCAAAATTTTTACAAATTTTCAAAATTTTTACAAATTTTCAAAATTTTTACAAATTCTTAAAATTTTTACAATATTTCAAAATTTTGAATATTTGTAAAAATTTGTCAATATTTTATTAAATTTTCAAAATTTTATTAAATTTTCAAAATTTTATTAAATTATAAAGATTTTATTAATATTCCAAAATTTTATTAAACTTCCAAAATTTTATTAAATTTCCAAAATTTTATTAAATTTTCAACATTTTATTAAATTTTCAAAATTTTATTAAACTTCCAAAATTTTATTAAATTTCCAAAATTTTATTAAATTTTCAACATTTTATTAAATTTTCAAAATTTTATTAAATTTTCAAAATTTTATTAAATTTTTAAAATTTTATTAAATTTTCAAAATTTTATTAAATTTTCAAAATTTTATTAAATTTTCAAAATTTTATTAAATTTTCAAAATTTTATTAAATTTTTATTAAATTTTTATTAAAAAAAAAATTTTATTAAATTATATTTTCACAAATTTCCGAAATTTTTACAATTTTTCGAAATTTTCACAAATTTTCAAAATTTTCACAAATTTTCAAAATTTTCACAAATTTTCTAATTAATCAAAAATTGTCTAATTTATCACAAATTTTCTAATTAATCAAAAATTTTCAAAATTGTCGAAAATTTTCAAAATTGTCGAAAATTTTCAAAATTGTCAAAAATTTTCAAAATTGTCGAAAATTTTCAACATTTTCAAAAATTTACAAATCTTACGAAAATTTTCAAAATTTTTAAAAAAGACTGTACACGCACGCACGCGCGCATGCAATCACGCTTGTACATAAATATACAGTGAGTTTTTGAGTAGCGAGCGAAAAGTATTGTCGCCTGCTGGGTAAACCGTATTTGCTTAGAGCAGTCCAACTTTTTTTTTTGCCTGCTGGTCGGAAAATCGCCGCTTTGCGCTCGTATTTCAGTCATAAAAAACAGCAAAAATCGTGCATTTATAACAAAAGAATGTTTTCTTCATGTTCGAAGATAAAAAACAGCTAACTTTTTAAGGAAAACAATTACTGGCCCAAAAGATCCCATTTTACTGGGTCTCTTAATCACTATTTTTTATTATTATAACTCAATTCATCACTGACAATCGGTCAATGTGATAGTGTAATTATATACCTTAGAACACGTGTTATATACCCGTAGCTGAGAAAGCCTAATTTTTTGTTTCTAATATATTATAACGCGTCAAAGTTCAAAAATGGCCAGAGACCCCACTTTACAGTACGTAAAGTAACAAATTTTCTGATAATACAATTAGTATGAAAGTTAATGATAATACAGATGGTACATAGGTTATAGAAATGCTTGGAGGGACGAGTATTGATTTAGTTTCAAAAGATGCGGCACGAGCGAAACGGTACAGAAGTACATGCCTATATAATAAATTAGAAATTTTATAAGGACTAATAAATTTAGATTTATAGGATTTGCTGGTCCGATGCAATAGTATTATATAGTCACGGACTATGTATGTAGAATGTAGATACAGCAAAGGATAAATGATTTTTTTCGTAGGCAATAGAGGCTGACGTAGCCACGGGCTCCGTACCATTTTTTGTATCCACCACTCTCGGTACAACGGCCTGTTGTTCCTTCGACAATCTCATGGAAATTGGACCGGTCTGCAAAAAATATCCCGGAGTAAGTTGCATGAATCGTTAGAGAGCTTTTTTCCTTATTCCCTTATTTTCTTATTTGCTTATTCCTTTTACGTTGGATTCTGAGCAAGGTAGTCTTATCTAGACTTGAGTAGATGCGCGCCTAGTAAAAGTTTCCGTGCACTCATTGAGAGAAAATATTTGCTTGCGAGCGAGTCGTTTTTGCTAGAGAAAACAATTAGATGGGAGCTGCTTACTAGAGGCTACTCTAGTGCTCGTATAAGCAAAGTAATAAAGTAGTTGGGAAGAGGGGAAAGACGGAAAGGTAGATAGAGGAAAATAAGTACTGTTGTCACAGATATGGCTGCACGTCGATGCTGCGTACGCGGGCAACTCTTTCATCTGTCCGGAATTGAAGTACTTGATGGCGGGTATCGAGCATGCAGACTCGTTCAACACGAACCCCAACAAGTTCCTACTGACAAACTTCGACTGCTCCTGTCTCTGGGTGCGCGATAGGTTCAAACTGACAAGCGCCTTGGTCGTCGATCCACTCTACCTCCAGCACACTCACGCAGACACGGCCATTGACTACAGGTGCGCATCTCCTCCTACTACTCATGCTGTTTCTATCCGATTGGATATTTCACTTTTATCATTCTTGTCTTGGCTCAATTTCAAATATACATGTCTCAGTTTCAGGCCTGGGATAAACTAAAAAAAATCCTTTTTTTCACAAGTCTAGAAAACTTTTTATATTTAAAAGCAATCATTCTGAAAATGTATGCTAATAAAACACAATACTATCTTAAATTTTACCGTGTTAAATCTCAAAATCTTGATCCTACACCTCACAATAAATCATTATTTTGAATACCATATTTATTAAAGGAACTTTGATCCTCACACGATTCGAGGTGACATAATGAACGAAATGCTTTTTTTAGACGATTATTCGACTTCTCTTGACACGTATTACAAAAAGAGCGGACTACCTTTTTGTTAAAAAAAATTTTTATTATTCTTTTTCGTGGATCGAATCAATTTTTTTAAATAAAAACATTTAAAGAAAAAACGATTGATATTAAAACATTTAAAAAAACGATTGATTCTCCGAAAAAAAGTAATAAAAAAAATTTAACTAAAACGCGCTCTACTCTTTTTGTAATACACGTTAAAAGGAGTCGAATAACCGTCGAGAAAATAGTTTTCATTTATCACGTGAAGTTCCTTTAATAAATATGGTGTTAAAAATAATGATTTATTGTGACGTGTAGGATCAAGACTTTGAGGGTTTACAGTGGTAAAGTTTAAGATATTATTGTGTTTTGATAGCATACAAATTTTCAGAATGATTGCTTTTAAACATAAAAAGTTTTCTGGACTAGTGAAGAAAAAGTCTTTTATTGTGTTTAACTCAGGCCTGTCTCCTTAAATAAATACAATTGCAACAATAGATCAGTACATATAACAGTTACATAGATACGTAAAAACCAATATTCTATTTACATGTTTTAAAAAGGCATTGGAGTATACCACTGAGTAGACGATTTCGATCACTAAAATTGTGGTTTGTTATAAGAAATTACGGTATTTCTGGGCTTCAAGCATATATTCGCAATCACGTACAACTTGCCAAACAATTTGAAATGCTTGTCAAAAAAGACTCGAGGTTCGAAGTATGTAACGACGTTGTGGTAAGTTACAAATTTATCTTATTTGATATTTTTGTTTTCTTACATATTACTAAGACTTTAAAAGTATCGTAAGAAACTAATTTTTAGTGTAGCAACATAGTCCATAACTGTTTATATACCTGTTTTGACTTTTGATATTGGAAAAATTTGAAGTTTACAATGATGAAAGTTTCGGTTCTTCAAAAATATAAAGAAAACAGAAATATATTTATTAACAAAAATAATAATTACTGCAGTTAATAGTAATGAATATTAAAAAATAGCCTCTCATTTAACTGAAGCGTTTTTCAAACACAAGTATAATATTGACATTTTTCAAAGTTAGGTTTGGTTTGTTTTCGCGCCAAAGGAACAGACAAATTGAATCAGAAACTTTTAAGTGTTATCAACGATTCTGGCAAAATACATATGGTACCGGCGAAGGTCAATCAAAGATATACAATACGATTTGCTCTTGCGGCGCCAAATGCAACATCTGAAGATGTTGGTAAGATAACTTAACTCAAATATAAGTTTTTACATCTGCTTGAATATTTACTGGTAGTCTAAATTAAATTGTCTTCTTGGATAAACCCTTACGAAAAAACACTCAAAATGACACCTAAAAGATCGCCGAAATCCACACCTAAAATTGAGTTTGATTTCGTACTCCCAAAGAACACCCAATTTAAGTGTACATCAAAGTTAAGGTGTACGCTGGATGTACCTAAAAATAAAATAGTTCATTATTTAAAAAACATATTACAAAAAATGTAAATGTTTATCATTATACTAGGAGTATTATTATTAATGGTTTGGAGTACCACTCAGTAGGTAAATGCTTGGATGGTAACTATAGTCATAAATATAAACTGAAACCGTTGGGTAATGATAATTTAAATTTCCGTTAAACGCGTTGTCTATTTCATAACGCAGTAAGTGTAGTAAGTTCAAAAGTAGTCTTAAAGCTTTTAATTTGCAGTTATTAGATAATGGGCCGAGGTACATGCTTAACCGAAGAAGAAAAAGGAAAGATTTTAGCATATCGCGACTGTGATACGAGCATAAGAGAAATCTCTCGAAAATTGAGGAGGTCAAATTGCGTAATCTTAAATTTTCTTAAAAATCCTGAAAACTATGGTAAAAATAAAAAGGGCGGACCAAAAGACAAAGTTTCTGCTCGTTTAAAGCGCAGAATTATTAATGCAGCAAGCAATTCGAAAAAAAGTTTGAATAAAATTAAAGAAGATTTAAATTTAAATATTTCACGCTCAACAATATATCGTACAATTAAAAGCGCTAATCACCTTGTAAGGCAATCATTACAAAGAGCTCCTCGATTACTAATTCGCCATAAAGATGCTAGATTAAATTTTGGGAAACTTAATATGAATACGGACTGGAATAAAGTAAATAGAACAATATTATTATATTGGTATATAATATATTATACATGGTTTATTTCTATGAATATTAAATTCACTGTTACTTTATTTTAAGGTTATTTTTTCTGATGAAAAGAAATTTAATTTAGATGGCCCTGATGGCCATCATTCGTATTGGCGAGACTTAAGAAAGGAGCCTGAATATTTTTCCCGTAGAAATTTTGGTGGTGGTAGCTTGATGGTTTGGGGAGGATTTTGTATCTCACATAAATTGCCTCTAGCTTTTCCTTCATGTAAAATGAATTCACAAGAGTATATTAATGTACTGAAAGATCACCTTTTGCCATTTTTAGATAATAATGAAACAGAAGATTGGATATTTCAACAAGATAACGCATCAATTCACGCAAGTCGTGGAACGAAAGTGTGGTTTAACAATAACGATATTATTGTTCTAGCCTGGCCAGCGTGTTCTTCAGACGTTAATCCGATTGAAAATTTATGGGCTATTCTTGTTCGTAAAGTTTATGCTGAAAATAAACAATATGGTAGTGTTAATCAATTAAAAGATGCTATTCTAAAAGCTTGGCAAGAAATTGATGAAAGAATTTTACGAAATTTAGTTGAAAGTATGCGAAATCGCATTTTTGAATTAATAAAAAATAATGGAGGTACAATTAATTATTAAATTAAAAATTACAGTCTTTTGTTACTATTTGCAAATAAAACATATTATAATTAAAATATTGTACATAACGAATTAAATTCTATAGTAATATATATCTCAAATACACAATAAAAATATTGTACACATAATATTAAGCTCTAATAATAATTATAATGTTTTCATATGCAGCTTTAATTACAATAAATTACATTATTAATAAATCTAATTTTTTTAATTCTTTTCCGCATATTATATTTTTTATTTTAGAGTTTAGAATTAGAAAATTTTCAGAATTTTAAAATATAATGACAAATCATAGTTTAAATTAATTTATTGTAATATACAGTTGGAATAGTAATAAAATAATATAACTTTACAGTGGTCTTATTGTTATGAAACAGCCTAAAATACGATATTTCGTTATTTTAATACTACGAAAAATGTTTAAATTGTCTAAATAGCGTAAAATGTTGAGAAATTTGATTATTTTTAAGATTATAAAATTTATGTATCAATACAATATTAAATTACAGTGATTTAGCGCAAAATGTGGGTGGTCTTAAAGTTATGAAACGCACTGTATATGTTATGATATGCTGAAAATTAGGTGTCGACACCAAAAATTTGGGTGATTTTTTGCATCAGAGAGTATAAGTTAAATTAAATATAAAGGTTACATAAACACAATGCAAATATGCGAAAATGCTTTTGCTTTAAATATTAATTAATATGTAGTGTAAGTGTCGGTGTTACTGCGGACGCCCGTATTACTGCGGGTTTTACAAAGTTGACGAAAATACTACTTTTTAGTAAATATGCCTTTAAAGGTGCCTTAACTATTGAGAATATGCATATTTATGCAAGAAAAAACCTATTTTCATTTATATAATTGTATAATCACAGAAGTTGACCGCAGTAATACACACTACACCTATATGCTTGTATTACTGCGGGTGATAACCTGTGAATTCTATACACAGTAATAGGCGCGCAGTAATACATGCCAAGCTGCAGTAATACAAACTAGCGATGGTGAATGTTTCTAAAGCATATATTAAAAAGATATACGATGTGGGACCTTTCTTTTTTTACCCGAATGGAAAAATTGAAAGGTATTATAACGCAAATCGCCGTATGATTTTGATACATTTAAGGACGATACGGTAGACTTGTGTACGATGACGTACATTCACGTACGTTCGCGTACGTTTTGGGTACGGTTCGAACATTTTGTACAGTATTATACGGAAACCTACGCCAACGTACGCGAGCGTACGTGAACGTACGGAAACCTACGCAACCGTACAAAGAATTGCTGGAATATACTCATTCATACGAAAATGTACAGCTTTATACATTTTAGAGATGAAGCTACTTTTATTCATAAAATTTTATTGCACGAAAGCATACGAAAAGATACTCGATTGTACGAATATGTACAGAAACATACGTAAACGTACGTGAACGTGCGCGAACGTACCCAAACGTACGCAATTGTACATATATATGAAGAAACGTATGGAAACATACGCGAATATACATGTATGTACACAATTGTGCAGAAAAGTAGTATTTATTTATTTTCTGATTTTATAGGTATAGAGGTACATACATGCAAGGGAATTTTGAATGACTGGCAGGAGATATTTTATTCGTATTAAATGTTTTATAAAAAATATTTATTTGTTCTGTAATTAAATCTTAATTCAGTTAACATATTTAGAAATCATTATTTTGTTAAGGGAACTTATAAATAGATGGTTTTTTATTTTCATTAAAATACATGATCGATGTATATCATTACAAATTATAACATTTAAATCATTTGTTTGCGGTATTGTACAATGTTTTAAATGTTTAACACATACGTCAGTATTTTGAACTAGATAAGTATCTTGGATGTCTATTTTATTAAAAAATATAAACACATTAATTGTATCATTATATTCTAATTTACAAATTTTTTTAATTATACGAAAATCACCATCTTTTGTTCGAAATACTGAATCGTTGTTTTTTTTTACATTGATCATATGTGCAAGAAGTATAACGGCATCCATTGAAAATAATTTTGCAATACATTGTACATTTACTTATTTTTGAGACATTAAAAAAAGTTCTTAAATATAACTGTTCTAAATCGGAAAGTTCATGAATCTTTCCACGTCCTAATTTTGCAGTCTGTTATCATTGTAATTCTTCAAACCGTATCTTTTAAAAGTTTGAAAAATTTTTGAGAGATTATTGTTTTAGTTTTGTAGAATGTTTATGTAAAACCAAAGCATACAAATTATGTTCATGAATAGGTTTAGAAATATAATTATTTATATGTTTGAGCACCAAGCTCTTTAAAAAAATATTATTATAGAATAATGTTTCTGTGTATATTTTTTGTAAACTTTAATTATTTATTTAAGATCGCAATCGTTACTATAAGGTTTGTAAGAATAAAATATAAAGTAAGCAAAATATAAAAAGTTTTTTATTTTCTAATACAATAAATTTTATCAATGGAACTAACAAAGTTTATTGTACTGGTTTTTAAATAACCATGATTATATAACAATTGATTTTGTAATATTTTCGTAAAAAAGAACTAAAAACTGTAACTGTAGGTTTCTGCACGGTTCCGTACATTTAGCTACATCCGCGTACGTTCGCGTACGTTTGCGTACGTTGTCGTATAGTCTGATATCAATCTTTTTCTGCCAATGTACTCTAAGTGTAGGTTTCTGAACGATGCTGTACATCAACGTACATCCGCGTACGTTCGCGCACGTTTCTGTACAATGCTGTAAAAAATGTTCGAATCTCAACCAAAACGTACGCGAACGTACGTAAATGTACGACATTGTAACAGTTACGCACTTAAGGGTATGAAAAACTTACGGTTTTAATTTCCATTCGGGTATGAATCGATTCTTGGAATGATTAGATTTGATCTAGAAAAAGAATTACATAATTATTTCGTCGGGTGGTAGACCCAGACATATATTGTGTATAATCATGGAAGGTGTCTGGGTCTACCTCCCACCCGACGAAATAATTATGTAATTCTTTTTATTTATTCCTACACTCAATATTTTTCACGCTAAACTTAACTTAACCGAAAATTCTGCAGTAATACCAATAATTACCCTACTTAATGTTAAAAATCTAAAATTTCTGTAAACTGCCATATCTTTTTGAAGAAATATTTTCATTAATCGAAATTTTTACGCTGACGTTAGATAACAATTCTTTATATTCCAAAGAATCGTCAATTTTTTTCATGAATTTGTTTTGTTCTCCATATAAATATACTTTCTTTCTTTAAACTACCATATCTTTACAAAAATCTTCTTAAAATGTTTGAAATTTTGACAGTAAACTTAAAAAACATTTCTTTATATATCATAAAATTATCTAATGTTTCTCTCCATTTTAAAATGTTATTTTTTATCAGACCATGCCACTCGAACCTACTTAAATGGTGCATATTTTTGTTAAAAAAATTTTAATATTATATTTCAGAGTACAAACCAATTTTTAAAAAAATGATTAATGACAGTTTTTCTTCCTCGCAGATAAAGCTTTGTGATTGAAAAAAAAGAAATTTTGCTAAACTAGTGCTTCACAAGATCGAGACAAGACAATATTTTCTTTAAATATTGTATTGCTCTTGAAAAATCTTGTAAAAATGATGTCTTGTCTTGGTCTTGCAAGAAGCCAATCTTGTCTTGACTTGATCTTGTCTTGAAATATTGGTAGTAAAGACAAATTTTATATATATATATATATATATATATATATATATATATATAACGTTGAAAAAAAAGGTATTATAGTATAATTAATAGTTAAATTTTGAAATGAAATTGAAAATTTTAATAGTAATCGAGTATATAAAATAAGAAATTATCTTACTTTAGATTATTGTAAAGTCTGACTCAGCTTATCTATTTACGAATTTTGGATATAAATATTTAGTTCAATAATTTGTAACAGGCATATTTTATATGCAGTTACAAAATTTAATATTATATACATAATGGATATAACGAGAGTAAAAAGCGATCGGCCAAAGGATTAAGACCCCCGACATACTTAAGAGCAGAGCGCAATTATTACGCACTTTAAGAGCACAAATACTTAGACTTTTTCGTTTATTTTATTTTTACATATCTATGCAAGCATAACACAGTCAAAGGTCAAGCAGAGGAAAGGCAACGCAAAAGTCATCAAAGGCAGAAGGTAAAGAGAGCGCCAGGAAAGTCATGCGAAATCGAACTATAGCAGGGGTCTGCATAAGTTACTGCCGGGGCGACATATTTACAAGATGCAATCCCAACCCCATAATCAAGGGGGGATCGAGTACCTCTTGAGGAGAGGAGGATTGAACGATACCGCGAGAACGGTGGAAAACATCGCAGCAGCGTCAACACGTTCGAGAGCAGCAGCTGAGCAAAGCACGCCGAGCCAAGTAGACACAGCGAGCGAGTCCCGACGGAGATTCCAGTCCCTTGCCGAAGCACACGAGCCGAAAGCTCCGCCGAGTTCCGCCAAGCGACAAAGCCCAGACCGAGAAGCGGCAGCAGCACAGCGGTTCAGCGCTGTACGAGAGCATATGATGCGCGTGCACGTTCGGCAGGCATTACTACCTGTCGCCAACATTACCGACGGCCGACAATGACGATAAGGCACAGCCAATGAAGAAGAAGACGAAGCATAGGCTAGGGCGACGCAGTACAAGATTAAGCGCGGATTCGGGAGTCTTCTTCTGGTCGTCGATCGCAACAGGTGGGCTCTCGCCTTAGGCTAGATTCTCTCGGGTTTTACATAATACGACGGGTGCTAGTAAAGTGCGTGCGGGAAAACGGTAAAGGAATAGTGGTTGAACTCGCAGGTTGCTAGACTCAGCAAACTGCGAGACACGCGGATTTGCCGGCGAATGTCCATGCCGCCGTAATAGTATAATCTCGTTGTACTCAGTGCGTTCCGTTTCCTCGTAACTTAGAAAAAAAGTATTATTATAAAAATTAAATTATTGTAAAATTTAATAAGAGTTAAAAATTTGCAAAAATTAATTTAGTCGCGAAATAAAATCGCATAGCTTATAATTTCAATAATTACAATTTCTATTAGTAAAAACTTAAAGAAATCCGTAAAAATTTATTAGTTTACAAATAAGAGGTTTAAAATTTATTTGAGTTGAAAATAAAATTTTTTGACAATAATGTATAAAATTAAAAACTGAATATTACAACAAAATTATAAAGTAATTAATAATTGTTTGGCGAATAATTTTGGAAAAGTTTGGAAAGTTGTTATATTTGAATAAAGGTCTATATTATATAGAATTTTCCGTTTGAGCCTAAATAGAGAGAAATTAAATTTTTAAAGTAAAGTTATATAGTATTTGCAAAGTAGCGTACTCAAACCCGCACGGTTCTTTCGTTTTTAACGATTTAACATCTTCATTTTATTCCGATATAGATTATCACGAACAAATCGTAAATACAGTTCTCGATAACCAGCTAGAATCGAAATTAGATAAATTAGGATTAAAAGTAACTGGTTCGATTAGAGCACAGCGGAATAGAATTAGAAAATTTTTGTGGGGAATAAAACACCCGATAAATATGGCTGATTCAGGAATAGCAAACGTTGAGCCGGGGACGGAAAATACAAAGAAAGTTATTACGGTTGATAAAGACGCACTACGGACGGAAACAAGACGTTAAACGGAAGTAAATCAAATGCTTATGACTTAAAAATACCAAATAAAGGTTTAGAAAATATAAACGCGGAATATTTAACCAAAAGTACAGCAAACTTTCCGAATAACAAAGATATTAAAGAAAAATCACCAGGGGGAATTAAAAATTCGAATGACGATAATGAAGTAGCAAATCAGGGTAATAAGGAGAATGATAATAGTAACCTAGATGAATTACAAACACAAATAGTTTTCCAAATTGCAGAACTACAGAGAAATTTAAACTGGGTATTACAAGAAAAAAGTAAGAGAAAGTCTGTCGAGGTAGACGTGGCACAAAAAGCGAACAACGGCGTGATACCAAAAATATCGACAGCAACTATACCGAATACGCAACAAACAAAATCACCGAGCGAGCTAACAAGCAACTTAGAGCCACCGGTAGGAAAAGTTGAAATCGCGAATGACATACAGTCGAAGGGGCAAACGGATAATTCACACTCGACGCCAAATCATCAAAAACAACAGGAGACAAACGCGCACAAATACGATGCGATCGACTCGGCACTACAAGCGTAAGGCTTTCCGAACGAGTCGATAATACACCACTATCATCATAATGATAAAAGCATTTTCGAGTCCGTAATGAAATGAAAAGTAAAATTCTCGGGAAAACCAGATGAAAAATGTGGAAGATTTTTTGATCAGAGTCAGCGAGTATAGAATCGCAGCGAAAATTAGTACCGCAGATTTGTTAGATTGCTTATGTTATTTATTAGAGGACAAAGCAGCAGCATGGCCTCGGCAATATAAAGATAAATGGTGTTCATGGTCAGATTTCGTGTCGGATATTAGGAAAAGATACGGACGATTAGATTATCAGGAAAGGGTACTCGAAGAAGCGAATAATCGTATACAAAGTCCCGAAGAATCAGCGATGAATTTTTTAACAGCGTTACGCGGAATGTTCGATAGGTTATATCCACCTTTAGCGTTACCTACACAATTACGACTTGCACTAATGGGTTTACAGGAAGAATACCGTAGATATATAAAACCTAGTGAATTCTCTGATTTGGATGAACTTGAGCAATTAGTACTAGATTACGATCACAACGTTAAATACGTACGAGATAGCTCAAAAATAATCCCGCGTGAAAAAAGCGTGGTACCGGTTTTAGCAGCAGTTTATAATTATCTCGATAATCCTATAAATAAAAGTAATACACATTTTGACGCAAATAAAATTCAAGCACCTAATGCAAATTCAACAAAAATAGAAAATTCAAATAATAACAATTCAAATAATCAAGGTTCAAATAAAAATAAAAATAGAAACAAAAACAAACGAAAACAGGTGTATAAGGCTGGAAGCGAGTTGAATAGTAGCAGGGTTATGCCGACGGCAGACCACCACATACAAACAAACACAAGCGGAGATGTAATGCTACCGCAATCTTTTCAAAATGAAATAGACTATGGCAATACCAGCCAATAAATTCTTTTGTTGCAAACGCTGCTATTACACCGCAAAGTAGCTACGTACCGCAAAATTTTAATCAAAATTACGTACAAGGGAAAAATTTTTCAACAACGTTTCCAAACAACTGCCAAAATAATTATCCGCATATTTTTTCGCAAAATAACTATACACCAAAATTTAAAAATTCTTACAATAATAATTATAGATATAATAGGGGACGAGGTTATGGAGCATATCGCGGAGGTGGAAATTGTAAACAATTTACACCTAGGTATACGAATCAAAATAATACGAATACCGCATACACCGCACCGGGTCAGCCACAGCAAATCAGCTGCTCGCGCTGCCCGCCCCTTCCACTCAGTCCCAAACTAATTTTAGCACGTACGACAGTAATAGTAGCACACAGAAAGGCAACAGTTACAATAAGGCAAACGCTAATAGTCAAAATGTAGATAATTTTAAAACAAAAGCGGCATACTGTTTTAACTGTTACTAAGCCAATCACGTTTGGCAACAATGTAGAATACCTTTAAAGAAATTCTGTAGGGTGTGCGGAACTCCCAACACTGTATATTACAACTGTGGACATTGCTAGGGAAACGAATAGTGGAGGAGCCGCGCACGGGCAAAGCGACTTCCTCCTCGAACGACAAGCGGTGTATATGTGGTGTGACTCCCGAATTTGTATAGGAAGCGCGATTACATATTCGTTTGAATATTAAGGGTAAATCCATCCTAGCGCTAGTGGATTCAGGTACCTCTCGCTCGTTCCTAGGACCAGAAGGGATCGAAATAATAAAAGATTTAGGCCTGCCTATAGAGGAAATTGAAGAGTGCCGCGTGATCCTAGCCAATGGAAGCATAGATCGTATCGAGGGCGAGGTGAACGTACCTGTAGAATTAAAGAATAGAATTTTTAATACAAAATTTAGATTGTTAAGAAGCTTACATATTTCGTGTATTTTAGGATTAGATATGTTAAGATTTTATAAAATCGCTATTAGTTTCGCTACCGATATATGGGGTTTTATAGATCAACCAGATGTATCGCATAATTTTGATGAAATAAGGGAAATTAGCAATATTCATTACGTATTACCGAAAGGGGAGATATATAATAATAATAAACGAGACAGAAAAACAAGTAGAGTCATTAGAAAACGTACGGCACTGCGCAAAATGTTGTTGTAATAAAAATCAAAATGGTTGCAGCATTAATATCGAGCACAATGGCAAATTAAATGGCAAAATAAGTGAAAATATTTCACATAGTTTTATAAATACAGGTAATTCACAAATTAGCGCATATAAAATTTTCGCAATTATAGATACCCTAAAAGTGGAGAAAATAGTAGCCAAAATAACCAAAATAAAATTTTTCCAAATAATTGTTTATTTGAACCATTAACAAACGGTCAAATAACTAAAGATATACACAACATTTCCGCAGAAAAGCCGATACATAATCACAATAAAAGCCAGTTAGATGGTATAGAGTTAAGTTCCATAATGTATATTGAGCATGTGATGTCAAATTCATCGTTAGAAATACCGCATGAATTATGGAATGAAGACAGAATTACTTGGAAAAATGTACAGATTGAAAAATATTTTAATACATGTTATGGAATAGAACTACTTACCGATAATCAAAAGCAAAGATTAGATACATTTATTAAAGAGCATACAGAAACACCACCGACGATTTTAAAAGCTACCGATTTAACAGAACACGTGATTGACATACAGGGTCATTCTCCTATAAAGCAGAGATATTATCCCGTTTCGCCAAAAGTGCAAGAATCTATGCACGCGAAAGTACGTAAAATGCAAGAGGAGGGAATAATTGAGCCGTCGCGCAGCGAATGGTTAAACCAGATCGTCATGGTTCGTAAATCGGATGGTTCATATCGATTTTGTTTAGATTTCCGACAAATTAACAAGATTATGAAAAAAGATGCGTACCCATTATCGTTTATGTCGAGTATTTTATCGAAGTTACACGGAGCGCGATATATATCAAAGATAGACTTGAGAAAAGCATTTCATCGAATTCCATTGAACAAGGATAGTAAACCTATTACCGCGTGTACGATACCAAACATGGGACTATTTCAGTGCACACGTCTTCCCATGGGATTATGCAATTCTGCCGCCGATTTTCAAAGATTAGTTGACAGACTTTTCGGTCCAAGTGTCGAACCGTATATAATGGGCTATATTGACGATATAATTGTGGCTACCGAGAATTTCGAAGAACACCTGAAATTGTTAGAGTACGCGTTAAACAAGTTAAAAGAAGTTAAGACTAGTCGCGTCGACGTCAGAGCGGGCAGACTACCGGCGACCACCGTAGGAGACGAAGCTCTCCAGCTGCAAATAAAGAGCATTACCCACAGACTGCCTTGCTTTCCTCCTCTCCCTGCAGAGAGGACCACCTTCCTTCCGTCACATCTGGAAGGGATGTCTAACAATTAATTACGAAAAATCGTAATTTTGTATGTCCGAGGTGAAATATCTAGGTTTTGTAATTAATGAGAAAGGTTTACAAGTAAACCAGGAAAAAGTACAGCCTATTGTTAACTATTCCGTGCCTATAAACATAAAACAGTTGCGTAGATTAGTAGGCATGGCGTCATGGTATAGACAATTTATAAAGGATTATTCAACGGTTACCGCACCTTTGAATAATTTATTGAAAAAGAGTCACGCATGGTCGTGGAATAAATAACAAGAGGAGGCGTTTAATAAAATTAAAACAGCTTTAACAACTGTTCCAACGTTAACATGTCCCGATTTTACCACGGAATTCACGTTGCAATGCGATGTGTCAAACGTAGGTCTTGGGGTAGTCCTCACACAGGAACAGAACGGATCCGAGCACGTGATCGCGTACGCGAGTCGTACATTAACGGACGCCGAGCGAAAATATTCAGCTACCGAAAAAGAATGTCTGTGGTGTGGGGAGTTGAAAAATTTAGAGATTATCTTGAAGGTTATGAATTTACCGTCATCACAGATCATAGCAGTTTATCATGGCTAGAAAAACTAAGCGACCCACACGGCAGACTAGCCAGATGGATGTATAAATTGCAAAGATACCGTTATAAAGTAGTACATCGTAAAGGCGCGTTACATCACGTTCCTGATGCATTATCCCGAATGTATGAGGACGAAGTTTGTTGCATTTTTGCAATTTAAGTGCGTAAAGACGATTGGTATACCCGAAGGATACGCGAAGTAAATAAAACGCCGTGGAAATTTCCGAATTTTAAAATAGAGAACGACAAATTATACTATCATCGACCAAATCAGCATTTGACTGACCTAATTGAAGATCTTGATGCGTGGAAATTAGTAATACCGACTCATATGAGAAAGAAAATTCTAGAAGAAAGCCACTCAGATCTTCAAGCGGGTCATTTTGGTGCTGAGACAACTTTCCGTAGACTCAGTAGATTATATTATTGGCCAACAGCTTTTCGAGACGTTTCCGAGCATGTAAAATTTTGCGAAAATTGCAAACGTATTAAACCCGAGCAAAAACCATACGGGGGACTAATGGAAAATAGAGTGGTAGAAACGCCGTGGATGGTTGTAGCTTCTGACGTGCAAGGTTCACTCCCGCCATCGAAGAACAAGTTTCAATACATTGTCGTTTTTATGGATTTATTTACAAAATGGGTAGAAATTAAACCGTTAAGAAGGGCGACAGCCAAGGCTATAGAAACCGCATTTGAGGAAAACGTGTTATTAAAGCATGGCGCGCCTGAAGTACTCTTGAGCGATAACGAGGAAGAATACGTAAATAAAATCATAAAAACAATGTCTGAAAAATATAACATCATTCACACACGGACACCTCCTTACCACCCGCAAGCCAATCCCGTGGAAAGAGTAAACAGGATTATTAAAACTATGATTTCCGCGTATATCGAAAAGAATCATAGAGATTGGGATAAATATTTATTAGAGATACAATTTGCATTAAATACAGCTTGGCATGCATCAACAGGTTTCACACCAGCATTTTTAAATCACGGCAGAGAGTTGAACCCAATACAATCAGTACGGAAAAGTGATAAACAACCAGTATAGATAGATGCAGGAGATCCCGCGTCGTGGGCAGATAGGTTATCGAGGATAGAAATATTACGCGATATAGTTCGTAAAAATTTAGACGATTCACACTACCGACAAGCGCATTACTATAATCTACGCGTACGCGAATGAAGTTCAAAGTCGGAGAAGCAGTTTTGAGAAGAACTCACACACTATCTTCCGCACCGAATTATATTTCAGCGAAATTGTCAGACAATTTCGACGGTCCGTTTTACGTATCGAAAATAGTATCTCTTTTGGTGTATGAATTAATAGATAGTAAAAAGCGGAAAATGGGTAATTATCAAGTAAAACACTTCAAACCATATTATGACCCACAAAAACGCATCGATCAAATAACAGCTGTAAATACAAATGAAAATTCCCACATCTTACAAATAAAAACAAATGACAATACCGACTTTAAGTATGAAATTTCAAATAAATCGAATGATTGTGTAATACAAATTGAACACGAATACGAAGATTATTATAACTCGAATAAAATCCCGCATAATAATAACAACAATAATATTGGGCATAACAATTATATTTATACAATACCCCAACAAGACCATAACAACAGATATCTAGAGAGCGAAAATAAAATAAGCAAGTATGTAAATAAATTAGATCTAAATAGTTATAAAAGCTGTAGCATTAGAGCCCCCGCCGGATGCTCAAGAGCTCTACCAGCGTTCGGATGGGGGTTAAATTTAAGATGTCTAGAGTTAAATAAATAGAAAGATATATTTAAATGTAATTATATAATGAGATTTATTTGTCTCAACAATCAACAAAAATATTTACAATAAATTAATGATTAATCTAATTCAATTTAATAGAGTTAGACGCGAAAACCGTTCCTCGGATGGTTTGATCCCCGCGATCTCCCTTTATCTATAACATATAAACAGGCAGAAACCAAAATATATTAGTTACTCTATAAATACTTATAATCTATTGAACGCGTACACAAAACATATATCTATTCGATTACAATGTTTTCGTCTCTGCACTCGTGGAGGCGCGTCTCCACGAGGCCGCTTCTAGTACTTACTAATAATCCGGGAGCGCCCGTCTTATTAGTATTTTCTATCCGTCACACTGGAGTACCTTTCAAGGAGCACCATGAAAGGCTCTCCAGTGTACCAGACACAGGGGCACCCGTAAGTCGGGCCGGAGGTTTCCCTATTCTAAGATTCGGACTTTCGGACGGACGGGCGTGTGGCTGAAGAGCGCCTCAGTTCACAGCCCGGGTGCGTTCTTATTACCGGTTCATCTACCGTTGGACCTCGAGCGGGGTGCGCCTCGCTGCGATATCCTCCAGCAGATGTACCGATACTTAATCCGCCTGCACCTCAGGATACTGACCGACGAGCGCCTCGAGTCAGGAGCCTGGATATGCCGGCGTGAGTCGTGTACGCAGCCACAGACTCCTCTATTCGTAAGCGCGATCGAGCGTGCTGGGGCACCAACTCACTCGCTCAGCGCCCGCGAGTAGACTGCCGATCTCCAACTACTGCAGGCAAGAGGTTCGCTTTCCGCTCTCTCTCCCCACCGCGCTGCGCTTCTCGGCGCTGCGAGAGCGCCGCCGGTCAGTGCTGGCTAGTGCGCGCCGCCGGAGATGTCCCCCGCCGCGCGCCGGCCGAGCGCTGTTCGTTCCGCGGCGGCTACTGCCTACCTTGCGTTAGCCGCCCCACTTCTCTTCTCTCCGTCTCTCTTTCATTCTCTATCCGTTCGCTTTGCGTTCGTATTGAACGCACAGCGAATTTCCAGAGAATCGGCTTTCGTTAACTTTAATAAATCATTACGACGAGGGGCACTTTCGTCGCAGAGCACAAATGAAATTTGCAGAGATAATATTAATTATACAGTCAAATCAGATTTAGGCAATTATGACAACGTAAACCAAAACAGCGGTAATAAGATAAATAATTATATGAATAAAGCCGACTTAGAATATTTCAATATAAGATTTTACGAAAGTGAAAATAATCAATTATTTGGCATAAAGCGTTTCTTACACATAAGAATTGTACACGTAATTATTGTACACAATTTAGCATTGGTCAAATTATATATAGATATATTAGACCAATGCTAAATTGTGCACAATAATTACGTGTACAATTCTTATGTGTAAGAAACGCACTATGCCAATTATTTAAGAATGATCAAAATAAATTAAGACTGCCAGTATAATAATGAAAGGTTAATTAACAATAATAAAAAGTACCAAAATAATTAGAAAAATTAAATTAATAGAATATATTAGAAAATTCCAAAAACAATTAAATAATTAGAAAATAACATAAAAATTATGATACGGAAATTAATAAGAGAATTCAAATAAAATTTCCGATTTACAGAATATTTATTTAGTGCATAAGAAAACAATTAATTCCCGACTTTTATAGAACTCTCAATTTACCAATACGCAGTTTTGTAGACGTTTCGTGCAAAATAAGTAGAGTTGCTATAAATTAGGAAAAATCTACAAAAATAAGCTTTAAATACATAATAAGTGAATAGAATTTCTTTTAGAAAAGCAATCAGAAATTTATTGAGCAAATTCAAATTCTAAGAAACATGCCGTGAGCATAATATCTAGAAACGAAAGATTCATAAATTCCGTATTGCGAATAAGACATTAGTAGTTACATTTAAAGGTACACATAGATATTTCACTCAGATCTCGAAAGATAAGCACTCGAGGTGAGTATGTGGCTGTAATCTTTAAGGTGGCTCTAGCGACTTTTCAAAAATTTAAGAAACACCTAAAAAAAATGCACAGTATTTATGAAGTGTCTCTTTATTTATAGCTAAAAAAATAATGGGGTAGCCGACCGAAATATTGAGAAAAAAATGTAACTAAATTGACTTTTTTATATGGGTCTTATGGAACTGGCGATCGCCATGCTCGTTCTACCTTTCCTTACTCAGCTCTAAAAAATAAGATCCCGAAAACAAAACTACGTAGCTATAGTTCGATTTACGATCATTAATATGACATTATGAAAAATGTCTGTTGCCGACCAAATAAACGTTAAAATAACAACGAAAGTTTGTTAACTCGGGTTACAACGAGTTCACGAGCGCTTACTGCGCATGCTCGCGAAGTGCGGCAACGTCGCATTTCAGACATGGTGGACATTTTGAATTGGTACGTCGTTCGTTAGATCGGATCAACTTATCAATGTTTTTAAAGATTGATTTAAATCATATAATCAAATCAGAAGTATGTGCATGTGTATCAATATCTATTCTTTACAAACCATATGTACACAAATAGGTTAGGTATTACCAATTTCATTCAGGGATTCAAAGGTGTAGGATAAATAATCATTTCAACGTAAAGAAACATAATTTATTTTTAACAATAAATGTAACGTACAATTTAATTAAAGCACATAACTTTGGTAACATTCGATTCAGTCATCAAATTATAGTATAAACATTATTTATAGTTAAATTTATTTGCTTATTTCGTCAAATAAATTTAGAATCACTTTTTTATTTTTGGTAATTCGTGGCTTACCATCGACATTTTCACCTAACAAAATAGTCAAAGCTTCTATACCACCAGTATCACAGGCTTTTTTGAGTATATTTATATCTATACCAGCTTTGGAAATCTTGGATTTCATATTGGTAGAAATATTCAAATCTTTCAATGAATTTTTATAATTTTTTGTTATTTCGTTTCTTTCTTTTTCGCTAATTATAAAATTGAAACTTTTTGTTTGCGCAATAACAGGAATCATATCTTTGCAAAATCTATTAAGTAATTTTTGTAGCATCAGTACGTCATTCAGCGCATTGTGAGCATCTGATATTTCTGCTGCATCTAAATAGTCAGCTGCAAGTTCTGTTTGACTATACTTTTGCTTGTTTTTGCGCCTTTCTGGTAAAAGTGATTTGAATATATACAGGCTGTCAGTGAACCCTTTAACAAAAATCTTCATTTCTTTCAAAAGTCCTAATGACGTAGCTATTTTAATAATTCTCACAGCATCGAATCTAAAATATAAACCAAATTTCGGTTATTTTGGGTAAGTAAGGTAAAAAGTCAACATTTTTTTACATAATACCTGAAGCAGTTGTGTGCTAACAAAATACATGGCTTCTCTTGTTTTTTCAAGAAGTACAAGAAACTTAAAAAAGCATCTCTTGCGGAGTATGTGATAACCTTTTCTTCATTCACATACATATCGTTATTGTGTATTCTTATACCGGTAACTTCAGATGCGCTTGGGGACATATTTTTTGTGGGCATTATATATACGTTAAATGTATTTTCTCTAGAGGCAGCCGCAATCTGAAAAAATTTAAATCAGAATAAGAAATATTTATAACTTACTTACAGATGTTTAATTTATACCTGAACTATTTCATCTGATGCATGCAAGCCAGTTGTCTCAAGATCAAATATTACTACTAAGCAATCCTCAAAATTGGCATTATCTGAAATTAGATTTTAAATTTTAATATTTATTTTAATTCTATAAGTGAATATTATTTTCTAAAGATATATGTTACCAGCTATAACAGCTTCATCAATCAAATCAGATGCATTTAGATATCCTGCTGCTGATTTATAAGAGATTCCTTCACGATTAGCCACAGACGTATCCTTAGAAGATCTCTGTTTTTTTAAGACACGGCGTCTTTTTTTCATAGGAATTGTTCTCCTCTTTTCAGCTACACTGCTAAAACGTTGTTGTTTTTTCTCTCGATATGATTGTGTATGTTTCCCTGGAGACAAACCCAGAAGATTGTTTAATTTAACAATATAGTCATATCCAATATTTTTTTGGCATACTGCAACTGCAACGCGAAAACTGTGCGACTCAGAACCACCATAAAAATACGATTTTGGATGCTTGCTGCAGACAGTATTATTAAAAGACTCATTGGATTGGCTGGATGTACATTGTGCTATTTGGGCTGTGGTATTGATGAAAGGCTGAATAATTTTTTGCAATTTTTCCTTCAAATTCATATCTGATAAGCATTGATTATCTTTTAAATATGTATACACATGTTGATTATCCTCCGTTCTTTTACAAAAACTGCCACAATTTTGATGGTCGCCATAAGCATGCAGAGTTATATTTTCTAAGGCGATTTTCACGTTGACTTCATCACCTTGATTTTGCTTAATTGACAAAGCAAAAACTTTCGAAAAATACTCTCTCAGTTTAGCATTTAGTTTAATTTTATATAGTTTACTGTTAAATGTTTTTGCAACGTGGTTAAAATCAGACCATTTTGTAATTGTATACGGAGATAATCGTCTCAAAGCAGCAATAGCAGAAGAATCATCATCACCAATAAGTGTTTGTATTCTGCATTTCGATTTTATCAAATTATCATTCTTTAATATAACTTCCACAGCCATATCAGCCTCCATCGACTTGGACGATCCGTTGTGATTTTTTCTACAAACATGTGTTTTCTCTTTTGACTTTTTTCTTTTTCCACTTGCATCTTCCTTGCATTGTTTACAATCTAATTCTCGATATGCATATGCTAAAACTTTTTTTGTAAAATAGCCATTTAATGATGCATGACCTATAGACACAAAATAATAACCATTTTTAATTGTATACTATGTATATAATTAACAATACTAATATGCACCCGTTGGTACACGGAGCTCTAGATGAGCTGAGAGCACGTGCGCAAGGACACACAAACCGTACTCGAAAAGATAGAGACGCGAGGGAGCTCCGCACGCGATCCGGTCTGGCTGATAACTGGCTGTCAAGCCAGCGAGTTCAAGCGATCGCCCCGAGCGGTGCGATCGCCGCGCTTACATACATGCACACACACACACACACGCTTATTGCGCGCGCAGGCGCAGAAGCAACGTATTTATAAGAGAATGCGTTGAGAGATGTTGCAACGCAACACTAATTATAAAGAAAAAGTGTATGTACCACTGAGACTATTATGTTGACGTCCTCGTTTGGTCCAGGCAGCATCATATGAACCAATCAAGTCAGTAATACCCTGGTAGAAACGTTCCCCATATGTTCGCCAGATTTTACTCTATTTTATAGGGAATGGCCAATTTCTGCTTAAAAGTCTGGCCAGAAACCCCGCTACCTGTCGACGTTTTCTCGTCAGAAACCTGACCAACTTATGGTTAATCAATAAATAAATAAAAAATAACGTTTAACGAATTTGTATAAGTTAATAATGATTATTATGTCATGGATTTAATAGCTTATTGTTAATAGAATGCTAAGATATATTTGGGATAGATTCGAAATAAAAACTAAAAACTTATTTCATTAAAAGTTTTAAGGTTAGAGTTTTATAATTAAATAAGACATAAAAAAATCAAATAAATAATCGAATAAAAATTTGCATGCTGTTTTAACGCAGAAGTACTATAATGGGATTTACATTTTCAATAATATTTTAGGGTTATGTAAGCTATTTAGATTTTCTATAAATTTCTGGTCAGATGCTGGTTTATTTCTGGCGAACTATTAGGAAACGGATCTGCCCAATAGATCGTGAACCGACCATCTAATATGCTCAATTTTCTACCAGGGTATTGTCATTGTTCACCTCACCTACATCTTCTCCGTTCTCAGCCCTATGTACACAATGTTTGAAAAAAATAATAAAAGCAGGTGTAAAATCAAGGATGTAGAAACAAGATAAAATTTTTGTAAAAGGTTCAATCAATTACAATTCAAATATACGTTTATTTATTTATTTTCTTTAATTTGCATAAATGACATTGCTAGAAATTGATTTTTTCTTACAGTTATATAAATATAAAATAAACTATGCATAATTGTAAACTATATTATACGTAATTATTCATTCTTAAAAATGTGTATTTATCATGCTTAAAAAAAAATTATGTTTATATTAAATTGATTATTTTGATAGTATGTCGAATTGTCATCAATAAATAAAACAATTCTTGATTGTATAATCACACATACACGCACACACGTCGAAACATTCAGATACTTCATTACAATTGAGATTCAATACATTTTACAGTTGATTAAAAAAATCAAAAAATGTTAAATTCATTCGGTTTAATACTATATAAAAATTGAGTAAAAACATGATTCAAGTAGAGCGATTTTTCCTTTCGCCGTATACTTATTTTTTCCCAATGGCAATGTTTACTGTTCATGATTTTTTTATAAAAAAAAGACTATACATTGTATTGAACCAATCTTTTCATAATTTGAGTTTTTACAAATAACTAAACTCTCATCGGTAAAAAGCTTAGTTCTACAATATATATAGTCTTATTATTATAAATACTACTTAATCGTACTACTTACTTATTTTTCTTGTTTTCTAAAGTTAACTTTTTCTCCTGCTCAATAGCATCTATACATGATTGATTAGCTAAGTTTTCAATGGCGAATCCTGCAATCCTTTCATACCGTTTCAACGATGTGGCACTGACTGTTAGACAGTTGAGAGCGGATAGCTCAGTGTTGATTTTTGTCTCACCCATTCCGCCATCAAGCATACCTGTAATAATAAGTAAATAACGTTGAATTTTGTTATTAATAATACAATAGTGATATTTTATGATATATTTACTTACCAATTGCTAATTTTAAGTTGCTGTGATAGTAACCATTCGCTGTTTTTTTAGAAGTTTCGACAATGCTGTAATTGTTGCAACTCTGACATTCCACTGTGCATTTGCTTGCTATCCCTCGCTGTACCTCTTTCACTAAAAACCGCAAGGAGATGGGTTTATCGCAGAACTGGCACCACAGATCTGTAGCTAATTTGTCCATGTCGACAAGTCTTCGCCCATTAAATGATTCATACTGTCCTGCTTTCTCTTTTTCAATAACTTTGTTCTGCAAATAAATAATTTTATTATTCTACAGTTATGATTTATGAATTATAACTTTATGTTTATACTAATAGAATGCTCAGGTAGTTGACAGATCATTATTCGATGAAGTAAAAAAAGGAAACAACTTGTACGATTCTATACTAACCTCAAAATTGGTAGCTTCATGGTTAAGCAGGTTAAGCCTTCTCCCTTGTTTGCCATGAGTACCTCTCAATACTGTTTCAATCTTCACTTTCACACATTTCTTCATAAACTGCCCTTTCTTTTTTCCGATAGTGGCACGTACGTTATAAGGCATTTTTAGTTTCTAAACTTCAGAGTAGTAAATACCCACGTGTGATCATGCATGACGGAGAAAAGTGCAGAAGACACGCGTGTTTACATTCCACCTTGCACTTGCAACGTTGCCAATTCTCTCGCGACAGTAACGTAGGAAAAATATGTACTTTGCCGTAAAGAAGAAAAAATATAAAAATTTTCGATTTATTGACTTTAACTTAATATTTATATTTCACTTAGCATTATAAAGTGATTAGACGCGATAATAAGAAAAATGTATAAAGTGTAAGTGTTTAAATTCTATAAGCACCACCAGGTACCCCCGCTTGGTACGATACCCAATGCTAGAGCCACCTTAAAAGCCAATATCTTGCATCAACTAGTATAACTAGTAGAAAAAACTTAACTATACCTAAAAATAGCAAAAGGGTTAGCGACAAAAATAGTTTTAAAAAAGCAATTACAACTTTTAACAATTTACAAAATGAGTTTAAAACTTTAAATATAACTAAAAATTCTCATTAAAAAGTTGCTAAAAGATTGGATAAGATCTAATTAAGAAGCGCTGTGATACAAAATTACTCTTTTATATATAATTTATCGCTTTATATAAAAATACGAATATTGTTAAGAAACGAAAATTTTATATGCTTAGTTTTTAAGTCACTTTTAGTATTAAGTTAGTATTAAGTATATATATATTTTTTTATTTAATATTTTGTATAATTTTTTTTTTGTTTTTTATGTCTTAATACTAGACCTGCGTATAGGTAACTAAGTTTACCTCTGCAGGGTTTTGCAGTTTGTATATAAACTGTATCTCTTTCTGGTTTTCAATAAATAAATAAATAAATAAATAAAGAATTTCATATTTTTAACAATTAATTTAGTTTGAGGAAGCTAAGTGCCAATAAATTGGCAGCGGTTTTATATTGGACTGTTCTCTAAACATTATTTTTTGATTGTTAACGAAAAAGTGAACTATTTATTTTGAAGTATGTACATGTCAAAAGTAGTTAAATAACTATCGGATTTTTTTTTGTAAAAGTTCCACCTAGATGGCATTGGCAATGTTAATGTATTATTATGTCACATAGAATCAAGATTTTTAGGTTTTATAGTAAAGAAATTGTTATTCAGTGGATTCCCGATTACTCAACACCCGATAGCTCCTCATGCGAGGTGTTTCCCCTTCACACGCATTCGCACACACACAAATACGCTCCCTCGCCCAAGCGCCGCGCGGGTTCATCTGGGCTACCTACTAAAGGAAATCGGCCCCTCTCTTCCCTGCGTCTCAAATTCACTGCCGCGTGAAGGGGACTCCCCATAACTCATCATTCTCCTATATTACAGCCCCGTTTTTGACGAGTTATCGAGAGTCCGCTATAGTTAGAAATTTTTTAAATTGTTGCTATTAAAGAAAAATCTTTTATAGACTCATAAAAAAATCGTTTTAGAGTCTAACTCAGACTGGCCCTCTTAATTATACCCTAGTGAAAATGACAAATGTGAAAAACTTAAAGAGTGTGAAAAAGTGTGAAAATCTCACATCTTTTGGAACATGTATTACAAACAAATATGCACATTTTTTCAGTCTTTCACAGTTTTTCATACTTTTTCAGTTTCTCACACTTATAAAAAACACGTATTTCATCTAATAAAACTTGCACAATTTTTCACATTTTTTCACAATTTTTAACATTTTTTCACAGTTTTTCACAGTTTTTCACATTTTCTCACATTTTTTCCGTTGTATTCTCTTATATAAAGGAAATTACAACTGTGATAAAATGTGAGAAACTGTGAAAAACTATGTAGAAAATGTGACAAAATTTATTAAATATTCTATAATATTTCTAAGCCTAATTTCACAGTTTTTCACGAAATTTCATAGCTTTACACACTTTTTCACACATTGGTCACAGTTTCTCACAGTTTTCACAGTTTGAAATTTTCACTGGGGTAAGAAATATTAAGTGTATTGAGTGTTGCGACATTATAAATGCTAAAAACCATTGATTTTAGCTACTTTTTATCTGAGGGGGGAAACGAAATGCGTTTTTTCATGAGATAATAAAAAATTAATAATAGCAAGGTTTTTTAACTGTTGTAAGATAAAATAGTTTCTGATATATTACCCGTTATAGCCATATGCGTCCTCCAAAATACACGTAAATTAAGAGAATTTTTTAATTTTTAAAATAATCTGTAAATATGTATACGGTAGATCGATATGTCAATGTCAATGATCAAGCATTCTTTCAGTGATTCTATTCATTTTAGCACTACGAATTTTGGACCACGGTTATAAATGACAGTATCCGTTAGTCAGGAACCTAAACTTTTTAGTAATAAAATCAATGGAATCGCTTGAAATTTGTTTGAGTTATTATTTATTGATAAATGAAATAACCTAACGTATCGTCTTTTCCATAAAAATATTTACAAATTATTTTAAAAATAAAAACATAGAGTCGGTAACGTTGGGATCATTCTATCCCTGTCATATCTCCTTAAAATCTTGTTAAAAGTTGAAATTAAATTCAACATCAAATACTCTTAAGTTGTATGTCTTGTTAAGTTTCACTTGAGTTGTAAGTTTGCGGAGAATCACGCTTAAAAGTTGTGTATCCTACACGACAAATATACTAAAAGAATATAATTTATTAATAAATTAATTTAATTAATTTAATTATTTTATTAATAAATTTATTCATTTATTTTTAATTTTATCTTTACTCGGTTTTTATCAAATATTAAACTTAATTTCTGAATACGTATTTTTAAATATATGTACAACAAATCGATGTATTAAAAAATAAAATTGTTAAGTATTATTTAAAAATCTCTTACATGTAAGAACTGCAAACACTGAAAATAGTGAGTGTACACTTAATGTTTAGAGTGTTGACACTGAATTTTTGGTGTTCCACATTGAAAACTTGAAGTGTACACCCGAGGGTCAAACTATTTTTTCGAATGTGCTGGTTAATGACCGTAAAAAGCTGCTTTTAAAATAGTTTATGGCGCAAGCTTTTTACGTCATAGACAATGCGTCTTATACCATAAAGTATGCATATTCTGACGGTCGTTAAACGGCTCGTTCGGAAAAATAGTTTGGCCCTCGGGTGTACACTAAAGGCTTGTGTTGACACTGAATTTGGGTGTTTGACAACGAAAATTATGGGTGTATACTGAATGTTTGAGTGTTCACACTGAATCTGAGGTGTTGACACTGGAAAATTTAGTGTTTCACACTGAAAATTTATAGCGTACACTAAAAGTTTAAGTGTTGATACTGAATTTGGGTATTTCACACTAAAAATTATGGGTGTACACTGAATGTTTGAGTGTTGACACTGATTTTTGGGTATGTACACGAACGCTTTTGGCGGAGATACCGAAAGTTCTGGACGTAAACACCTAAATTTTAGTGTACACACTCAAATGTTCAGTGTCAACACCCGAAATTCGGTGTAAACACTGGAAATTTGGGTGTTTTTTTCGTAAGGGAAATATGCTGATTCAAAATAAAAATAATAATAATTTTATTAATGAGTTATGGAAGAACTGAGGATTACTCATTATCGGTGTCAAATTTATTTCAGATATAGCATGGGGTGTTATAACGGACTTTCTGTCAGAGATTCTCGAATCGAAGGTACTGTATTATTTTTCCTTTCTCAAAGAGAAAGCTTTGTATTCAATATTTTATTAGAATTTGTTTTATAAATGCAATACATATTTGTAATAACGTATATTAATACAGGATGTTATGGACGAGCTGGCAGATATTCGAGAAAAAAAGAGAAAAGCCACGCTAGAACAAAGAAGGTCTTTCTTTGTGCGTATGGTTTCTGATCCTGCAATTCAGCCTGGTTTCACCAAAACTCCAAATCGTGCGAGACTTGATACTCAAGCTACGATTGGTGGTCTTGGTTCAAATTCGCAACCGCCTGCGTAAGTTTAAAAATTCATGTGTACAGTATTGTTTATTTTCATCAGAATATACATTTATTGATTTTTACAGGCGCTCGTGGATCTCATGGCCACTTGCCTATTTAATGCAAGCTCGTGATGCTGCTGATACCAGTGAATTGTCCCTCAGGTGCGTAAACAATATGCATATAGAATAAAATACATTTTAACTAGATATCGTAGAACAGGGTGACTTTAGCCAACGCGGTGTCTTGGGCCACTATTTTAAAATAAAGTTCTATCATATCTAGAAGCTGCTTTCTAGAAACTGAAACAAATGTTTAAAAAATGTTTTTTTTTCAATAACTGTTAGTCTCAATGATATGAATATGAACGTAATTTTTTTTTAACCAGCCATGTAAAGTTAGTTCAATTCAAGTTAAATTTCTGTGATGCAAAATATGTTCTGACAAAATCTGTATAAGGCTTATGGTCCAGGAGAATTAGACATTTGTGGTACAAAAACACATGGAGTTCATATTATTACGGGAAACTGTAGTTAAGGTATCACATTCAAGATGTACACTCGAACTGGATGTCTTCTGATTGAATGTTTTGAAATCGTGCCATCTTATTGGTCAATTACTGTGAATCCGACAATTATATTGGAGAATTTTAAAAACGTTCGATCAGAATATATCCACGTCGAGTGTACAACTCTCCGGTTGTGCAGCACTTTAACTACCTGTGCAGTGGGTGATTACAGGTGAAAAAATGGGGTTTTCAAAATAACTCGTTTGTTATCAGTTTTAGAGAAAAGTTGTACCAATAAAAGTTGTTACAAATTAAGTTTTCTTCAAGTTCTTTGTTGTATATCGATATGACTGTTAGTTCACTTGGAAATGTGAAAGCCCCAAAAAATATATAATTGTTTATGAATATATACACAGTGATGGGAGTAACTTGTTACAAGTAACGAAGTTTCCAAGTTAAGTTACATTACTTGTAACTTTTTGACAACTTCATTCCTCTTTTTAATAAATAACTTGTAACGTAACAAATTACATTTTGAGTGCTAACTTGTAGCTTTTTATTTACAAAATGCCTAAATCCAAGTCCCACTTCAAGGACAAACATTGTCAATCTATAATAAATGTTTAAACAATAAACTTTCTCAATTTTAAAAATGAATTTTTTCACTTTTACTAGTGACTTTTCTACTCCATTTGAAGTGAATTATTGGTATAGAAAACATAATTATTGTATTGTATTCAAAATGCAGAAGTAATCAAATCATGAATTATAAACATAATAACGCTGCACAAGAGCATGACAACGATATTTTTGATAATATTTTTTGGTTTCGTAAACATCTTGATAGTCTCTCGGCAGTCTCTTTTGGTCTTGAGGAAAATTACCTCGTCTTTAAAAGTCTTGGTATTTGAGTTAACTCTTAATTATTTTCAAAGTCTTGATAATCTCATTGTCAGTACATTAAGAAATTTAATTTCAAGGTACATATCCAAAACCTTGGTAAATACACTAATGAAATAATATTAATCCAAAGATCGTAGAACTTAATATGTGATCTTGACTATATTTAAGTTTCTTTTACTATTCACATTTTAGATACAAAGAAATTTATGTACCCACATAGCACTAAAAATTGCAGCAATATCACAGGAGTACTACACGCAATATTAAATATTCTTGTGATATATAGCAGTAATATTACAGTGACACTTTTGCAATATTTAATGTCCACGATGTTTCTGTCGCAGGAATATTGCGGGGAATATCAGTACAATATTTTGATGACAATTAGGAAACATTTCAGTAACACCACAACAATATTATTATGTGTTTTTAGTTGTTGTGGTGAGAACGGGAAATATTGCGGTGATATTGCAGGCATATTATTATCATTTCATAATAATTATGAAAATACTGGGTAATATTTTAGTGACATTCCAGTAACATTATTATTATTTTATCTAAAGTATATATAATTTCTTTTTAATTTTTAGTATTTTTATTTCACCGTAACACTAGTACCATTTTTAGTATTAGTAATATACATATAATAAACACCTGTCAATAATCGTTCATATGCAGCAGCTTTCAAGAAAATGCCAAAGTGTCATCTAGCGGCAATCTTGAAAAATTGACTTTCAAATAATGTACAGTGACAATAATCGATTTCCCTCGGTTTACACCCCACAAGTACAAAACGGAGTAAAATTAGTAATCGACGCCCGCCTAACCGCCATTCGTTCGAAGGCGATTCGGAGCACGTTAGTACCTCGGCTAAGAAATTGAAAACTACTGATTTAGACCGTGACCGCGATGTTGATAATAATTTCGACTACTGTTTCATCAATTTTTTCGATGTATTTACTGCTCTTTCTGAATTAGTAGTATGCAAACAATGTAATGTTGACGTGCGGTTTTTAGAGTCGAACAAGCGTGAACTAGGCTTCAAAATTATTGTGTCTTGTTCGAACTGTGGTGATGCTGATATTAACAGCTGTCCTGTAATAAATGGTCGTGCTTATGAGATCAACTGCTGTATTATTTTAGCTATGCGCATCATAGGCATAGGCATCAACGGTATAAAAAAGTTCTGCCCTATGATGGATCTTGCAAAGCCTGTTTTTCAAACAACTTACAGTAAGATCATATCTAATATCGCCACTGCTACTTCATCTGTTCGAATTATATCTATGAAAAAATCAGCGATTAAAGAAAAAGAAATTTCTATCGAACGAGGTGAAAAAGAAGGTCTCACGGTGTCAGGCGATGGATCTTGGCGAAAGAGAGGGTTTACGTCTTTGTTCGGATTGGTGACTTTGATTGGTTGGTACACTGGCAAGGTATTGGATGTGTGTGTAAAATCTAAGTACTGTAAAGTGTGTGAATATTGGCAAAAAAAAGAAGGTACTGCTGAATACGAAGAGGTATACCCTTCACACAAACAGAACTGTGATGCCAACCATGAAGGTAGTGCCGGGAAAACGGAGATCGACGCAGTTATAGAAATGTTCAAACGCTCAGAAAAACTTCATAATATCAAATATTTGAAATATATCGGCGACGGCGATTCAAAAACATATAAAGGTATAGTCGACTCAAAACCTTATAAAGATTTCATCGTCGAAAAAAACGAATGTGTCGGACACGTTCAGAAGCGCATGGGAACGCGTCTGCGCAATTTTAAAAAAACAAAAGTTGACCGGAAAGTTAATTGATGAACTTTCTATTTATTACGGACTTGCTATTAGAAGAAACTACGATTCAGTCGAAAAAATGCAGAATGAAATTTGGGCAACGTTACTTCATAAAATGTCGACGAAGGAGAATACACAGCACGAGAAGTGTCCCGTCGGAGTAGACTCTTGGTGTTCTTGGCAGCGCAGTACAGCGCTTGGTATACTTGCAACGTACGAGCACAAGAGTCCAATGCATGAGGATGTTTTTAACGCAATAAAACCCATTTATAATGAACTCAGCTCCGACAACCTTGTGTCACGCTGCTTGGGTGCATATAGTCAGAACAATAACGAGTCGTTTAATGCTGTAGTGTGGTCAATTGCTCCAAAGACGGTGTCAAGCGGTAACACTATAGTTGACATTGCGACTAACGTAGTCGTTATTATCTTCAATGACGGCTTCTCGGGTCTGTTTGCCGTTTACGATGCTCTTGGGTTGACTGTTGGACCAAACATGTACGAGTTTTGCGTGGAAACGGACGCCAATCGCGTCATACCGCTGAGCATCGTATGTCCCGATATCGCGAAAGATGCCAGGCGCAGCATTACATCAGGCAAAAAAAAAGAAGAAGAGGAAATGAAGGCCCTGGAAGCACAATTATATGGTGCAGGGATAGCAGACTGAAGGTAAACAAATTATTATGGACTATATTTTTACGATTCTTAAGATTTATAGCATTTTGAAACTTCAAACGCGTTTTTCTCGAAACCATGTTTTAAAAATCGGCAAGCAGTAGAACTCAAAAAGTTTATATCCGATTGACTTAAAATTTTAACAGTAGCTTCATTGTTTGATTATCTAGTGAATTGCACACGATGTTAGCGATTAATTAACAAGAAAAAAAGTTATAAACAATTTAAGTCAAAAACACGATTTTTTGTTAAAACAATCGCCATTTCGCGAAAAAAATTCTAAAAATATAATCATGTGTACTTCACTAGCAAAATTCATGTAGATAATAGAAATAAATTTTTTTTTGTTATAGGTGGAGTTGGACGAGACTTGTACTGCTCGCCACGGAAGACCTTTTTGAAAAAGCGGTTCATGGTAATCACTGCACAGCTGCCATTTTGTAAAAAAAATATCAATAAAAAATTTTGTTCTCTTTTTCAAGAGTTGCTTAATCCAATGTTATATTATTTGTATACCTTTAATCTCAAATGTCCCTTAAAAAAAAATAATTAACAAAGCCTTGTTTTTTAGAGCATAAGGGGGATATAACCCCTTAAATCATTTTAACAGTTATAGTCAAGATTTCTGGCAAAACAAAACGATAAAATTAAAATGTTATCGTTAAACAAATGATGACTGATTTATTGACAAATGATATAGTAGAAATATTTACACAGTACTAGTTCGAAATGTATCCAGAAATGTAATTCTGAAATCTTGCAGGAATATAGCTGTAATATCTTAAAGTAATACGTCACATAATGATGTTACAGAATATTTCGCATTTATTTCAGTGTGATGTGTAACAGTGTAATATTATACAAATATTTCGGTAGTATTAATGTGAGATTCATTGAGAAATATCATTCTGTAAACTTGCAGGAATATTACTATAAATTTTGAATGCGATACGTCACAAAACAATATTACAGGATTTTTCGCGCATATTTCAATGTGATTTGTCACAGTGAAATATTGTAGAAATATTTACGCAGAATTAATATATCATGTATCGAAAAGTATCATCCTGTAAACTTGTAATAATATTGATGTAATATTGCAATGTGATATGCCACATAACAATATTGTGGTAATTTACTACGTATATTACAATGTGATATATCGTAATGTAATAGTATAGAAAGATTTCTGAAATACTGCAATCTTGAAAATCATACTGGCATATCACAGAAAGGTAGCTGCAATATATCAACCTATCCGCAATATCACAGCAACGTTGACATATTTCTACGACATTCTTGCAATATTGGGTGCTATGTGGATACCTATATTAATATTTTTATTTTTTCGATCAAAAATAAGTAGTTAATATTCTTATATGTATTAGAACAAAATGATCTTACTTGAGCTAATATAACATTTCCTAAAAATTTTATTTTTACTTGAGAGAGAGAGAGAGAGGAGAGAGAGAGAGAGAGAGAGAGAGAGAGAGAGAGAGAGAGAGAGGCTCTTGAGAATCCAGTCGAACGAGCTGTAGATACGAGGAATAGTGTAGTGTTGTCGTGAAGATCTCGTTGATGGAAAATTATACTCGATCGCCTAGCGTTGAAACATGTATAGACTTGAAAGAATAATGTGTATATGTAATATTGTACATTATTTATGTTTACCTTTAAAGAGAAACGATGAACTATTTATGTTTTCTTTTAATGGAGGCCCTCTTGACAAATTTTCTTCCGAAAAACAAATCAGAGGTATTGACCAAGAATTCAACCCGGATCGCCAGCGTGGAAGTTTGAGCTCTAATCCACTAAGTCACTGGGGCTCTGTCTTCCTCTATGCGTGAACGTGAGTATATGCACACGTATTTATATGTGAAGGTGTGATGTTACATAAGAGGAATCCTAACCTCAAAACTTTTTATCGATGGTCAATAATCTCGACGGTAACCAAACAATCTACCTTACCGACCTTGGATCTCGTATCAATCAACGAACAACGGTAAATTGAAAATTTTTACATTACTGACCATTTGTTAATAGAGAATAAATTAAAATTATTAAACCTACAGAGGGCACTGTAAAATGACGGTAAATTAAAAAATTTGTTCTTTACATTACTGACGCATTTAGAGGATGCAATAAACTAGACAACTTTCCTCACAACACCGCTTACAGGATTGTACTGAACATCGCGATCGTGCAAGATTAAGCAGCAAGCAGATGTTCCAGCTGGAAAATGATCTCTTGATTCAATTTCGAAACGGATATCCACTGACGCAGTTTTCAAAGTCTCATATTGCTTTGACCAATCGATCACGATCAACCGTATACGGTCAATGAAGAGTATCTTTTTCAGTATTGGCTCGAATTTTTATCGTAATATGCTTTCTAAAAGTCATCATACATGTCGTACAATATAGCACGCTGATTGCGAGCGATGTCTAAATTTACATTTCCGTATGGGTAGTACTGAGAATTGAGAAAGAGTTTCACGTTGCTTATGTTGCAGTAATCGAAAAGACTAGCACTGACAGCTTTCTGGCTTTTACCATTCGTTTGAAAGCTTAAAATAACGAAATATGGTATTTTCATCTGATTAGACGTTTTAACTGTCCAAACGCGTTTTGATGTGGCAGGAAGTAGTGGATACTCACACAACTTCAAACTACGGAAACTCATTTCAATGGATTTATTTTGATGTATGTAATTCAGTTGATTTTGTGAGTATTTGATAGCACTACATAGGGCATCAACCACTCGATTCTCATCAGCTCAATCTTAAACTCTTCGTAAACAGCAGCTCTGGTTGTTTGCGTTGACGTCTGAATAACCGCATTCAGATCATTTCTCGATCTAGTGAGTATGACTTCATGCTTAACATTTACTACTATCTTACGATAGTCTTCAGCAAAGCCGAGAATCATACTCAGAGGTATTGTTACGTCGAAGTAGCCGGCAGCATTTGGCAGCTGCTAACTCTCTTCAACATCTAGCTAACCCACATTTTCAATCATCAAACTCTGACTGGGGTTGTGTGAAACCCAACCTTTCATGAGACTGGTTAAACCGACATTTTTGCATTTATTTATCTCTATAGAATTAATCTCATATCTGATTTCTTCAAACATATGATAGATGGCATTGTTAACTAAGTTTGTATTCTGCCCAGCAGTACCATCAGCTTTAACAATTCTACTGAATACATGAAGCGAACTTCGCGATGGTAAAACACACAAATTTTTTATGTTGAATGGAGACGCGAATTTCATCGCTGTTATTGAAGGCAAAGACCATGTAAGACTGATGAGCGTGTATGTCCAAATGTTCTACAGACTCATTATATGTCACAAGAAACTGAATGTTTAGAATCTCTCCCATTTTTTTGTAAACAGCAGAAGAAAATGCACGATACATTTCACCAGGGGAGACGATATTTAAGCCTAAGCTTTTTAGAAACTGAATGTTTTGTCGCATTAGCGTTTTTGATGCCCGCTGACGACTGATGACTGTTCGACATCTTGGCTTGCTTTTATACCCATTTCCGTAAACGACTCCCATCACGTTACTTTCAAATGTAATCTGATTGTAATGATTTGTCATCGAAAATTTACCAAATTTCCGTCTTGATCGACTATACGTACTTGTAAGTGATCTATACTCTTAGTGACGATCGGAAGGTAAATTACTTGAGATGGAACTTCGATGATCTTATATCCCGGAGGAGCTGCAGGAAAGAACTCGTGTATAGTGCGTACTTTACGACCGTTTATACAGGCAGATCGGAACTGTGGGTGATGTTTGGTGGGAGTAGGCGCTGAATAAAGCTTAACAATTGCTCGATGGAATCTTGAGGTCGAAAAATAATCGTAAGACTGCACTTTATATCGAATTAAAGATTAAAAGTTCAAATAATCCAAGAACGTAGTTATTGTACGGTGAAAGTTCAATAGGCGGAGAACATTGAGCTTCGAGAACAGATGAAGTACTGGAAAGACAGTTCTAATGAATTCTCCATGACTGTCCAACTCATAATCATTAGACTCTTGCTCATGCAGGTCCTTATATAGCCAGGTAATGATCTAGCTTATTGCTCAAGAACTTTAGACAGAGATGACCACAGTTGAATGTATCAAAGTCTTGATATCTCTCAGGATTATATTTAATCTCATCAACCCCTAAGTATAAAATCAATTCTATGGGTAGCTGAAAATCACCGAAACTATCGAAATAAACGACGTTGTTATCTCGTTTATGATATGCTACTCAATGAGTAGCGGGACCACTCTCATCATCAAGATTTACGAAGATTATAGAATTCTCAGAATTTTAGCATATTTTATGAGATTTTAAGGCAATCTTACTTTGAGGATCTTCTTTCTTCTTAAACCATTACCACTAAGACTTCAGATAAAAACCAAGACCTGATATATGTAGTTTCAGATATAGACCTTTACCTAGAGCTATGTCCTTCATTTTCTTATTATGCCTCTGACTTTCCTCTAACTGATTCTTGGCAGTAGTAGCATCGTTGACAACTTTAGCTATTCCAGCAGCACCACCTGCTACTGCTCCAGTTGCACTCAATCCTGCAAATATAGATATTAGAAATGGTAAGAATCCCCCTACTTTAGATGGGACACGCGAATGTACTCGTGTTAGTACACGTGGAATTATTACGTTACGTTTACTTTCTGCCTTTAACTGCCTCACGAGTACCTTCTAGAGCAGAGAGAATGACTTTTCGCGCACGATTCCTTGGAACAATCGACTTGGAAGCAGCCTTCACCATATTTTTCTAAGTGTATGCACTGAGTGACGTCGTCAACTTAAACACCATACGAAGTTTGATTAAACCAGTAGTTCGGAGCTTATACCAGGTTATTACGGGTTTAAGGTCTGAACTCGATGATATAAAATCACAGCTGAAGGGTTTCTAGGAGGAATACGAAAATAAAATTTAAAAAATTGGTGAAGCTGTTCAAACTCGCAGTCAAATATTACAGAAGACAGAGGCTCAAAATAATGATAATGCATCAGAAAACGGTATTGGTAAAGGAGCTTCATAGACGTGCTCGATGCAATAGTCCACGTCAAAAGTACGATGTACGAGGAAATGATGATACCTGGCAAGCGGATTTGGTGGAGCCTTCTGCTCGAGAGAACAAAGGCTTCAGATACATTCTCATCATCATAGATGTGTTTTCCAAGTATGCATGGGGTGTACCGGTTAAGCGAAAAACTGAAGAGGAAGTTGCAGCAGCAGTGAATAGAATCGCAAGTACGAATCCTGTGACTTGCCATCTATCAGACTATCAAGGTCAACCCATATCTGGTGGATGCTACAAGTAAGAACTTCTAAAAGCTAAGTAACCTGATGTATACCTAGTGGAGAAAGTTCTAAAGAAACGTGGAAATTAAGTATACGTCAAATGGTTAGGATTTGACAGTTCCCGCAACAGTCACAATTTATGCAATAGACTTGCACTTTATGCGATAAAGTCGCACTTTATGCGATAGAGTCGCACTTTACGTCACATATGCATTTCCTATAAATAGATGGTTTGAATTTGATATATTTATCATTCTGCCGTGAGCTATTAAAGCGACAACATGGAGACCTGCAACAAAATTTTCTTCGTAAAACGCGTGAAAGTATAATGCAAAAACGTAAGACAGAGTAGATCAAATGTCGAAACTAATTCTTTCAAGCCAATCATCTATCCGTTTGATAACATCTTTACCAATGGAGGAATAAATTGTATGATGTCAGGGGACATTAATGAGTCTGATAAAACTCAAGATATAGAAAATTCTCTTAGAGATGTTTCATTCATTAATGAGGAGACTGTTGCTCCCATTGAGAAGTATATCTGGATACCTAATGGCAATTGTAAAAGTTATCTCGATAACGTATATGGAGTTTATAAGCAAGGGAATGAGGTTATGCTTCGTAATTCATCTATTGAATTTGAAAATTCTCATGTTAAAGTGAATGATTTGAGATATCCTGTAGCTAAAGAGTTGCTTGAATTACTCTTCAATAGAGCCCCTAATGACAATCTTATTTGTTGTGATAACATTGCAATCTATTGTCGGATGTTTGAAGCTACAAGCGCTCAAAAAAACGATACTGCGCAGATGAATCGATTCACACTTTGAAAAGTAATTAATTCAAATGCTTTGTTGCTCCAATGTTCCAGTCTACTGATCAAGATGGTTATCGTTTTGAGAAGAAACAATTTACTACTGCCCCACTCCCTAGTTCAAGAGTACTAATGGATTTGAGCATAGTAATACATCTTCTACAGTATTGTCGGACAATATATCGGATATACTGAAGGATGATCATAATATTGATATGATCAAGGTGAAAAGACGTAAGCTGCAGAATTAACCCTCATCTATCAAGTCAACAATAAATCTTGAGATTCCAGGGGAGAAGATTCACAATTTTAATAAAAATTGCGAGACTTCCGATGAGAGTAGTGAGGAGGATGAAGAATCTCTGGCTAGCAAAGAATCTATGCCTAGCAATTCTCCACGAGCTGCTGCATATGAATCTATTACATGCACTTATGATAGTCATCATATGATTGCTACTAGTTCACCAATAATACAATCGAATTTTGGTTCTAGATTCCAAGGTCAATCCATAGATGATTCATACGAGAATTGAAGACGGAAGAGAGATCGAAAATACGGGTTTGATGATTGGGATGATGCTATTGAGTTACTCGATTGTCTCAGAGTAATTATGACTATGAATCCATCCATTCATAATGACGAAATTAACTTTATCGTCAAGGGATTACGTGATACAGGGTATATATACTGATGTACTTATTGATTTAAGCAACTTTCCATCATCTTTTCATATTTTCACCGAACAACTTCTGTTATCAGTCGGTTAGTCCAAACTTGAATATTTTTCTCCAATGTGAAAGAGATAGAGCATACGCCTGAGCTCTCAATTTCTTTCTCTCTCTCTTTCTCTCTCTCTCTCTCTCAGCATTCATTCTTTATTGCCATGCGATCTATACCTGAGTAAAAACGACATATATAATTATATATAATTATATATTAATTTTGGTCTCTATATAACTATATATAATTATATATAAGTAATTAACATAGTAAATAATGGTTTCTATTGAAAATTATTGATGTTTTATACATTGCAATACAATAAATTATTCAAAATAAAAAAAAAATTGCCATAAAGTGAATTTGAACTTAAAACCTATAGGTGGCAAGCCATTAATTATATAGTGTTCTTATGGGAATCGCGCATTCAAATTGCCTGTTTCTCATAAATATAATTATATATAATTATATGTATAATTATATATAATTATATGTATAATTATATATAATTATATATAATTATATGTAACTATGTATAATTATATATAATTATATATAATTATATGTAATTGTATAATTATATATAATTATATATAAGTCATTTTTACTTGGCCACATGCTATCGCTAAAATCCTAGTGCTTCTTTGATCAATGGGGAAGTCTCTCTCTGATGTATCTATCAAAGGATATACATTTACAGGTTGAAATGTTATAAAATATCATTCTAAATATAATATCATAGTTTTCACTCTTTTATGTGACGCAACTGGAGATGAAAGTTTGGCATAAATGCGTTTGACTTTAATAGTAACTGTTTCTCCGATACCTACAAATTGACGTTCCCTGCTATGAATAACGTGAATCAGGTTTCTCGAAAAAGACTACTTTTTTCCAGGAGCTTCCTTCAAAAACTAGTACTTTCTTGATTCTCTGAAACATACTTTCACTTAGTAGTTCACTTAAGTTACTTTTTAGTCTTTATCAGAGAATCTAGAAAATACTAGTTTTTGAAGGAGGCTTCTGGAAAAAAATAGTCTTTTTCAAGAAACCTGGTTCATGTTATTCTTCGTAAGGGAACGTCAAAGTGTTGGATCTTTATTATTACTAGATTTCAGTCCCATAAACTGTTTTTCCAGTAGGCAATATATAAATGCTTCCTCATATGTAGGCAGTTGATGGCCTAGATCTTATGGTTGTCCGAAAAGTAGACATTCAAAGTTTCTCTACATAGATCTTTTTTCATACTAAACAATGAAACACCAACAATACTTTCAAATAATATCAAGGATGAAATGAGTAAGAGTTGGAATGTTAGTCATCTTTATTCTATGAAGGTGCTGATTCGATTGTGCGCAGCAAAATTTGTCAGCTACCTACCAGCAAATAGCCCCAAGCTATGTTACCCGTAAACTATGAAAAGTAAGCTGCTAAGATATGTATGATAAATTGAAAGTTTCAGTCATTTATTGCCACGTGTAGCAGTATATGTACAATACTTGAAACTATTTTTTTTTCGATTAATCTATATTTTAAATTATAAGAAATGCAGAATAAGTGATGTTTGTTCTTTGAAATTTTGTAAAAAAATTTAAAGTAGGGGAAACTGGGGTAAAGTGAACATACAGGTAAAATGAATCATGCTTATTATTTCTTCAACAAATTATGATTTATGCCTAATTTTAATTTTAGTGAAAGATAATTATGCAAAGATGATAATAAAAAAGTTTTACTACATAACAATTAATATTCTACGAAAGAAAAATAATTGTATTTTTCGATCTTAAAACAAAGTTGGTTTGTCGAATTTATTATAACGATTATATATGTTTATAATCAGTTTTATTGCTAGATTTTTTTTCTAATTACTTCAAATACATCTTACTTACTATTACCAGGAATGCAGAGCTTTAAATGATGTTTTTCTGTTATTCTAACACACTTAGGTGTGTTAATTCGTTGTCGCTGTTTTTCCACGTTTTCCTGTGTAGTATTTTTCTTATACGGTTCATCCGTGTTATTTTTACACACTTAAACGTGTTAAAAAAATACAGTTAAAACGTGTAAATTCATAAATTAATTTTACAGAAAAAAATATTATTTCTCGCAAATACAGTACTTCTAGGCATTGAGATTTTTTTAATTATTCGAGCTACCGTAAACACTAAGAATTAAACACTGAAAATTTTTTAGAATTACGGGGATTTAAACCTGGAACCTCTTGCACAGCAGTCGGACACTCTATCCACTTGGCCACGGAGTTACAATGATTGAAGATTAAACTTCCACTTAAGTTATTTCAACTAGTTTGCCTTGTAATGTAATCAGTTAAAAGTAATATTAATACTATAAGATCTTGTTATAAAAAATAATTAATTAGAAAAGTTAATAATAGTCCTAAAATTGATAATATCTGAATAGACATGAAATCAAAAAACTGTACTTCAAATTTATCTTTGATTAGACTTGCGCATCGGATTAGCTACATATGATTATTAGCGTATACTTGTATAATTTACTATTACACTACTATAAATTAATTAAATTAATTGCTTGAAAATAACAATTAATAAATTCCGCGTTAAAAATACCGTGTTTCACAAAATACATATTATATATTATTTTGAATTCTATTTTATATTTACATAATAAAATATGAACGTACGAGTATCTATATAAGTAAATTTTCTTTATTTAAATATATTTAAAACTATAGTTTTCAATAACAATGAAGAATACTTATCTTTTCTATCAGAAATCATGAGAATCTTGAGGTAAACTTTTAGTAGCCTTGGTAGATAATTATCTAGTTTTATCTAAATTCTCGCTTCATAATCAAGGCTCTCAACCTAATAAAGTCGAAAATTTCGATAAAACTAAATAATTTTCCAGTAAGGATGTTTAATTATTAACGGCAGAGAGAATAATATGTTGCAAAATATGCAACTATAGATACAAATCTTAACATATTTCAATATATTTCTCTCCTACATTTAATAATAAAATCTAATTTTTATATGATGTTTTTTTAAAAAGTATATCCAATACAGAGAAAAAATTATAAACGTGAAAAGCCGATAAGTGTAAGTTTTATCCAATAAAACTTGAATAATAATGATTAAAAACAATCAATTGTTTTTAAAGCAAAAATTTATTGATCGCATGTTTATCCATATATCAAGATTTATTTTTAAATATTACAATAAATATCAAATGAATTATTTCCCATTTCGACTTTGGAGTATGTAAAAGGAAAAAAGATTCCTACGTTACCGACTCAATGTTTTTTATTTTTATAATAGTTTGTAAATATTTTTTTGGAAATAATAGTACTCCGGTATCTTCCTTTTTCAATAGATACCTAATAAGCAACATATTTAAGCAGTTCCATTCAATTTATCACTATGAATTTTGGGTTCCCGTTATGAAAAAACATATTCAGAAGACTGTAACCAAGGTTTTTTAGCGAGAAAATGAATGAAATTGACATACATTTTATTTTGTTTACTTATTTATGCTAAAGTTAAATGAATAGAATAAAATACCATTTTTCATAAAAAGATTTACAAACTATTTTAAAAATAAAAAATGTTAAGTCTGTAACTAATGTAGAAATTCTTTCTTCCCTTTCGCATCCCCTTAACTAAATAAAATTGCATAATGCTTTATAGGACATGCAGTCGCAATTATGACAATAAGTTGTATTGATAAATATGTATAAATGTGTAACTCAAAGAAACTTGAATCGAGGTATCGTAGCACCATACAACTTATAACACACTTGGACGTGCATTATTTTACGCACTTGGATCGTGTTTATAATTTAACACGCATAATACATCTAAAAATTACACACGAAATCAGTGTGATGTGAGTTTATGCAGGTAAGTGTGATATTTTAACAGACACAATAGAATTCACACGCTAAAGTGTGTTATGCTACACACCATAGGTGTGTTTTTTAACACACTTGGATGTGCAGTGCATGTCTAAATACATATTTATGTATTTGTATTTGTAGTTGTTATGCTTGATTTATAAGAATATCGACTATAGTCGTGTAACGCAATAAATCGGAAAAGTATATAATGAGAAAAAAGGGGGTATACAGAGAGTTGGAGGGAGGGTGATGCATTTAAATTAATGAAATAGCACTTATGTATATTACACATGTCTAAATACATATGTATGGGTGTATGTATGTGTAGTCTTTGTGCTTGATTTGTAAGACTATTGAAATAATCGTGTAACGGAAAAGTATATTAAGGAGAAAATAAAGGAAGAAAAAGAAGGGGGAGATCGTAATAGGGTACGTGATTAAGTGTGTGAGTAAGAACTTCCGCAAATGTGTAAATATGTATTAAGTGACTGAGAGAGCGAGAGAATTTAAGTGCGTAAGTGAGTGAGTGAGCAGTTGAGTAAGTGAGTGCTTGAATAAGTAAACAAGTCATAAGTAAGTGAGCGATTGCATGCATAAGCATGTCAGTGAAGGAGTCAGTGATTTAGTGAGTAAGTATGCGAGGAAGTGATAAGCCATCGTTATTCAAGAGCATCGTTATTCAAGCATTCTCTATTACGTATACGTAATCATCATATTCATCATTATCTTCCTCAACGAATAAAAGAAAATGAATTGTACTATGACATTCTTTGGCTTTTTTTCTTGTCGTCACCTAAGAGTTTGAATTGTAAATAATCATCTTTCAAGTGTTTATACGTTTTTAAATTGATATTTTGGTCATTGGTTTCTAAATTACTTTCATTAGATATTTGATTGAAGCTCTGTAATTCACTCAGCGTTATAAAACAATAAGGGCAAGGGTACGTGGCGGTTGTCATCTGCTACCAATTAAAAATCAAAATAAACTTAAAATCTAATGCAAATTTAAAAGATATTTCGTTAAGTTTGGTTAAATCAACGAAAGTTTTAAGGTTGCTATAAATCTCCTTAATTTGTGGAACGATGCATAATATAATTAATCTATAGACACTGTTTAAGTTGTGTTTATTTCTAATATATCCGCCAGAAGAATAAAAGGAAACGTTCTTTTTTCTATACTAATCAGAATCATTTTTTTCTTCTTGAGATAAAATAGAGATCGAAATTTTGAAAAAGTTTTGGTCATCTTCAGCCATTACTTTTATTTTAGCTTCCTGTACTTGCTATACATTCCGCTGTTCAAAAACAAAGTCAAGAAGTTCACTTGCGATAACATAAACGACTGGTCTTTCTTTCATTCCTTCTTTTGTCTCGAATTGATAAAGATCTTCTTGGTAAATATTTTTCATCATCTTTTATTTCTCTTGCATATGTTGGTTGTAATTCGATAGCACTGATTTTCTTCCCTCCGAACTCGGAATAAAGTTTACCATCTTGTCGCTTGAAAATTGTTTAAGGGGAGAAGATTATTTCAGTTTCTTTTTTTATATTAACAGATATTCGAGCCTTCTTACCTGCTGTATTATTCATAACAAGGTCATCATCATCAGTATCATTGGTACTAGTCGTAATTTTTCTTTTTAAAAGACTTGTTATGATTTGATTTTGCTGTTTATCAGGTAATTTGTCATAGATGGAAGAGGTCTTTTCGAAATACCATGTTTTTCTAGTTCGCCAATAGTTAATCGGTAAGTGATACAAATACTTTTCGGAAATTTCTTATTAGAAACATCAAATTGATCATTAATATAATTTTTTATTAATGCAACATTTCACTTAATAAAAAATGTTCAGATGGCATATTTTGAAAAACAATTTTTTTTCCGCAAGGAGCACATACTTTCATACGGTTTTCTTCGTGATCACATTAATAATCTGAATGTGGATGAAGAGACATTTCATTTCCGAAATAAATTGCTATAATCGATGTTGAGATAAATATATTTGATGACAGCTCTCAAATTGGAAAAAGAAAATCTCTGATGCTAAAAAACAGCTCATGAATATATCTGAAATTTCGATTTTTCGATTGCGGATAGCATAGCGCCATCTAGTGACAATCAACATAACTATATTTTCTTGCAAATAGATCACAAAATAAGCATAGTATATGTTAGTTTAATAAAATAAATTAGGGTTTAACTGATTTTCGTAATGTATAAAAAACGAGCTTGCGCATGTGTGTGTATGTGTGTATATGTATACACATATGACAAAAAAAGTTCTTTCATAGTTTAAGTCATTATTTATTAAAAATTTGGCATAAGAAAAGTTTTTAACCATCGCGATTCTTAGCTATTGTATATTTCACAAATTCTTCCTATATAAAAAACGAGAAATTTAAATATCTTACAAACGGGAGCAACTACGATTTCAATTCAAACTGATTTTTCATTTATTTGTAAGTAAAAATATATCCCCGCTTTCAGTTTTTGTTGTCATTTTCATGCGATTTAAAGTTGCTTCATGTCTACCGTGAGATATTGACAAGCTTCTATTCGCCGAGCGAGGTATTCGAGGCGGTATTTACCAATGTTGCAACCGCTATGCCAAAGAAAATAATAAATATACGGGTAGCGAGTATAAAGAAGATGTTGAAAAGTATTTAATGTATTATGACTTAAACAATCTCTATGGTTGGGCGATGTCACAAACACTTCCATATGGAGGTTTAAATGGGTTACCGACATACGTCGAAAAAAAATTTGATGTACCAGATGACTCACCTATTGGTTACATTCTTGAGGTTGATTTGAACTATCCTATAGCTCTTCATGATATACATAAAGACTTGTCGTTTTGTCCAGAGCTCGTGGCTCCTCCAGGATCAAAAAAAAAGAAGCTAATGACAACTTTATATGAAAAATGCGGTATGTTATACACTACACAGCCCTCAAGCAGGCGCTTAAACATAGTTTAGAGTTAAAGACGATTCATAGGGCTTTGGAGTTCAAACAAAAGCCTTGATTAAATCCTTATATTTTATTTAAACAGAGAGAAGAGGAAAAATGCTAAGAATGAGTTTGAGAAACTTCAATTTAAACTGTTTAACAAAGCAATATATGGTAAAACGATGGAGAATGAGCGTAAAGGGGTTGATGTTAAGCTCGTCAATAAATGGGGTGGACGGTAGGGTGCAGAGGCTCTCATTGTTAGACCTAACTACCACAGTAATTCTATATTTGATGAGAATCTCATAGTTGTAGAATTGCGAACGATCTATGCTGGACTTAGTGTGTTAAACTTATCGAAAACATTAGTGTACAGGTTTCATTATGAATATATGCAAGATCGAGTTGGGGAGCAGAGTAAGCTCCTCTATAATGATACAGACAGTCGTATTTATGAAGTTACTAACGTTGATATGTGTAAGTTAATGAAGCAGGAAATTCATGAATTTTATACCTCAGACTATCCTGAAGATAATCAATTTGATATGCCAAGAATAAACAAAAATGTTGTCGGCTTAATGAAAAATGAATGCAGTGGTACTATTATGACTGAATTTGTGGGTCTCAGGAGTAAAATGTACAGCGTTAAAGTACAAGGTGAAAATCCCATCAAAAAGCTAAAGGAGTTAATGAAGTAGTAGGCAAGAAGACCATATCATTCGATGACTATATAAAATGTCTTAATGAAAACACAACAATTTCGAGAGATCAGTGCAGCATTCGCTTTACTCTTCATGTCCTTTAGACGGAAAAGCAGAATAAAATTGCTTTGAGTAGCCATGATAATAAGCGCTACTTACAGGTTCATGGGGGCACTATGGTTGTATACCCCAAGACATCATGGATGAGCTGTTAGCTGATGAGTTCAACTTTGCAGCATCATGGTGAAGAAATGCTTGCCCACTTGGCTAGACTATGTGAAGAAGATGAAAAAGAGAGGGTACCGCATAGAAAACATCTGGAGCACGGAATAACCGCCGAACAGTCATGCACAGATCAGACCGCTACTGAAGTAGGGGTAGAAGGAGAGATGGTAGCCAGAGCGAGTTGGGAACAGCATTATAAATCGGTACGCCAGAGAGCCGAGCTCATTTTATCACTCGACGACCAGCCAGCTAGTAAGTTCCCTCGAACAGACTACTAGCCATCATCAAGCAGAGAAACAGCAGAGTTTTCTACAACTACAGAAAGCTTAGCAATTGAGGGGAATATTAAAACTTTTAAAACAATTATCTTTCATTAAATTAAATTTAAAATTAATATATTGATATTTTTATTTCAGATGGATTTAGCTATGGTAAACAAAATTGCTGGTAGAACTTTCCTATCCACTAAAAGTTATACCGTCTTGGAAAAAGACTCCTCATACACAGTGACCTCCCTCCGCCAAGTGAGCACCAGGTTTGGACTTACGACCGTGGTTGAATTGGATGGAGAGTTTCAAATATTTTTACCTAAGCGTATATCTTCTGCACTCAAAGTATATGATAGCTTCTTTGATGAACTGAGTGCAGCTACTAATATAAGTTACACCTTACTTACTTAGGATATCATAATATGTCATTGAGTGTAGTATAAAATAAGTGTATATAAATTATAAGAAAAAATATCTTATAAATATGAAGGAAAGTAAATGAATAAAAAATATTTCTTTCAATATTTTGTTCATTTTTTGAAAAACCTTATACATACAACCAATTAGAAATCCTTTTTATTTCACATATTAAATTTATATTATTTATATATATATATATATTATTTATATATATATATATATATATATATATATATATATATATATATATATATATATATATATATATATAAACTCATATAACTCAAATTTAATTTTGATTTAATTAAATTATAAATTCTTTTTATTTATCCAACTATTATATGAATTATCAAATCCAAGCCACTTTACATATATTCGGTTTCCTCTTTTCTTAACAACTTTTTCTAGAATATATACATCTGAATATTTAGCCTTAAGAAGTTCCTGTTCATAGAAACCGTCAGCAATAGGTTGATTTCGATAATCCTTAACATAATAGGTCTTTAGATTTGTAGTTGCTACTCTACTTATTGTAAATATTTCAGTTGACCAGTTTGGAGTGTACCATGTATCCTTTCTCGAACACATGTTTCACCTTTACTCACACGCACATTCTCTCCTACTTCAGATTTACTCTTTTTTGCAGGTTTCAATGTGTAAGAAAATCTTTGCAGGACTTGGGCTTTGGGATATTATTCGGCTTCATATTAGTAGTTCAATGTTTTCTATTATTATATGCGGTTATAAGATCAGGCCAAATTTTAAGCCCATTATAGTTACCCTGCAAACTAAACTACATCTACATCTTATTATTTAACGTATGAATGCAACGTTCACAAATAGATGTTTTTAAATTGCTATATGTAGAGTATAGATTAATTTGATATTTTTTCATAAGATTCTGAAAATATGTATTATAAAACTCCTTACCTCGGTCGATATGCAGATTCTTTGGCACTCGACCTAGGTTCAGTACAGATTTCATAGCTCTCGTAACATATTTATTTGTTTTTTTTGTTTAACTGGCACAGAAAAACCATACTTGGAAAACACATATATACTGGTAAGCATGTATCGATAGTCTTTATTCTGCGTAGCATAAGATTGAATCTCTACAAGATCGGCTTGTCATGTTTCATCATAACCTCGAATATTGAATTTTTGACATTGATAATTACGTCGAGTTGGCTTATGAATTTCCTCTACTAATCTCTGATTTTCCATGTTCTTTTTATTTTATGTTCGTGCTAATGCAACGACGGTCACCATATGAATGACTCAAACGAAACGATGAACTAAGTCTGCAAGTCATTGATAGTCTTGCAACCGTTTGACATATTTTTTAACGTTATTGGTATTATTTGTATTCTATTCTATTCTTTCTGCCAGGGTTACATCTAGATTTTTCAATTCTGTTTTTAACTGACAGCTTGCTGATTTCCTTTTCAAGTATAGATTGTATGCTCTCTAAAGTGACAGCATCACTCGGTTGAAGGGATGCGGCGAGATTGCATAGTCGTTTGTTTTGTAAATCATACTGACCATCTATTGTGACTTTAAAACCAACACCAAGAGGACAACGATCACCTTCAGTCCTACCTAATTTACGGCCAAACACATCGACACTCATTGTGAAACTGACTTGAATGCTAAAGACGTTTAGTATATAAGACCAGACTGGCGGAGTATCTCAATGATTGAATAAATTTTATTACTGTGACTTGGGTTTCCAGCTGATCTCCCAGCTATAAGTAGTTTAAAACGTTCAACAAACTCATTCGGATCATCCCAATACACATAATCTAATAATTAATTTTTTCGTGCAAGTTTATATTGATGTAAAAGTCCTTCTCCATTTTTCTTTGGAAATAGTGGTGCGATAATATTGATAAATTTTTTATTGTTCATTCTACGAATAGATGCATTTCCATCATACCGCTTTTTGTGAGCATTAAAAACTTTAAGAATACTATGATAATTTGTCATATCATCAGCATTTATGTATTTTATATCAGGGTGTTTTTTGAAGAGTAGTCTTAATATTCCCTTAGTTTGTGGGTATTTAACATTATTTATATTGACGTCCTTATTTTCAAATTTTATCGGTAAGTTTCCAATCATTAATGTCGTATCCCGCTGGAATACTCCGTATACATAATCAAGATATTGTTTACGGTTTTGCTTTCGCATTTTTAAACACTTATCTATATCTTTAGCTACTGGAAATGTCTCATCTGCACTATCAGCAGTTTCAAATGAAGTTTCATTAGGAAATCGAGTCTCATTTTGTTCATCTGCTTCAAAAGTGTTATAATTATGAGAATTCTGACCATCGTTGTTAAAATCTAAATATTGAGAGAGTTCACCTTTATATTTTCTTGTTTGGGTAATATTGTTGCATTCACAAGCTCCTTTAATGGATCAATTATAGGTTTGAACGTTTCATCTAGAGTTTTTTGAATGCTTGCTTTCCCACATTTTAAGATTTTATATTTACGCCTTATAGCCTCCCGCGATTTCGCGAGCTCACGTAGAATATTTTGTTCTCGATGATAATAATCAGTCATGTTGTAACTTCAACTACTGTTGTTAGACTGTAGGTTTTACAAAGTGTGTGAAAGATTTATAGCAAAACTGTCAAATCCCTTTCTATATCTACCACTATTTATTGCTCGATCTTTATCTATGACTATAAATCCATATTTGACATCATTCCAACATCTTGAACATAAATCCTTAAACTGATGAAAAGGCATGTCAGAATTCACATGATCACCATATATATGTTTTAGATTAACATCATCTTGACGAAAGATCATTAATAAATTTACATTATCTCTTACGAGGTCTTTTGGAACGTGAAAATATGACTTACGAAGATAGAAACAATCAACATTCTTATGTATTCCCATGCAAAAAAAATGTTTTAACATTATCTTGTTTCTCACACGCTATATTATCAAATATAATGATAGAATTTGGAAGCACATTATCCGGTGATACTACTGTATCATGATCACTAAAGAGAAAGTATTGCACGTCATCTACCGGCTCCAAGAGTTTCTCAAGATATTTATATTTTGGTTGATAGAGTGATTTCGAATGAACGTATATGTTCTGAAATCTGAGACCATTAGGGTGTATTATAAACGCCAACAAACTATTAGTTTTACCACAATTTGATGGACCATAAAACACAGCTCGTATACTATCAGGGAGTAACTCTCAGTGAGGTTTAACTTTTTTCTCTCCGTCTGTAATAGTGTCGAAATTCAACACAGGCAGCTTGACAGACTGATCCTTGAAATCCATGTTTGCTATACGCTATTTTGTCCTCAACTAGCTTAAAACTATAAATAGGGTGAACTTATATACCTGAATCATCAGTAGTGTATTAACCTTTGAAGTAAAATGAACATTCAGAAGCGTAAAAGTAAGGGTTGTGTCAACAAACTCATCAATAATTTACTTGTAGAATTACACGTACCATGATATCAGTATTGTGGTTCGGGCACTAAATGAGCTAAGCGACTTGCTCGCGGTGATCCAGGTATCAATCCTGTTGATGCTGCTTGCAAACAGTATGATATAGCTTACTCACAAAATTCTGCGAATATGGAAGCTAGACATGCTGCAGGCAAAATTCTAGCGAGTAAAGCTTGGCAACGAGCTCAAGCTAAAGATGCAAGTGTGGGTGAAAAAGCTACTGCTTATGCTGTAAATAATGCTATAAAACTTAAGGTTAAGTTTGATCTGGGTTTGAAAACCAAGCGAAAAAATAAGAAGTTGCCCACTTAAATGAAAAACATGAAGAAAAAGAAGCCATCTCATACTTCAAATAATATAATTAAGTCGTCTGCAACTTCGGTGATTCCAAGTATGAGTTCTCAGATTGTCGTTCGTTCAGCTTTGAAGGGTGCTCGTGATGCTGTTAAAAAAGCCGGAGGTCAAAATATTATAGTTCCACGAATTCTTCCTGTTCCTTCAAAAGTTGGAGGATTTCTACCATTCCTTGCACCTCTGTTGGCCGACTTGAGCGCCACGGGAGCACTGGCAGGTGGTACTGTTGGAATTGCTAAAGCAGTCAATTATGCGAAAGCTGCAAAACGTCAATTGGAAGAAAGTCGGTGTCATAATAAAACGATGAAATCAATAGCTCTTGGTAAAGGACTCTTTTTGAAACCACATAAGAATGATATGGGTACTTTCTTAAAACCGTACAGTGGTTCTAGTTAAAAAAAATTGATGTAATACTACCTAAACGTGCGCTAACTGGCGCTGATTTACTAAAGTACGCTCAAATTCTGAAAATTCCATATTTTCGAGAAGTATTTATGCGAAACGCTTTGCCAAGCAATGGACCGCTATATCATGAATCAGCCATTCTTAACCGAGATGATGCAAGTGGACCGGGTACACACCGGGTTACTCACAGAAAGCGAGGAGATAAAGTTATATATTTTGACAATTTTGGTGATCTAAAGCCACCTATAAATCTTATTTTATACCTCAGATTTAACGAGTTGATGTATAATTATAAGCGATATCAGAATTTCAACACCTATAACTGTGGTCACTTATGTCTATAGTTCTTATGTATCAAATTTAATGGTAAGGCTATATAAACATACAGTATACTCGGAGTAGCCTTAATTTTATTTGAAAAGTCATGGAGGAGTTACTCACATTGAGTCTGTCAGGCACTTCATCAATACTAGAAGCGCAATATTTTTCACCAATTGAACTTTCACCACATAAGAACTATGCTTTCGGTTTAGTGGAGCTTTTCACGTCTAATTCTATACCTAATATCGAAATAGACAATAATAATTTTCATGTAGGTAAGGAGGTAGTTACTTTATAGACAGGTAGTTATGAAATTGCGGATATTGAAAAATATCTTCGAGATATATTATCACCTAAAGGAATATCCATCACTTTAAAACCTAATAATAATACACTTCGTAGTGTAATTAAGTGTAGTCATCCTATTTACTTTAAACCTTAAAATTCTGTTGGTCGACTCTTGTGTTTCACTCAACGTATTTTAGCGCTAAATATCACGCACAACTCTGATCATCCTGCAACAAATCTCAAAGTCAACGCACTAACAATAAGAGTAGAGTGTAATATCACATCTGGGGCCTATATAAACGAGCGTCGTGTACACACAATACATGAGTTCTTTCCAGCCGTGTCGCCAGGATATATGATCATTGAAGTGCCATTACGCATCATTTACCTTCCGATTGCCGTCAAGTGCATTAATCATTTAGAAGTGCGTATAGTCGTCCAGGACGGAGACTTAGTTAATTTTCGTGGAGAGGTTATAACTATACGTCTACACGTTACAAAGGTGTCCTAAAATGTGTATTATTTACAATGCTAGAGGGTATTTAAAGAGTATACCATGTCTTCAAACTCTCAGTCAGCAGAAAGTAGTTAAAGCAGTCAGTCATCAACGAGCAGTCGAACAATTTAGTCGTCCGCAAGTAGTGAAAGCAGTGAATCACAAGTAAGCAATCAGAACGCTTACAAGTAAAAACATTCAGTTCCTAAAAAATCAAGGCTTAAGAGTCGTTCGTGATGATAAATAACTTGTATTTTTGTCTATTGTCATCAGCGAAATGGAAGACATTCTAAACATTCAATCTCCTGTCACATTTGACGAATCAGTCATACATTATGAGGTACATGCGCATCAACTATATACAGCATTAACTTTTAAAAACAGTGATGAGATTCCTATATCTATTCAACATCAGGACGCCTTTTACCTTCACACATTATTGTGCCTTTTACCTTCACACAGCTCACTGCATGTATGTGGTAGATTATTAAAAGCAGACGGAGTAGTAGCGCCAAATACTCAGCTGGTCAACAACGCCATCTGTCATTTGTTTAAGGATATACGATATGAAATTAATGCAGCAGGGATTGATAGATGTAAGAATGCCGGCTTAACTTGTGTTATGAAAGGTTTGATTTCATTTAATCCTAGTCAAAGCTTAACGATTGAAAACGCAGGATGGCTTGACGCTGAGGAGACTCACCATTTAACTAATGAAGCCGGATAGTTTGATGTATCACTCCCTCTAAATTTAATTTTCGGCTTCGCCGAAGATTACCGCAAAATTGTAGTCAATGCCAGGCATGAACTTATACTCATGCGATCAAGAAATGATATTCATGCTGTTATACAAACATCAACAGCTGCTGATCGACAAGTATATAAAGAGTTTAGAATAGAACTTACAATAATCGAGTGGCTTATGCCATATGTAGTAGTATCTGATGAATATAAACTTAGTCTATTGAAACAACTTTAACGAGATCGCCCTATCGCTAGGAGTATCCACTACTTCCATCTACGTCAAAACATGTTTGGACAGTAAAAACATCAAATCAACTAGGAAAGCCTCATTTCGTTATCTTAGGTCTGCAAACGAATCGTAAAGGACAAAGAACAGTCAACGCTAGTCAATTCCATCATTGTGACATTAGCAATGTAAAACTGTTTCTCAACTCACAATACTATCCTTATGGAAATTAAAATCTCAATGTTACTCGTAATCAGTATTCTGTACTATTCGATATGTATGCAAACTTTCAGAGTTCCTATTATAATAAGGACGTTGAACCTATGTTGAAAAAGTCACATTTCATAGGTCATGTGCCGTTAATTATTATTGATTACTCAAAATAAAATGAGTCATTAAATAGGTCCCCCGTCGATATTTGTCTAGAATTCGAAACAAGAGAAAATTTTCCAGCTGGTACATCACTTAGACTACTGTCCAATTTTACATGATCATATTATTCAATACAACCAAAATCAGTGGCGATGTAAAGGAAATGTAGTGGGGGAAAATATTGGTAAGTAGTAAGGGGAATATTGAAACGAGGTGGGGGTATGATGCTAAAAGAACAAGCTCAACTCATAGAAAGTCATTTAACTACACGATGGAGTACGTTGTGGACATGCAAGGCTTTAAACAGTCTGGCAACGATTATGTGCTCAAAGAACTCTAGTATTTTTATTTAAAAAACCCTACGCTTTTCGTAGACTTTCCGAAAAGAATCGGCAAGAAAATCAATGGTTTCAGTATAAATACCATGGGCTAGCATGGAATTCAGGAAACATTGCCTATCATAATATTGGAGATATTCTTCGACAAGCTCTACTAAATGCATACAGAATACTGGTTCAAGGTTCGATAAAGAAGAAATGGTTACAATGATTTCATTTCAACGTCTCAGACATAGATGACATGAACTTTCTACTCTTTGGAGAATATAAAAAGAAGGAAAAAAGAATACTAACAATATGTTTAAACCATAATGCAAGATATAAAGTTACATGTACTCTGCACAATTGTAAATTAATAAAAAGACATTGTCATGACAATTATTATCCTTCATTATCCAGTTTGGAACGACAAAGGTTCCTTGATAAATTAGATTAAATTTCTTCATGATCTATAAGTGTACTCAAGAGTTTTTTTGGAAATAATGTGTTAGAATCCAATTGTGGCCTAAAAAACGATTTTTTTTAAATTAACATGGAAATTATGGACTAACACGGCCGTCATTGATATAACAATTACTTGTCTTTAATAGGTCAAACAAATTTTTCATGCAAAATAATATAAAGTAGAAGAAAAGAGCTTTAATTTAAGAAGTGCAGCGTTCAAAAATATTCAAATTAAAAAATTATGAATGATCATAGATAGTGAATAAATACGAAAAAACGCGAAAAAATAATAAAAATGAAAAATTGACGACATTTAGTGTTATGTTCGTGTTTATTCACTATCTTAGATCGTTCATAACTTTTGACATTGTAAATCTTTGTGCACGCTGCACATCTTAAATTAAAGCTCTTTTCTTGTACTTTATATTACTTTGCATACAACATTTGTTTTCGTAAGGTAAGAAGAGAGCTGTGCACATTGTAAGAAATCACATTTTAATACTGTGAATTGCTAGAAAATTAATATTGTAGGTTAAAATTTTTAATTATTAACCAATAAATAATAATCTACTTCGATAATACATATAAAATTTATGGACTTTTTATTGGTTAAAAATTGAAAATTTGTAAACACACAATTTGTGGTTCAAGCACTTCACCGTTCACGTCATTGCTACGAGTGTATGTACAATATACATATATATACCTTCCGCTGCTTTCTTCCCGGCTCTGTGTTGAATGATGTGACCGGGAGCTACGCTAGCACCCGCAACGGGTTTTCGACCGTTTTCCATCTAAAGCTAAAGCATGACGTTTCTTCTTCTGGTACATCTAGTTTCCCTGGGTCGCACGGTAAATTTAAACTCCCAATAACAGTATACGTATAAAGTGCAACTTTGTTTTCAATTTTTTCAAGTGCAATTTTACGCATATTAACATAGGCACGACCAACACTGGTGCCCATCAATTACGCATGCGTGTAAAATTTTAAACTTTAGAATCGAAAATTACTATTTCGATATAAGGGCGTAAAGTTCATCTTTTAAACATCGAAAATTCGTGCATATTATATATTTAAAATAAGTCCATACTATATACATTTTATAATAGTATCCCATATAGCACTCAATCTTTCAGCAATATTGCCCTAAGATTGAGTTTAAGATACACCAGGTTTGTTAATATTGTGTAGGAGCAATATAACCTTGCTATAATCTTCAGGCAATATTGTCATATGAACCATTATGTCCATTTTTGCACTACTTATAAAAGTATATTTTCTGTATGATGTACGTGCAATATTGGAGCAATAATATTGCCGCCAGATTGCTCAATCGTTGATTAATGTTTAGTAAATATTATTAATTTAATTTTTTTTTTCAGAAAAAGTTTATATTAAATTGCAATAAAAATCTCCAGATAAACAATGCAGCAATATTGTAACATTATTATAAAATTTTATGAGAACATTCTCACATATATATCTTTTTCATAAATCTTTCAAATAATACAATATATCCTTTTAGCAATATTTCTTAATATTTTGAAACCTAGCTGTGTACAATATTTTGAATTTGAAAATAAAACTTTGAATCTAAAAACAATAGAATATAACTGGCGGGCAATATTGCCCTACTATTGTCGTTTCTAGCAGCAGTATCTTTGAACTCTGTGGAATCCTTGTACAACATTTGATATACATTAAATAGCATTGCCCCAGTAATATTAATATGATGGTTCATTATCACAATATTGTCCTAATATTGCCATTTCCAGCAGCAGTATTTTTAATATTATGGAGTCCTTGTACAATATTTGGTGTACATTAAATAGCATTGCTCCATAGTAATATTTATACGACGGATAGTTACCACAATATTGTCCTAACATTGTCATTTTCACTTCCAACTTTCAGTAACTTTCAGTAATGGCAATATAACCTTGCAGCAGCACCATTTTATATTTTCCCAGTAATATTAATCTGATTGTTCATTGACACAATATAGCTTTTATATTGAGGCTTATATTGTCCAGAAAAATTCGAATAATGGTTGTTAAATTTAGTAAGTGCAAATGGCAATGTTATTTTTAATATACTTATACCCAATGTTGATACTAGCACCTCAAGTATTTTACCTGTTTTGGTGCCAAATCTCACAGCTATTCGCTTACTGAACTGTATATTTTTTTTTAATCACCAGACGTTCAAAACGTTGGCAAAATTTTGTACAATATTAAATACATATTAAAACTTATATTTACCTTGTAAAAAAGTTTTAAGGTGTTGGAAATGATAGTAATTTATAAAAAAATATTATGTGTAACTTTCCACATAACCCAATATACGAGGTCTGTCCCAAAAGTATCCGACCTACGTTCATATCTTCGCGCGGAGAGACTCAGGCGACCTCTGGAGGGTACGAACGTCACCAGCAACTCATAACCTTCTCATCAGTAGCCTGAGATACCGATGAAACGCCTTAGTTCCCGCGCAGCGTGTATTTGTTTACAACGACTTTTTTGCGTTCGTCGCAATTTGCTTATTGCTAAAAATGGCAGAACGAACCGAACAGCCAATTTACATAAAATTTTGCTTTAATCTCGGTAAAAGTTGTGTGGAAACTATTGAAATGTTGCAAAAGGCCTTTAAAGATGAGCGTATGGGCAAAACACAAATAAAAGAGTGGTATAGGCGGTTCAAAAGTGGCCGCACATCTGTTGACAGTGATTCTCGCTCTGGTCGACCTTCGACGGGAACATCGTCGGATAATGTCGAGCGTGTGCGTGTCACAGTTGAACAAGATCGTCGTTTGACTATGAGAGAACTGGAAGATGAACTTGGAATACCAAAAAGTACTGTTTGGTGAATTTTAACCGAGAATTTGGGAAACCGGTGACTGGCTTCTTCATCACGACAATGCTTCAGCGCACGCATCAAACCTTGTGCAGCAGTATTTATTGAAACACAGTGTTGCGCAGCTCCGCCAGCCTCCATACAGTCCTGATATAGCTCCCTGCGACTTTTGGATGTTTCCTCGATTGAAAATGCCGCTTAAAGGACATCGATTCGACAATAAACAGACTATTGAAACTAATGCGACGAATGCACTAGAGGCGATTCCGAAGTCTGACTTTCAAGAGTGCTTTAATAAGTGGAAACATCGAAATGAGCGTCTTGTTCAATCAAATGGGGACTACTTTGAAGGATGCCACCCCCCGGATGACGAAGAATAAATCAAGCGCCGAGAAATCGAGGTAGGTCGGATACTTTTGGGACAGACCTCGTATAAGGCTTGCCGCAAATTCGTAGAGTCGCTAGTGATGTGCAAGTAGCCACTAATTATGCATAAACTATGCATAATTTATACGTAGTTAATGAATTTCATAACCATGCATACTTTATACAGATTTACGTAGTTTTTTAATACAAACAGTAAATACAACTTCATGTATAAAATTTTCATTTAAATTATAGATTGACAATTTGATTAATTACACAGAAAAATTTTCGGATAAAGTTAATGTAATGTTCGTAATAAAAGTAGGACTTATTAAATTTCTAGGTAAAATTTCCTTGATTTGCAATAAAATGTACTCTATTGATCGATAAAATTTATGTTCAAGTACGTTAATTTATACCCTGTCTATTAATTTAATAATGCCCAAGCGTCATATCTTCTATATATAAAAATACTTGTCCTGACTGACTGACTGACTGATTCATCAATGCCCAGCCAAAACCACTCATCCGATTCACTTGAAAATTTGTGAGTACCTTCTACCCACATAGTAGGTGCTCACTAAGAAACGGTTTTTTGAAATTCCACCCCCAGAGGATGGAAAGGGTTAAAATGTGTTTTTTCGATTTTTTACTATATTTCTGCGGGAAAAGGAGATTTCGAGACGGTTCTCGCGGCAAAAAGTCTGGAATAATATCAGGAAAAAAGAAATTTCTGGGTTTTTCGGAATTTCACCCCCAGGGGGTGAAATGCGTCGAATATGCATTTTTCGTTTTTTCACTATATTTCTGCGGGAAAAGAGATTTCAGGATGGTTATTGCGGCATTATATCTGGAATATCATTACTAAGAAAAAAATTTCTTAGCTTTTTAAATTTCACCCCCAGGGGGTGAAATGCGTCAAATGTGTATTTTTTCCAGCTGTACTATATTTATGTGGGGGAAAGAGATTTCAGGATGGTTCTTGCGGCATCATATCTGGCACGACATTAGGAAAAAAACAATTCGAAAAAATCACACCCTACGTGCGTGCAAACGGTTGAAACGCTTCTTCCATTTCTTACTAAATTTTCGCAGAGAAAAAATTTCAGTATAACAGAACGAGACTGTTTCCGTGTCGTAACTTTCGAAATGATAATACGAAGGGAACGTGCAGTGTTGATATCTCTCATGAATTTTAAAGTATGTAATACCGATAAATAGCCGCTAGACGGCTACGCTGAGTTTCAACCACAAGAGAAATAACCGAGTCTCATTATATATAGAGGCGATGAAGCCTTGAAAAGGCATTAGGAGTCTGAGAACTCTAGCCTATTGTGAGTGATATCACGGTTTTCCTGCGTTGTCACGATGATTGTGGAAATATTGAGCATAAATGGCGTTATGACGCCACATAAAGTAGTTCCCATGTTGGCGGATGGTGCTTGCCTCTTCAATGCAATATCTTTTCATCTGTACGACACTCAAGTTTTGTCTCGGGAGATTCGTATTCAGATTGTAGATCATATTGCTAACAATTGGCAATATTTTTCGATCATGTCTCATGATTATATAGGAAATAATTATAGAAATTCTGAGGAATACTCGATCGATATGTTAAAACATTCCACATATGGAAGTTTATGCGAGTTAGTAGCTGCTGCACAAATATTTGGTTTCACTTTTGAGGTATATCGCTATGGACATCTGTATGAAAGATTCAGTGTAGAAGGAAGTCCCATTAAGAGACTTCGTTCAACATTAGACTTATCAAATGGACATTTTGATGTTTATTTACCTTGCAATGACGCTACAACTGTTCAAAATATTTCTGATAAAATACCGAGTCCCGTAAAGCGTATGCAAATTTCTGATCCAATATCCAGTTCTACTAAGCGTAATAAGAAACGTCGTGCAAGATTCACAAATAACGTAAGGAAAAATCAACTCAAAAGAGCCGCTAAAAAATATCAGATGAATCATCCGGAAGTTCATAGAGTCGCTGCTTCTTCTTATCAGCAAAATCACCCGGAAGCTCATAGAGCCGCTGCTTCTTCTTACCAGCAAAATCATCCGGAAGCTCATAGAGCCGCTGCTTCTTCTTACCAGCAAAATCATCCGGAAGTTCATAGAGCCGCTGCTTCTTCTTACCAGCAAAATCATCCGGAAGTTCATAGAGCCGCTGTTAGTGTTTATGAACAAAGCCGTCCAGGAATACGCTCAGAAAGGCGCTTACTTCCATGGAAGATTAAAGCTCTTTCCGGAATGAAATACGATCCAGAGATATCATATGAAACCGATAAAACTGTATCCATCGGCACTATGAGTCACAAATGCAAACACTGTGGCGCTTTAAAGTATAAAACTGAGCCACCCGGAATGTGCTGCAGTGCCGGCAAAGTGCAACTGCCACCTACTTTGCGTCTTCCCGAACCACTTTTAAGTTTGATCATGGGCTCTCACCCGGACCATGTACATTTCATGGACAGGATTAGAAAATATAATAGCTGTTTCCAAATGACATCTTTCGGAGCTAAACAAATCAAGGAACATGGATTTATGCCTACTTTCAAAGTACAAGGTCAAGTGTATCATTTAATTGGTGGTCTACAACCTTTGCCCCAACAAAATCCTCAATTTCTACAGATTTATTTTGTTGGAGAGGATGAAAGAGAGGTACGTATAAGATCTGGTCACATCCCTGGCGTACGCCAGGATCTGGTAAAACAACTGCAGAAGATATTGCATCGTTATAACTCCTACATAAAGGATTTGAAGACTACTCTCGAAAAAATACCTCAAAATTGTAAAAACTTCGAAGTTGTAATTCATGCTGATAGGAAACCATCCAATGATCATCGTGGCCGATATAATGCTCCAGCAGCAAGTGAAGTTGCATTGGTCATAGTTGGGCAGCAGTTTGAAAAAAGGGATATTGTATTACAAAGTCATGATGATAAGTTACAAAAAATAAATGAGGTGCATCGTTCGTATGATGCCTTACATTATCCTTTACTGTTTTGCCGGGGTGAGGACGGTTACTCTGTAGATGTTTATCAGATCGATCCAAAAACAAATTTACCTCTTAAAAAAACAGTATCTGTAATGAATTTCTATTCATACCGCATCATGATCCGAGAAACAGAGATCAACCATTTACTGTACTGTCGATCTCTCTTTAATCAATTCTTAGTAGATATGTACGCGAAAATTGAAACAGAACGATTAAACTTTATTCGGAACAACCAGGCGCAACTTAGAGTAGACCATTATATGCACCTAAAAGATGCTATTGGAAGACAAGGTACCGATGTCGCCGAACTAGGTCAGATGGTAGTGCTTCCATCGTCTTTTACTGGATCACCACGGTATATGCATGAAAAGGCCCAGGATGCTATGACGTACGTCCGCAATTTTGGTCGTCCGGACTTATTTATAACATTTACGTGTAATCCCCGATGGAGCGACATTACAGAAGCATTACTACATGGCCAAAAGTCTTACGACCGGCATGATATCATAGTTAGGGTCTTCCACTTGAAAGTGAAATCGCTTATAGCATTATTAACGAAGGGTGAATTATTTGGAGAAATGAAATGTTACATGTATTCTGTTGAATGGCAGAAGCGAGGTTTACCTCACATACATATTTTATTGTGGCTTAAACTACGTTTCACTCCAGATCAGATAGATGATGTTATTAGCGCAGAAATACCAGACCCAGCCGAAGATCCTCTTCTTTATGAAATCGTCAAGGCCAACATGATCCACGGACCTTGCGGTAGCTTAAATAACAGGTCGCCTTGCATGAAAGAAGGTTCTTGCAGCAAAAAATTTCCTAAAGAATTTCTGCAAGAAACTCAAACAGGAGATGATGGATACCCAAAATATCGACGTAGGAAACTGGAAGATGGTGGTTTTATTGTTGAAATCAATGGCATCACCATTGATAACCGCTGGGTCGTACCATACAATCCTGTTCTAAATAATGATGAATCTGCCGGAATTTTCGCAGAAACACTACTCCAAATAGGCAACGGAACTTTCCCGTCCGTAGAAGATGAAATTGTTATTAATGATAATGATGAATCTGCCGGAATTTTCGCAGAAACACTACTCCAAATAGGCAACGGAACTTTCCCGTCCGTAGAAGATGAGATTGTTATTCCATCAAATTTATGTACGGTAGTCACCACATTATCAGAACTTATTTCCAAGATATATCCTGATGTGAATAATATAAAAGATAAACCCATAGATTGGTTGTGCGAGCGAGCTATTTTAACGCCAAAAAATGATAAAGCAGCTACCATTAATGAGCTACTCTTGAATGCTTCTGAAGAACAGATTGCTGAATATAAATCATTTGATTCTGATATTGAAACCGATGATGCTGTCCACTACCCTGTTGAATTTTTAAATAGTTTGATTCCACGGGTTTCCACCTTATAGATTGAACCTCAAAGTTGGAGCGCCTATAATGTTGCTGAGAAATCTTTGTCCTCTTAAATTGTGTAACGGAACTAGACTACAAATAAAAACTCTTCGTAAAAATGTTATAGAAGCTACAATAATCACCGGAAGTGCTCGCGGGGAATCAGTTCTTATTCCGCGAATACCTCTAATCCCATCAGACTATCCGTTTGAGTTTAAGAGAATACAGTTTCCAATCAAGTTGTGCTTTGCCATGACCATCAACAAATCTCAAGGACAGTCATTGAAAATGGCTGGCATCGACTTGATAGAAAACTGTTTCTCTCACGGACAGTTTTATGTGGGATGTTCTACGGTAGGCTCCGCCAGTAATCTGGAAATTGAGGATTTTGTTGGGGCAAAGGTTGTAGACCACCAATTAAATGATACACTTGACCTTGTACTTTGAAAGTAGGCATAAATCCATGTTCCTTGATTTGTTTAGCTCCGAAAGATGTCATTTGGAAACAGCTATTATATTTTCTAATCCTGTCCATGAAATGTACATGGTCCGGGTGAGAGCCCATGATCAAACTGAAAAGTGGTTCGGGAAGACGCAAAGTAGGTGGCAGTTGCACTTTGCCGGCACTGCAGCACATTCCGGGTGGCTCAGTTTTATACTTTAAAGCGCCACAGTGTTTGCATTTGTGACTCATAGTGCCGATGGATACAGTTTTATCGGTTTCATATGATATCTCTGGATCGTATTTCATTCCGGAAAGAGCTTTAATCTTCCATGGAAGTAAGCGCCTTTCTGAGCGTATTCCTGGACGGCTTTGTTCATAAACACTAACAGCGGCTCTATGAACTTCCGGATGATTTTGCTGGTAAGAAGAAGCAGCGGCTCTATGAACTTCCGGATGATTTTGCTGGTAAGAAGAAGCAGCGGCTCTATGAGCTTCCGGATGATTTTGCTGGTAAGAAGAAGCAGCGGCTCTATGAGCTTCCGGGTGATTTTGCTGATAAGAAGAAGCAGCGACTCTATGAACTTCCGGATGATTCATCTGATATTTTTTAGCGGCTCTTTTGAGTTGATTTTTCCTTACGTTATTTGTGAATCTTGCACGACGTTTCTTATTACGCTTAGCAGAACTGGATATTGGATCAGAAATTTGCATACGCTTTACGGGACTCGGTATTTTATCAGAAATATTTTGAACAGTTGTAGCGTCATTGCAAGGTAAATAAACATCAAAATGTCCATTTGATAAGTCTAATGTTGAACGAAGTCTCTTAATGGGACTTCCTTCTACACTGAATCTTTCATACAGATGTCCATAGCGATATACCTCAAAAGTGAAACCAAATATTTGTGCAGCAGCTACTAACTCGCATAAACTTCCATAAGTGGAATGTTTTAACATATCGATCGAGTATTCCTCAGAATTTCTATAATTATTTCCTATATAATCATGAGACATGATCGAAAAATATTGCCAATTGTTAGCAATATGATCTACAATCTGAATACGAATCTCCCGAGACAAAACTTGAGTGTCGTACAGATGAAAAGATATTGCATTGAAGAGGCAAGCACCATCCGCCAACATGGGAACTACTTTATGTGGCGTCATAACGCCATTTATGCTCAATATTTCCACAATCATCGTGACAACGCAGGAAAACCGTGATATCACTCACAATAGGCTAGAGTTCTCAGACTCCTAATGCCTTTTCAAGGCTTCATCGCCTCTATATATAATGAGACTCGGTTATTTCTCTTGTGGTTGAAACTCAGCGTAGCCGTCTAGCGGCTATTTATCGGTATTACATACTTTAAAATTCATGAGAGATATCAACACTGCACGTTCCCTTCGTATTATCATTTCGAAAGTTACGACACGGAAACAGTCTCGTTCTGTTATACTGAAATTTTTTCTCTGCGAAAATTTAGTAAGAAATGGAAGAAGCGTTTCAACCGTTTGCACACACGGAGGGTGTGATTTTTTCGAATTGTTTTTTTCCTAATGTCGTGCCAGATATGACGCCGCAAGAACCATCCTGATATCTCTTTCCCCCACATAAATATAGTACAGCTGGAAAAAATGCACATTTGACGCATTTCATCCCCTGAGGGTGAAATTTAAAAAGCTAAGAAATTTTTTTCTGAGTAATGATATTCCAGATATAATGCCGCAATAACCATCCTGAAATCTCTTTCCCCGCAGAAATATAGTGAAAAAACGAAAAATGCATATTCGACGCATTTCACCCCCGGGGGTGAAATTCCGAAAAACCCAGAAATTTCTTTTTTCCTGATGTTATTCCAGACTTTTTGCCGCGAGAACCGTCTCGAAATCTCCTTTTCCCGCAGAAATATAGTAAAAAATCGAAAAAACACATTTTAACCCTTTCCATCCCCTGGGGGTGGAATTTCAAAAAACCGTTTCTTAGTGAGCACCTACTATGTGGGTAGAAGGTACTCTCAAATTTTTAAGTTAATCGGATGAGTGGTTTTGGCTGGGCATTGATGAATCAGTCAGTCAGTCAGTCAGGACAAGTATTTTTATATATAGAGAAAGAGAAGATTTGCGAGCTGTCGAAACAAAAATTCTATCAATGCATACGACTCATGACACGTAATCAGCCCATTCTGAAATGCACGCGGAATGTACGAAAGTGTCAGTCATTTTCTCGGATACATACACCTGCTATTATTCTTGTATTCTGTAAGCAATTCCACGTATTCCGTCTGAATTTCAAAATTTGTCTTATTGATAAACTGTTAAAAAAATATTTATCGCAGGAACTATTTGAAAATGCAGTTTAAAAATGGTTTTTATTTACAAATTAAAATATTTATTATACATAATTAAAATATCAAGAATAAATTATTATATTCTTATATATATTATTATTAAAATATTTATTTTTATTCTATTATTAGAAAAGAGAAACTGTTATTCTTATAAATAAGTTATTAATATAAGTTATTCTTTATAAAAATGAAAACCATAACTGATTTTATATTTTTAAATGAAACTTCACTCTTCATTAAAGTATAAATTCATGATTTTATACTCTATAAAAGTAGAAAATGATAATAAGATATTTTATAAAATCAATTTCAGTACTTTTTATTCGACAAAGAACAAAATTATGAACGTACAGTTTCATTATAAAAGTAGAGAATAATAAATGATGCATATAGAAAAATGTATTATTATTATTATCATTATTGTTATTATTATTATTATTATTATTTTTATTATTATTATAAAGGTCAAGTAGTTATACTAAGCAGCAACGGTTGACATAGTCTTTATGTCGGCTATATACGTGCTTGCATCATCACCATAGCTATCATAACTACTTGTTGGAACTAGCTATCCGTAGCTGTGTAGTCCATCTGGTTCACACAGTCACGCCATCTTTCTCTATTGCTTGCGAGTTGCATCCAATCCTCCTCATAATATCCTGTTTCTCGTAGGTCCATTGTAATATTGCCCCCCCCCCCCCCCCCCCCCCCATCGTCTCGGTCTACCTGAGGTTCTTGCTCCTGTCGGCTTACCTACGAGCACTTTAAGCTCTGCTCTTTGGTTACCCTTCCTAGTTACATACCTAGTCCACCCTAGTCTTCGAGATTTAATAACTCCGGTACCGGTAATGTTTGGCTTCCCGTATAACTCATGTATTTCTTCGTTATGTAAAATTCTCCAATCTCTAGTAATCTCATCTATTTGGCTCCCAACTATTTTTCTAAAGACTCTATTCTCAAATACTCTAAATCTATTTTCTTCCCGTTTGGTTAACGCCCACGTTTCGCATCCGTATAAAAGTACTGGCAGTATGATTTTTCTATATGGATCTAATTTAGCATTTCAAAATAGTAATCGTGATTTTAGTACGTTATTTGCCGAATATAAGCATGAATTTCTCAAGTCTAAAGTCGTCTACTTTTTTAAAAGTTTTGCCGGAGACTTTCAAGACTATATCAGCAATCTCGAGCTCTGCTCTGCTAGTGACCATGGACTGGATTTCCTCTTCACTTATTTCTGGGTCTATTTCTATAACTGTTATTATTAGTATTCCTACGTTCTTTATTGCACTTTCTCTCTTCCCTTACGATAGCGCCGCGTAGGCGAACGCAGAGGGCGCCTAAGCCAGATGACCAGACGCGTCCCCAAGTTGCGGATGGGAGAGTGGCCACTATACACAAAAATTTACTCCTACACTCATTACGCTGCACTTATTGCACTCACTACACTGAACAAAATACACAGGCGTCTCCTCTCGGGCGGTACGACTAGTCGTGAACGTGCCGCGCAGCGGCTGAAAAGAGCTTGACCCTCATCACCGCGTGGCGGCATGCCGTACGAGAATTAGGCAGTGATCATCGCTGGTAAAGACAATGACGCCGCGGCAGGACATTTCTCGGTGGCGGTCACGGTGTTTTCCCGTGACAGGCATCGAGTAAAGCAGTGAAGACGATCACTTGTTTTATGCACATAATACGTATAAGCGAGGCATGTGGCCCACAAATTCTTGAGTAATAAGATATGGAGCTCATGCCGCTTTAACAATTTATGTGGCCCTTATCCTATAAAGTCCTTAACATTAACTTTAATTTTTATATACTTTATTTTAAAAAGAATAAAATATATTTAGATCCATTAAAAGATGCCTTCTATCTTTCTTCTATTTTTAAACTAAGTAATATCGAAGCTTCATTTAAATGGTTATAAATTAATAAAACTCTTTTTTGTAAATTTCACTTTTACAATTAAATATCAGCAGCTCTAAATGAATATATATAATTATATATATATATATATATATATATATATATATATATATATATATATATATATATATATATATATATATATATATATATATATTCATTTCTATCATCATTAATCATCATTAATAAAGTATCATATAGCTATGTATAACGCTCAGAACCATAACAGAATAAGTTCATTTTCGAAATTTAGTAAACGTCCATAAAAATGTTGAAATTGTGAATCACGCCAATATTTACCTGATTTGAACTTTGCAATTCATCAGATTTCACTTTTTTATGTCAATAGTATTGAAATTTTTGTCACATATAAATATGTATATAAATGTATATAAACAAAAATCTTTTCTGCATTTATTATTTGGGACAAGTCAAAAATAAGAAAATGATCTTCTTTCTCTCGATATGTTTATTTTAAAACTAATTTGAAGAATGATATCACTATTTTCAGAAACTATCGGTATTATAAAATAATACATAATTTTTTTCAGTAATTTCTATTGAAAATGTATTTAACTGTCTTTAATAATATAATATACATATTTTGATAATATAAACTCTAACTAATTATATTATCAAAATTTTTATTATGTCAGACAGGTCATACTTTAAGTGGATCTATACTTATTTTTTTTTAAATAAAAAAAATGTTATCACACTTTTTCAAGCTCAACATTTGTAAGAACATTATGGGACCTGTTAGATTAAAAAAATTTCATAATCAACAAACCATTCAATGAAAATAAGTAACTTTGCATCTGTAGGCGTACCAATGTAGAACTGAATATTTAAATGTGTTGTTCCCGAAATTTATTTTTAACTTCAAAAGGTTCCTCGCACATTTAGCGTAGGTGGATCTAGCTATAACTACCTGCAAGTTAGTCTTATTTTTCAAGAAATGCGTACAAACACATTTTTGCCGATAAAATATGTAAACAAAAACATGGTATTTTTAGAAATCGGTATATATTCTTCTTTTTGGTTGCTAATAACATATAAAACTTTTGAAACAAATTCGGAATGTATAAGGATTTTGTAAAATCAGTGCAAGCTCACCTTAAGGGGACACATCGCCTTGAAACTTAAAAACTATACTTATTTGTATGAGTCCATAAAAATTAAATAAAGCTTCCTCTTTGAGATAGCGAAATAAGCATTATTTGTTTTTTTTAAACTGCTAATAATTTGTACATTTGTACAAAATATTATTTATTTTAATAAATATAATACCTTTGAATTAATTTTTACGTTACCTTATTGCAGTAGTAAAATAAAGATATATATTCAACTTAACTTTGTTAAAATTTTGATAAGTATACGCGGAAAAATTCATTCAAAATAATTCTTTTGGCAATTTTTTTCTAATTTTTTACAAATTCTTTAATTAAAAGTATTTATCATTTTTAAAAACGCTATTTTATTAAAAATAAGCAATTTCAGAAGTTTTTTCTTTATTTTGGCATCAACTCAACTTTTTTAACTTATAAATATCATTCTAATATGCACTAAAAAAATGTATGGTACTGTCAGTTTAACTTAAAAGAAACTTATTTTTCTGAAGAACTTCAATTATATTTGTTGTAAAATATGAAAAATGTATGTATAAGATAGTAATGTAATTATAAACATCCCATGTATATTTTTTTAACACGTTCAGTAAAACAGTAAAAGAAGTACAGTAATCTTTATAACTAAAATAAAATAAATTTATAACTAAAAATACCATGTTTTTGTTTACATATTTTATCGGCAACAATGTGTATGTATGCACTTCTTGAGAAATAAGACTAACTTGCAGGTAGCTACAGCTAGATCCAGCTACGCTAAATGTGCGAGGAACCTTTTGAAGTTAAAAATAAATTTCGGGAACAACACATTTAAATATTCAGTTATACATTGGTACGCCTACAGATGCAAAGTTACTTATTTTCATTGAATGGTTTGTTGATTATGAAATTTTTTTGGTCTAACAGGCCCCACAATGTTCTTACAAATGTTGAGCTTGAAAAAGCGTGATAACATTTTTTTTATTTAAAAAAAAATAAGTATAGATCCACTTTAATCCACACAAAACATTTTTGTTTATATACATTTATATACATATTTATATGTGACAAACATTTCAATATTATTGACATAAAAAAGTGAAATTTGATGAATTTTATCACTTTTATGAATTGCAAAGTTCAAATCAGGTAAATATTGGCGTGATTCACAAATTTCGAAAATGAACTTATTCTGTTATGGTTCTGAGCGTTATACATAGCTATATGATACTTTATTAATGATGATTAATGATGATAGAAATGAATATATATATATATATATATATATATATATATATATTCATTTAGAGCTGCATGATATTTAATTGTAAAAGTTAAATGTACAAAAAAGAGTTTTATTAATTTATAACCATTGAAATGAAGCTTCTATATTACTTAGTTTAAAAATAGAAGAAAGATAGAAGGGATCTTTTAATGGATCTAAATATATTCTTTTTAAAATAAAGTTTATAAAAATTAAAGTTAATGTTAAGGACTTTGTAGGATAAGGGCCACATAAATTGTTAAAGCGGCATGAGCTCCATATCTTATTACTCAAGAATTGGTTGGCCACATGCCTCGCTTATACGTATTATGTGCATAATGCGGTGAGCGTCGTGCGTTGCGCGCGTGCCGAAGGGCGAGAGAAAAACAAGTGATCGCCTTCACTGCTTTACTCGATGCCTGTCACGGGAAAACACCGTGACAGCCACCGAGAAATGTCCTGCCGCGGCGTCATTGTCTTTACCAGCGACGATCACTGCCTAATTCTCGTACGGCACGCCGCCACGCGGTGATGAGGGTCAAGCTCTTTTCAGCCACTGCGCGGCACGTTCCTTCTACCAGAAAACTTCTCTCCGTGTAGGCGAAGTGCTGATGTGAGCCTAGCTCTACCAAGCAGATTAGTTTCGGTGCGGGATCAGAAGCCGGCCGCTTCGGACCCTGATCAGGAAGTGCGTATTGGGCAGGGGGATCAGAACCCCTGTTGCTCCGGGTGAGCACTGTATTCCGTCCGTGTACTTCGGGACTGGAAAAACGAAGGTTGGGCCTCAGGGAACTGGGGTAGAATCAAACTATACGACGGTACACCTGCTCCTAGCTATTTCGGCCGGCCCCCCTACGCACGATGCGCCAGTTAAACAATCAAGAAAGAAAATATCCCTACACAACAATGAGATGAACCAGGAAGCAGGTAAATCCCATACCTGCGAGGAAGTAATGGTGGTAGTGGGGCAGCTTCCTTCACACACATTCCCGGACGGCAAATAACAGTCCAGCCGTCCACGGATAGGAACGGTCAAGGAGTTTGTGAAGCAGATGGACGAACTCCTCAAAAAGATGGGAAAAGGGTTGGAGAGGCAGCCTGACGTCAATACCAACATCAAGTGCAGCTCACCTACCCTCGTCGAACTTTTCGACTCTTGTAAGGACTGTCTGTTCACCAACACCGAAGAGTACAGCGCGACAGACACTCTGGGAGCCACGGCTATCTCAAACCAGCAGCCTCAAAATAATAGGGTGCGATCGCGAGACGGGGATTCCGATAGTGCTGAGTCTTCAGTCATTGATAAAAAGCCTACATCCACTGGGTCCTTGCAGATCACCGATTTTGAGACAGTCCTTTAAAAGAAGGAGAAAGCTGCAGCTAAGAAACTGCAGCAGCAACAGAAACAACCTGGGCAGCTGACACAACAACAACAGCTGCAGCGAAATCAATAACAGCGACAGAATCTGCGACAACAACTGCAGCAGAGGCCGCAACAAATGAAGATCCCGACTGCCGGAACATCGGCTGACAAGGGAAAAGAGGCTGCTCAAAAGAAGAAGAAGAGAGAAGGAGGAAATCACCTCGGAAGCGTCCCAACGCTGTCCTTATCCGACCGGGTGATAGAGTCACCTACGCGGACATTTTTTCAAATATCCGCTGATAGATTACAGCAGAATGTGCAACGACTGATATTAAGTTTATCAGGAAAACCAGAGCTGGCGTCGTTCTGGTAGAGTTGGACACAAACAGCAACAACCAGAAGCTGAGGACTATAGGTGACTCCATTAGGAAGATAATGGGCGTGTCGGGGATCGTAAAGACCCTGACAACTAAGACAAATGTGGAAGTCCGATTCCTTAACAGACTCACCATCAAAGAAGAAGTGGAGACGGCGATCAAGAAGGTCTTTGACGAAGCAGGAGTCTCAACGGGTAAGATCAGCGTTTCGCTGACCAAGCCCAATAGTAGGGTCAGCTACATGCACTGCCGACTGAGAAGGTGGCAGCGGCTGCAACGGTGCATCAGATGTCTGAGTTACAGGCATCTGGTGCACTATTGTCGTGGCCCAAAGAGAAGCAAGGCCTGCTACAAATGTGGCGCGGACGGTCACAAAGGAGCAGCCTGCAAGGCTACCGAGGCAAGGTGCGTCTTATGTACTGACCTTGTAGTAGACCAAGCACAGTTTCGCGGAACGCTTAGACAGATTAAAGCCAAGCGTTAATGATGGACCGTATAACGGTCCTTCAAGCGAACGTTCACAGAGACGAATTAGCCAACATCCTTCTGACTAAGGGTATATCTGAAACGAAGACTGATGTGCTGCTAATCACGAGTATTATATGAGTATTACTGTGAGTGAAATATACCTATGTGGTACAAAGACACACTTGGCACAGCAGTAATCTATGTGGACCCACGAACCATTAGAGTGGACGAACACGGGGCCAGAAGCGGCTTTGTGTGGGTGAGAAGCAAAGACGTAACTTACGTGAGCTGCTACTTTATCCCGAACGTCCGTATTGAGCAATTCCGGTGGAGTCCGGACGAGCTGGAAGTCGCGATCCCCGAGATAGAAGGCGAGATCGTAGTCGCCGGCGATGCGTGGGGCATGCCAGTACCGGACAGCAGAGGAAAGTCCATCCTGGAGATGGTATCTAGACTCGGCCTGATAGTTCTCAACGTTAGGAACACGTCAATATTCAAAAGGGTAGGGCATATTGGGACGATTCTGGACGTGTCTTTCGCATCCGAAAATCTAGCGCGTAGAGCGTCGGATTGGAGGGTGATGGAGGATTACTAGGGAAGCGACCACGAATACATCACCTTTCAGCTTCGCAATAAATTCCCAGTCGCAAAGAGTCGCGGCAATGCCACCCCGATGAAATCTGGCCAGGCTGAACACCGAAAAACTAGTCGAGGTACTGCTCGAAGGACAGGGAAATTTAGCGACGACGGACGCCACCAAAGACAGGGCCGAAGCGGAGGCCCTCGTGAGGGAGACTATGGGTCCCATTCACCGAGTCTGCAACACATCCATGCCGTGCAAGGGATCGCGACATGGAGAACGCCCAGCTTACTGGTGGTCGAACAAAATGGCGCAACTGAGAGCGAAAGCGAAACGTCTAAGAAGAAGAGCGCAACGAACGAGAGACAAAACGGAGGCAGCACTGTTGTCGGTGCAGCATAAAGAAGCGCGCAAGCGGCTCTGACGCGAGATCAACCGGAGGAAGGCACAGTGCTGGAATAACCTGTCGGAGAAAGTCAAGCGGGACGTGTGGGGCTTGGGCTGCAAGATCGTGACTAAGAAACTCTGCGCGCTCCCAAATCACCCCTTCGATAAGAGCACCATGACTCGAATCGTGGACACTCTGTTCCCAATACATCCGCCAAGGCAAGACCAGGAGGAACCCGCTGAAGTAGGTGAGATTCCCCTATTCTCCATCGAAGAGATGCGGATTGCCGCCAAAATGATGCAGAGCGGAAAGGCGCCTGGACCCGACGGGATACCAGATGAGATATGAAGATAATCGCAGTGAAAGCACCTTCTCTATTACTGAACATGTACAACGCATACCTGAAGTCGGGCGTCTTGGCACTCCCTAGAAGGTTGCGCGTCTTGCGTTGATTAGCAAAGGTAAGGGAAGTGATCCCTGGCTTCCGTCATCTAACAGGCCACTGTGCATGTTGGACTACGCAGGGAAGCTCTGTGAGAGGTTGCTCAAACGATGGCTATAGGAAGCTGTGCAGGCTGTCGGTAATTTAGCCGACAATCAGTACGGCTTCAGGAAACGGCGATCCATGGTGGACGCTATACGAGAGGTAGTTCGGCTGGGAAGGAGAGCATCGACTGGAAATCATTTTTCCAGGAACATCGCGCTTCTCGTTACGCTGGACGTTAAGAACGCCTTCAACTCGGCCAGGTGGCCAGACATCTTGAACGCGTTGAACGAGTTCAGAGTCCCAGAGTACCTCATGGGGGTGCTACGGGACTACCTAAAGAACCGTATCCTCCGCTACGAAACTGAAGAAGGTCAACGCGATAAATATCTCAGCGCCGGCGTGACACAGGGGCCGATATTTGGCTCTGATTTTTGGAACATCCTGGACGATGCCTCGTTACGACTCGAGCTACCGGAAGAAGTGTACATGATAGCCTATGCTGATGATGTCGCTTTAGTTATCATCACGCGGATCATTGAAAAGCACAATATCTGCTTAAACAGGCGATGCGCAGGATCACGCGCTGGATGGAGGAACACGGTCTCGACTTGGCGGCCGCTAGGACAGAGATCATGCCCTTCACTTGCAAGCGGATTAAGACCATCTTCCCCATGTATGTGGGAGCCGCGGAGGTTTCGAGAAAGAGGGAGGCTATGTATCTTGGACTCCAACTAGACACTAAGCTTACTTTCTTTCGTCACTTAGCGTATGTAGCGGATAAAGTAGCGAAATTGACGGCACCGTTGTGCCGTCTCATGGCGAACACGAGTGGACCGAAAGCAAGCAAGCGTCGACTCCTCATGTCAGTCATTACATCCATCTTATTGCACGGTTCTCAAATATGAGCCGATGCAATGGAAAAGGACTCATATCGGATTCGACTCACTTCCGTTCAGCGTAGACGAGCTCTCAGAGTCACCAGCACCTATTGCACGGTCTCGGGACCCGCAGTGCTCGCTATTGCGGGAATCGTCCCGATCGATCTACACGCGACGGAGCACAAGCGAATCTACGAACGGAAGAAAACAGGAGAGGACAATACAACAGTCCATAGAGATGAACGGGAACGCACCATGGAAACGTGGCAACGATCCTGAACAACCACAACCAAGGGTAAATAGACAGCAAGGCTGATAGACCAGCTGGCCCCTTGGATTAACAGAGACCATGCGGAGATAAATTACTATCTGACCCAATTCCTGAGTGACCATGGGTACTTCTGCACATACCTCAGTCGTATGGGGAAGGCTTAGAGCCCGAGTTGCATCTTCTGTTGCGCTAATGGCGACGATGCGTTTCACACATTTTTCGTCTGCGAATAGTGGAACGAAGAAAGAACAGCTCTTCTCGTCTCGGTCGGAAAATTCACGGCTGAGAACATCGTTGGCGAAATGCTGTCCGTCGAGAATAAGTGGGCCACCACGGCAAAATTCACCCAGTCGGTCCTACGACAAAAGAAACGGTACCTAGACATGGCAACCGACGAAGGTATGAATGAAGCGCTCGGAGACTCTCCGACACCCCAACATAACCCAGGGACGTCGGACGACTCCTTGGTAATGGACGTGAAGGGAGAAGATGGGACGCTTTCTTAACCTGAAGACGCTCATTTTTTCGCATTTTATGAATGTTGCGAGGAGGGACAGGGATACTTCTCCTTTCCGTATGGAGATGAATGCGCCGGTTCGAATACGCGTATAAATGAGATGGGGTAGATCCGACCCTCGGGGGATTTAAAATTATAAATTTATAACTTCCATATTTTGAAATCCTATGGTATGCAAATTTTTCTGCTGATAGTATTTGGAATAAAGATTCAAAATAATTTTGGTTTTTGAACAATCCTCAAAGATTGAGGTTATTAAAAATGTCCAAAAATGAATGAAAAACTTTTTCCCGGTTGCAACGCAACTGATTTTTAATTCTAGTAGTATAATTAATTACCAAAACTTTTGTTAGCATAAATAATTAAGTTTTAGTTATTTTATTCGTGATTTTACGGAGAAATTGCATTGCTCTTTATAAACCTTTAATTTCGAGGTAGCCACCTTTAAATGTTAATGTTGAGCACCCAGCTTGCAGGAAACTTATTTTTTGACAAATACCAACTTTTTAGAGGCGTACTTTTGATATTTGAAAACTTTTTCGAATTTTGATCAACCCTACCATACGTTCTTAACAGAGCCGACTGTAGTAAAGACATCGGTGTTATGTGATTATGTATCATATTAGGTTCAAACATTTGTTTACGCTATTATTATTGTCGGAGATAAAAATAAACTATGTAGATATATTTTTGAATGCGCAATATTTTTAGTGGAAGGGTTATTTTTCAGAATATGGATGATAATAGAGAGACCTTCAAAAGTTGGTGCACAAAAACAACGAGAAAAAAAACAAAAGTTGATGGCAGATGATGCCAAATCATACTACTCCTTAAAAGATATGTTCAAAAATAATGTTAAGGAAAGTTCAGATAACACTAGGCTAGATTTACATATACAAGATGAATTAAATTTAAATTCAGAAGAAATCTTAAATATAACTGACAGCAGAATCAATGAAAGTTCTTTTTCTGATAGCGATGTTCAGAAAAATTTCTATGAAATTGATAATGAATTTGAAAATTTTAATCAAAACTGTTACGATCTAGAAATTCAAAAGAACATAAATGACAATACGAATGAAATAGATGAAAACTGTGTTCAAGCTTTAATTATCACAGAAAGTAATGATTTGTATTCATTCTAAACAAGAGTTTGACTTTTTCAAAACACCGAAGGTTCTGATATAGAATATTTTTTCAAATTCCATCCATACAAGTCTTCAACATTAGATTTGCCTTTTATACAAAATGTGGTACGGAACGAAAATGGGTGTCTTACTGTGAAGAAGACAAATCTCTTTATTGCTTCATTTGTTTTGCTTATACCTATAAGGAACATAATTCATTCGTTAAAGGAGACATAAATATTTTATCTGGATTAACGCAGAAACTAGAAGAACATGAAAATACTGGCAAACATTGACAAAATGTAGAAAATTTTCTTTTTTAATAAAAACTGTGATCTTGTCAAAATATTTCAAGATATAATCCATCTTCAAATAAAAGTCAAATTGAAAAGAGAACACAAATTTTATCAAGGATAATAGAAATAATAAAAGTTATAGGAAAAAGAGGTTGAAGTCTTAGGGGATCGTCGTTTGAAAGTGACTATTATTTGAATGATGATTCGATAGATCACTGTAATATTTAAGATTTAGTTTTATTGGTAGCAAAATTCGACCTCTCACTACAAGCCTACGTAAATGACGTAATACAAAAAAGTGAATCAGCACGTCAAAAACGAATTGCAATTAGTACATTAGATAAATATAATAAAAAAATCTCACGGGAGAGGTAGATTAATAACATTTTTATCTAATACTACATTCAATAATATTATTAGTGTTATAAAACACTTAATTACAACAAACATTGTCGATGAAATAAAAGAAACTCAGACATTTTCTATACAAATCGATTCGACTCAAGACATCACGGTAACAGATCAGTTTTCTATAATTATTAGATATGTTAAGGAATCACCTAAATTTCTTATTCGGGAACGAATGATTGGTATGGTTAAAAGTAGTTCCAGTACTGGAGAATCAGTTTTTAAACTTTAAAAAGAAAATTAAATGAGCTTGATATCGACATAAAAAACTGCATTAAGAACTGCATTGCACTCCATCGTTCAAATGATGGAGCTGTCAATATAAGAGGTGTTTATAATGGCTTGAACAGCTGGTTGAGTTCAATCTCGCCAGGTAAATTTTCATTTGGAGTTATTCTCACAGATTAAATTCAGTTATTTGTGATGCTATAACTAACACCATTAGGGAAGACAGGTCCAATGTGGGGCACTTAAGACGCGTTAACAAATATGCTTGTTAAAAAAGTTTTATTTAAGTCGAAATACTTATTCTCTTAAATTTCAAGTTTTTATAAATAAATTCACAGGTCTCTTTTTTCTGCCATAGCAGACAATGCGGCGCATCCCTATAAAATTGATATAAGTATAAATTAAAACAGTATAGTGATTTTGTGATATTAAGTATTAATTAAATAATTTATTTCGTATATTATTAAATAAATTTGTAAAAGATTGGAAAACTATTCACGCAAAATATCGTGCATAAACAAAAGTTAGGTTAGTACATGTTTTCATTGAATTTTGAAATTTTGTGCATACTTGGGTCATGTTTTAATGCATCACTTTGTCAGAAATTCACTTCTACGTATTTTCTTACTCGAATGTTAATTAAATAATCATTTATAATGCGTTTAATTACGCTGCACCACGTTGCCCTCATGTAGATTATCTATTATTATAATATTTTAAGAAATATATGTAAACTATTTTTTTCAATTGAAGGTAGAAGTCAATAGTAGTTAAGTCGAAGGTATACGTAAATAATTTTTTACTTAGTTCAGGGTGACAATCATTTAATTGTGAGTAACTTTATCAAATGTAAATTTTATAGGTAAATGGCCGTAAACATACTTTCACCATTTTTAGAGCAGAGGATTTAAATAGTTCTATAATATACTTAATGTATCCTGAAAAGTTATTGTATCATATTATAAATTCTCTACTCTAAAAATGGTGAAAAAATTTTTACGGCCATTTACCTATAAAATTTACAAATGATAAAGTTACTCACAATTAAATGATTCTCACCCTGAACTAAGTAAAAAATTATTTATGTATACGTTGGACTTACCTACTATTTAAACTATTACTATTTAAACTATTTAAAGTCACTTTTACTTGTTTAAAACTAATTAAAGTACCTAAAATAGATGTGCGTCACATTGCGCACTGCGCCACATTGTACCGTTTTCCCCTACCCAAGTTTCTACCATATTTGGGCTACTAAACTGCTGTGCATCTTTTTTGCGAGAATCTTATCAGAGAATGCATGTTTGGAGAAAATATTGCGGAAACAAAAAACGCTTAAATTTAATTGGAGAAACAATATGGTGGGCTTTATCTGTGTCTCAGAAAAATATTTGGAACCTTTTCTGATACTTCTAGTAGTTTATTCGTTGAGCTAATTTTGACTTTAGAAGAAATTCATATTCAAAAAATAGGTAATGATAATGCCTGCTATCAATCTCAAGCATATATATATAAAGAGTCTCACATCTTTTGAAACAATTCTTACAGCAAAAACAGTTTTACACCAACTACTCCTCTTTCTAAATAGCTTCAGACACCGATCTAGACATTTTCAGCGGTGTCACTTCCACTATGGAAGCTATGGAGTACTCCATACCTCACTATTTCAGAGGTATGGAATTTCATAGCTGACATTCTATACAAAATATACTAATTTTTATTATCTAATTACTTTAAAAATAACTTTTGATTATATATACAGTAGAACCTCCCGGCACTGTGAATCTCCCAGCACTGTGACTGTGGAGCATTTCAGCATTGCGATTTTTCTAGGGATGGCAATATATATTTACGGGACCCCGCACCTCAACTTTGCGGAAAAAGTTTTATGAAAAGGTTTAAACCGAAAAAATGCGATAGAAAAAGTTTCTTACAAATGTTTAAGCAAACAAATTTTAATAAAAGAGTTTTAAAAAACGTTTAACCTGAAAAAATGATATAGAAAAGTTTATAAAAAAAATTATATAATTTTATAGATTTTTGTAAAAAGTTTTTTTAATAAAACTGCCTGAAAGGAAATTGTACTGAGAATATTTCATTGTGGGGAGGAACGGGGAAAGTTAATATTTTGACCTAGATACAGTCCTGGTATTCGACACTGATTGGCTGGCGTCAATTCACATTGCCGAAGTATAGCTAGTCCTAAGTTTCAGTAGCGGGAGGTTCTACTGTACATTAAAATACTTTTAAAAATCGCGCTATCGGTATCGGAAATCAGAAGAATAATGTATAATAACAGCTAACCAACGCACAACAATTTCTAATTAAAACAAGCTTTAATAATTATGTAATTTGTAATTAAAAGAGAGTTAAAATAATAAAACCACAAACCCTTAACTCAACTAAGTCATGTATAGCAATTTGCATTTTTAAGAAAGTCTAAATAATTAAACTGTAAACTCTAAGGCAAACTAACATACGCAAAGTGATTTGCATTTTGAAGAAAGTTTAAATAATACAACTGTAAACCCTAAACCCAACTTACCCACGCACAGCAATTTGTATACATAAAGAAAGTTTAAATAGTTAAACTTTAATTTTTAAACAAAACTAACCCACGCACAGAAATTTGCGTTTTAAAGAAAGTTTGAATAATAAAACCATAAACCCTAAACGCAACTAATCCACGTACAGCGTTTTGTAATTACAAGAATGTTTAAATAATAATCCTAAACCCAATTAATTTACGCGCTTTAATTCGTAATTCACGCGCAAAGTAGTGCTGATGGTTGTGTATCACAATTCCACGCTAACACAGGATTTATTATTTAAACTTTCCTTATATGCTTAATTCTAAAAATAATCTAATTCTAAAAAATTTAAATATTTTTTTATTATATTTTACTGCAAGCCACTGACGTCGATTTGCATGCGTTTGTTAGATTTAAGGTTTCCAGTTTAATATTCAAACTTTCTTTTAATTATACAAATCACTGTGCGTGGGTTACTTGGGTTTAGGGATAATGGTTGTATTATTCAAACTATATTTTAATTACAAGACGCTGTGTGTGGGTTAGTTGAGTGTAAGGTTTACGGTTTTATTATATTCAAACTATCTTTACAATGCACACCGCTGTGCGTAGGTTAGTTTTGTTTATGAATTACAGTTTAATTATTTAAACTTTCTTATAAGTAGAAATCGCTATTCATGTATTAGTTGGGTTATGAGTTAACGGTTTTATTATTTAAATATTCTATTAATTAAAAATTACTGCTCGTGGGTTAGTTAAGCTTAGGGTTTACGGTTATATTATTTAAACTTTTTTTTTAATACAAATAGCTGTCTGCGGGTTGGTTGAATTTGGGGTTAATGGTGTATTATTTAAACTTTCATTTTTAATATTACAAGTCGCTGAACGTGATTTATTTGAGTTTAGTGTTTACGGTTTAAAAATTTTAACTTTGAATTTGGGGTTAAGGGTGTATTATTTAAACTTTCGTTTTTAATATTACAAGTCGTTGCACGTGATTTATTTGAGTTTTGCATTAAACATTTTAACTTTCTTTGAACTCTTTGATTCCCATTAGTGTGATGCATATATCACATGAAAATTTTTCGTATTTCTTGGATTAGTTTATTTTAATTGCAATTTGTTGCCTCTTGGTTAACTGTTTAAAATTTTGCCTTTAGTAAATACCTCTAATAATTTATTTTTCTTCTATTTTCCCCCTAAGCATTGTGATATCTGACTAAATCTTGAGGAAAACTCTCTAATCTGGTAACACTAATAAAACCGTTAACTCTAACCCGCAACTACCGCAATCTGAGCAATTCGCGATTCCAAAAGCCTTACACAATATAACTGCAAACCTTATATGCTTCACCCTCAATCAATTAACACTTTAAAAAAGTTTAAATAATGAAACCGCAATTTCTAAACTCAACTACACCAGGTTGAGCAATCTGCAATTAAAATTTAACTGTTTATTGATCAGGTAGAATTAGTCGAATTTAGGATTTAGGTTTTATAGTTTTATTTTTGAAACCTTTTTGTTGGAAATTGCTCAGCTTAGGTTATAGTTAGGCTTAGAGTTTAGGGTTTACGATTTTACTGTTAAAATTTTTTTATATTCTACATTTTTATTTGAGCAATTTGCTCAGGTCGAGGTACTCGGGTTTAGGATTTACGGTTCTATTGTTTATTACTTTTTTAATTTAAATTACTCATATACAGTTCTAAAAATTCAGAGTTTATAACTCTATTTAATATGTAACATATATAACATGATAAATTTTTTACAGGGGACTCGTTTGGTCCTTTCGGTTTTATATACCTTTTATCTTGCTTTTATGAAAGAAACCCTGCACGGTGTATGTGTCCTGAGCCCATCATGCTCTTTCCATGCCTCACATTTTCCTAAAGTGACACTCCTGGACATTTTAGTCGTATACGGAATGGTAAACAAAAGCCTTGAGCAATTATAGTCTATTAAAAATGATTTTGAGAATGTAAAAATAGAATCTATCGAATTTATTAACTGGGTAAACTCTGAATTACGAAAACAAAAGATAGTGTTATTATCAGTCAAGTTTTTAAAGAATCTCGAATCAGAAAGAAAAACAAATTATATGGAGAATCCTGCGCTGATCGACCTATTCTTAATTTAGAACAAAAATTTAAAGTAGAAATATATTTTAAGGGAGTACTACGGATAGGTAGCTAGGTAGCTAGTAAAAATAAGTGCATTTTTTATTTCTTGTTTATTCGCGAGATATACTTAATAACAGAAGTTGTATAAATCAGTTTACACCAAATAATGATTGTACATTCTCATTAAGCAATTCTTTTTATCGTAATTATCAATAAAAAGTTTCACATGGAAACTGATTTTACTCATTTATTAAGGTTAAGTGTACCGTTTTTATTTTCATTTATTTATTACTACGCTCACAACTCCAAATCCTTATTTAGAGGCATTCAAATTATTCTTTAGTTTTTTAACTAATAATCTGCCAAATTTGAGCGAATTCTGAACCGTAAGTGTTATACAATCAAGAGTTGAAGCGAAAGGTGTGCGATTTATGAGAATTGAAATGTTCATAACTTTTTTCTCATGCTTCAAAAGTTCACCAAAATTTAACTCAGTTATTCTTTAACTAAAATCTACTCATACGCTAAATTTCAGATTTTTCTGAACCGTCAATCTCTTAAGTACCTTAAGACTGTAGATCAGATCATTACCAGTATCAAAGAAAGATTTGATCAGGATAATTAATTTTATAGTGATATTAGTTTATTTCATCCAAGGAATTTCGACAGTGTAGGAAAAGGTTTACTTTCAATGGCTTTACATTCGTTTACGAGTGAGTTGCGTATTTACTATCCAAATATTTCTACAGATTTACTGATTGAAGAACTTGTGGATTTCGCGAATAATTGGAAACAATTAGAAAAAAGTCTAGACGAAGAGTAAAAATATTATTGAATGAAAATATTACTAAATTTGCTGACGCAGATATTCAGGAAGATTTGGATTTGACAGATGACAAATGTGCTTATAGTGAAGAGAATGAAGAGTTAGCTGGGAACAAGGAAGCTAAAAATTAGAATCCCCATGCGGTGGAAATATGTGTAACGATTGCGTTGTTTGTTACTATACAATATTGTATACAATAGTACATTATATAACAAGGGCAAGAAGTCGAATATTTATATATAAAATCTTAAATTTAGCGGATGAGTAGATTTTAGTTAAAAAACTAAATAATAATTTGAGAGCCTGTAAATAAGGATTTAGAGCTGTAAGCGTAGTAATAAATAAATGAAAATAAAAATGGTACACTTAACCTCAATAAATGAGTAAAATCAGTTTCCATGTGAAACTTTTTATTGATAATTAAATATATATACACTATATTAACGGAATACCATTGCTGAATGAAACTTTCAGATAAGATTATTTGTATGTTATAATTTATGAAAAAAAAACTTGTAACACCTTCCAGCCTTTCTCCATACATTAATTTTATAACAAATTTTCAGCTTTGAATAGAACATACAACACAATCTCAAAAAAGATAGTCCGTTTCTATTCGCAACGCGCAAGATAGAATTCTCTTAGGACCCATCGATTTTATTCGTATCTAAAATAATCCAGTTATGTAGCTTGTCACCCATTCATTACGAAATCGTCAAATTTTTAGGTAGAAGGCACTAAAAAGGCAGTTTTGAAATTTGTGTATTACAACAATAATATATATTATTTTTATGTATAGCCAAATATACGTTGATCAGAAATAATAGTCAATTATTAAAATGTATTTTATATACAGAAAATATAACTAGGTCATTCATTGGTGTTGAAAGTGAGACTGCTTGTCAGTAAACGACCGACTGATCTAGCTCCAGAAAGATAGAAAATCACTACAATAAAATAAAATAAAGATTATAATGACACATTAAATTGAATAATTAATAAATAAAATTAATTTTGAATACTGAAAAGTAATTATAAGTAGTCATTTAAGTAAATACTTTGTCGATCATTCTTTGGCGAGAAACGAAAGCGTTTTGCCAGTAAATGACCCACTGATCAAATTATGTTAGGTTATGAAATCTCCACAACAAACAAAAATAAAAACTTTAATCAATTAGAAGATCTTTTGTCGTATCTATTTTCTAAATTGTTTATCTTTTACTTGAATATGATTTGTAATCAATTACTTTATACGTGATTTTGGTTTTAGTGTCTTATTTAACCGGTTATTCACTAGCTTGTTTGTGGTCATTCAATGGGTGCGTGCGGTCATTCACTAGGTTTTCTTGCATTTTAAACTTTATAATTAATTTAAAAATAATAACGCTAACAAAAAGCATTTATTATTACGATTGCTTAATAGCACATTATGTAACAAGGGCAAAAAGTCGAATATTTTTCCCGCGGGTGAGTTTACTGCCCGTGCGAGCGAAGCCAAGCGAGCAGTATTACCCAAGGGAAAAATAGACTTTTTTCTCGAGTTACATATAGTACTTTATGCCCGTCTCAACTGTGGGTACTTTTTAACTTGGAAAGCGGAACTAATGAACTGTTAAAAGACAATATTGAATTTTGGTCGAGATTTTCTAACACGCGACCAAATCCCGATGTTTGATTTTATATGAAAAAAGAAAAAAAGGGAGAGGGTAAAATAAACGACTCGAAATTTGAGCCACAAAAGGAAAAATTTATTAGGCTCTGAGAGGGGAAAGCCTTGCGGCATAAAACCCCTCTTGATGCGGCGATGTACAAGCTGCGAAGAAATTGAGGTATGGATCTTCGTATGTGTGTGTATGCGTGTATGTATTTGCGTGCACGCGTGTATAACAAGGAGTGCGCACCTCCTGCGGATCTTTCGATCGCGGTTTGTGATGAGGGCCACACGAATTCACCTTGTGAATTCGGTCGGTAGTGGCAGGGCCACACGGATCCACACTGGTCACGGATCGCGTCGATGGTGTTCAGAACACCTATATTATAATCCACTGCGCGCTGCTATCTCGCTTACCGTGTACCGGACAAAACGCGACCCAATGATTTTATTTCTCCTTCACCAAATAATAGAAAAACGAATACTACGATGAAAACCCGACAAGATGCTGAAGTTAATTAATACGACGGACGGACGAGAAAATCTTTGCACTTTATGTAGACAAAGCGAAAGAAGATGCCGGACTCTTGCACAAAAGCACATAGTTGCTTGATTGCTCATGAGCGACTGACTCGAATTCACGCGTTCGCGCCTGTCCTTCTCGCTCTCGCGAACCCCCACCGCGCTCGCTTCTATCGGTCGCCGAAAACGTGGCTCACTGTTCGCGCCGCTCGCATCGCGTCTGCGAGAAAAGGTGGTGCCACGTACCACTGACGTCTGCGACGGAACAAATATTGTTAAAAGACAATCGAAAATCAGGGTTATTGGTAGAACTTGTTGAAATAAAGGAATTTGGACTAGTTTCTGGTGAAGTCACTGTTTTCCTGCATTTGCCGGATTAATTTGCGGGACTTAATGCACATTTGTGAGAGAAAAGTGATTTGCGGGAAAAAAGTTACTTTTTTCCTGCTAATCATTTTTGCGGGCAAAAAGTGTAATTTGGTCACGCTTTACAGGGAAAAAAGTGGCCATTTTCGTCCAGATGGGCATATATATAATTTATACAGATACGTTTACCCAAATTTGACATTAGTTTACAAACATTTGTTAATTCTTTGAATAACACAAGTATCTTGTGAGAGAACGTGTTCAATTTTAAAATATATTTTAAATATGTTAAAAAGTACTTTGACACAAGAACATTTAGACGTTTATATGCTGATGTCGGTTGAAAAACAAACATTATATGCATTAACGAACCACGAAATAATTAACAAATTTGGACAATATAGTGAGTTACTTCGTAAATTATTATTAGAAAGCTAATTTGTATTATGAACTTCATTTCTTGTACATTAATGTAAAAATAAAAATGTTAAATATAAAACAATTTTTTAGGTATCTATTTATGTAAATAATAACACTTGACCGTTTAAAATAAAACCACGTATTTTTTTTTTTATTTTTTTTTTATTTAACGTCGCCATGTTTGTGCTCCCATGTGGTGCTAATCGACGACGGGGGTCTGCGGTGTGTTTGTAAACAAAGCACATGTAATTTTTACAGAGGTGCTTGTATCAATCGGCAGAGACTAGGATTCGAACCCGGGTCACCGGCGTGTGAATCCGACACTCTACCGACTGAGCCGCCGCAGGCCCCAAAAAAAACCACGTATTGAATATATTATACTGCGATTGTTAATGGATTATTGTATTCAATAAAAATGAAAATTTTGATCTTTTTCATGTTTTTCCGTTAAAAATTAAATAAAATATTTAATATCAAGTAATAATATTTATAAAATAAAATATTACGTATAATCTGAAAATCTCATACGACTCTTTTGTCTTTGTATTATACAATCAAACCTGACGTATATGGACAAAAAGTCTCTGTACACTCAACAGCGGTGCAAACTATCAGAACGCCAAATATTAAAATTAGAAATTAAAAATTTGAATTGCATTTTGACAATTTGCATCATTGTTGAGTGTACGTGCCTAGAGAAAAAATAAACTTAAGAGCCAGACACAGGTCGAGCTACCCGCCAGATACCTGTAGGCCCAGGCCTGGCCTTGACGTGGCAGCCTGTCGCGGGCCAGGCTCGGGCTATAACGCTTTTCTAGCGCGGTCCGGATAAGAGGTGCCAAGTTGAAGTTTGGTTTTAAAGTAAAGCACAAGAAAACTTAGTGCGCATGCTTCTATTAGATAATTTCCCATACCTTCTTAAGATTTAACTTTTCTATTAAAAATTATAACTTATTATTTTATTTTCGTTACATTCAAAATAATTAGTTTATATTACTATTATAAAAGTATTTTTAAAGTCATAGGTACTTTTTTAATGAATTCTTTTAATGATACCCATAATTTGAACATATAATCCTTTCGTCCCGCACAATGATCAATTGACTTTAAACTTACCTCGAAGACTTATTATCGTAATAACTTATGTAATAAATTAACCTTGTTACCCCCTGGTAGAACTCTAAACTGGTTTCTAGTCAGATATTAGCTAGATTTTCTAAATCTCCTTTTTTTCTTGTTAAGGAATTAGCTAGAAATCAGTTAAAATTGACATGCCTTTTAGCTAATTTCTTTTGGATTCTGCATAATATTCTAGTTAGTATAATTTAATAATATTTTTTAATAACTATTTTATAAAAATCGAAGTAATATGCACTTGTAATCATATTATATTGAGTATTTTACTAAATTAAAGTTTAAAATATACCTTCAATGTCTATTGGAATCGGAGGTTAGGTTATTTGTTTACAGAAAGACGCACGCTTTTAAAAAGTATTATTTACACAAAAACTATCAAAGTCACGAGAAAAATTAAAGTGTCTTTATTAAATAAATTTATGTTACTAATAATGTAAAGCACATAGTCATATAATTATTTTTACGTTAAAAACAATAGTAGAAACAGAATAATGTAAGTTTTGAAAAATTTTTGGAGAAACAATAATTGTAAAACAAATATTTATAGTTTTACAATAAAATTTTTTTACAAAATTTTATTTTCGTCAAAAATCACAAAACTTTTGTTGACTAAGTTATGAATGTTATGAAAGGGAAATAGTTATAGTGATCAAATACTTTTAGTATTGCATATGCGCATGTATATATTATGGTCGTAAGTTGTTATTTGTTGATACAAATATTTATAGTGGCGTCATTCTATATTTAACATTCGATAAAGTATAATAATGTATATATTTAAAAACTAATAAACTGTAGAAACAAAGTATATATAGGTTAGTATTGCATATGCGCATGTCTATATTATGGTCGTAAGTTGTTATTTGTTGATACAAATATTTATAGTGGCGTCATTTTATATTTAACATTCGATAAAGTATAATAATGTATATATTTAAAAACTAATAAACTGTAGAAACAAAGTATATATAGGTTAGATTGTCAGACAAGTACGTATTTGCTTAAAGCGTATTCTTAAGGGGGCACACAACCTTTAAAATGTGAAACAAAAAAATTGATTAGGAATTTTTATTTTGATATTTATTTTAATAAGGGTTTTTTTTCCTGAAAGTATACATAAAAACCTACCAATTTGTATATTTGTTACCTTCGTTGGACCTTCTATGCCTCCATGACAAACCAGACTGTTTTCGAAGACTTTAAGCACTGTCCGTAAGATTCCAAGTCTACGCATGGATGATTTGGGCTAAAAATTTATGGAGATACTCATTATAGTAGTACTTTTAGTATGAACGTAGGGATTTTGATTTGAGCGAGTAGAAGTATTTTTTTATATGAACATTGTCAATATAACACTTATTTTTTAATAATTTAATACTTTTATAGATGTAAAAAAATTTCTACTCGTTCAAATCAAAATCTCTACGTTCATACTAAAAGTACTACTATAATGAGTATCTCCATAAATTTTTAGCCCAAACCATCCATGCGTAGACTTGGAATCTTACGGACAGTGCTTAAAGTCTTCGAAAATAGTCTGGTTTTGCCATGGAGGCATAGAAGGTCCAACGAAGGTAGAAAATATACAAATTGGTAGGTTTTTATATATACTTTCAGGAAAAAAACCCTTATTAAAATAAATATCAAAATAAAAATTCCTAATCAATTTTTTTGTTTCACATTTTAAAGGTGGTGTGCCCCCTTAAGCAAATTATAACCAGATATTAGCTATAATTTGGCTTATTGATAGCTTACTAATCTGGATAATAATTAATAAGCTAACCAGACATTCTAGCTAACTTTCTACCAGGGCCCTGTAACCCTGTCACCTCACTACATATATAGTATTCACTTTTTAATTTTATTTTGTTTGCATTCAATATAATTTGGTTTATCAATACTGTTATATAAAAAAAATAGGTCTAATACTTTAAAAATATTTTATAGTATATTATGACACTGTTGTGGGAGATGGTTTTCTACCTTGCTCGAGGGTTTTCGCACGAGCGAAGCGAGTGAGAAAATCGAGCAAGGTAGAAAAACACCTCCCACAACAGTCTCATACGATATTTTATAGCACAACAACCTTAAAATCGACAATAAAGATGGCATTTTGAGGTTAGTGTGCTATAAAAATTTTACTAATATTTTTGAATGAATTGTTATGGCTAAGCCCAAATTTTAAATATAAAATCATGCTTGTCTTATACACATTAATATGTATGTATAAAATACGTCTCAGACAATAAATTTATTGTTATAACAACAAATTTTTAATAAAATTAGTTTACTATAACTTTCGGCCATGCTATGGTCTAGATAAATCAGACTTTAAGTGTTACAAGTCGCGCCAGGGCATGGCTCGGCGTACTTGGCCCACCCTGGATGTCACGTAATACAGCCCCCCTTAAGAGGAGTCTGTATCTACTGTCCTTGTCTAATCACGTTTTTGCTATTTATTCAAATTGTAGTTTGTTAATTGAAAAACTAAAAGTTGGCCCCAATTGGTATTAAAATAAGGAATATTTTGAGATCTTAAAAAGTATCTAACATTATTTAATTTACGAGAAAACTTCGGAACGGAATACCTAACCTCAATTTTCGCGTTCCGAAGTTTTCTCGAAAAGGAAATAATGTTAGATACTTTTTAAGGTATTCAAATATTCCTTATTTTAATACCAATTGGGGCCAACTTTTAGTTTTTCAATTAACAAACTACAATTTGAATAAATAGCAAAAACGTGATTAGACAAGGACAGTAGATACGGACTTCTCTTAAATAATTTTTACTCGAGTGCTAAACCGGCCCCGGGGGGGGGGGGGGGGATTGCCCCGATGCGCTTGTATTGACAGCACGCTTCTGCTAGTAGTCCCCGAGGATTTCCTCCGAGAGCAGTGTGAGTCTAGTAGTACATTAGAGAGAATTTTTTAGCATGATCGTATTAAAACTTGTAATCTATTAATTGTGACGTGTAGGATAGTTTTACAACGGTAAAATTAAAGGTATTGTTAAGTATTCATAGCAAAATTTTTTTAGAATGTCTTCTTTTAATTATAAGAAGTTTTATGGACTCATAGAAAATATTATTTTTACAGGGTCTAATTAATAAGTTAAAATACAAAAAAACGGCTATTTCAAATTGCAAAATAAAAATAGAAAAACTGTAATACATAAAACAAACACTTTTTCATCCGCTAGTACTATCAAAAAGGGATATTTTAAGACGATAAAAAAATTTCGATCAAGAAGAATTTAGCTATACATAACCTAAAAAATGACTTTTTTTGTTACTTTTAAAAAGAAGCATATGTTTGGAGACCCATTACTCCGGTTATTTTTGACCAATTAAAGCTATGCACAAAAGCAGTTAAAGATATTTTCAGTGACAAACAAAATAAGACCTAAAACGTTTAAAAAGAATTAAAATTCGAGATTTTATGAGGGTTTAATGCACACCTCAAAATCGCGAAAATTTGAAAAAAAGCCTTACACGTTTGTACGTGCAGAAATGCCGCTTCAGTAGTAAATCCTAACTTTATAATTTTTTCTTGAAAAGACTAAGACAACGCCGCTTGCAGAATTAAAAACGAGCGAAACCTCGATATTTGACAAATTTTTTAATATAGTCTAAAAAATTACCAAAAAGAGCCAATTTTGAGACTTCAAATAGCCGTATCTCAGCTTCCTGGGTATCTTAAGAACTAAAATTTGGTGAAAGTGCCTTTTTTTAGTAGTGCAACATATATTTTTTTCAGAATTTTTCGAATTTTTGTCTCTGAACCAAAAGTTCCCCTTCCAGAAGAATGTCATATATATATAAAATTCAGAATTTCGGGTCAAAAAGGTAGGTAATTTTATGCTTTTTCAAATGCATTATTACTCAATCGATGATAATATTTCTGAGGTATCAAAAAACTGGAAAAATTAAAACTCATAAATCGAAAAGCCACTGATTAAACAAAAAAATGAGCCACGGAACATAAATTTTCACAGTGTACACGAGTAGTGCTGATACATATCCATACATTCACACACACGCACACCTGCACACACACACACACACACACTCAAACACACACACTACACACACACACTCACCCACACACAAACACACACACTCACACACAAACACACTCACACACACACAAACACATACTCACACACATTCACACAAACACATACTCACACACATTCACACACACACACACACCCACACACACACACTCACCCACACACAAACACACACACTCACACACAAACACACACACACACACTCACACACACACAAACACATACTCACACACATTCACACAAACACATACTCACACACATTCACACACACACACACCCACACACACACACACCCACACACACACACACACATACGCATCCTGATGTCATAATGTCTCAAAATATATTTCTATAATGATTTCAGCACAACTTTTTCTTTTACCATCACAAAGTTTCCTCTATGAAGAAGCAAAACAAAAACATTGTTATTATTAACTTTTTTCAGATAAATAGTAGCTAAAATATATAAGTGTGAATATTTTATCAGAAATATTTTATATCAATAGTTTTGAGCATTTATAATGTCACAACAGTCAATATACTTAATATTTTTTATAATCAAGAGGGCCAGTCTGAGTTAAACTCTAAAAAGATTTTATGCCCATCTCAAAGAAAATGGCACTTCTTTCCCTAAAAAGCGAGACCAAAGTAACACTTTTTCCCCGAAAAAAGAATTAGGGGGAAAATTTACTTTTTTCCCGCAAATGTGGGAAAAAAGTGACTTCACTAGAAACTAATACAAATTCCTTTTTTCATCAAGTTATACCAATAACCCTGATTTTCGATTGTCTTTTAACAATATAAGTTATGTTTTACTCAATAAAATTAAAGCATACACATTTTATACAATATTTAATACGAAAAACTATTACTTAGAGAGTAGAGCAGTGCCGTCCACACCTGGCACCGACCACGTTTTCAAACATTTTACGTTAGTCCATTAGTCCCGCTTTCCAAGTCAAAAAGTGGGCACAGTTGAGATGGGCATAAAGTATATATGTAACTCGAGAAAAAAGTCGATTTTTCGCTTCGGTCGCCGGAAAAATTTTCGACTTTTTGCCCTTATTACATAATGTACTATTTTTTACGAGTCAATACAATTATTTTCTTTAAAAGCAATGTTCCAAGAATTTCTTAACTATAAAATTTTTGCTTCCTCCTAAAGAAAGCTTTGTAATTGTAAAAATAAAAGTTTTCTTAAAAATATATTAGAAACATGATTTGGGCCATTTGGAATCAAAATAATATGTAATCAAAATAAAATGTTTATTTATCGGTTTTTCGATTTTTTAGTTTAAGTCTTTTGGTTTTTTTAATACCTTAGAAATAATGTGATCGATATAGTGATAATGCATTTGAAAGAGCTTAAAATTACATATCGTTTCCAACTCGAAATTTTTGATAAGATACTCGTATTTCCCTTTTCCTGTTATACACGGAAATGACATGTTTATTTGAACGGTTATATCTCGAAAATATATCTTGGAAATGTATTCAGAAAAATTGTGATAATCAGTAACATATAGTACAATATTCAGAAAATTTTTGAGTCATTTTATTTTTCTGTTATCGAGAAAAAAATCGTTTTGTAAAAAGAAATCGAATTACTATGTCGTACGATAACTCGAGTAAAACGGCATTATTCTTTTTGAAAATTTCCAAAATGATAGCTTTTAACTATATATATATATATATATATATATATATATATATATATATATATATATATATATACATATATATATATATATATATATATATATATATATATATATATATATATATATCTCGGCAGAGTCATTTGCACTGATCATGAGGACTTTTATTTTTCAAGATATTTGAGGTTGTGTTTTTTTGTAAACTTTTTTTTGATCGTTTATATCTCGAGAGCGGCGTCGTCATTTTTTGCTAACTGGGGCTCATTTTTTTCATTTCTTAATGAGAATTCGGATATAAAGAAACTTTAAGATTCATTTATTCGTTTTTGATTTATAACGATTCTTCTATTTTACGTTATTCTGAAATCAATGAGGTAAATTATTTTGGTATGTAGAAATAATATGATCCCTTCAGTGTAAATGCATTTGAAAGAGCATAAAATTATATATCTTCCCCGACACAACATTTTTTATAAGCTATTTTCCTTCTATGTTATACACGAAAACGTCATTTTTTTTAACGGCGATATTTTGGAAACATATGAGGGAAAATTTTTGTAAATAAATTAAGGGTATCGTTTACCCGCAAATCTACTTTCATTATTTAACCGTCTTACCTTTATTTTTATCGTCCGCGCATCCTAATAATTTTACCCCGATTGGCATCTGGAGCCTAAGCAGCACGTCGTATAGCGCGAGCCAGAAATCTGAACCCAGGATCGATCCCTGTGCCACGATGTCTGTGACTTGTACCCTAAGCCTGTCGCTCGTTTCGTACAGAAGCTTTCTGTCCGTAGTGCCGTGAGGATGTTGACCCACCTCGCGGAATTGAATGCGTTCTTAACGTCAAGCATCGCGAGCAGAAATATCGGTTTATCCCCGAGGCACGCTCAATTCGCTTCCTCTACCACATCCGTTACCTCGCTCACTGCGTTTATCACGGAAAGAACCCTTCTGAAATCGTATTGGTTGTTAGAGTGGTCGCCTGCGTCTTGTATAACTCTGTGGATCCGTGGTCTGAGCAGTAGCTCCGCTGTCTTTCCCATCGTGTCCAACAGACTCAGAGGCATGTAGGCAGATGGGGAATTGGGGTCGCACTTTTGTCAAATACACGTTGTACATATCAAGTAGTAGCTCTGGTTTACGCGTCGCGACGATCTTGATCACCTCTGCTGGGATTCTGTCTGGTCCGGGTGATTTCCCGCTCTTCAGGGTAGATATAGCCGTCCTGAGCTCCCCCTCCGTGAAGAGCGGGATCTCGTCCGTCAGTTCGTTTGAGTAGTCCGGTATGTCTCGTGAAGGATGTGCCGGGAAAAGTCCGTCAATTACCCATTTCTTTTTTTCACGCTCTTGTCCCGTTAGCTGTGAGTCATCCAAATTTTTTGGTCCCGATCTTATATCCCATTCTCCCTGTCCCCATTCCTGCCCTTGTGAAGTCGTCTCCGACCCCTCTGTCCAGGATCCCTTAGTCCCCGCATACCCCAAATCGCGGCCCTACCCGTGTCGCTGACCACCCACAGAGTTCTCTCATTTTTATATGACTCTGTTATGAGCATCACGTCTACATTCCACTCCACAGTAAACTGTGGGAGGAGATAGTAAGCGAGGACGCTGCCGTTCATATTCCTTTGTAACGCGGGTCATTTTCTAGCTGCCTTTGCTGCCTTAAGAACTTCCCTAAATATGGAGCATGAGCCTGAATCCGTGACATATCTCCTCTCCTGCGTATTCCCCTCGCTCCCCTCATAGAGGAATCATGTCGCGTTCTGCGTGTGGCACTCTGCCGCAATGTTGCCAACGATTCCGCACTTCCAGCAAGTGGTACTTCTGTCCAGCCCCTTACAATCCCGTTTCAGGTGCCCATACCCGCGGGCGTACGCGGCATCCGCTTATTAGGCCCACTCTTATTTTCCCTTTACAAATCAGAGATATAGCCGTGGCCGGAATCATTTCTACCAGGGCCATTCTCTGTTCCCTACTATTAAGGTCGAATACGGTGACCCTTATGTCCCCGGTCTCACAGTTCATCTCTCGCCTAATCGCCGCTACGACGTCTTCCGGTGTCACGTCATAGTCTAGGTCAAGTATTTCAATGGTGGGTCTGGCTCCAAGTCCTTTCACCGTCCTCCCATCCTTACGTACGTTCATCGAACCACGATCCAGTACCAGGAGGACTCCCTGCTTTTCTGTCTATCTAATGGCCATGATCTTTGTCCGATCTTGTCTGGGTCTACATTTGTCTTTAACTGTTGCAAGATTTCCGAGTACGTTTTGCCTCTACCCGGTTCTATCAGGACAGCGTTGTTTCTAATTCTTAGCCCTTGTGTGCCTGCATACCTTTCCGGCTGTAGGGTCGAGAGCTTCGTCTCCGCCTGTCTTGTTGCCCTTTGGGTCCTCGGCTGTGCGTCCGTCTTTCCCCTTCTGGTCTTATGTCCATTCTGCGTTGGTGTTTTGGCTAGCCCTGGGAGTCGGTCTGTTCCCGAGGTTCTGCCCGCGTTAATTTTTGTAAGTAATTTTTGTTTAAATGGCGGTATCTCGGAAACAAATGATGTAAAATGTTTAAAATAAATTCAGCAGAACAAGGTAGCTTTTCACTATCTCTTGGTTGAGCTCTTTGCCCATACTTTAAGTTCTTTTATCTTTCAAGATATTCCAGGCACACCTAAGCATCGGGTACCATTCGAATGATACCACATATTTTGGGTGCCCGGGCACATCTAGAGTCTATTCTACGTAATTTGGTGGTAAAATATATTATACTGCTAAAAATAGAAATATAACAGACATTAAAATAAGTACAACAGGTTAAAAATATGCCCGGGACCCCAAACATGTGGTATCATCCGAATGATACACCATGTTTAGGTAGGCCTAGGGAAATATTAGACCTCTTTTTAACATTTTAAAATAAGCAAAGTATCCGTAAAAAGTATCCGACGGATACTTTGAACGGATACTTTGAACGGATACTGAGTATTGATGAAAATATCCGTCGTATACTTTTTTCGGATACTCAGTATTCACAAAGTATCAGTCGGATTTTTACGGATACTCAATATTCGATTAAAGTATCCGTTGGATACTTGTTTCGGATACTCAGTATTCGATGAAAGTATCCGTCGGATACTTTTTTAAATTGCGTATATCGGCTCAATACATGGTATACAATGCTTAGAAATTGATATTTCATTCTTTTTGATGATATTTTGAAAACATTTTGTGATCAAATACTTACCGAACTCTGATATAAGTATATAATAAATATATAGAGTCTTCAATTAAACTGTATTCTGAGTTACAGTAGTATTTGCAACGAAGAATTCTGGTCACTAATAATGCTAATGATTCTGAATTACCATCGTGGTGCAGTGAACGGTGACAGCAACATTGATCAAGGAAGTTAAATAGCGTTGACCACGGTTAGGACTTGCATGGGTAGATGCTTAGATAAAATTGCAAAAGACTTAAGGAATCAAAATACACTATTTTTAGAAAATGTCTGTATGGATGTGCGCATGTGTGTGTGTGTATGTGTGTGTGGGTTTTTTTTTTTTTTTTTTTTTTTTTCTTATAGAGAGAGAGGTTTAAGGCAAATCCATTATGGACCATGACATGATATAGTGAAGTACCACCGTGTGTGAGACTCGCACTCACTAAACCTTCCAGTATACGCCAGGGTTTTTACGCCCCACCGCAACCGGATCCCCTCCGTTCACTTTTTGACCCTTAGTAAAGTGAACCGTGCCCTTTCTTCTGAGTTGACCTCCCCGCGGTACTACCGCCAAGCAATGCTTCGCGGGGGTCATTGGGCTCCTGCCCTCTTCTGTGAATGTGGTCGGCATCACTGGTTCTCCCATTACCGTCATTAGTAGTCTTCCGTGTTGTGTGCCTTCTACTTCTTACCGCATCGTCCGGTCGCCAGCTTCATTCAGCATCTCTCGTCTTTTTCTTCTTCCTTCTTCGTCTTTTCTGACCTTCTTAAGTATATCTGCTGCATAGTTGTTTACTGTGCACCATCCATCCTCCGAAGTCAGCATAGCCTCCATAATCGACTCAGGTGTTACTCTGGTCTGGAGATAGCTCTCAAGTTCTTCTCTTTCCTGTTGGTATCGTGAGCAGTCACAGAAGACATGCTCCGCATCCTCGTCAGCGTCCATACACACTGGGCAGTTTGGACGGTCTTCTAATTTGAATCGGTGCAGGTACGCCCGGAAGCATCCGTGCCCGGTCAAAAACTGTGTGAGGTAGTAATTTACTTCCCCATGTCTTCTTTCGGTCCAGCCCTCTATCCTTGGTATGAGGCGATGTGTCCATCGCCCCTTGCCACTGGAGTCCCATCTTTTTTGCCACTCAGTCAGTGTCTGCTTCTTCGCGGAATCCCAGATGTCCTTCTGAGTGTTGTCATTTTGTTGTCGCTTTGTCTCGAAGACATTCTTTCTCTCCATTGCTAGGAGGTCAATAGGCGGCATGCCTGCTATAATACAGGCAGCCTCATCTGATACCGTACGATAAGCAGACGCGACCCTAAGTGCACTTCGTCTGTATACAGTCGACAGCTTGTTTGCGTACGTTTTCACTAACATGGCATCTGCCCATATAGGAGCCCCGTACAACATAATCGATGTGATTACACTGACTAAGAGCAACCTTCTACCTTGCGTTGGCCCTCCTACATTTGGCATCAATCGAGATAAAGCAGCGCCAACTTTTGCTGCTTTATCACTCACTGTTTCAAGATGCTGCTTAAATGTAAGTCTTGCATCAATGGTAATGCCCAGGTACTTAATGGTTGGTTGAGAAACAATCTTGTGTCCATCCACTATTAGCGTTATTTTCTCCATTTTCTTCCTACTAGAAATAAGAAGAACTTCGGTTTTATGACTGGCCAATTCCAGTCCTGTCTCTGTCAGCCATTCGCGTATTATACGAATAGCCTCGTCAGCTATCTCTGTTATATCTTCTATGCTTTTCGCTACCACGACTAGTGCTATGTCATCAGCGAATCCTATCACTGTCGCCCCTTTGGGTAACTGTAGCCTTAGTACCCCATCGTACAAGCTGTTCCAAGTCGGTGAACCAAGCACTGATCCCTGGGGTACTCCTCCTGTTACTTCATAGGTCTTGGTGCCATTGTCAGTGTCATATAATAAGATTCTGTCCTTCAAGTAGTCGGACATCATCCTTCTTATATATAAAGGCACTTCTTGTTTACGAAATGCCTCGTGTATTTTGGTCCATTTGGCCGAGTTGAATGCATTTTTGACGTCCAGAGTGACGACAGCGCAATACTCCTTTGCTCCTCCTTTCCATCTCTTTCCCTCTATCGCTGCGCGCGCAGTGTCAATCACTATGTTCACTGCGTCTAGAGTTGATCGTTTCCTCCGAAAGCCGTATTGGTGTTCCGCAAGTCCCCCTTTTTCTTCTATTGCCTGATCCATTCTGACGCAAATTATGCGTTCCAGAATCTTGCCTGAGGTGTCCAGCATGCAGAGCGGTCTGTATGATGAAGCGTCCTCAGGTGGCTTCTTTCCCTTTGGTAGTAGCACAAGTCGTTGTCTCTTCCAGTCGGCGGGAAATATTCCCTCTTTTAGACATGTGTTGTACAAGTCTATGAAGATCTCTGGTTGGGCGAATATAGCATGTTTCAATGCTATATTGGGAATGCCATCCAGGCCTGGAGCCTTGTTGTTTCCAACCCTCTTGCAAGCGCTTAGCAGTTCCTCCATTGTGACTGGAGGAATAGCTTCTTCGTTTGCCTCTGATTCTATAACACACGGTTCGTCCCGTTGTGTGGGGAACAGTTTAGTCACTACTCGATCTAATAATTGTGGGCACTTGGGAGGGGGTGCGTAGCTTCCTTTGATCTTCTTCATTACTATTTTATAAGGTCTACCCCAGGGGTCTTTATTAACCTCGTCCTGTAATTCCTTCAGGCACCGTCGCTTATTGGTACGGATTGTCTTCTTAAGCTTTCGCTTAGCGTCCTTCATTTCCTGGTGGTAGGCATCTACTAATTCCTGGCCTCTTCCAGTTTTATAGTATTTCTTTCTTGCCCGCTGCTCCTGTCTCCTAGTCCGATGGCACTCGCTACGAGCGCTATCCGCCTCACTATTCCACCAGTATACTGGTGGTCGTCTTTGGTTGGGCACTCTTCTTGGCATAGCTGCGTCGCAGGCTCGGGTGATATTTTTCATCACCTGTTTAGCCTTGCTGTCCGCTGTCCCAAACAGTTGTATTTCCTCCAGTGCCAACAGAAACATCTCCTTATCATAGTCTTTCACTTTCCAACCGATTCTATTGGTCCTTGTACTCGCGCTGGAACCCTGCTTTGATCTTCCTATCTCCATAATTATGGCCTGGTGATCACTATTGGTGTAGTGTTCACTCACGATCCACGTGTCGACTGAGTCAATTAAACAGCTGCTAACATATGTCAGATCTACTATAGATCCTGTGTCCCCTCTTCTAAAAGTGTTGGTACAACCCTGATTAACTAGTACCAAATCTAGGAGTGCGAATGTTTCCAGCAGCACCCGTCCTCTTTGATTAGTCCTTTGGCTGCCCCACTCTACGGCCCATGCGTTAAAATCGCCTGCTATTATTACTGGCTTTCTTCCCGCCATATCCTGTACGAGTCGATCTAACAGTCTTTCGAACTGTTCAATTGGCGCATTAGGCGGGGCATAGCAGCTGTATACGTATATACCTGCTACCTTCGCCCGTACAAATCCTTCCTCACGAGTCATCATTTTTTCCTGGAAAGCTACGTCGCCACATGTCCAGATCGCTGCTTTGCCAGTGTCGTCCGTGTCCCATGATGGCTGGTCCAGATCTCTGTATTGTTCACATATGATGGCCACATCAACCTTCGTCTCTCGAACGTACTGGTTAAGTAGGTCCTGTGCTGTCTCGCAGTGATTTAGGTTTAACTGCACTATCTTCATTATCTTTTTTTTTTTTCTTTTAACTCTTCTAATGCAGCTCTGTAGATAGGACATGTGTAGCTACCGGCTGCATGATCAGTTTTTCCTCCTGCGCTCCTTTCACAGCAGAGTACGCAATTTGGTTGATTCTTACACTCTCTTGCTTTATGGTCTATATTTCCACATTTGTAGCAGAGGTTACTTCGGTCCTGTGCTACCTTGCAACTTTTGGCGATATGTCCAAATCCTAGACACTTATAACATCTAAGTGGACGTATATTCCTTTCCATCTGCCGTATTCGGCAGACTACCCAGCCTATCTTGATTTTGCGCTTAGCTATCATCTGTTGAGCCATTTTTGCTGGCATTTGGGTGACCGCGGTCTGCGTGTCACCGTATGCCTTACGCAATGATTTTACTACAATCTCGTCCAATGTGGACGCGTCGCTACTTTGGAACTCCCTGCGTAGCGCCTCTAGAATGTCCTCCTTGCTAGTTAGTACGTCGAGATCCTTTATTTCAAAGGCCACTACGTCTTGTAGGGTCCTTATTTTGGTACCCCCATCTAGCACTTCTTGCACCGCTTGCCGGAGTTCCGTAGCCTTATGTGTGTGTGGGTGGGTGAGTGAATATGTATGTGTGTGTCTGTGTGTGTCTAGAGGTTGTATCGGTCCGTAAGGAGGAGTCTTCTCCGTACGTACATGGCCAATATATTACTTGTTAGAACTTTTCGAGATGGTTTGAGAAAATGAATACATATCAATCTTCTTCAACCCTACTTTGGGATTTCGTCAAAGGAAATTAAATAGAAAACAGAAACAATAAAACAGACAAAGTAATCAATTTTTTAAATTTAATAAAATTTATGGTTAAGTTTATTTTTGTAAATCTGGTGACTAGCTTATGCGAAAAGCACAGCGTTTCACTTTTAGCGATGTTTTGATGAATATTTAAAATCAAATGAAATTTTAAAGATTTATCGATTTGTTTTTGTTTTATAACGTTTCTTCATCTTGTATCTCAAATATTTTCAATCGCTTATTTCTTGGGTATTACGATGTCATTTTTGAACTTATAAAGCTCATTTTTTAATTTCTTTATGAATATTTGAAATAAAAAAGAATATTTAATATTCATCGATTCATTTTCGTTTTATATTGTACTAGCAATAATCGCTCGCTCGCGCTTTGGAAGCAATAAAAATGTATTACCGTCATTTTTCAATAATATTTTATTTTACAATCCTTTTTTTTTGTAATATTGATAACTTTTTAATATTTAATAACTGAGATGATTATCTCGCATACGTAAACTGAGAAAAAAAGTAGTAACAGCTACTTTCAATGGGTAGGAATGATTACTAGCGACTCAAGGAAAAAAATATAATGTGGTACGGTTAGTAATGATTCACAGTCAAACTAGGACTGAGTTCAATTATTTCAATTAATTAAATTAATCTGGTTGATCGAAAGAAACTGCGTATTGCTGCTGCAAGAATACTTTGTTATTGCTCTCAGAACTATATTATTTTGCTGTGATAACCATACAATATCACCGACATTCATGATATAGCTACGACAGCAATATGTATGGTTACTTGAACAGTGTCGGTATAGCTATTATATAAATATAAAAGTATTGCTGTGATACCCAATCCCTTTTGTTTGTATACCTTTATATATAAGTCATAATGTAGTGTCTAATTCTTAGCAGGATAGTAAATATTACAAGAATGTCTAGTACTGAGTCTTATACAACCAAAATAAGATACAATTGGCACTCAAAACAAGACGTCTAGTATTCAGTCCTAAATTTCATAGTAATGAGTAAAATTTTCCTACATTATATTGGATTTACTAGAGAGTCTAATAATGGTTACTAATTTTTTCTCTGAATGTGCGTATGTACATACGTACGTTAGAGGATCCGCTATTATTATGTATAGCTAGTAGATAAATGCAGATGAAATATTTTAAGAGAGGAATGATGGAATGTAAATGTATAGAATAAGTCCGGAAGGCAGTAAAAAAAATATTTTCAGAAATTATAACATAAAAAAATAATTATAACAGAATTTCTTCTACACTAGTGATATTCCGTTAATATCATGTAGATAGATGTAGAAGATAAGTGAGATGATAATCTCGCACACGTACACGTACACGCAATATAAAGTAACTTCGATAGTAGTAAGAAATTTTAATAATGAAGGAAAATAATAGGCGGCATCCGGTATCTGGAACGCACCCGAGATGAACATCTCGCAGAAGTGCACGTGCACCCACTATAATAAATTATCGACTCTAGTAGGAAGTATCGATATTACTGAAAAATCATACGCAGTCTAAAAGACATCTGGACCACACCCGAGATGATAATCTCGCACACTCATCTATAATATATAGATTTTCATTTTTATGATATTTTTGTAGTAAATGAATAAATTCGTTGTTCATAAATTCGAACAAAATTACAAACTTACAAAAAAAAAAATTATTTGTAAAAGTAGAATGCATTTTTAATATACATACAAAAATGTAATTATCAATTATAGCGTTGCAAAATTTATTATTGTCTATTGACAAAAATATTACTTGACATGCAAAAACTTTTCTAGTTCTTATAAAATTTGAATATTTTTACATAATCTATGCTATACTTTTGCATAGATTTAAATGGCAATTTAAAAATTAAGATCTATATATCTCGAATAGGGTAAACCAGCCGCTAATTGACTGCATACCAGTGAATAACCTTTAGACAAAAAAATGTAAATTATACGCTTAAAAATTATTGAATTATTATATATAGAGTTCGTTTATATTTTTATTATTCCATATTTTGGATTAAGAGAAGTTAGAGAGAATTAAAACATTTCGATTGGTCCTAAGAGAAAATACCTATCTAGCGCGTTACGATTAGAAACGACTATCTCTTTTGAGGATATTTCTTACACTAACTTTGAGGTCATATAATTATTATAAGATAATTGCAATTCTAACTTTTATAGACGTCTTAATCCTACTGATACTTTCCTAGTTATTATTAAATTCTGTGGTGAAAAGTCAAAACAACAAATCCATTTTTTTTAAATATCGAGATATATAGATCTTAATTTTTAAATTGACATTTAAACCTATGCAAAAGTATATAATAGATTAACTAAAAATATTCAAATTGTATAAGAACTAGAAAAGTTTTTGCATATCAAGTAACATTTTTTTCAATAGACAATAATAAATCTTGCAATGCTATATAATTATAAAAAATATATAATATAATTGATGATTAAATTTCTTTATGCATATAAAAAATGCATTCTACTTTCACAAATAATTTTTTTTGTAAAAGTTTTGTGTAAGTTTATAATTTTATTCGAATTTATGAGCAACGAATTTATTCATTTACTACAAAAATATCATAAAAACTAAAATCTATATATATATATACTATATTAACGGAATACCACTGCTGAACAAAACTATCAGATGAGATTATTTTTATATGTTATAATTTATGAAAAAAAAACTTGTAACACCTCCTGGCCTTTTTCCGCACATAAATTTTATAACAAATTTGCAGCATTGAATAGAGCTTACAACACAATCTCAAAAAAGATAGTCCGTTTCTATTCGCACCGCGCAAGATAGGTCTTTTCTAATCGTAACGCGTGATATAGATCTTTTCTGATCGTAATGCGTAAGATAAGTCTTTTCTCTTAGGGCCCATCGATTTTATTCGTACTTAAAATAATCCAGTTATGTAGCTTGTCACCCATTCCCTACGAAATCGTCAAATTTTTAGGATGAAGGCACTAAAAAGGCAGTTTTTAAATTTGTTTATTACAACAATAATATATATTATTTGTATGTATAGCCAAATATACGTTAATCCGAAATAATAGTCAATTATTAAAATGTATTTTACATACAGTAAAAATAACTTTACGTATTAATGTAGATTATTACACGTTCATCCCCGTTCTTATCTAATTGCGAAAGTGAGGCACCGAGGGCGTAAAAACTCGAATCTGCGCGTAAAATATACGGTTGCGATGGGTCGGGATAGGCCAGACATACTTCTTTTTCAAAAAGTTCTTTTGTTCTTTCAAAAGTCTTTTGTTTCCTGTCCCCCTACTCCCAATTTTTTAGTTTCTCCTTTTTGAGTAGTTCTAATAACGGAATTAGTTCGTATGAGTGATTATTCGCAAATTTTGAGTAAAAGTTTATTACGCCTAAAAACTCTTGTAATTGTTTTATGTTCCTGGGCCTCGGATAATTTTTTATTAAATCTATCTTATTTTCTTGTGGCTTTATTCCATTAGTCGAGAGAATAAAACCCAGAAATTCTGCTTCTATTTTGAAGAATTCACATTTTTTTAATTTAAAGTAAAATTCCATTTGATCAATTAGATAAATAATAACTCTGAATGATATAAATGTTCGACATTATTTTTTGAAGTGCACAGCATGTCATCAGCAAAAGTCACCATAAATGTTCCGATTCCCTTAATTACTATAAACAATCCGTGAATTAGGGCGACGCTACTTATTTTTAAACCAAACGGGACGACCTCGAATTCGTAAATTCTTCCCTCAAACAAAAACGCCGTATACTGTTTACTCTCTTCGCTGAGAGGAATTTACCAAAAACTTGAAATTAAGTCCAAGCTCGACATAACCTTAACTCCGAAACATTGTTGTAAAAGCTCATCGATGCTCTGCGGTGTTTCGTGATCATCTACAAGTTTTTCGTTTAATTTTCGTGCATCGAGGCACAAGCGTATCGATCCGTCCTTTTTAATTACATCGACGAGCGGGTTTATATGTTGACTATTTGATTTTCTTATAACTTTCCATTTATCCATTTTCTGGATTTCATTGCGAACTTTGTCGCGATAATTCAGCGGAACAGGATATGATTTTATAAAGAATGGTTCCTCGTCTTTTAATTTTAATTTATACTCGAACGAATTTAATCGTCCTGGTATTTTATAAAATGCCTTTTTATACTCCCATGTCAAATGTTTTAATTTTTTAATAGAATTTAGATCTTGTGAAAAGCATTTGCTTAACTTTTCATCGATTTCCGAATGGTTAATATCATACGGATCGATATTCAAATTTAATGAACCGTCGTCATTTTGGCAATATTTCAATTCATTGTTTTGATTTTGGCATCTGTCTATATTTAGCTCTGGGCTGTTTTGTGAGTAGAGATTAGCATCATAGGCACAATCTCTCTCGATTGTTTCTATGAAACGATGATCTAATTCTGATATACATAAACATTGGCTATGATAAGGTATAATTTGAATTTTATTAAGGCATCTAATAGTGATTTCGTCTTTCAAAGTATCTATGAGGAAACCAAGTTCTTTATGTGAATCGATTCCGAGAATACAATTTCTTATTAGTTTTGGAATAATTAGGAAAATCAAATCCTTTATAAACATACCAACTTGAGTAGACGCGTAAATTTGTTTACTCAAGCGCGTTGATTTAGTACCCGTTGCGCCTCGTATTATCGTTCCCACTATAGGTAGCGTCGGACAAATTTTAAATTTATCAATGTTCATGTTATAAAAGCTCTCAGAAATACACGTTACTTGGCTTCCAGTATCGACTAACGCTTTCATGTCTATACCCTCGATTTTAATATTAATTTCGGGACATGCACAAATTTTATTTTGTTCGTCCTCAACTTCGGACTCATCGAGCAAATCCGCTCTGTCCTTGATTTGGGTGTTTTTGTTTTCTCTGCTCTTGATCATCATCTTTAAATGATAAGAGTTCAAAGAGTTTGCCTTGAGTGGTGATACTCTGAGATCGTACCGCATAGCGAATGTCCCAGTTGAAATGATTTGCGATTTTGCGCACAAGCTCCTGTTCTGAATAATTTTTTTCGAGTTCCTGCGCAAACCGCCAAATATACGTTGCGTATTCTAACCTATTTAATTTTGCCGAAGGATTATACGTATTATGTTCTACTTTTCGCGCCCACTCGTCTTGGATGTTATCGTTACAAAATCTTTGTTTAAATTTAATTTCGAAATCTTTAAATGTTTTAATTGAATCTTGAACGATATCATACCATGCAGAAGCCGAACCGCCCAACATTTGTCCAATCGTATATAGCGTTTCGTAATAATCGAGATTTATGACATCCATATACCGGTTTATTTCTTTTAAGTATCGCATTGGTTTTTCCTTCGACTCGGCTTTAAACGTAGGTGGTTTCAACTTGGGACCTTTTACACCCAACGTGTTTAAAGTGCTATCGCCTACTCCCGGAATGACCGAACGCTCTCGTGTCGAAGATCTTATACGGTTTATTTTAGTATTATATTCTTCGAATTTGTCTAAATATAAGTTTCTATCCTGTTCAAGTTGTGATTTAATTTTTCCGAGATCATTATCGCTTAGCAAGAGGGCGTCTCTGGCCTTTGAGGCCTCTACTTCTAAACCTCTAACTTTATGCTCGACTTTCTTCACGCTTTCTACATAAGTTTTCATTTACCGATAACATTCTATCGAACTATTCGTTCCACGCTGTTTTATATGTTAAATATTTTTTATCGAAAATTGTATTTACTCGACTCTCAATTTGATTAGAAAATTTCAAATTTACTTGGTCTCTTGCTAGCGTTGCTAATTGTGTAACTGAATTACTATAACCGTCCGGAATTTCCTGTGCGTTTTCCGCATCAAACACCAATTGAATAACCGGCGAGCGCGCGGAGATTTTATCATCGATCATTTTTTAAATCTTTTCTTCTAGTAGTTTCAAAGATTCTTCACTGGTTTTTTGAGCTAGCGTTGTCTCTATTTCGTTTAAATTTTGTTTTATATTACCGTAGTCCTCATTTGGAACGGAAAATTTTTGAGAATTTTGCAAAATCCTACCATCAAAATCCTCTATTTTTTATTCGAACACTTCGATACGTTTCTCATACTCGTCAGATTTTTCTAGTACGTATTGAATCGAATCGTGTACCTCCTGTGCCCATCGCGCATTCGTTGAGGGATCGTCGACTATCGATTGATTCCCATCCTCGCCTAATAAAACATCGTGGAGTGTTTTATGTAGTTGTTCTTCCAAAACTGATGAATCGCAGTTTGGTCGAACATATGCATTCCTTCGCGTACGCAGAGACATTTTGATACTATAGAGAGCCTTGAATTAATTTTGCAAATATTTTAATTTATTTTGATGAAATTCACACAATTATTTTGTATGTTAAACAATTTTACTCTATTTCACTAAAGGTTATTATTTTGTTTATTCATACTATAAACACCATGTAGGTATATTTATTTATACTAATTTTCATAATGCTTGCAGCTTATGTGAATGTTTATTCATATAAGAATCTTAATTTTATAAATTAACTTTTTCCTTAATTAATTTTAAATCATCTGCGATGATTAAGAAACCTTTATCGTAAGTTTCATTTGCCTCATTGAGTTTATTGATATAATTCAAGTGTAACTCTGAATTCTCTTTCAAAAATCCCATATTATTTTGAGTAATATCAAGGCTTTCTACTGCGTATTCCTCAAGTTCTCTGACTTTGTTTTTCAATGTCATATTCTCGTTGGATAGGTCATTACATTTATTATGTAGCATAGCAACTTGAAATTCCAAATCTTTTATTCGCTGATCCTGAGAATTTGACCTGAAAAACAAAGTTTCTATCGCGCCAGATATTTTATTGATTCTGACTTTTTAATTTATTGACGAGTCGCGCTGCCTTTTCACGATCGCAGCGATATATTCTGCAGTGTTGAATCGCGGCATTATACGTTTCAATTCGCACGTGTTCTACGCTTAAATTAAATTTATCTATATTTGTACCTAAAGTTAATATTAAATTTTATGACAGCGTACAATGGTGCATGTCCCATAAAATAAACTAATCAGAGAATTTTCAAAGTTTGCAGCTCTTAGATTGTGTAAATTTAATGCAGAGGTAATTATAAAATTTTATGACCGCGTGATTTGGTGCGTATCATATATTATTTAGGAGAAGAAATAGGATTTATTCTCGTGCGAAAAGGGTTGATATTTATATTTTGTATTATTTTTCGTCCATTTTAAAAAACCCAGCATCCTGGCAGGATCGCCATTGTAATGGTTTTCTTACCTCTACTTACTTTATTTGTGTACAATACTGTTGAGAGGTTTTTCTTCTACGATGCTTTGAAATATATTATTCTCGATATCAATTAGCACGCACTAAATGTTATGTAAATAAATAAAGGTAAATTCAACACTTTATTTGCAAAATTTAAATATTCTAAAAATTTATATTAATTTTTTTTATTTTATTATTAAATTTTAACGTGATTTTAAATTATAGGTCCGGGATGCAGAGGAATGGATAACCAAATAAAATAAAATGTATTATTATATGCTATGAATGCCTTGGTATAAACCTTAGCACATTTATTTTAAAGCTAACAAACACAAAATATATACATTTTTCTTATCCTTTTCGCCCGAATTAATGGCGCGGTAATGGTGCGCTCGCCGATCGCTTTGCTCTCCAGAGGAGAAGAGCGTGCGTGTAAGGTGCACGGAAAGCGAATGCTCGGGTCCTGGAATGCGTGGCTCGGCGTTCGTCGCAGCTGGCTTCCTTTCGTGCGTAGAATACCTATATATATATATATATATATATATCTTTCTTTGTATGCATTTTGTTTTCGCTGTGATTTTATTTCTTATTTTCTAAGCTCTACATAGAGGTGAGAATTCCTTGTAATAAATTCTCATTTCAGGAGGACGTAAGTCTTAATTATTTAATGACTGTCGTATCAGAAATACAAAATTATTATTACATTATAATTTTTAACAACATTTGGTATTGATAACACAGCCCCACAAAAAAAAATTGTAAGTCCCAAAAACTTTACCACGGTACTTATATGTTTTTGGGATCGCTGAATCCGAATCCAGGGTTAGTTTAACCCCATCAGATCTTTCTCAAGGTCAGTTGAAGGTCAAATTATCGAAATACATGAAAAATACACTAAAACCATGGTATCTTGGGGTTTTTGGGGTCGCTGAATCCGAATCCGGGGTCAGTTTAACCCCATCAGAACTTTCTCGAGGTCAGTTGAAGGTCAAATTATCGAAATACATGAAAAATACACTAAAACCATGGTATCTTGGGGTTTTTGGGGTCGCTGAATCCGAATCCGGGGTCAGTATAGTCCCATAAGGTTATATTTATGGTCAGTTCAAGGTTAGTTCAAGGTCATGGACGTAAAGAGAGTGAAAAAATTAGTTATAAACTGAAACAATGCAAAAGGTAATGTAAACCATAAAGCAAAGAACAATGTATATGCAAGTATAATCGTATCCTTTAAAACTATATCATAGTTTGCTGCTCCTTCATTTACTTTAAATTTGTTAGAAGTATATGCAATTCAATAAAATACCCGTAAAAATATTAAGCCCATTACTCTTTTTTATGGTAACGAACTATTTTATTGTCAAATGATCTACGAAGTGGATTACGCTTCCGCTTCTCCGATGTTGATGGTAGATCTCTTTTTAACGACCAACAGTAATCTGCTAACATATTTACGTCCCATCTTCCTTGGTACCTGCGCTCCATTTCCTTGATATCTTGGTGAAATCTCTCTCCCTGCTCTTCGCTGTAATCACCTAGGTTTTCTGGAAATTCATCAACATGCGAATATAAAAAGTGTAATTTTAGATTCATTAGGCAGCCTTGATTTTTGTAACTATTTACTAAATTTAAAACTATTTGTTGGTAATTTGGGCTCTTATGATTTCCAAGAAAGTTTTTAATTACGTCCTTGAAACATATCCATGCTTCTTTCTAAATTTTCCTCAAGATCCATACTTCCACTTGCGTACATACCCAGTGGATCTTCTCTTTTATCAATTGACGATTCATAGGTTTCGTGACACTTTCAACGTTAGCGTAATTAATTTGCGACTTGTTTTTACTATTAACTCCATGCAAATTCGTATTACAAAAATAACAGTCTTCTTTTCTTAAAGGTTCTTTCCATATCGTAGGCACTTTCATTTTTACTTCAGTTTTACCATTTTTGTCTTTCTGTAGCATTTTCCTACATATTGCGCATATGATTTTAGGAACCCAATCAAATTCATCAATTTTCATGTCTAAATCAAACATGTTCTTGTACTGCTCTTTGCATGGAGTTAATAGTAAAAACAAGTCGCAAATTAATTACGCTAACGTTGAAAGTGTCACGAAACCTATGAATCGTCAATTGATAAAAGAGAAGATCCACTGGGTATGTACGCAAGTGGAAGTATGGATCTTGAGGAAAATTTAGAAAGACATGATGAAGATGAAATCTTAGAAGAAGAAATGGAGGAAAGAGATATTATTGCGGAAGAAGAAATAGCGCCTAATGAAGACAATGACGTTGCTAGTACAAGTGATACAAGTGACGAAGAATACATCCCCTATAATACTAAGAAGGAGAAAGGTCCACTTACACAGGAAAAAGTGAATGATCTCATACGCGATTTGGGCCTACCAAAGGATGGGGCGGAGTACTTGGCTTCATGGCTAAAAGAAAATACTAATGAAGCTGGAAAAATTAAAGTTTCTTACTACCGAGACAGAGATAAGAAATATCGTGATTATTTCGCTAAAGATGAAGAATTTTCCTTAGTTTACTTCAAAGATATAGTTGGGTTGATGAATTGCTTTAAACATGGATGTTACAACCCTAACGAGTGGAGATTGTTCATCGATTCGTCAACGAGAAGTTTAAAAACCGTTCTGTTACACAATACAAATGTTTATGCAGCCATTCCGATAGGATATTCGGTAATACTGAATGAAGAGTACTGTAACATGAAAGTAATATTAGACCGAATAAAATACAATGATCATAAATGGCAAATATGTGGGGATCTTAAAATCATAACAATACTTCTGGGGCAACAATCTGGATTCACAAAATATCCTTGCTATTTATGTGAATGGGATAGTAGGGATAGAAAGAATCATTACATAAAGAGTGTCTGGCCCCTTAGACAAAAGTTCGAACCGGGTTCTAAGAATATAAAAGATAAGCCACTTGTTGATCCATCAAAAATTCTTTTACCACCTCTGCACATTAAATTGGGACTTATGAAACAATGGGTAAAATCTTTAGACAAAGATGGTAGCTGCTTTAAGTATCTGCGAAATCAGTTTCCCAAATTAAGTGATGCTAAAGTAAATGAAGGAATTTTCGATGGCCCTCAGATTCGTAAGATGATAAATGATGAAATTTTTGTTACGAAAATGAATCATACAGAGAGAGAAGCATGGATATGTTTCAAGGACGTAATTAAAAACTTTCTTGGAAATCATAAGAGCCCAAATTACCAACAAATAGTTTTAAATTTAGTAAATAGTTACAAAAATCAAGGCTGCCTAATGAATCTAAAATTACACTTTTTATATTCGCATGTTGATGAATTTCCAGAAAACCTAGGTGATTACAGCGAAGAGCAGGGAGAGAGATTTCACCAAGATATCAAGGAAATGGAGCGCAGGTACCAAGGAAGATGGGACGTAAATATGTTAGCAGATTACTGTTGGTCGTTAAAAAGAGATCTACCATCAACATCGGAGAAGCGGAAGCGTAATCCACTTCGTAGATCATTTGACAATAAAATAGTTCGTTACCATAAAAAAGAGTAATGGGCTTAATATTTTTACGGGTATTTTATTGAATTGCATATACTTCTAACAAATTTAAAGTAAATGAAGGAGCAGCAAACTATGATATAGTTTTAAAGGATACGATTGTACTTGCATATACATTGTTCTTTGCTTTATGGTTTACATTACCTTTTGCATTGTTTCAGTTTATAACTAATTTTTTCACTCTCTTTACGTCCATGACCTTGAACTAACCTTGAACTGACCATAAATATAACCTTATGGGACTATACTGACCCTGGATTCGGATTCAGCGACCCCAAAAACTCCTAAATGTCATGGTTTGACTCTACTTTTTATGAATCTTTCTGATTTGACCTTCAACTGACCTTGACCATGACCTGATAGGGTTGTAATAAGCCCGGATTCAGATACAGCGCCCCAAAAAAACCCAAGATACCATGGTTTTAGTGTATTTTTCATGTATTTCGATAATTTGACCTTCAACTGACCTTGAGAAAGATCAGATTGTTTAATCTGACCCCGGATTCGGATTCAGCGACCCCAAAAACCCCAAGATACCATGGTTTTAGTGTATTTTTCATGTATTTCGATAATTTGACCTTCAACTGACCTTGAGAAAGTTCTGATGGGGTTAAACTGACCCCGGTTACGGATTCAGCGACCCCAAAAACCCCAAGATACCATGGTTTTAGTGTATTTTTCATGTATTTCGATAATTTGACCTTCAACTGACCTTGAGAAAGTTCTGATGGGGTTAAACTGACCCCGGATTCGGATTCAGCGACCCCAAAAACCCCAAGATACCATGGTTTTAGTGTATTTTTCATGTATTTCGATAATTTGACCTTCAACTGACCTTGAGAAAGATCTGATGGGGTTAAACTAACCCTGGATTCGGTTTCAGCGATCCCAAAAACATATAAGTACCGTGGTCATGTTTTTGGGACTTACAATTTTTTTTTGTGGGGCTGTGTAATCAATGTTATTATTTAATAATATTAAATGATTTATATTTATTAAGTAAATAAATAGAGAGTATGACTTTAATTACAATGATAATGTTCCATTTTCTTTATTCGATCATCGAGGGTGTTACACGGCTTACATTATAATAAATCCCCAACATACACTAAATTCACTTGTTGAAGGGCTGCCACCGAGCGGTGGTAGCTCGTAACTAAAAAATGTTCATACTGTGTCACTCTCCCCTATATAAAGATGAAAAAGTCATAAAACTATGTACCTATATGAATTCAATTATAGCGTAATCTGATATACTGCTAGTGGTATATAGAAGTTCTAACAAGATTATTTCATGCAATAAAAGGTTTCGACACCTGGACACAATGGTGCGATTGAAGACCGGGGGGACCGGAAGTCGACGAGGTAGCAGTAACGGTTGCAGTCCCGAGCCATCACCGTCTGTTTCACCGTCCCGCGCCAGATCACCGAATGGAAGAGCTTAATTAAGTCGTACGTGCTCCTCACTCGAACGAAAGCTGAATAAATTATGAGCAATTATGATTGGTGCATCGCATTGTTCTTAACATGGATGCAGAGATTGTTAAGATGCGATTCTTATATATCACTGGTAATTGTAATGAAGGTGGGAGTTGGGCTGATAAGCTTATATTAGTTTCGAGTGACTGCGTTAATATAATAGAAATTTACAATAAATCTTACAAATTTCCATCTATAATGACTGTCAAAGAAAGTATTGTAACTCCATGATTGACTCCATTGCAACGCGGATTCAATATAAACTTGTTCTTTATCGAAGCGCCATTATTTTTATCAACTAATTCCCGATTTGTGCTGAGTTAATCATTCTTTATACACTATTATATTTAAATTAAAGGAATTATGCATATGTAATAAGTTTTGCGATTAGAACATGTCTGCATTATTTATGTGTGTATTGCTGCCATTTACAAAATTTTCTAATAACACAATCAGCCTATTAAACTATTAAGACTGTCGAAAATTGTTAAATGCGATAGATGTCTCATGCGTACATTAATTATTGATGTTCATCTTTTTTTCAGTATTCCTCGATAATCTGTAACGATTGTCGGTTATATACTTACATTCATTTTATAATAATATATTCATGTAATCAATTTCAATAATAACAGTATTTAATCTTCCTCTGAAACTTTTGCGAACAAATCAATAACTTATTGTAACTTCAATTTAATACGCTGAACTTTTATCAGATTTATGTGTTTCCCGGCACTATAATAGGTATTTGCTAAAACAGTTTTTAATAATAATCAATAAATGATGATTGTATTATTTTTGTTAACTACACAAGTGTGACATATAAATGACCATAAAGGAAGCATTTTGATAGTAAAAACGAGTTTTATAGAAAACACGTTAGATATCAGAAACTAATGCCTTGGGCGAGACAGCTAAAGTTTCATTTAATACTATAGTCGAGAGTAGAGTTAAAAATCTTCAGAATAGTTCAGTTGTAAGGTTTAGATACCTTAATTAGTTCATGAACTAATTAAAAAATCATATAAAGTAAACAAAACAAAATTATAATTTATTTTTCTTTATCGATTTTAATGTGAAGTTATTTTAGCCAATTTCACTGTTAAAATTACAAATCAATTTACTACATTGAATTACGTGAAATTACGGTAAATTGTAAATTTACTACCAAACACTGCAATTTCACTAACATAGTTGAAATGTACTACATTGAAAATAGGTCGGATTATTATCTATTCTCAAAAGATTACTATGTATATTAAGCTAGTCACTCAACCCGTAACCCCACCCTCTAAACATAAACATATTCTATTACTATTTCGTTGCTAATTTATGCCAGTGGATTTGATTTTGTTGCTCCTTCCTATTCCGCGATGGATACGCTAGCTTAACCCATTTCTTCCCAAGCGGCCATTTTAAAGTCGATTGATTTTTTGCCTAAAAAATTGTCGAAAAAAAAATAATAATAACCAATAGCACTTTTCTGAAGTAAAATTGTCCGCTCTTTCCAATTCTGAAGTCAGAATTTTTAAATTTCCGTTGGAAAATTTAAAAATGGCGGTTTTAGGCAAAAAACCAATCGACTATAAAATGGCCGCTTGGGAAGAAATGGGTTAAGCTAGCGCAGCAGCCCACGTAACTCTTGACCCTCTCGACCAATTAAACCGATTCAAACGGCAGATTTTGTTGCTTATTTGTAGCAACCACTAGTTAACTACTAATCCTCAATAACAATCCTCACTCCCTGAAATCATCTGAAAACACGAACTACGCTCAATCGAGTGTGTAACGTTACATAAATAGTTTCATATTTTGTTGCTAATTTATTTCTTAAGGAAAGAGTATACGTTTAAAGCTAATTTTCTTAAGGGATCACTCTACAATCTCAGCAATAATTTTCAATAATTTTTTTTCATAGAAAAATGTATTTAGAATATTCAAACTTTTTACACATAAAAAATAAAAAATATATTTTATAAGTGTGAAATCTCATCTTTTATGTGTAAAAAGTTTAAATATTTTAAATAAATTTTTCTATGAAAAAAAAAGTAATACCATATTATATATTATAACAGTATTGATAAGTGTAAAGAAAGAAAAATGTTTTTTTTTAATTTATATTTATTATTACTTTTGTTTAAGATTTATTAAATAATTTTTGCAATAAACGCTCAATTTTTAGTTAAAAATGTCATAAATTATTTTTTTTTTTCATAGAAAAATTTATTTAAAATATTCAAACATTTTACACATAAAAAAGTGGTTTTACACTTATAAAATATATTTTTTATTTTTTTTGTATGTAATATCTGGCTGGTCCGGCTGCCTGAAGTTGACCCTACTACAATCTGGTTGACGTGCTATCTCTACTTTGAAAAGCCTAAAATCAAAAAAGTGGACGGATTATTAAAAAATAAGCTTTTCGCTATAGCCGGTAGCTCAATAAACAAAATTTGATAAAAAATAACAAAATAGCAATTGCAAAAAAGGTCGAAATTTTCAAATGTCTGCCATTTTCAATTTATATTTATTATTACTTTTGTTTAAGATTTATTGAATAATTTTTGCAATAAATTCGCTCAAATTTTAGTTAAAAATGTCATAAATTAACCCTTATATATTTGTTTTAGTGAAATATCTCTCTGTAATGTTCTTCAAAATGTGTCAGAATAGACGTGTAAAAAAATTTCAGACCGGTTCATTAAAAATTGATGCGCAGGAACTATTTTGAATTTTCAATTTTGTAGTTTTGAGTAAAATGCATTTTAAAAATTATTAATAACAAATGTAAGAATATACGTTTTTTTTAAATACATTTTTTAAAAACGATCCCAAAATTTAGAAAGTATGTATCGTTAATTATTAACATTTGAGATTGCAATGTATAATGTAAAATTAATGTTCACTCTAGGCATAGTCTTTTGTCTGGATAGTTCTCCATCTCTCATTTTCTTTCTTATGTACTTCTCCTTTTTTTCCATTTTAAAATAAGCTATGACGTGAATATGAATTTTAATGAGTCCTAAAAACACATGTTTTAAGTTCTTACCATCATGCAAAATCATGTAAAACTGTTTAAAATCTTTAAAAAAAAACTAGAGAAGTTGAGCGCGCGCGAAGCGCGTTTGATTTCATAGTCTTATACTTAAAATTTTTTTAAAAATATATAGTATTTGTTTGTTATAATTATTTAAACTTCTACTTTAAAGTATTTTTAGAGTTGCTATAAAGCGCCTGTTGTATATATTGAATAATGATTTCATGATGAATTTTCTTTTTTAAACAAAATTGTATAATTACGTAAGAAAATAATTTTGGCGTAACAAGTATAGCTGGTATGTATCAACAATCATTAACAAAGTGACCAACAAAATAGTACATTTTGCACAATACAAGTGCTGTTAATTACTGTTAATTCTATTATAATTAAGAACACAAGAGTTAAGATGCAAAAATGATTTATTGGATTAATGAGTCACAATAATACAAAGCTGCCATCATCGTGGATGCAGCCGTTGGAGCTGGTATATATTGTTATGTCCATTGGCAACAATGGGTGGAGAAATCCTAATTTTTGCACTAAATGGAGGGACTCGATTCTACAATTCAAAAGCGCGCGAAATTCGAAATCTTAATAATAATAACAATAACAATAACAACAACAACAACAACGACGACGACGATGACGACAACGACGACGACGACGACGACAACAACAACAACAATAATAATAATATTTTTTTTTTATCTTTTACGAGGACGAATGGTGAAAAATCTTCGAAAGACTGCCTAGCAACTCATACTACTAGGCAGTGATGGATTCACTCTGTGGCTGGAGGTCCACAGGTACCTACCACCTAAAAAAACCGGCCCTGTCTCCTTAGGACCTGAGTCCACCCTGGTACTACTTCTGATTTTGCTTCAGGGTGGGGTCCATTTTACGCCTGTCTAGGCGCCTTCTTCTTTGCTTCTCTTCTTTTCTTTTTTTTTCGTCCACTTGTCTGCCCATTACTCCGGCAATTGCAATTTAACGATAGGCCACTAGATGTTCTTCGGCTTCTTTCTTCCGTAAAACGTCCTCTACGTACTTAGCTACAGCGTTCCAGTTTTGCTCATTTTGGAGCATTAATCCCATGATGTTATCCGATTTTTCCGACTTTTTCGACTGCAGCTTCCAGGTCATTTTTCTTCCACCCCATGTTTTCGCTCTACCCATGCCTGTAGGTCTTTAATTAGCCGGGTTGTCCATTTTCCAGCCTTGCATCGATTCCATTCTTCTTTCCAGGTTTCCATGGCTAAGATCTTCGCCTCATCGATGGCTTCTCTCTTTCCTATCTCATGCTTCCTCTCATATATGCGCTTGCGTTTCCATGCCATTAGCTTAATGGGCATGATGCCGGCCACTACTGTCTCTGATGCCAAGCTGATATCAACGATGGACCCTTCGCACCCTGGTCGCCGAAAAGTGGGTGCATTTCCCTCGTTTAAGACTGTTAGTCCAAGTCTGGTGGACATTTCCATTATTTGTCTACCATTTACGTCCGCTTCTGGCATCCCCCATTCAATGGCCTTGACGTTGAGATCCCCTGCGAGAATGACAGATCCAGCATGAATGCTCTGTATCTCATCTTCTATCTGTTGAAGTTTAGCTCGAAAGATCGCCCTGGGTTCGTTGGGGGTAAGATAACAGCTGAAGTAAGTGACTTGTCCACTTCTTACCCAGATGTATCCATCACCTGCCCCTTGGCCCTCTATCGGCACCTTCGCAGGATTTGCCACCCATATCGCTGCTGTCTTCAGGTTATCCGAGAACCAATTCTGATTTTCGGGATTTTTGTACTGCTCACTTGTAATAAACAAATCGCCTTGTTTCTCCTTCTGTATGTAAGGAAGAATATCGTCTTCCAGTCTGCTTCTATGCATGTTTCCTTGTATTATCTTAATTGCCATTTTGCCGCTTTTGTATTTTATTCTCCATTGCCTTCTGAAACACATTACATTTATGTGTACCCGGAATGTGCTGTATCTTCTCTCCTTCCTCTCCTATCTCTGCGCATAGCACGCACTTTGTTTCTGCTTTACATGTTGCTACTTTGTGATCCGGTTCTCCACATTTGTAGCATGATTTGAATCTGTCTAGTCCTTTACAGCTACTGCTGACGTACCCATAATTCAGACAACGGTAACAGCGTGTAACCGTTATTTTTATTCTGATGCGGCAGATCACCCATCCAATACGTATCTTCTCGGTTTCCAACAGTTTAACAGCTACTTTACTGTCAGTTTTGACAATTGCTATACATTGACCTCTGGTGTTGACAGCGGTAATATGAATCTGGTAGTCTGCTTCTGCAATCTTCCTTAAGGCTTCCCTTACTGCAGATCTAATAACTCGTCCGCCTTCCTCATCTATTTCTATCCCCCCTCCCCATGTAATAAAAGATCCATATTCTGTTTCGTACTCCAAAGTGCGGGGCCGTCTCCAATCGAGGTTGCCTAGGTAAGTTGGGGGGTGATCGCGCTCGCAGCTACCCCATGACTACAAGCGCTTTCGACTATGGGACGGGAAGAGAACATCCGTCCGAGTCATGCTCCTTTCCTCCATCATCGGCATTCCCCACACTTCCTGGGAGTGGCGTGTGGACGCCGGGAGCTACCACGGAGGCGTGCGCTGCATTGATCATCCACACGTCCCTTGCGGGCAGTGTCACAGCACCCGCTGCGCCCCATGACCCGTGAGTGAACTGCTTCTTAGTTTGAATAATAATAATAATAATAATAATAATAATAATAATAATGATGATGACGATGACGATGACGATGACGATGACGATGACGATGACGATGACGATGGCGATGACGATGACGATGACGATGACGATGACGATGACGATGACGATGACGATGACGATGACGATGACGATGACGACGACGACGCAGCACGCTTTTTCCCCCCAGCGTACCCTCTGTGTAGCAGCGGCGGATCCTCTCAGCACGCTACCCATCGCCACGCGCTGGTGAAAATCAGCCCGCCTTTACCACCAGCAACGTTTCGTCACGGCGCTTCTGGCGTTGCAGCCGAGGCCATCTCAACACGCTGCACATCGCCGCGCGCTTGAGCTCAGCGCGCCTTTGTTTCATCGGGGTTTCTTCGCAGCGGTTTCGACGTTGCAGCCGAGGCTACCTCAGCACGCCGCCCATCGCCGCGCGCTTGAGAAAAACAGCGAGCCATCCATCACTGCAGCGTTGCTTCGCGGTCTTGGCTGGGCGCCCGCCCAGCAGCATAGCAACTCGTCGCTGCGGGTAGAGCCGTGAAGGCCCCCGCTTTGCAGCGCAGCAGCTCGTCGATGCGGGTAGAGCCGTGCAGGCCCCCGTTTTGCAGCGCAGCAGCTCGTTGTTGCGGGTAGAGCCATGAAGGCCCCCGCTTTGTAACATAGCCGCCATCGCCGCGCGCTTGAGAAGATCTACTTAATACTACTCCTAGGCCGAATAATTTTTTCGATTTAATTAAAGAACGTATTATTGCGACCTTCGGTAGGTTCGCGGAAGGACGCCTCAGACAATTTTTACGCGGTCAGGTTTCACTTGAAGGGAAACCCTCCTTGATTTTAAATCGTATGAAGGCTTTGGAGACTGGTTGGGGGGGAAACGGTTCTTAAGTCGGTGTTTTTGGAGCAATTAACTCCTAGTTGTCGTGCAGCTTTAGCAATTTCCAACATTACCGACCTCACGCAATTAAAGGAGACGGCTGACAAGTACATGGAATCGTTGTCCGCGGATAGTCCTCAGATATCATGTATTGATAAAGAAGTTTTGTCTTTATTTCAGGATCTCAAAGCCGAGATGGCTCGTTAAGCTACTAGGTTAGATGCGTTAGAAATCAAGGATTCTTCTAGTCAAAAAGCCATCCGATATCGCCCACGTAGTAAGAGCCGTAACCGTAACAAAGTGTCTAACACTTCGAATAATACTTCAGCAGGTTTTTGTTATCTCCATAGTAAGTACGATGATAAAGCCAGATATTTTCGCGATAAATGCTCCTGGAAAAGTTCGGAAAACTAGGGTTGCCTCCCCGTGAGGAAGCTACGCAAGAGGTTTTTTCCCACCAAACTAAACGCTTCCATATTTGTGATGTCAAATCTGGTCTATCGTTCCTTATAGATACCGGCGCAGAGATTTCTGTTCTTTCTAAGTTTGATCATAATGCCAAACCGTGTAATTTCAAACTTTTTGCGGCCAACAACTCTATAATTAACACTTATGGGGAAAAAGATCAAGTTCTCGACCTTATGATAAAGCGTCCTATTACATGGAATTTTACGGTAGCTGACATTCCTAACCCCATTATTGGAGCGGATCTATTGCATTATTACGGTTTGATAGTCGATGTCCGTCGACGCAGACTAATTGATCCGTTTTCCAACACATTTTCTTCAGGTTGTCTTATTTCGGTTGATTATCATAGGATCGGTGTTATTGATCCGGATTCGCGTTTTTCGAAAATCATAGCGGAATTCCCAGAAGTTACGGGAGTAAAGCCTGCCAAACCGATCACAGCTAGTGATGTTTTTCATTATATTGTAACCACGGGTCCTCCGGCCGCAGAACGCTGTCGACGTCTCGACCCCGAAGAATATAAAGCGGCTAAAGCGGAATTCGAGCACCTAATCAAGCAGGGCACTTGTAGGTTATCCAAGAGTTCTTGGACCAGCCCGATACACATGGTCAGGAAGAAAGATGGCTCATGGCGTATATGTGGTCATTACCGCAAGCTGACCGCTCGCACCGTCCCTAACAGTTTTCCGATTCCGTAGCTTCATGATTTTTCGACTAGCCTGTCAGGTAAAAAGATTTTCACTAAATTAGACCTCTTTAAAGCCTACTACCAGATTCCGGTAGCTCCGGCAGATGTCATCAAAACCGCTGTAACTACCCCATTCGGTTTGATCGAGTACGTTTTTATGCCTTTCTGGCTTCGGAACGCAGCTCAGTCTTTTCAGAGATACATCTGTCAAGCTCTTATTGATCTCGATATTGTATTCATTTATATCGACGATATTTTGATCTTTTCGTCTTCTGCCGAAGAACACGAAAAGCACACTCGAATCGTTCTGGAGAGGCTAAAAAAGCACGGTTTGCGTCTTAATTTATCCAAATGTGAGTTCGGGGAACCAGAGATCATTTTTTTTGGTTATCTCATTAATCATGAGGGTTCGAGGTCCACACAAGAGACAGTTCAAGCGATATTAGAATTCCCTAGGCCCTCCACAGTCGTCGAATTACGAAGGTTCCTGGGTTTGATAAACACTGACGCGTCAACTTTTTCAATCGGAGCCACTCTCGAACAATTAATCGATGGAGATTGGAAACCACTTGCTTTCTTCTCGCGAAAATTCTCAAAATCCCAGCTCAATTATAGCACATATGATCGCGAGCTTACCGCGATTTATGAAGTTATTAAATATTTTAAGTACTTCTTAGAAGGACAAAAATTTAAAGTGTTCACGGATCACATATCCCTCACTTCAGCCCTTACGCAAAAAGCTGAGAAAGCTTCGCCTCGCCAATGTAGGCAATTGAGTTTCATCTTACAATTCACCTCAGATATCGAGTATTTGCCAGGTCCTGAAAACGTTGTGGCAGATGCGCTGTCTCGCATAGAAGTTTTATGTCTTCCTATGGAAATAGAATCCCCCGAATTAGTGCGAGAACAACTGAGCGATTCAGAACTAATGGAGCTGCTCAAATCGTCCAAACATTCCCTCATACTTAAATGCATCGAGTTAGGTCATAATCACAGCAAAGTTTACTGTGATATGAGAGACAAGATTCTTCGACCTTAAATTCCCAAATCTCTCCGTATACAGGTGTTCGATAAAATTCATTCATTGTCTCACCCTGGAGTCAAAGTATCTGATTAGCTGATCAGCCACAGGTATGTCTGGCCGAACATGCACAGTGATATTAAAATCTGGTGTAATGGATGCCTCGACTGCCAACAGTCAAAGGTTTCACGATATGTTAAGAACGAACCTCCACAGTTCGTCGCTCCTGACGGTCGATTCCACCGTATGCATATAGATTTAGTAGGCCCGCTCCAAACCTCCGAAGGTTACTCTTACTTACTTACATGTATCGATCGCTTATCGCGTTGGGCAGAGGCCGTACCTCTCAAAGATATTACTGCTGAGACAGTCCTTAGAGCTTTTCAGGACAACTGGGTTGCACGTTTTGGAGCACCCAGATTCCTTACTACTGACCAAGGGTCCCAATTCGAAGCAAAAATCTTCGACGCGTACATCTCCTTCATTGGTTGCCGAAGAAAGCGTACAGATACCTATCACCCCGCAGCCAACGGAATGATAGAAAGATGGCATCGAAGCATGAAAGCTGCGCTCATGTGCCAGAACAACCCCAACTGGGTCAAACAACTATCTACCGTTTTACTCGGCCTTCGCACAGCTGTTAGGAGTGATACAGGAGCTTCCCCAGCTGAATTTCTCTATGGAACTACCCTTAGGATTCCAGGAGAATTTTTCATCCCCGACGATTTTGTCGCAGATCCTCAGATTTTTATCGAAGACTATAGGGAACACATGCGAGAACTTAGACCTATGCCGGTAACTCACCGTCATAAACCACGTATTTTTTCTTTCAAAGATTTGCACACTTGCTCTCATGTTTTCCTCCGAGAAGCTACGGTAAAAAAGCCCCTCGAACGTCTTTTCAAAAGGCCTTATAAAGTTTTGGAACGGATTTCCGATTATGACTTCAAGATTGACTATAACGGCTCACCTCGTGTAGTCACGACAGGGTTACTTAAACCTGCACACTTTGTACCTGACGATCTTGAAGCTCCAGTACTGAAGGAAGTTTCGCCCTGCGACCAGTCTTCAATGCTAACGGCTAGACCTATTCTAAAAACATACCCAAGTAAGAAAAAAGTCACTTTCGCAAATCTCGAACCTAAGTCGTCCGAATCTTAGATATAAGGAGTAAAAATTTACTACGTAGTTTTAAGTTCTAATTTTTAGTAAAAAAACGGTATTGCGTAGTTTTACGTGCAATTGTAACTGCGGATCTCAGATTCCTATATTGTTAACGGCGATCAGTGCCCTTGCACGAGGAATGTTAACATTGTGATATTAGCTAAAATGCTAGTTTGTCGTTAATTAATTGACTTAATTGTAACGTTCCGGCACTGGCCGATGGACCTAGTCAATATTACCAAAAAAAGAAAGTACAAAAAAGTGCCTTTAAATGCGTTTTCTCGAGGGGGAGTGTGTGGCGATTCTTACCATAGATGCGAGGAGCAAGGGAACTCTCCCCTCTCTCGAGTATTCACCGCCGCGCCACTGCCGCGACTACTCGGCAGTGGCTGTCCGACCATGGACCTGTAGAGACCGATACTTACCGTTGAATAAACTCGTTCATTTAATTGCAGCTCTCATCATTGAATTTACCTCATCTTCATATCCTGAACCTGGCAGAGTGGGACTGCCCATAAACCCAGACTCCTGGGTATCACGTTTCACATACTAATTCGTGAATTAGCGCCATCTAACAGATTTTTGGGTCGCGAATAGGATTAACAATCAATGCAGACGACCGCGTGGTCAGCCGACGGTGGTTGTTTTCGTGTCAACTGTCGTCGTTCACCATCATCATGTGCAGAGAAAATATTGTATTAAAAGTGGATTTCATCAAATTTAATCATTTGGATGAGTATAATTCAGATATTACACGTTTACACGTCTATGTGTACTATATATTCATGCGTGACTTTAAGATTATATTGAATAAAGTCAATCAAAGCAGAAAAATAATATTTTGTAATTAATATAGTACATTTCGACACGGGTGCAGAACCGTTTCCAACCGTATTTTATACCACGAGAGCCGAATAATCATATTGAAATTATGATTTTGAGGTTAGAGTGGTATAAATTTTATTTTACTATTTAGATGTAAATATAATAATAATTAATGCATTTGTACATTATTTTAAATTTATAATACATTATTTTGATAATAATATTTTAACTATTATTCTATCGAATTAATATAATTGTAGTAGTTTATTTTTGAAACTGAAGTATATAACTTATACATTATATTGAATTGTCATTTTCAATAAATAAGCAAATTTTAAAATAAAGATTTATGTAAAGTTTTTACATGGGTACATATTTATTACCATTAAGATTACGAATCATCTCTAATTTTAGTGCATGTAGAATTTGTATATCTTCAAATTTACGCACAATTAATACAGGTGTTTGTTTACCTTTAATTTTAATTTCTCCTTTTACTTGTACGTTATGTCCCATCTGGAAATCGTGCAAGCTATCTACAGCAACATTAGATAGTATGTTTATTTCTAATTTGTAAAATCCATCAGTTATGCATCCAACATATATGTTTGAAAATTTTGTCCGTAAATTTGTGAAATTTATTTTGATGTAAGCATCAGTAATACCTAAATAAATATAAATTGATTTTTGTATTCAATAAAAATTTAGAATATAATTGTAATTAGTATGCTTACATATTTCTCCTGTATGTTTGCATGCATCTTTTAGTTCGCAATTTTGAGGTCTGGATCGTAACTTTTCAAATAATTCAGAGCTTTGGTATAATCCTAATTTTTTAATTTTTTAATGATTCTGTAATATTAGTATGAATTTTTCCTTCGTTAAACTTGCTTAATTGTTGGCTATTCTTGGAAATCAATCGTTCTAATTGTAAAACCTGAAAATAAATATTATAATTTTAAAAATTATACTATTAAAAAATTATATTTTGTGTATATATGTATAAAGAATAATTCAGATTTTTACATTGTTATTCTCTGCATGTTCTTTTAAAATGGGAATGTCTTTTTCCATACGGCAATATGTACTTCTCTTCCTTTTGTATTATGCAGGATTATTCTCATTACGTGAGAGCCATTAGTTGCTTTACTTTCTGCAATTACCTTTTCCACAAAACCAGTAATTTCACTAAAATAATTATATTTTTAATTTAGTGTTCAGTTTATTTTTATATTCAAATCAGATATATTTTTACATAATTAATTAAGGTATCTACATTTTTAAGTAATTGAAAACATATTTATTTCATTTTTATTAATAAAGTTTTATTTTGTAATAAGATCTACGTTGAAAGTTTAAAATTAAAAATGAATAAAACTGATTGACTTATAGAATTTCATATCGTTGGTTTGGACGAACAAGCAGGTATCTGCTGCATGCGTATAAGCATATTAGATAGCTGCTCGTTCATCTTAGCTAACGGTATAAAAATGTTAAATTTTTCCAATCAACCGGTTTCTATTTTTACAATTTGACATTTTTAGTAGGGATTGTAAAAGTTATTTAAAAATTTTAAACGGATAAATTAAACTTACATAGTACGGTCATTCATTTCAAAGTGATCAATAACTTCATTTTGTGTATACTCTGATTTGTCGACAAGAGCATTCATCTTGAGAGTACAATCACTGTTATACTATTTTGTTCTTAAAGATTCTTTGAATTGTATTTTCTTTAATAATATAATCTTATTATTATGTTAACTTTTTTCTACGAATTTTTTTAATACGTTTTCAATCATTCAATTTCAGCAAAATATCTAGAAGTGAAATTGTATATTGTATTTCTTTTTTTTTATATTGGAGAAATATATATATAGGACTTTTTTCAATGTTGTAGGACTGTCTTCAAGTTGAACAGAAATAACAATTAATATTCTATTATTTAAAATTATTTTGACTGTATAATTTCATTTCTTTTTTGATTTGTCAAGACGACTGAGCTCTGTTGAATTGAAAATGAACCTTTTGGTGAATTGGAAGCCGATGAAGCTGTAAGACATATTCAACAACGTGAGTGATGTGGTAGTGAAAATGTTTTGGATCAAATCACTAAACCTGAAAATTATATTAGTTCAGCTGCTACTAAAACAAGTTTCGAGCGATGGATGGAGCCATGTAAACTATAATTTTAAAATTATAATTTTTGCATTTTTAATTTATTATTTTAATGTAATATAATCTAATATTTCATTTATTCATAGTAAAATTTCTTTATACCGAAATCATTGGAACTGTTTACAGTATTAATAATGTAATTGAAGCTGTTTCAAAGAAAGACGGAAGCAGATATTTGCTATTGAAATTTCAGTTTTTGCTTGGATCTTCAAGAATGGTTGAAGTTGTTATATGGAATGAAAATATAAATAGAATGAAATTTTGTATTGTCCTGAATAACGTAAGTATGAATTTAATGCTGGATTTTGCATTTTAAAGGATTATTTTCAAAACCGCAAGACCCTATTTACAGTAATCTTGATGATCCATTCATACTGACTGTACGAAGCAATACTATCATGAACTGTAATTTATTTTAAAAAAATTGAAGTAACTGAGAAGCGAATTGAGGTATATTCTGATCTTAATCGAGGGATCAATAAACTGGGCACTACTTTTGATTTGTATTAGATTTTAAAATTATTGTTTTATATATAATAGTTATAATATTTTTTGTTGTGTTATTAAAAATTGCTATAATTGAATGATTTATAATTTGATATTAATATCGTTTCAATTTAAATAACGCCTATGGTAAATATATTTTTTAGTAAATAGTAACTGTCGCGGCCGATGATTTGAATCATCGCGCCGAGCTGCGAGTCCCCCCTAGGCTCTCCTCAGCTTCGATGGGGGGGCCTTGGGCGGTTTGGCAACCGCGACTTTACCCCTTCCTTCTTCGATACGTAAGCATCGCGCGGAACTACAGAACCGCGCACGCGATTTGCTATCGCTCTCTTCCGCTCTACCCGCGGTCTGAAGTGGAGCAAGGCACGGCAGCTCAACTCTCTCGAGCACGTGTCGAATAATTTAAATCCAGAGACGCTCTCCTGTCTCTGGATTAAAACCTACCAATATAGTCTGATAATTATACGTAGTTTTTATTCATTAAACAAAATTGTGAATGTAAAGCCAGTGTATCAATTATTCAAAGTCACAGTCCAATTCCTTCGGTCTACAACGCGAACATCAGCGGTAAATCGTTGCCTCGCTGCAACTGCGGTTTCCGTCAGAAGCGCGCCGTCGCATAAGGTTTAAATAGTTAATAAAGCCCGAACGCAGCTTGACGTGAGCGAAAAGTAACAAATAAACGAATTCCTACATTAGTATGTAACAAAGAATGAGGTAGTATAGATAATTGATGTTTATTATATTAAAATAAAACTGTTGATTAAGGACAATCATTAAAATCAATAAAATATATAATTACTTTAAAACAAATTTAAAAAAATACATTTTGTCTAGTTATTTATATTTTTTACCAGATATTTTTTATTTTTTGAACGATATTTAAGATTTGTTTTTATTATAGATAATTTTCGAAGTAATTGACGTATCAAACGAGTGTGTTTCATTAAAACGGCCGCAGCCGCAGTTGATTACTCAACGTTCATTCGTCTGTAAGTTGTAGTGCATATGTCTAATATCAATATACATAGATATACTGCATGGATTTACGAATGAATTAACGTTCAGCGATTGAGGTACGGCCATTATATTCGAACACACCCACTGATATCGCGAATACACGAGTGATTTCTCTCTTTCTCTCTTACATTTTTTGTTAGTATTTATCTTAGACCATACAGTATTTACAAATATACCTAATACAATGTTTTGCTAACAAATTATTCTAATTAATTCATTATTAGCCATGTTGTTGTTACTACCGTAATGTGTAGGTATGTAGTTTATTCGCATTTTATATTATCCATCAATATAATAAAAATTACATATTTTTAGATTGCTTATGATACATAATACTTTTGAAATAATTTTACTGTTAATTACGTGTTCAGTTGTAATTATAATCTTTGTAAGGTATTTATATGTATTAAGTAATTATTTTTAGGTTACAAATTTAAAAATAAATATAAAAAATATTTACATTATCAATCTGTACAATATTATTTATTATATTATTAAAGTAAATGATACATCAATATATGGGTACATATTTATTTCCATTCAAAATGTAAATCAGATCTAATTTTGTTGCATGTAAAAGTTTAATATCTACCATTTGTTGCACTATTAACCCATTTCTTTCCAAGCGGCCATTTTATAGTCGATTGATTATTTGTCTAAAAAATTGTCGAAAAAAAAATAATAATAACCAATAGCACTTTTCTGAAGTAAAATTGTCCGCTCTTTCCGATTCTGAAGTCAGAATTTTAAAATTTCCGTTGGAAAATTTTTTCGACAATTTTTTAGGCAAAAAACCAATTGACTATAAAATGGCCGCTTGGGAAGAAATGGGTTAATACAGGTGGTCGTTCATCTCTAATCGATATTTTACCTGTTATTTCAACTTTATGACCTTTATGAAATTCATGTAAGCAGTCACTATCAGGATTTGATAGAATATGTACTTCTTATTTAAATAGTCCATCTGTTATGCAACCAATATTTATTTTGGTAGATTCATAATTTAATGATTGAAAATTTATTTTTATATAAGCATTAACACCTGAAATAATATAATGGTTAATTTTCATGTAGTAATCATATGTATAAAATTATTGATTTGTACGAACAAGTGGCTATATGCTATGTTTATACACAACAAATAATTACTTGTTCATCAAAATAATTCATTTATAATATTATAATATAGTGTAAATTATTTTTTACTTACATACTGTTGATTCAATATATCTACATATATCTCTTAACCTGCAAATTGTTGGGTTATCAGCGTTTCTATTTGTTAAACTCTCATATCTAACAGAATCCTTATTAAGAATAATAGAGAACTGTCAATTATATTCCAGTTAAATTTTTAAAAATTCTTTGAATTGTACTTTAACTTTAATAATATAATTTTATTATCTTATTTTTCTACGATTTATTTGAAAATTATTTCAATCATATGGTTGCAAAATGTATATGAAGTGAAATTGTATATTAATTCTTTTATTTTATATTCGAAAAATATGAAAATTATTACATTTATGAAATGAATAAGCTACATAGTACTTTTTTCAATATTATGGGACTATATTCAAATTGAACAAATATAACAAGTGATATACTATTACTTGCTAATAAAATAAATTTGATCATATTATTTAATTTCCTTTTTTTGGTCTTTCAAGACGACTAACTTAATCCAGCTCTTTCTTTAATTGAAAATGTATTATCTTGGTGAAATGGAAGCCGATGAAGCTGTTATACGTCTCCAGAAACATTAATTATGGGATGATGAAAATGTTTTGGATCGAATCACTGAACCTGAAAATTATATTACTCCAGCTGCTACTTAAATGCATTCGAGCAATGGATGGAGTAAATATGTAAATATTAACTTTAAATTTAAAAGATGCTTCTAACAGCAAATTGTAGATAGAATTTTTCAAATCTATATGAACTTGATGACGTTTCGGGTGTTTCTTACACCCTTCTTCAGGTAAAAAAAATAATTCTATAATAAGCTTAAATGTAGGTAATGTATCTAATCTGTTAGCTGTATCCCACGGAACACGGCTGAAATTGCTTATTTTTTTTTTTTTTTTAAATGGCATTTCGAACTCGAAAGTTCATCGCCTCATCTACACAAGCCTTCCACGTTTCCCTATTTTGTGCCAACCCCATCCATTTCGCGCCTTCCCGCCCAATTTCAGTTACGTCTGATTTTACGTTATCCTCCCATCTGCGTCCAGGTCTACCAAGAGGTCGCGTTGCTTTCGGTTTTCCTTTCATTATGCGCGCTGCTGTACGATCATCGTCCATTCTTGCCACGTGCCCTGCCCATCTTAGTCTCCGTGATTTTATTATTCTGTTAATATTTGGTGACGCGTACAAATTATGTAGCTCGTCATTGTGCAGTTTCCTCCACTCCCCAGTTTCCTCATCTTTCTTTGGCCCGTATATTTTCCGCAGAACCTTATTTTCAAATACCCTAAAACGATTTTCTTCCGCTTTAGTGAGCGCCCAGGTTTCGCACCCATACAAGATTACCGGCATTATTATAGTCCTATATATCCTTATTTTGACATTTTTCGACAGTAGCTTTGACTTAAGTAATCTGTTCACAGCGTAGAAGCAGGCATTACCCGAATGAAGTCTCTTATTAATCTCGGCTTTAATTTCGTTTCGATCATTTATAGTTGTACCTAAATATCTGAATTCGCTAACCTTTTCAAAAGTGAAATTTCCGACTCTGAGATCCCCCTCTGCTTCGCGAATGCCCAGTTTCTCCATGATCATATATTTCGTTTTCGATTCGCTCACTTCTAACCCCGTGTTTTTAGCCGCATTTATAAGGATTTCCACATTTCTCGCCACCGTTTCACCATTATCTCCCACTATATCCAAGTCATCCGCATAGCCTAAAATTTGCGTTGTTCCGTTGAGTGTTGCGCCTAGCTCGCTAGCCTGCATTTTTCTAACAACATGCTCTAGCCTCAGGTTAAAGAGTACCGTTGAAAGCCCGTCACCTTGCTTCAAACCGTCGCGTATCATGAACGATTCGGATACATTACCGCCTACTCAGACCGTTCCAGTGCTTCCGTTGAGACATATTTGAATTAATTTTACGAGTTTTTTTGGTACGCCAAGGAGCACTAGGATTTCATACATTTTGCTTCGTTTGACAGAGTCGTACGCTTTCTTAAAGTCCACAAATAGCTGGTGTATAGTTTCGCAATATTCCCACTTTTTCTCTAATAATTGTCTTATGGTAAACATTTGATCGCTCGTTGACCTGTTGCGCCGGAATCCACACTGATAATCTCCTATTATATCTTCCGCGAATGGTGTGAGTCTGGCCTGTATTACGTTTGACAGAACTTTGTAGCAGGTAGCTAAAAGTGAGATTCCCCGGTAGTTATTGCAGTCTGCTTTATCTCCCGTTTTAATGATCGGTATGATGATGGATTCTTTCCAATTTTCTGGTATTGTTTCATTTCTCCAAATAGCACATACTAGATAAAAAATTTTAGATGTAAGCGCGGTGCCTCCATATTTAAGTAGTTCAGCTGGTATAGAATCGTTTCCTGCGGCCTTATTGTTTTTTAGCTTTTTGATCGCGGCCTCTACTTCTTTGTAGGTCGTTTCGTCCATATGGAGTTCAGCAGTGTGGATTTCGTCTCCCATTTCCTCGGAGTTTTCATGCACGTTTAATAACTTATCGAAATAATCTTTCCATAATTTCAATAGTTCATTTTCGCTTGTCACGAGGTTCCCATCCTTATCTTTCATTAACTGCGATCTACTCTGAAAACCCTTCCTAATAGCGTTTATTCCTTTGTACATCTCGCGCGGGTTATTTTCCCTACTATTAGTTTCTATTTTTCTAATTTCATTTTTCTGATACTCGCGCTTCTTGTTTCTGTAAATCACACGTACTTGCTTTCTTATTTCATGGTATTCTTCTACGACCCTACCGCTTTCATTGTGTACACTATCTAATTTAGCCTTCTTGCGCCTTTCAAACCAGAGTTCGCACTCTTCGTCAAACCATGGTTTGCTCTTCGGCCTTTTTTTCTTACCCAGTACTTTGTTCGCGGCCCCTTTTATAGTTTTTTCGATAGCCCCCCACAACCTGTTCGGATCGTCATCTACTCCCCTCTGTTCATCCGTTTCCTCGAGCGCTTGAAATCGGTTGCTAACTTCTACTTGGTACTTGATTCGCTCTATCCCGCTTCGTAGTTTTCCAATATCAAAGGTTTCTACTTTGTTCGCTCGCTTACTATTTTGACCGGCTACTAATCTGGCTCTTAATTTGGCCACTACTAGATAATGATCTGAGTCGCAATCCGCCCCCCTATAGGTCCTTACGTCGAGTACATTCGTGTGGCGCCTCTTATCAATAAGAAAATGATCGATTTGATTGTGCGTGGCCCCATCCGGCGATGTCCACGTTGCCTTGTGTATATCCTTGTGCTTGAAGCACGTGGTCTTGACTATAAGAACTTTTGCGGCTGCGAAATTTATGACCATAATACCGTTATCATTGCTGGTTTCGTGCAGACTTTCTTTGACTATGGTGGGCCTAAACATTTCCTCTCTCCCTATTTTAGCATTGAAATCCCCCACTACTATTTTGGTGTCGTAAGACGCGAATTGGTCGATTAATTGCTCTAAAGTTTCATAATAAAGATTTTTGACTTCTTCCTCTTTGTCCTCCGTGGGACAGTGGACGTTAATAACCACGTAATTATACCACGCTCCTTCGATGATGATATACGAGAGTCGGTCATTCACGAAATTGCAACTTTTAACGGAATGCATGATGCTTTTGTTAACAAGAAATCCGGTGCCTAGAGAATGCCCGCTCGCGCCCCCATATAAAAAGGTGAAGTTACCGGATCCTAGCATCGCGTTATCTTTCCATCGGGTTTCTTGTATTGCTACCAAATCTAAATTGTACCTCTCAGTTTCATTTATGATTTCCCGGAACGCGCCTGCTCTGTGTAGACTGCGTACATTCCAGGTTCCCACCCTTAAGTTTCTTTTCGTTTTGGTTTGGTTTTGTTTTCTTTGAGCCATGATAGTAAGTTAAACCCGCGCGTTTTGGATCCTGTTCCGATCGCTGGTGAGTCCATCCGTCTAGGGGTGATAACCCTCATACCTCCCTAGAACTAAGTATGAGAGCTTTCTGACTTTGGCGAGGACATAGTCAACTCGTCGTCAGACACACTCGGTTTCATTCTCATATCCTAACGCCCCCCTGCAAGGCAGCGCGCCTTCGCTGGCTTCGTTGCCATGTAAGACCAGGTGGCGAATCGTTCTACACATCCCCTCTCAGGGCAGTTGTCATCGCTCCCGCATCCTCCACGACAGCAGGATTTTTGGCCCATTTTTTGTTTGAAATGTGTGGTAAAAGAGATAGATTACAGAGTAAGGTAGAAGAAGAAAGTAAGATAGGAGATTTTGTATAGTGTTTGTAGTTGTTGCGGTGCTTGCGTAGTGTTTCTAGATGAATGCGTTCGCCAGTGCGGGCTCATCACACCCCTCCTGGGCCTATCGGCTGTCCGCGACTGCTTATTCGCTTTATTCGCAGCTAACCTCTTTCTCAGGGGTCGTTCCTCTATCCGCAACCTGAGGACGCGCTGTGTAGTGGTGATAGGCACCCACCCGTCCGCTCTGGACGACTACGCCCAGGACCCGCTTAGGGTAACGGCGTTGCAACAGCTGAAATTGCTTATTACAGAATTAATCTTTTTTGACCTAAAGAAGGGTGCATCAAAAGGTAGACGTTAGAGTCATTTTTTAATTAACAAATGTTCGTATAAACATCATACAAACATTCCATCAATAATAGTTTTAATATTTTACATTTTTAATTGGTTTTTTTAATGTAATATAATCTAATATTTAAGTTATTCATAGTACATTTTTTATAGCGAAATCATTGGAACTGTTTACAATGTTAATAATGCAATTGAAGTTGTTTCAAAGAAAGATGGAAGCACATATTTGCTATTGAAATTTGAATTGATGCTTGGATCTTCAAGAAAGCTTGAAGTAGCTGTATGGAATGAAGATATAAAAAGAATGAAATTTTGTATTGTTGTGAATAATGAAAGTTTGTTTTTGCATTTGTATTTAATAAAATCAGTATTAAATAATGATTTTTCCAATATTCTTTTTATAGATTTTGCATTTTGAAGGTTTGTTTTCAAAACCACAAGACCCAATTTACAGTAATCTTCGTCATCCATTCATACTGACTGTTCGCAGCAATATTATTATGAACTGTTTATATTATTTAAAAAAAAATTAAAGTAACTGAAGAGCCAATTGAGATGTATTCCGATCTTGATGAAGCTATAAACAAAATGGGTACTATAGGTAATGAATAGTTGCATTTATAAATATTTAAAGTATACTTTTTGCTTTAATGTTAAAATTTTTCAACGTTTTTCTTTATTTACAGCATTAAAAGGCATTGTTCACTCTGACATTCAACTGTGTAAATCTAGCAATGTAGTATCTTATGGTATTGGTGCCATCACTGATCTAAAATTTAAATTGGATGTGAATATATTCAATTATACTAAAAATGATGATAAGTATTTAAAGGGAGATTTTCTTAAAATGATTGGAGAATTTAAGGATTTGAATGATCAAGTTTTTTTCAAGTCAAATCAGTTAGTGACATAAAAAAACTTATTGAAGAAGAAAGGTGGATTTTAAACTATTACAGACTATTGTTAAAATGCCTAAACGAAGAGTTGAAACTGACTCCGATGAAAAATTGAAGGTAACTTTTTTTTATTCTCTCAATGAAGTATAGAAAAAAATATAAATAATACTTATTCTTTTAGAAACAAAAATATGTTGAGAAGAATGAAGATCATTAATTTTATTTTTAATTAATTACGAAGCGTTTTTCTAAATGAATATTTACTGCCGTTAAAAAGTGTATTCGAATTCTAATTGTTTATTATGTTATTATAAATGTTTTCAATTACATTCAAGATGCTTATGTATGCGAATAATATTACACAGTTTATAAGTTTAATGATATATCAGTATCAGTAAAATAATTAATAACTATATTTAAATAATTCTAAGATTACATTTTAGTATTGCATTATTACGTACGAATCTATAGAGGGACCTCTAGTAATTCTTTGGCAGATGATATATGTATTTAAATCTATGTAACTTTGAGCAATTACATATTTACGTATACGTTTATCAAATTGCTGCTATATTCCCTTCTTAACTCTAAGATATAAGTAGACGTTTGAGTCAAACTGAATATTGTAGAATATTCATAAATTAATAAATTAAATTAATCTTATTAATATTATTGTATAGTGCTGTATTTATTTATGTCAAAGTACATGTATTGAATATTCATATTTTATGTTTAAAGTTTAATAAATGAAAAATAAATTATTGAACGTTGTAATAAAATTTATTTTTAGTGTTATGTAAAACCAAAATGTAGAAATACTCAATAATTTTGAGAATGATTTTAAATGTATTAAGTTATATTTTTTAAAATGATTAGTAAACTTAATGATTTGAATGCCTAATTACCCTATTAACCAGGCTTGCCGCGGCAAAATCGCGGCAATAGTTGCTGTGCAATGTTTGTTAGCAATTTGCATCCAACTTACGCTCAAGAAATGAAGAGTATCAAGGATTGACGTCAATATTCCGTAAAATTGACTGCACATGCTAGCCACCAAATTGCTGCCATATACGGACGCAGATTTACTTACATTTGATGTGTAACTGTTGCTGCAAGTTTTGTACATCAATTTGCTTTCAACTTGTTTTCAATATTATTACTATATTATATTATTTTATTTTCAATATTATTCACGTAATATTCAATAAAATTACTCATATATGCGACAGTGCAAGAGAGAAAGGGAAGAAATTAATAACAGCATATTGATGGAAATTTGTGTAACACAAAAATCGAGAAATGTGACGACAATATGCTGTCAATGTATGACTATGATACGCCTGCAAATCATGAGCAATAGTTGCTGCAATTTTGCCTTCACTTTGCCCTCATAATTTACTTCAATACTTGATACAAAATTTACAGCATATACGGACGCAGTTTTACGTCAAACTTACGGAAATCGATAGCAAAACGTGTATGTCAAATTGCTAACAATTTGCAATACATCTGGCTAATGGGGTACTTTTTAAATAAAATTAATCATTTATAAATTTTAAATTATTATACATTATCCTTTTATATGTATCAATCAATGTACTATTATTCTACGTTGCTTTTTTTTATTCCACATACGGGCATTGCTGCCATTAAAGCCAGGTAGCGGGTTGCAGGCATGACCTCCGTCAACAAAAAGTCAGAAAAACATTTTTCTAAAAATGTCCCTGAAAAATTCGGACTGACGGGGACCCTTGTCCCTTCACCGACCGTTGTCTTAAGAGATACGCGCTTACCACTTGTTTTCTAACAAATATTTCAGTATTTTGTTGAATTTTGTTAGAAAAACTTTGAATTATTAGGTAATGTTGATTGACATATGTAATGTGTATGGAATATAACATTGTTGGTATATGATATAAACTAAAAGTTGAAATTTGAATTTGCTATTGACTTTCGAACCTTACGATTTGTAAAGATTATAATTATTATTATATTATAATGATGAATACAACTCTTTATGTACATAATTTTTAATAAATTAACGTATATGTTCATTTCCAAAATAAATTTTGATAGCATTAGAGGAACGAACTCGTGATAATACTACATAAAGCTGTCCATGATTAAATACGTTTCTTCTTAAATCAAGACCAATCTTTTCAAATGATTGTCCCGGAGTTTATTAATGGTCATTGCAAATGCTAATTTAATAGGAAATTGACGTCTTTTAAAAGTAAAAGAATAACTATTCTCTGAATGTAAAGTTATTCTACTTAAAAAAATTATATCCCCAGCTTTGTCACCAGTTCAAGTTTCGCAGCGTAATGCATTATCAGACATTTTTAGGATCATTAGTACAGTACCATTGCATAAGCCTTCGTTTATATTAAGATTTCTTATTAACATGACAACTGAATTTGTTCTTAAACACAATTCATGGGGAGGTTATGATGAAGGAGTTAATGAATTTAAATATTCTGTTGTAAGGTGTTCATTAAGAACACCATTGTCGGAATTTTCGGTATTATCTACGCTTGTATATATTTTTTTAGTACTTTGATCAAGCAGATCAATAACTTTATTATTTATTTCATTAGCATCATAATTTCTTGCCACTAAAATAGCATAGTGTATTACTTTTTTATAATCTTTATTCCTAAGTACTTCACCGTAAATGTCTTGAACTATAATATCTGCGTTTTTTATGTAATGCACTGTGAAGGAAAAAATTGAAGTAAAACATTGTCATTAATGTCATTTAGTATTCCATCTCCTATATTTAATAAGAATTTTAAAAATTCAACGTCACTCGATAAAGCTCGCATATTTATAGTGAATGGGAAAATTGTAAAATATTTCCAAAGTTTACTATTTTTAATAGATAAATCAACAACTTCACATCGAATACTTCGTAATTGAACAGGTAGTAGTTGCCTAAAATTGTCACTTAAGACGAAAATTTTCCCACCAAATATGACGTCTGTATTTGTGATGTCTCGTAAGGATCTATCAATGACTTCTAAAGCGTATCTCAGTGCCATTGGTGCTTCATCCCAGATAAATACATCAACATTTCTTAAATATTCAGCTTCTTTTGATTGAAGTTTGATATGAGATGAAGAGTCAGAATATAATGGAAAAGGTAATTCGAAAGTTTTGTGAAGAGTTTTACCACGTGGAAGCAAAATGGCTGCTATTCCTGTAAATGCCATTGAGCATACTTTCTTTTGATTACCTGATAATAAATTATAAAGAGTCTTTTATATATATATATATATATATATATATATATATATATATATATATATATATATATATATATATATATATATATATAAAAGACTCTATATATATATATATATATATATATATATATATATATATATATATATATATATAAATATAAAAAACAATTTTTTAAACATGTGCTGTTGTTATTGCATGACTTATTTGCAACATTTAGTAAAGTATCTACAATTATTTTTTGTTCGCTGTTCAAGTTCTTATATAGTTCTTGACCAATATTTAAGTGTGTTTGAAGAACTGTATGATCGCATGGAATTGAATTATCAATTAATTGAGGTATTTCAATATTAAAATAATCTACAAGAATTTTATTGTCTATTTGCAACATATTGTTAATAGATATTAATGCTCTATTTACAGAATCTATTGAATTTAACCCTTTACGTTTGTAATCTTCGGACATAAACGATTTAAATTTATCCCATAATTCTTGTGACTGTAAAGGATTACAGTCAATTAAAATTCTTATAAATAATCTTCTTAGTTGTCGTGGCATCATCCAGAAGACTGCTTCTTTCATTGCTTTTTTCCATTCATTATCGTTTGCAATAAGACCTAATGCTAAACAAGTTTGTAGAAATGTTTCATGCACTACTCCATTTACAGTTTTAAAATTTTCAAAGCTAGTAGTTCCTTTAATTTTTAATAATAATAATCTTAAATGATATAATTCAATTGCACTTAGACTGATTGAATACATACGCCCAAGACAGTTAAATTGAGATTTACGCTTTTCCCAGCGATATACATTACCATTTTCAATATTTTGTTTTTTAAAAGTATAATGTTTTGGAATATTAATATACCTATATGTTTTTTCTTCGATATCTCGTTTATTGAGTAAAAAGTAATCTAAAAGCATAGTTGTTTGATTAGCTATATTTTGTATACTATTTTCATCTAAATCATCATGAATAATAATGGATTGTTGATTAGGAAGGTGAACTGGTAATCGAATGATAGCGTGACTTTTTTTGTACATTGGAAGACTTAGAATACGCCAAGATGCTTTAATAGGAGAAACATAGCGAGATTCTATATAAATTTTAATTTCATCATGATCAATAGTTTGAAGTACATCATTTGTCTTTTCAGTAATTGTTAAAGCAGCTGTATCATGTCCTTTTAATACATATTTAAATAAATATTTGATTAATTTATTCGAAATAACTATCTCAGTATTTAAATAGCAAATAAAACGCAACGATAAAACAGGACTATATGGAACTACATGCCGATTATCTACAATGTAATTTTCTGGGCGTCCATAAGTTTTATCATTATTTTTACGCGAATAATGAGGATAATTATCGGAGTCAATTATAGTTTCTTCTTGATATGATTTTGGAAAATGTTTCGAACACTTTCCGTTTTTTAAGCACCAATCGCCACATGGACCATGAATTATATGCTTCATTACTATTTGGTGTAACATACGGTCTACTTGTGGATCAGGAATTTCGGCTGATATGTACTTATCAATAGCTTCAGCAGTTCGAATTTTACTATGAGGCTTTAACAATATCAATAAATGTACGTGAGGTAAACCACGTTTTTGAAATTCGATTGTGTATAGATATGCAGCTACATCACCAAAAAAATTATCTTTGATTATAAAGTCTAATAAAGCTTGTACTTTTATACCAAATACTATAGCACAAATATCTGGTCGATCAGAAGCTTGTTGACCTGGTGCGAGATTTTCTTGAATTTCAGGCCAATTAGGGTTACATGTCATTGTTATGAAAATATCAGGTTGCCCATGATAATATGAGTGTCATTGTATCAAGAAATTTGTGTACCATATTACGTGGAGATCCCATAAACGTTGAAGGTAAAATAGTTATTTTTCCAATTCTTTTATTTTGAGCGTTTGCATATGAATTAAGATTATTAATTAATTCTTGATATGAATCTCTACGTAATTTTTCTTGATTAAATTTACAATAATTAATTCTATCTATTTCAATTTTTACATAATCATCTACAAGAATCTGTTGAAACAGTCGTCTACCCATCGATATAATGGATTGAATTCATCATCTCTTAGAGCAATCCTATATCTAATATAATTAAATCTTGTTACTTTACGATTATTCTTTACTTTTATAATATCATTATACCATCCTTGAGTACCATGTGGATAATACAAAGGACATAGCCATCGTTCTACATTTGCATTCATTGAATTGACATATTCTAAATTTTTGGTATTCTTATTTCGTATCGATACAAATGAATCAGGAATTTCTCCATCAGCTATCGTAGTGAATATTGCAGCAACTTCGTTGATTTTTTGTAAATTATATCTTATTGGGTCAAGTCTTTGTTTTAATGTAAATAGTAATTGTAATTCTGATATAGGCATATTATTTTTCAATGCTATTTGTTCTTGACTTTTGGATTCTCGACCCATCATTATATAAGATTGAGCATGAACATTTTTTACTCGCATAATTTTATCTATAGTTTTTAATAATTCAGAATCAAGTGTATTTGTTGAACTTGAACGACATTCCGTTGCTTCGATTCCATCATAAATAAATAATTGGCCTTATGAAGGTGATTCATTAGGTTCTGGATGTAAAGATGAATTTATTTGGTAGTATATTTGTCCTTGAATTGTATAACAATATGGTCCTCGACGTTTATTTTCGAAAGATACGACATTAGCATTGAAAGAAGTAAAATAAAATGAATTATAATAATGACGTATATGGTTGAAAAAATTATTCGATTTTTCATGACTACTATTAAATAATAATTTTAATTCGTTAGGGAATACTGGTAATGATTTAAGCATTACTTTATCATGATTACAACAATCGTCAAAAGTAGTTTTATGTCCAACTTTTTCTTGGTGAAAATGCTTAGCTTTACATGAAGTACAAATCACATCCATTTTTCCAATATAATGTTCTTTAATTTCAGTATTATTATTATTAGTAGTAAGAATTTAATTTTATTTTATGCGTTGATTTAGTGCATAATAATAATTGATATTTGAAAATTTTTGACAATTGTTACTTGATGATTCATTGACATTTTTAAATGATTCATGTGATTCTAAGCTTATAGATTTTTCTAATTCAATTATACGTGTATTACACAGGACCACAATATGAAATCGGGGCGTAGCATTTCTGATCTCAATTGATCTTTATGTTTTTGGGGTCGCTAATCACGATGTCGGTGTCCATATGACCCCTGACTTCACCCATTTACATCCGAATTTGACCTCCAAATGTCTTTCAAATGACCTCTAAGGGTCACTTTGACGAAAAGGTTGAAGCGTACCTGGACGTAAAATTTTCCGTTCTTTCAGAATCCGGGGTCAAAATAATCATATCGATCGATTTAAGGGATTTGACATTCTTTGACCTTGAACAAGACGTGCTGGGGTCATATGGACACCGGCATCGTTATCAGCGACCCCAATAACATAAACATCAATTGAGATCAGATATGCTCCGCCCCGATTTTATATTGTGGTCCTGTCTTATTATTATTTTTAGATATTGCCTTACTTAAAATATTTAGATCATTTAATAAATTTAAATCTTTAAATTTATTCGTCATATAATTAATCGTGCGATAACTACAAGACGGTTTGTTAGGATCATCAAAGTGACTAACATTATTTTTTTTCATTAATTGTAATGTGAAAGGTTCATTTAATTCAATTATTCGCAATTTCTTACTTTTTTCTTTATTTATAATAATACATTGATTCAATAAACTTATATTTGTAAAATTGTGTGGTGTGCAATTTATACTGGATGGTTTATTATTGCATAATTGATTAATATTCTTTTATTTGGTTCAATTCTGATAATGAAGATGTTGATTGAACTACATGCATATTGGATTTAGTATTAATCATTTCTTTTGTGAAAGGCAATGATTCTGTTGACGAATATGAATTATTTATTATAATTGATGAATTTAAGTTTGTACTGCTTGTTTTATTTTTATCTAAAGTCATTTTCTCAATGTTGAATATCAAAGTATTTGTTTTATAACGTGGTGCTCAATCATTAATAACTATTAATTAATTGACTGAGCTAGCGTCCTGCAGGCGTGCGCCACATGCGACGCGTGTGTGCGGTTTATCGCAACTCTTACCTTTGAGGCGGCCTGCGGCAACTCGCCGCTGTAGCCTTACCCCGGTGTAGCTGTACAGGCTTTTTCCGCGTATACTCCGAATTTACGAGGATTCAGCTTCGAGCGGAGATTCTTCCACGCACTGATTTTCGCGGCCTGGAAGGAGCTAATATTTTCGCAACGCGAAAAGCGATGTAGCCTTGCTTCGGCCTGACTCGATGCGAGGAGCAGGCTGGTTCGGGTTAATAAATGGCACAATGATTTAATAAAAATAACAGAAGCTATATTCTAAAACGATAATAAATAAACATTCTACAATTACTTTAACATATAAAAGCGAGTTGATAATAACAAATAAAAACGGCGTAGGTCGAGCGTCGTATGCGTGTTCCGCACGACCGTCGCTGAACACGCCGCCGGAATCGGAGAGGGTTGCGAATACGCGCGTTCCCTCTTCACTGTGGGCTGTACGGAGCCCTTTTATCTTGAGAGCACGGCACGCTATCCGTAGTGTGGCCCTATAAACGTCCGCGGTTGTCGCAGGCTAGCCCTTACTTCTATTAACTAGAGTGCGACGGTACGAGGTGGTGACGCGCCGCTGACGATATCGCTCGCTGCTTCTGTACGGCGAGGCTCTCGTTGCAGCTGCTCTGCGCTTCGCTTCTACTTTTCCTTTTTCGGCGACCTTGGTCGCACCACCACAGCGGCTGATGGTCGGCGTCCTCGGTAGCGTCTTCCCAGATGGCGTCGGAACGTCTCTAATCGCTAGGCACATGGCGTGAGGAGTCGAAAGGTAATGGTTCTTGCTCTTCGCGGCCGTGGCCCCCCGCTCCTTTTCGCTCTGGTCTTCACACCTGTTCCCGCGCATGGGCATGAGATGGCGCCTCATGCCCCTTTCGCGTCTTCCCATTCACGAATTATACGCGGCTCGTTCCATCCCCCTCCCAGACGTTCCTTGCCTCGGTAAGTAGCTTCTGCCAACCACATCCACGAAGTCGCGAAATGAACGGGGAAGGGGTTCGACAAAGGGTGGTTCAAGAAGATGACTCTGACTCTGATTCAATTATCCTTTTTTTCTTTATTTTTCCTTCCTCTCTTTCTTTCTTCTAGTCTCCCGCTCCTCAAGGTCGTTCAAGGCCTTCATGATCATATCATGAACCTCTCCAACATTCGGACATTTGGACGGCCATCGAACTCCCGGTTTACGGCATACGCCGCAGTACCGGGTCTTGCTCGCGTCAGGGGTCTTTGGAGTCCGAAGGCGAGCTCCTCCCTTCTGCTCCCTCGGGCTTATGCAGGAGCCACGTGGCGGTCCCGATTCCCCAGGGGCCCGGGTGAAGGTGCTCGGTTGCGGTGAGGAGTCGCTTGGAACCCGTGGGACTCCGGTCCCCTCTTTTTCCTGTTGCAAACGGGACAACTCTGCCCTGGCCTCTGCGGCGGCACGGGGATGGATGGTGACCTCGCGCTTGGCGCCCGCCAAGCGCGCGGCTTTCTCTGCCACGGCTGCCTCTTCGGCTTATTGCAGCCTCTTCTTGCGCTCCTTCAACCATACGGGGATATACTCAGATAGTTCCTGATGCCTCTGGAAGAGGGTCACCCATTCTCCCGTATTGTTGAACGCGTCGCGGTATTGGGCGTTGAATGCGTCCCATGCCGCAATGGCCTCGCGCATGCAGTGACGGTAGTGCGACCAAGAGGCCTTGGCTGTCTCGAGCATCCTCTTCGTCCTCTCCCACGCGCGTTGGATGTCCGGGACTTGTGGCGCGCAGGTACCTTCCCTCGCTTCGGGCCTTGGGTCGTCCCCAACCGGTCTCTCCTCAGACGGATCAGTCTGGGTCGTCATTTCCCGAGTGGGAAGTTTCATGGGGATGGGGCTGCCCTTCGGCGAGTCCGCTGGAGACTCTAATGAGCCCCCGGCCTTGGATACGCCGGGTGAGCCACATCGACCTGCCTCTGAATCCTCCTCCCACTCCTAGATGATGACCGAGTTTTGGGCTTTAAGCTGGCGGCTCCTCTCTGCCTCCTCGAGCCGCCGGCGCTCGCTGAAGACGTGTAGGGCGGCCGCCACTACACCGTCCACCATGCGCCCCAGGCGGAGCTCTAGGAGGGCCTTCACCACTACTTCGAGAATGTCCCTTGGCGGTGCAATCTGAAACAAACTACATCGAACATGGGGAAAACCGATTTTTATGGGAATGGATTCCTTAGAGTTCGCCGAGAGGATGAACATCCCCTCGAACCCTCCTCTCTGAATTTATCGCCTGCTTTAAGCCGACTGCGTGGTCTTTTCTCTATTGTTCCCGCGGTTTTCGGTGAACCTTTCGTTAATGGGCCGGCTCCTATATTTCTGACGACGTATATTGTTTTTCGCGGTCGTCCCCGTCTCGGTTTCGCTCCCTCTCGCGATGCGATTTCCGGTGGTATTACCCCCGCTGAGGTCACGGTTCGCGCGGTTTCATCGGGTATAGGAGAGTCGCGCGTCTCCATCGCATCCCTCGGTGGTTGGGTCATTCCCACGTCTTTTTCTTCAGGGGTCTTCGATGACTCTTCTACCGAATTCACGCACGATACGAACATCTTCAAGTCTTCGGTCTGGACCAGTTCTTCTACTTGTCCCGTGGGGCCGAAGAGCTGGTATGAGTTATGCCCGAGCACGCCTATTATGATGTACGGCCCTGCATACTTGGGTGCCAACTTTGCTGTGACACCCTCGGTTGCCGAAGACAGGACTCTATTTTTTCGCCAGACTATGTCTCCTACCGGTGTTGATAGCGTGAATGTTGACCACGAATTATTTATCCGACAGAGGGCTCTGTACAATAGGGGCTGAGGCGATCAGCGCCTTCAACTTGTCAACTGCGATTTGTTGGTATGCAAGCCATTCGTACTTTTGGTTCTTCTTTAAAAGTCGAGTCAAAGGCTCGGCCAGTGTTGTGTAGTCCTTCATGAATCTTCTATACCATGAAGACATACCCAGAAAGCGCTTCAATAGTTTCAAATTTTTAGGAACCGGGTAATTCATCACCGGTTTGATGTTTTCTGGGTCTGGTCTGAACCCATCCCGGTTCACCAAGACTCCCAAATATATGGCTTCTGGTTTGTAGAATACGCTTTTCTTTCGGTTGATAATTAGTCATGCGGCTTTCAACTTCGCGAGGGCCAGTTTTAGTAGACGTTTGTGTTCTTCAAACGTTTCTGAGATTATGATAATATCATCCAGATATGCAAGAACATAGGGTTCTAAATCTGGACCAATCACCATTTTTTTTTTTTTTTAAATGGCATTTCGAACTCGAAAGTTCATCGCCTCATCTACGCAAGCCTTCCACGTTTCCCTATTTTGTGCCAACCCCATCCATTTCGCGCCTTCCCGCCCAATTTCAGTTACGTCTGATTTTACGTTATCCTCCCATCTGCGTCTAGGTCTACCAAGAGGTCGCGTTGCTTTCGGTTTTCCTTTCATTATGCGCGCTGCTGTACGATCATCGCCCATTCTTGCCACGTGCCCTGCCCATCTTAGTCTCCGTGATTTTATTATTCTGTTAATATTTGGTGACGCTTACAAATTATGTAACTCGTCATTGTGCAGTTTCCTCCACTCCCCAGTTTCCTCATCTTTCTTTGGCCCGTATATTTTCCGCAGAACCTTATTTTCAAATACCCTAAAACGATTTTCTTCCGCTTTAGTGAGCGCCCAGGTTTCGCACCCATACAAGATTACCGGCATTATTATAGTCCTATATATCTTTATTTTGACATTTTTCGACAGTATCTTTGACTTAAGTAACCTGTTCACAGCGTAGAAGCAGGCATTACCCGAATGCAGTCTCTTATTAATCTCGGCTTTAATTTCGTTTCGATCATTTATAGTTGTACCTAAATATCTGAATTCGCTAACCTTTTCAAAAGTGAAATTTCCGACTCTGAGATCCCCTTCTGCTTCGCGAATGCCCAGTTTCTCCATGATCATATATTTCGTTTTCGATTCGCTCACTTCTAACCCCGTGTTTTTAGCCGCATTTATAAGGATTTCCACATTTCTCGCCACCGTTTCACCATTATCTCCCACTATATCCAAGTCATCCGCATAGCCTAAAATTTGCGTTGTTCCGTTGAGTGTTGCGCCTAGCTCGCTAGCCTGCATTTTTCTAACAACATGCTCTAGCGTCAGGTTAAAGAGTACCGTTGAAAGCCCGTCACCTTGCTTCAAACCGTCGCGTATCATGAACGATTCGGATACATTACCGCCTACTCAGACCGTTCCAGTGCTTCCGTTGAGACATATTTGAATTAATTTTACGAGTTTTTTTGGTACGCCAAGGAGCACTAGGATTTCATACATTTTGCTTCGTTTGACAGAGTCGTACGCTTTCTTAAAGTCCACAAATAGCTGGTGTATAGTTTCGCAATATTCCCACTTTTTCTCTAATAATTGTCTTATGGTAAACATTTGATCGCTCGTTGACCTGTTGCGCCGGAATCCACACTGATAATCTCCTATTATATCTTCCGCGAATGGTGTGAGTCTGGCCTGTATTACGTTTGACAGAACTTTGTAGCAGGTAGCTAAAAGTGAGATTCCCCGGTAGTTTTTGCAGTCTGTTTTATCTCCCGTTTTAAAGATCGGTATGATGATGGATTCTTTCCAATTTTCTGGTATTGTTTCATTTCTCCAAATAGCACATACTAGATAAAAAATTTTAGATGTAAGCGCGGTGCCTCCATATTTAAGTAGTTCAGCTGGTATAGAATCGTTTCCTGCGGCCTTATTGTTTTTTAGCTTTTTGATCGCGGCCTCTACTTCTTTGTAGGACGTTTTGTCCATATGGAGTTCAGCAGTGTGGATTTCGTCTCCCATTTCCTCGGAGTTTTCATGCACGTTTAATAACTTATCGAAATAATCTTTCCATAATTTCAATAGTTCATTTTCGCTTGTCACGAGGTTCCCGTCCTTATCTTTCATTAACTGCGATCTACTCTGAAAACCCTTCCTAATAGCGTTTATTCCTTTGTACATCTCGCGCGGGTTATTTTCCCTACTATTAGTTTCTATTTTTCTAATTTCATTTTTCTGATACTCGCGCTTCTTGTTTCTGTAAATCACACGTACTTGCTTTCTTATTTCATGGTATTCTTCTACGGCCCTACCGCTTTCATTGTGTACACTATCTAATTTAGCCTTCTTGCGCCTTTCAAACCAGAGTTCGCACTCTTCGTCAAACCATGGTTTGCTCTTCGGCCTTTTTTTCTTACCCAGTACTTTGTTCGCGGCCCCTTTTATAGTTTTTTCGATAGCCCCCCACAACCTGTTCGGATCGTCATCTACTCCCGTCTGTTCATCCGTTTCCTCGAGCGCCTGAAATCGGTTGCTAACTTCTACTTGGTACTTGATTCGCTCTATCCCGCTTCGTAGTTTTCCAATATCAAAGGTTTCTACTTTGTTCGCTCGCTTACTATTTTGACCGGCTACTAATCTGGCTCTTAATTTGGCCACTACTAGATAATGATCTGAGTCGCAATCCGCCCCCCAATAGGTCCTTACGTCGAGTACATTCGTGTGGCGCCTCTTATCAATAAGAAAATGATCGATTTGATTGTGCGTGGCCCCATCCGGCGATGTCCACGTTGCCTCGTGTTTATCCTTGTGCTTGAAGCACGTGGTCTTGACTATAAGATCTTTTGCGGCTGCGAAATTTATGACCATAATACCGTTATCATTGCTGGTTTCGTGCAGACTTTCTTTGACTATGGTGGGCCTAAACATTTCCTCTCTCCCTATTTTAGCATTGAAATCCCCCACTACTATTTTGGTGTCGTAAGACGCGAATTGGTCGATTAATTGCTCTAAAGTTTCATAATAAAGATTTTTGACTTCTTCCTCTTTGTCCTCCGTGGGACAGTGGACGTTAATAACCACGTAATTATACCACGCTCCTTCGATGATAATATACGAGAGTCGGTCATTCACGAAATTGCAACTGTTAACGGAATGTATGATGCTTTAGATAACAAGAAATCCGGTGCCTAGAGAATTCCCGCTCGCGCCCCCATATAAAAAGGTGAAGTTACCGGATCCTAGCATCGCGTTATCTTTCCATTGGGTTTCTTGTATTGCTACCAAATCTAAATTGTACCTCTTAGTTTCATTTATGATTTCCCGGAACGCGCCTGCTCTGTGTAGACTGCGTACATTCCAGGTTCCCACCCTTAAGTTTATTTTCGTTTTGGTTTGGTTTTGTTTTCTTTGAGCCATGACAGTAAGTTAAACCCGCGCGTTTCGGATCCTGTTCCGATCGCAGGTGAGTCCATCCGTCTAGGGGTGATAACCCTCATACCTCCCTAGAACTAAGTATGGGAGCTTTCTGACTTTGGCGAGGACATTGTCAACTCGTCGTCAGACACACTCGGTTTCATTCTCATATCCTAACGCCCCCCTGCAAGGCAGCGCGCCTTCGCTGGCTTCGTTGCCATGTAAGACCAGGTGGCGAATCATTCTACACATCCCCTCTCAGGGCAGTTGTCATCGCTCCCGCATCCTCCACGACAGCAGGATTTTTGGCCCATTTTTTGTTTGAAATGTGTGGTAAAAGAGATAGATTACAGAGTAAGGTAGAAGAAGAAAGTAAGATAGGAGATTTTGTATAGTGTTTGTAGTTGTTGCGGTGCTTGCGTAGTGTTTCTAGATGAATGCGTTCGCCAGTGCGGGCTCATCACACCCACGCCTGGGCCTATCGGCTGTCCGCGACTGCTTATTCGCTTTATTCGCAGCTAACCTCTTTCTCAGGGGTCGTTCCTCTATCCGCAACCTGAGGACGCGCTGTGTAGTGGTGATAGGCACCCACCCGTCCGCTCTGGACGACTACGCCCAGGACCCGCTTAGGGTAACGGCGTTGTAAAGGACCAATCACCATATCGATCAATTTTTGAAACGTTGCGCCCGCGTAAGATAAACCGAACGGCACTCTTCTCGGCACAGTGAAGGCCGTGATTGGCCGAGAAAATTCGCTCAGTAGTATATGGTGGTAGGCACTCCTGATGTCGATCGTCGATATGTATTTTGCCCTCCTCAATTTCCGCAATATATCATGCATGAAGGACAGAGGATACGCATCGGGCTTCGTCTGCGCGTTAACCTTGCGGTAGTCGACGCAGAACCTGTAGGTACCATTCTTTTTATTTACTATCACCACTGGGCTCGACCAACCACTATTAAATGGTTTGATTATCCCTTGATCTAGCATCTCCTTTACGTGTCGGTGCATTTCCTGTTCTATTTTCTCTGAGACCGGGTAGTTTTTTTGCTTTACGGTCTTGGCTGATTTAATAGCTATATGATGCTCGATGTCACACGTTAAGCCACAAGTGTCTCTTTGGCCTTGCAGAGATTCGTCTAGGAGACTCTCTAGCTCTTGGTGTCCCAACTCCGCGACATCGGCAATAGCGACCGATGATATTGCGGCTACACCAGCGTTCAAACCAGCTACTTCCAGATGTATTCTATCTTGGGTGCCCTTGAAATATAGTACGTCTTCATCTGGATCAAGTATCGCCCTAAACTTCTTCACGAAGTTCACACCTACATAACATTCGTCCTCTAGGTGTGGGATGATACCCACGCGTACGTCCCGCGTTTCTCCTGCGACTGTTATGGGGAGTCTCACGTGACCTACAAGTGGGCGGAATGATCCATCTGGTACTTTCACTCTTCCTGCATATTCGGTCGAGAGATCTTTCCCAAATGCGCTGGCTATCTGGAAGCCGACTGTCCCCATTACAGTGATGTACGCTCCATTGTCGTACAGGGCTCGTATAGTGAAATCTCCAATTTCTATCTGTAGCCACTAGCGAGTTTCATCTTCTTCCCTATATGTCCGCTTCTACGGTTGCATGGGCTCGGGTTCCACTTCGGTGGACTTTGAACCTAGAAGAGATGACCCGATCTCGTTGGTCTCATCTTCGGGATAAGACCTGGGGGTTGTGTTCGTGTGTCAGAGTCTATCGCCATCGCTTCAGCTTCGGTTATTTGCGCTGCCACAGAGATGATTTTTTCTTCCGTCGTCCCTTTTGGCTTAACCTTTCCTTCGGGTAAGGTTGTACTCGTCCTTCTGGACTATGTGTTGGTCTCCGCTGACTTTCGTTCTCTTTCCTCTCTTCCGAGAAATTTGAGATTAGTTGCCCGTCTTTTACGATCTCGCGTTGACGTGGCTGGACATCTGTTCTCCCCTTTGGCACTTCTTGTCCTACTGGGGTTGGGGCCGCAGAGACCGTGCATCCTTCTGGATCAGTCGTGAGTCTCTTTGTTGGAGCTGTTTCCTCTCCTTTTCCTGAGAGGATAGAGCTCTGACGCACCCCCCCCCCCCATTCGACTTCGCCTTCAGGCGAGAGGTCGCTTTTGGCGCTTGTTGATGTCCACATCCCCCATCGTTACTTCGGCTTCGATGAAGATTGTCGCTGCGGGGACCGTTGTGGATTTAGAAATGGCTCCGGTCCTTAATCGTCATTCTTCTTTTCGTTTCCCGAGCATTTGGGGCAATATTTTTTCATGAAGCCCAATTCTCCACAGCCATAACACTTTAACGGATGGGTTGGATCAAACCGTTGCTTGGGCCCTTCCGATGATGCGCCAGGGCACTTCGACCGGTGTTGCTCTCCCCCTTTCCTAGGAGGAGATTTGCTTTGCTGTCTGGAGTTTGATGACCTCTTGAGGCTTCTATATCCCCCCTTCCCTTGCGTCTTTCTGGACTGAGAGTTCTCGATCATGCTCGACTGTTGGAGATGTTTCAATTTCTCATCCAACATCTTGGCGAACATGGCCGTGAAGTCTGGCATTACCGGATTTGCTTCCTCTATCGACACAGCAGAAATTTCGGTTTTCTGCTTCTTTTGTCCGAGTGTTGGTTTGTAAGCCAACTCGGGAAGCAGCGACGCTTCTGGTGCTGGTGGCAGACGGTACACTATTTCTTGTTCCAACGTTTACTCTGCGTCCGTTGCCGCGTCTAGCAGCGTTTCTACGCTTGTGACGTCGGTCCTCCTGACCAGCTTCTGCAGATCTGATCGCATATTTCGGTGCAACAGGTCTAGTTCGTACGTCTCCTCCAGCTGTGGGGATAGCTTATTCATAATCCTTATCAGGCATGTGTGGTAGTCTCGTATCATTTCATCAGGACCTTGCGTCCAAATATATGCCTCGTTCCGCAGCCTCTATTGATATTGGCAACTGGTGCCATACCTATGTCTGGTCGAAGTTGTGAAATCTCTCCAAGTTCTCCATTTCATCTTGTTATTTCGATACTAGGTCGCTGCTGTATCTGTGAACAGTTGTGCGAGTACTGCCAGGAGTTCTTCGTCCGATAGGTTGGCCAGTGTGTTGCAATCTTCGATTATGGCGAGGAAAACATCAATGCTCTGGTCTTCCTTGCCAGAGAATTTGATGTTACATTTTCTAACCACTTGAACAACATCTCGTGGGTTGCCACCATACCTTGTCGTTTGGCCGAGGGTCTCCGACCAGGATCTTGGGCTTGACGATGGTCTCGTCGGCCCTCGCCAGGTGTGTTGAAGTGTCTTTGGTTGGCCCTTGAGCGGTCTGCCGAGTGATCTGGGCTCGCTTTGTCTCTCGGCCGCTCGTCGCTAGGCCTATTTTCTCTTCGTTTCTCGGTTGTGTGATTCTGCCGCCTATCGCCGGTTGTTGTAGTCCTTCAATTATCTCCCCCCCCCCCCCCCAGGCGTTATTTCGCCGTAGGTGGGTGTGCCGATCTACCCTCACTGTCGTCTATTTGTGTGTCTTCAAATAGCGTGTATGTGTCTTGGAAATTTGCCGATCGCCGATTATTTTCATGCCTCGTACTGGACAGGAATTGATCTTTCTTCCGGTTTTCGACCTACTGTTTGAGAGATATCGTTTCCTGAATTAATCCCGCTAGTGTAAAAGATATATCTTTTAGTATTTTGAAGGCATTTCCTTTCGCTGTTAAGTACACAATGCCCGCATTACTTTTCTTTTCTATTATATTTTTATTATTATTTTTTTCTAGAGTCACTTAGTAGTCTACAGTCACTATTGGATGTTTATCACCCGAATATCTGAATATATTTAATTTTTTGCCTGTTACTAAAAACGCATGCGCACTCTGAATGGTAGGTACTTGTGGAGCTTTCGAAAATCTCTTCTTAAGATGACGCTGAATATTATTATGATCCTTCTCGCTATAATAGTGAATCTTGAGATTCTGGAATTTTTCTTTCGTGTAATTAAATAAAACTGTTGAATCTAGTATGGTTTCATTTGAAGTGACTTGAAGACTTGCGCGCGACGCTTCTCTTTTAAACATAGTTCCAATCCCATTGCATGCTCCCTTGCTGTGAGCAGTTGTATAGCGATGCTATTTGGCTATGATACCAAAGTCAATTTTATGGTTTACGAGGTTGCACATTTGGTATCTATTTTTATAGTGCTGTTTGGCACCATCGCTCAGGTAAATAATTCTCTCAATTTTTGGGAACAATTTCTTTATTTCAGAAATCAGAATTCGTTGCATAACATAAACGCCTTTAGTATCATGAGTTGTGCTATCTGATAGCAGACGACTGTGCTATACCTCTTCTTTATAAAACATCAACTAAGTAATCTGCAAATTGTTTGATCTTAGGGCATAATTCGCACTTTTTGAGATAACATGCATCTTTCTGTTGTTTACACACTATTAATGAAAAGCAATCCTTGTAATGTGATAGTGGTTTATCTAAATCACTCGTGTTCCTTTTTATATTAACAGCATCAAAATATTTTTAAAATTCTCGTGTATCGTACAAACGCACACAGTGTGTGTACCTTTTGCACCTGCCAAGATACACCGCTTTGGTCGGAGTTGTGATAACTTAGTAATTCCATATGGAATGATTTTATATCACATAATAAGAGCCGCTGTTGTACTTCTTGTTTCTCTCCAACAATGTTTACACTGATAGCCTCATTTTTATTAGGCATTACTCTACTATTAATATCAGCTTCATAAAATTGTTCTACTTTTGTCACAGTATCTTCTGGTAACGTTTTCCCAGGTTTTGAAGTTGGCATTGCAAATACACCCTCTAGTAGCCTTAGCTGATCTTACCATTTCTTCAGAAGTGTCAAATTTTAAATCTAGTTGCCGAACACTCCAGCATTCAAGAGCAGTTGTAAGAACAGAAGTCTTAAGGGATTAGTATTATCTAAAGAAGCAAATTTATTCTTCAATCCATTTAACAGTTCTTCCAGATGATCTTCCCTGAATAGGCATTCTCTTTTGGGAGGAGAAGGATCACAATTGCTATCAGAGTCCTACAACTGAATCTCATTCTCAATATTATGGGACTATGTAAAATTGAATTCCTTTCTGCATTTGGAACAAATTTTTGCAAGTAACGGCAAATTCGGAAATTTATCAAGAATATTTTTAGTAATCAGTCCTAAATCCTCCTTTGCCAACATGTCCATTATGACCGAATGGATTGCTGCATATGTTTGATATAATTGAATCGGTACATGTCGGTGTATTCTTAATAGTAGACATAATGAAACTCACTCAGAGAATTTTAACTTCAAATGTAATAAAAATAAATAATTTACCGTTGGCCTGACACTCAAACGTGATCTCTAACATGGCAACATTTGTAGCACGAAAAAGTTCGGTAAAAATCCATGGATTAGTATATTATTATATGCTTTTTGGAACGCTACTCCGCCAGTGAGTATGAAAACTGGTGGCGCCGCCGCCTAGCGGCCCAATTAACAGCAAAACTAAAGCCATATTTGGAATCAGCGTACCAAATACAAGAGGAACAATTTAAGACCAGCATGACCAAAATTAATGCAGCGCTTGAATCTGTAGGTTACGCGCACGTAAAAAATGTTCATAGAGCACGGCACGCTCCGATCAAATTTAAATAAAAAGATCTTGCACCTCGCGAGTTTTTTTATAAATCATTCCTGGGATATCTTCCGATGATTTTAAGCCTAAAATGAAAATAATCCCTAGAGGGATTTTCAAATAAACTCGATATTTGATCATTTTCGTAGATTATCGTGACTATTTTCTATATTGCATCTTGTATTTAGATTACTTAGGTTTTAAAAATATATTTCAACATCAGAAATAAGTTTATAAATGCTAAATAGGTATTAAAAATTTTAAATTCATAAAAATTTTCAAAACCGTATTCGAATTTTCAAACTTTGCGATCATTTTATTACATTAAAAAAATATCTTTATTATGTACAATAATTAAAATGAATGTAAACTATTATATTTACATAAAGCACGTTGCAACCTCTCTGCATATTCTGGATGGTTCTTAAAAACTTTATATTTCTCCCACACAGATTTGAAATCAGCATGGACAGATTCCATAGCCTGTTCACTATAAAATCCAAGTCCCGTCTGAACTTCTTCGCAAAAGTCAGGCACATGAAAATATACTGTATGAATTTTGGGCGTTATTGGTACATTTAAATGTAAATAACTTTGCTTGAAGGCATTAATCTTATCTTTGAAAGATGGGTCAAGATTTTTTCCAATGCAGGCATGTACAACATTTTTTAAGTACTCAAAAGCATTTACATATTTCAAACATCCCAAATTGTGATTTCGTGAACGCAGGAAATCAAGTTTGTCTAATAATATCTTGCACGAATTGCCATTAAAACTTGTATTACCCTGACGTATATCACGAGTGACATGGCATGATTGTGCCCATAGAAGAGCGTCTTTCACGAATTCAGCCAATAAGTGTCTATACAATGTATTTACTACACCTAGCATCAAATGAAGTTCAGGTGGAGGTATTATCTGAAGAAATGTTTTGTCTACATCAGTTCATAAAAGAGGCGGATGAATACAATTTTTATGATTCTTTGCATCTTTTTTGACAGATCCGGTTTGATGCCAGTTTATATAATTTTGAAACGTATTATTTATTGTCCTCGGTATTCCGCAGCTACTTAAATCATTTTTCGATGCGAAACACCAAGTGCAGGGGTAAAAGCTGCTATGCGACATGATGCCAACCATAATATTAGCAAGTTTTAAATCTGTCGCAATAGTTCCCTGAAAGTTATTTATTTTTATTGCAGACCACAGCTGCGATACATTTTCATAATTTTCTTGAGAACTGTTTGCTAATGCTAGTATCAATAATTTGTTAAAACCTGAATCTTTAATCCGTTTAGCAGAAATACCATCTTCGAACTTTTGCCGGTGTTTATTTAGCTTTTCATTTTCTGAAGTAGATTGAATGGATAAACATATCTTCAGAAAACCCCCTCCCCCGTCAATACCAAACTTCAAGTGAAATTCAGACAATGAGCGTTTTTCTTTAATGTGTTCTATTAAACCATCAAGATTTGTGCAGTAAGCGAATGTTTCGGCTGCAACTGAAACTTTATCAGCCTTGACGTGAACAAAGTCAAAGTTTTTAGTACCAAAATAATCATCAACACAGTGACTTTTAATTGATAGTTATTTTTTCAAATGCGTTTACACGACCGTAGCATTTTTCGTAGCTACTCGTAAAGCTGTAGCAATAGCAAGTGTCTTCGTTTGGCTCAAATGTAAACTCGTCTGGATTTTTAAAAAATCGTCTGCAGAAAAAAGCTCAGGTTTGTTTAAAGCTTTGTTATTTTGTGAACCAATAGCAACTTTAAGAGACTTACCGCGTGTTTGAGAAAGTGATAGAGTTGTAGTATTTTGTGTATTTTCTGTAATCATTTTGCGTTTAAGCAAAGACGAAATTACTTGATCTGTAGCTCTTGGGCTTGTTTGCATAATGTTTTCAGTCAAATTCTCCAAGCGTACGGTAAAGTTACATTTATGAGATTTTCCTTTTCCCTACACCGGCTTTCAACGGAAGGTGATTTTCTTTCATCTAGATTAAAATTGTATTATTATATTGTAGTTATTATAACTAGAAAAAGATATGTTTTAATAACTTACTTGGAACTTTTATATTTGTCACATCAACAAGTATTCCATGTCGCTGAGGCATAACATTATTCTTTGCAAAGTTTAAAAATTTTCCAGGAGGGTGTTTTCTCGCAAGCTCACAAATATGACAAGCACATAAAACATCGTCGCTTGATCTAGTAGATTTCTTCAAAGGTTGAAGATCAGAAAATTTTGGTAGCTTCACACTTATATCTTCATCGTTTCTAATTCTGTATAAATCTCTTTTGCAACTACTGCATAGAACGAGAGGTAATCGGTCATCACTAGTATCGTACTCAAACTGTTTTTCAACAGGTACTTTTAATTCTCTTTTTACAGGAATCATTACTGTAGTTTTTCCAGAGCAAAGTAAACAAATTTGATGACGATTTTAATCGTGTGTTCTTGCCTTCGGCATTTTTACTAACCGTAAAATCAGCATAAGTTTATTTATTGCAGCCATGGCAACGGAATACCAAATTTATCCTCGATGAAAGAAAAAAAAAATATTTTATATATAGAAAGAAAAATATTTGAAATAAGAAGTTAAAAAATTTAATTATTGAGCAGTATTTAAAAAAATTTATATGAATTTTAAAAGTTTAATGAGTATTAAGAATTTATAAACTTAGTTCTAATATTGAAATATATTTTTAAAGCCTAAGAAATCTAAATACAAGATGCAATATAGAAAATAGTCACGATAACCTACGAAAATGATCAAATATCGAGTTTATTTGAAAATCCCTCTAGGGATTATTTTCATTTTAGGCTTAAAATCATCGGAAGATATCCCAGGAATGATTTATAAAAAAACTCGCGAGGTGCAAGATCTTTTTATTTAAACTTGATCGGAGCGCGCCGTGAGACTCATATCTCCCTCTGTAAGGGGGGGGGGGGGATGTCATCAAGGATGATGTTTGTAAGAAATTTATTCAACTTTAAGGATCTACTCATACTTATATTCTAATTATTTTCCTATTATTTTTACAAATGGATATCTTCAGAAAAGTTGTATAGGTATTCTACCCGCTTGGGACTTTTCGATCCCATGCAAACCCTTAAAGTCCTAGAAAAAATGGTTTTAAGCACTCAAACCATCGCACCAAAAATCATAAATGTAGCTTTTTTCGACACAAAATTGATTGATAAGGTCGCAAATTGGGCAAAAAGCAATATTCTATGAATAAAATCAAAATAATATGTAATATTGATTAAAAAACTATTAAAATAATAAATGAAGGTTTCGGTTACCGAATTCTGAATTTTGTAGCAGTATTCTCCGCGATATCGCAAGCTCTTGTATGTAAAAAATGCAAATCCGATGTAACGTTCACCGAAACTGGAAAGCGAAGCTTGGGTTTCAAAATTGTGATTTCCTGTACAAACTGTGATCAGATTACTATTCCTAGTTGTCCATTTATTGAGAAAGGATATGATATTAATCTCAGAATTGTTCTTGCCATGCGATTACTAGGAATAGGATTGAATGGCATTATAAAGTTTTGCGCCTTCATGGATCTCCCGCGGCCAATTTTTCAATCGTTTTACGATACAGTTGTTAAGAAAATTGCTATTGAAGCAGAAGCTGTTTGTAAGCTCAGTATGAAAACTGCAGCTAAAAAAGAACGAGAAAAAACTGACGAAAGATGCCCGCGCGGAGAAACTTCATGGTGCTCTTGGCAAAAGGTTCAAGCTACCGAAGAAGATTTTGTACATAAACCACCTCTCTCTGAAGAAGTTTATCAAGCGATTTCGCCAATTTATAAAGAGTTAAGCAGTAACTATCTACTTACACGTTGCTTAGGCGGCTTCACACAAAATTGGTGCGCCCGCGGAGCACCTTCAAAAAAATCTTTTTCCGCAGATCTGCTGTAGCGCCGCCATTTTGTACAAAAATCATAATAAAAATTTTTTTTTTCATACATCAATATGTGTTAAATGAACCATCTAAATATGAATACTATTCCTTTTCCCATAATCCCAGAATAAATTGTCAAAATTAGGCCTTTCTTTCGGCCTATAGTGTTATCCCTTAATCAAAGTTTCGAATTACGACTTTTTACTTTTAAAACTTTATTTGTACCAGGAATCTTCAATTAAATTTTCAAGAAATTTCATTATCCATAGTACAAAAGAATGGGTTAAAAAATATACTATGTGTTTAATTAATTTATCTAGAGGTGAAAGGTAGCTTTTATTTAAAATCTCTTAAAAATTTAATCAGGTATAGGTTTTACAAATTCAAAGAGAATATTGAACCAGTTAAAAAATAGAATTTATTACAGGCATCTGTATTACCCACTTTTTTATTTTAAATAGTTGTTCGGGCCGTATGCACTTGCAGCGGCCCTATTATATTTCATATTTTCGCGCGCACTGTGTTTCTCTCTCGCGCAAGATTTGAAGTGCTCGCTCGCATGATTTCTTACGAGAAAAGACACAGGTGCGCGCTTTCTCCTACTTTCTTCCTTCCTGATTTCGGCGAAGCGAGATCCAAACTAATTGTTCTCACTGAATTCACTCTCTTCCGGCTTGACCGCTACTATGGAAAGCTCGGTACGCGTCTCGCGACGCCTTTTCTCGCGACCGCCCGTTATGGTTTCTTATACACTAACATTTACATTTTATTATCAATAACTATTTATTAGTTGGGGCCTGCGGCGGCTCAGTCGGTAGAGTGTCGGATTCCCACGCTGGTGACCCGAGTTCGAATCCTAGTCTCTGCCGATTGATACAAGCACCTGTGTAAAAATTACATGTGCTTTGTTTACAAACACACCACAGACCCCCGTGGTCGATTAGCACCACTAGAAAGCACAAACATGGCGACGTTAAAAAAAAAAAAAAACTATTTATTATCACTAAGTTATTATATATTGAACTAGGCGAACTCAGTGCACACGAAATCAGACGCAACGGTGGTCTAGCGCTAGAGTGGCAGTCCCAGAACTTAAAGGATCCGGGTTCAAATCCAACCAACAATTTTTCTGAAGTTTTTTTAATTTATTTTTCAATTGCATCTCTTCCAGTAAACTGTACACTGAAAGAAGTTTGGCTATCAGAAAGCACCAAAGTTTATACGTTTCATACGTCCAATTAGTGTTGAACTCTGAAAATACCAGAATGGGAGTCCTAAAGATCCATAATAGTAGTATACAACTTCAATGATTGTTCGTGCTCTCATACTTCCAAAGTTGACTCGCTATACTCCCAAAAATAGTATCGATAGAGTTCAATGGAACATTGAGCTCTCGAAGCCTCAGAGATAGGCGCGTGAATAGACCAAACGATGGGAGTCTGAGACGCCCATCCGCCTCGAGCGTTGAGCGACCCAACACAGTGGAGCTGCCGTGCGTCGTTTGAACTGGCGGCGGCCGGCTCTACTCGCCAGCTGCGGAAACTCTCTTTTGCCGGCTGGGTCGGGGTTCAAATCCACTCTCCCGAACTTTTTTTTTTTTTTTTTAATTAAGTATTATTTAAGTATATCGTTAAACAGTTGATTAAACGTAAAAATTAATGTTATTGAGACTTTTTAAAGATAAATTAGTATTTATGTAAGTGTTAATATACTGCTTTTATATACATTTTTGCTTCAACATAATTTTTTAAATATAATACACCATAGAATAAGAAAATAAATAAGATTTTCCTTGTAATTGCAAAAATCAAAGTGAATCCTATTTAGATTATACAGATGTGTTCGTTAAGTCATGAAAATATTTTATAAATTTTTTGAAGATAACATTCAATGTAAGATAATAAAAGTTTATTTCTCTTTAATATAGCATTATTGAAGAGTTAAAAGGAATGTTTCTATTTAATTTATATGCATCTATATGAAATATATAACGGAAGGTGAGATGGCCTGTACCTATACCCTTATTATCAAGAACGGTACCATTAATTATTATTGTTAATGTTAATATGATATTAACATTAGTAATTATTATAAGCAAAATAAATTAGTTAATACATTTAGGATATAAAAAAACGTAGTATTAATTAAAAGTTAGTTTTTTATAAGAAATCATTTAATTAATTATTTAATTATTGCGGAAATGATTCGGTTTTATATTTGTTAACTAAGATGACACGGCGGGGCCAACGTAATGGCTAAGAACGCGCGCGTGTGCATATGCACACACGAGCGCGCAGACATACGAAAGCGTGTTCAGCGAGGAGCAACGAATTCGCGAATATTGGAAGAGTGGGGATTCGCGAATATCGTGAGAAGGAGGACGGGAGCGAGAGAGATGGAGAGAGTGGGCTCGGGTATATATCGGCGACGCACAGCCGAGGAAGCACTGAGTTTTCTCTGACCTCTCAAGCCGTGGCTAGCCAGCGAGCAGGCCTCGCGCTCGGGATACTAGGGTGAACTCGGGCCGCTTCTTGTGGTGAACACACGGTGATGTGGCGAATCCTTACCTATCTACCGCGTGTAATCTCTCTCTTTCGCTTCCCTCTATCGTAACTCCACTCCTCTTTAATTGTACTTTTACCCTCAATAAAAAACCAAGTTTCACACTAATAATTATAACTCATTTTTCCCCGCCTCCACCTATTATTCGGGTGCGCCGGACGTCCTTCAGTAGCCACTGGAGGGGGAAACGCGCTAACGAATTTCATAAAAGGCATAGCTCGGGGCGGCCAACGCGCTGCCCGAGACTACGTCTTCAGGGTTTTACCCGAAAAAAGCGCGCTGGTGCCTTTCTCGGGGTTTTGACTGCTTGCCCGGCGGAGAGCTAACGCGCCCTCCTGCTGGTTCGAGTTAGCATACCAAAACCCAAAGCACAGTTGCACTTCTGCAGCTCCGACCTCGGCGGCTGCAGGAGCGTAACTATCAGGGGGAATCCAGGAAGAGGTTGTTTCTCGCGCACTTCTTCGGGTCCGTACGCGAACCGCGTGTAACAAAAACACAACTGGAAAACGAACTCTCCTACGTTGGAGCAGAAGAACGGCTTAAGTCCGTCACATTGGCGCCCGAACAGGGACTCGAGGAAAAAAACACGTAGAAACAGCCTTAAATGATTCCGGAATGGGACGGGACGTTCACAGAAACGCGTATACATTCGCGTATTACAGACACGCAAAAATTGATGAATCGGTTAATTAAGATTGATGAGGAGAGATGGGGAACGATATTAAGTCTTGACGAGGAAGTACGAAATTTAAAAACAGAGAATGATAATTTAAAGAATAAAATTGCACATCAGCGTCAAGACATGCAAAATCTATGGAAGTCGTTAGATGAGGCGATACAAGTTGTCAACAAATTAACGATAAAAACCGAAAAATTGAGTGGCCATCTGGGAATAGTTACAGGAAAAATGATAACAAAATTCGGGAAATTCGAAAAAATACAGCAGGAACAAGATGATAAGATCATTGAGCTCACGCGCCGTATAAATTCGTTAAAAATTGAATAAATTTAATGAAGGGAAAGTTCAATCCATTTTTTGCAAAACGAGCGAAAATTTAAATGATAGATGAAAAATTAGGTCATTAAAATTATAATTTCTGGCGGATATTTATATTAATAAAAATATATTATTTATAAAAATAAAATATTTTACAAGTATTTTTTTTATTAATATTTTTTCTTATAAAAAAAATACAAAATGCCGCAAAATAAAAGGTTATCGGGGGCGTTTATGACAGACATCGAGACGACAGCTCCCGTGGAGAGTCTCGATGATGAGCAACGTAAGCACCGCGATTGGGAAAAGGCAGTTTCCGAGGAATTAAAATGCCTAGATGAGAGACAGGACGAATTAGAAAGTAAAATTACTAATTTAGTTAAAACTCCGGATGGACTAGAGTCACCTCCTTTAAATACTTCACGTATTGAAGCGATAAATACCGATTTAGTTGCACGCATAAATGCACTGTCAGACTTGTTAAAAAAAACCCAAGACGCGAGCACCGCAGAAACGCAGCGGGGCGCGAAACTAGAAGCGGCCGTGAAAGCCTTAGAAAATCGTGTCAAAATACTGGAAACGGAAAATGATAATTTAATAACGGAAAATACAGAGTTATATTCAAATTACGAGAAGTTGAGTAAACAATTTGAAGATAGTGATAGCGGGGGAGAATTGAAAAAATACTTAATCGCGCGATTAGATGAGGTATATGAGAAAAACGAACAGGCGGTTAAAAAACTCGAAAATTCGATCAACAAACACAATGCGGGGCGTGCCAGTTCGGCAGGGACCAGCGGAAGTGAAGCATCGAGAAAAATAAAATTAAATATACCTAAATTTAAGGGGTTACCCTCGGAAAGACCGATGAAATTTATATTTGAGTTAGAAAACTATTTTACATTAATACGGCCGGATGCCGATGAAACACTATGTGTAATTTCGCAGGCACTAATAGACGATGCTCATAACTGGTGGTACCTGCAGGAGGGCCAAATAAAAGATTACGGCGATTTTTTAAACAAATTCAAAGAGAGGTACTGGAATTCGAATATGCGACGAGTGGCGAAAAGAAAAGTAGAGTTCGGGCAGTGGTATGCTTCAGCGTCCATGAATCGCGTAAATTACGCGATTTATATCCTGGGATTAACGAAAGAACTTGAACTCGAATTATCCGAGGAAGACCTGGTATTAAAAATCGGCGAGCATTTTGAGAGGAGTATCAGGTTAGCTATAGCAGGGCAAAGGGTAAAAGATAAAAATAGTCTATTGAAAATACTAGCAGAATACGACAGCGATGATCAACGCACAAAAGGCGACCGCGCGCCCGTTAACACGGTAGAAACAAAAAAATTCACGAGTAACGCGCCGAGCCAATCCGCGGCTCCTGTTGCAAATACGGAAGGTAAAAAACCTTGGCAAACGAAAAATATAAGTGACATGCAAAATGCGAAACCAACCGAAAGTCAAAGAACCGGGAATAATACGTATAAAAATCCTAAAAAATGGGAAAACAATCAAACCAATAAGTGGAGAGATAAGAAAGATCAATCGGACATAAACGTGTTCGATATAGATATCAGCGATGTTCGAACCCCGGGAAACGGGGATTAGTTGCGTCACGTAATTCGGATCTAAAAGTAAAAAATAGACGGGGCGCAACTGAGCACTTAAATGTAGCTTCTATAATAGAAGACCCGCGGGAAACATTATTATACGATGTAGAACCCGCTGGAGAAAATGCCGAAACTACGTGTTGTCCGGAAATCAATATAAGCGTATACGGAAACGAAGTAAAAGCGTTAATCGACACGGGGAGTGAAGTCACGGCGATTTCAGAAGAATTTTATTACGCAAATATTGATAAACTTAAAGAATGCCCTACACTACCTATAAGTGGAAAAGTCATTAAAGGCGCGACGGGGGCAAAATCGGCGAGATTAAAGTTCCAAATACTGCTAACTATAACTATCGGAGGATTAGAGGCAAAATTAATAATTTTAGTAGTGCCAAAATTGGTAAAACCGTGTATCATCGGGTATGACTCAATAAAAGCGTTAAAAATGCTAATTGACACGGTAAATCAAAACTTATTATTTCAAGTAAATCAGAAAGACGGTGTTATCGGTTACGCAGATAGGCGGTTCGCGTCGAACGAATATACGTCTCTGTGCATCGAGCATGCAAATGAGTACCTCGAAAATGAGGTAGATCTCAGGAATCACTTCGACGAGGACGAAGGAAAAGGTGCGGAATCCCGCGAAGAATCGTACGATATCTCAGTAGAAGAAATCGACGATAAAGTAAATTTATGTGAAAATCTAAATGAATCGCAAAAAACGAAATTAAAAGAATTACTTGTAAAATATAAAAAAGTGTTTGAAAAAAAACCCGGTTTGCTAACTACCTATGAGCACGAGCTAATTTTGAAGGACGATACACCCTTCTATACTAAGCCCTATCCTATACCACTAGCATATCGCGAGCATGTAAAAAAGGAAATAAACCGAATGTTGGAATTAGGAATCATTAGGCGCTCGACCAGCCCGTATATTAACCCAGTAGCCGTAGTTAAAAAAAAGGACGGTTCTGTGCGATTATGTTTAGACGCTCGAAAACTGAACGCGCGGCTTATTGATGATTACGAGGGGCCGCCAGGCGTTGAGGAGGTATTGCAAAGATGCGCGGGAAAGCCGATAACAAGTACCTCAGACTTCACGTGTAGTTATTGGCAGGTAAAGCTCGCGGAGTGGTGCAAAAAATATACGGTTTTTAAGTGTGATAATCACATTTATGAGCATAACGTGGTACCATTTGGGATAAAAACTAGCGGATCAGCCTTAATTAGAGGACTAGATCAAACAACGTCAGATTTTGACGAATTTTTAGTATTGTTTGTGGACGACATGGTGATAAAATCAAAAAATTTCGAAACACACCTGTCGCACTTAGCTGCGCTGTATGAAAGACTCTTAGCCCATAATCTAAGATTAAATTTTAAAAAATCAAACTTTATGTGCGAGGAAATCGAATTTCTAGGCCACTTTATATCAGCACACGGAATCAGGCCGGATCCCGAGAAAATAAAAACAATAAAAAATTTTAAAAGACCCCGTAATGTAAAGGAGTTACAGAGTTTTCTGGGGTTTGTCAATTTTTACACTAAATTCGTAAAAAATTATTCGCACCACACAAAACCTTTGATTGAGCTGCTTAAAAAGGGTTCATTTTTTGATTGGACCGCAGTGCAACAAAGAGCTTTTAACAATATAAAAGAAATGTTTGATGAAAACATTATTTTAAAATACGCAGACCCGAAACGGCCTTACATACTTTCCACCGACTCTTCGGATTTTGCGTGCGCCGCGGCACTATCGCAATTAAATGACGAGGGTGAAGAAGAAGTCGTGTGTTTTGTAAGTAGAACTTTAAAAGGGAGCGAGGGCGCATACTTTACCACTGAGAAAGAAATGGTTGCATTAGTATGGGCATTAAAGAGATTGGACACGTTTTTACGGGGGGCAATAAATATTTACGTGAGGACAGATCATGAAGCTCTGGCCTTTTTAAAAACATGCAAGTACCGTAATGCCAGGTTACAAAGATGGAATTTAGCTATACAAGACCTTAATATCGACCCGGAATATATACCGGGCAAAGAAAACGTCGTCGCGGACTATCTAAGCCGCGTCACCGATTTAGAGCCGAACCGCGCGGAAAAAACTGAAATAATTATAGCCGCAGTGGTACAACAAAAGCCAAGCCCGGCGTTAATCAATTTGTGTAAAAATATGGATAAATTACAAAGAAGTGAGCCATACGCGTCTCAGATTATGGAAAAACTAAGGGCTGGGGACGCTAAAATAAAAAAGAAATTCGAAATTCGAGAAAATATATTATATAGAATTATGATTAATTGTGCAAAAATATATATACCAGAGGGGAACTTAAAACCACTTGTAACGGAGGTACACGTGATATATGGACATGTGGGGCCGCGAAAAGTATATAAAATAATTTTAGAGCATTTTTACTCACGAAATTTACGAAAAAGGGTAGCTGAAATACTAAAAACGTGTGATACATGCCAAAAAACTAAATATTTAACGCAGCGATATGACGAAATCACGCAACCTATATTAACTAATAAACCGCGAGAAATGTTATCGATAGACTTTTTTGGTCCCTTACCCGTGTCGAGAGGTGGTGTAAAATACATTTTAACTACTATAGACGTATTCAGTAAATACGTAGTATTTTATCCTCTAAAAAAGGCGAACACGACAGCGGTAATTAGAAAATTAATGAATGATTACATACCAACTTATGGGAAACCGGAGGCAATAATATCAGACCATGGGACGCAGTTTACGAGCAAAAAATGGATTGATACATTAAAAAACGAGGGGATACGCATAATATATTCATCTATCAGACACCCTCAAAGTAACATAATCGAGCGTGTACACCGAGAATTGGCAAGGTTTTTACGCACTTTCGTAAAGGATAAACACGGCGGGTGGGCTCTGTATATTCGAAAAATTCAAAACATTATAAATGAAATCCCTCATGAAACGACGAACCAGCCACCTATCTTATTGCATATGGGCCATAAGCCAACAAGGATATGGGAAAAATATTTAAAAATACCAGAAGAGGACAACGATGTGTCCCGCGACAATAGAATATCACTGGCTCGCGACTATGCGCACAAATTCTTAAAGAATAGAGCAGCGAAACGGAATGCGAATAAAACACACTTTAAATTTAAAGACGGCGACAAAGTGTTAGTGAAAGCTTTAAACGTATCGGATGCGGAGAACGGCAAAATAGCAAAATTTTTTTATGTTTTTGAAGGGCCATTTATCGTGCAACAAGACGTGGGAATCGATACGTATTTACTTTACGACCCGGTATTAAAAAAGAACGGGGAAAATTTCACTTGGCAAATTTAAAACCGTATTACAGTGAGTAAGTAATCAAAAGAAAAATCTATTATTGAAACAAAAAATTGACAAATTAGATAAACTAGAATAAACTTTTATAGTATAAACTTGTTTTTGTTCACACGAAAATAATCATAAATTGGGCAAGTGAAATTTGATACCGTTAGGGTATTCTCTCTCTGGCGCTGTCAAATAAAATTTTCAAATTTTTTTTCAAAAATTCAAACTTTTTTTGGGGGGCAGTAGGGAGAGAGAAACACACAATAGAATAGAACAGGCTTAAGAGTTTATAAATTTTAGATTTAAACTCTTTATTTAAACAAATGTAAAAGAGCATAACATGTAATTAAGCGAAAAACAAAAACACATATGTAAAAACGAAATGTAATTATTTAAATAATGCAGAACAGAACATTATAAACAAAAAGAGGCACCGTGAAATCGGCCCAATACATAATTAAGGTATATGCATTATTAAAATAAATTAAGTAAACAAAGAGACACTTGAACCATAAAATAATAGAATACAATAATTCAATGAGTGCACGTATATATTGGACACCACGTGTATACACGTATACGTGCAAACATCAATTAAAACAAATTATAAAATTAAAAATAAAAGAGGCACCGTGAAATCGGCCCAAAGAAAAAAGAATATGGTTCAAAATACTCTAAGAAAGCAATGTAGCGAGAAAGAATAGAATTAAAAGGTAGATAGAGATAGGGACAAGAAGAGAGCCAAATCGAAGAAACATGCGATGTTTTCGGAGAAACACAAGCAGGGAGGACCGCAGGTCCGGTACGCGCATGGGAGAATTGAAACGTAAACAAGGAGCTGGCACGTGTGCGAAAATTCGGCAGAAGGGAGGGGGAAAGCCGAGGTGACGAGTCAAGGTGCAAGACAAAAGGACCTCACAGTCGATTTTGATCGAGCATCGTGTGCGAAACCCGAAACGCGACCCGCGACGCAGCGACGAGTACCGAAAGGCACGTGCGATTCGGTATGTGCGATCAGGAGACGGTCGTGTGCGAAAGAGACCTAGCGCTGGGAAGCGGGTACCATAGGACGGTGCCATATAAACGACACGCATCTCCTGCGTACGCTTTAAATGCGCAAGGAAGGGAGGATTCCAGCGAGCCGAGGGACTTGCTCGATGGAACCCACCCGGAGGGCCAAAAGAGGACAAGCGGCTGGGCCCGGACACAATGTCGAAGCAGAAGGGAACGCAGGTGGCCGGAGACATGGAGAAATCCATACGGAAACACCGAGGGTGGGTGTTTTTTGGAAGCGCGCAAGCTCGGCGACCCGGAGCTTCACCAAGGAAGCCCGAATTTTACGGGACCACTCCAACAGACATCGAGCTGACACCCGACCCGGAACCAACGCAAGCCCTAAAGAAGGGCCGAAAGAGGAAAAGGGGAATAACGCATTTACTACCATCTCCCACTGCGCTAAGCGACATGGAGAAAATCGCAACGGCCCAAAAGGCCTTACCAAGTCTAAGCGACGGCGAGGAATACGAGCCCCGACCCATAGACCAGCTAGAAGACAGTTCCTGGAAACTGCAGGCACGCCAAAACATCATAGCGAGGCAAAAGGCCAGGGAGGGACAGAGCGATGTCCAGGAGGGAAGTTCAACCGATAACCCCGAGCAAAACCCAATCTCAATGGCACCCGATATCGGAGGATCGGACGTCGACAAAGTATTAGCAGAGCTAGAGGCCCCATGCCAACACCTTCAATCGGACGACCTGATGGATGCCATCAACGACTTTGAAGAGTGGCTTCAACAAGTCGAAAATTAGGAATTTTATTTTTTTTAATTTTTAATTATTTGTTATTTGGATTATTGTTTCATGTTTTTTTTATAGAATAAATAAAAACAGAATACGTTATCTGACGCGTTACTTTTTTATTAGGAGAGCGAGCCAGTAAAGGTATACGCCGCCTAGAAAACAAAATAAAATTTTCAAATTTGGTTTCCAAAATTGAAACTTTTATTGGGGGGCACTGAGACGGCCTGTACCTATACCCTTATTATCAAGAACGGTACCATTAATTATTATTGTTAATGTTAATATGATATTAACATTAGTAATTATTATAAGCAAAATAAATTAGTTAATACATTTAGGATATAAAAAAACGTAGTATTAATTAAAAGTTAGTTTTTTATAAGAAATCCTTTAATTAATTATTTAATTATTGCGGAAATGATTCGGTTTTATATTTGTTAACTAAGATGATACGGCGGGGCCAACGTAATGGCTAAGAACGCGCGCGTGTGCATATGCACACACGAGCGCGCAGACATACGAAAGCGTGTTCAGCGAGGAGCAACGAATTCGCGAATATTGGAAGAGTGGGGATTCGCGAATATCGTGAGAAGGAGGACGGGAGCGAGAGAGATGGAGAGAGTGGGCTCGGGTATATATCGGCGACGCACAGCCGAGGAAGCACTGAGTTTTCTCTGACCTCTCAAGCCGTGGCTAGCCAGCGAGCAGGCCTCGCGCTCGGGATACTAGGGTGAACTCGGGCCGCTTCTTGTGGTGAACACACGGTGATGTGGCGAATCCTTGCCTATCTACCGCGTGTAATCTCTCTCTTTCGCTTCCCTCTATCGCAACTCCACTCCTCTTTAATTGTACTTTTACCCTCAATAAAAAACCAAGTTTCACACTAATAATTATAACTCATTTTTCCCCGCCTCCACCTATTATTCGGGTGCGCCGGACGTCCTTCAGTAGCCACTGGAGGGGGAAACGCGCTAACGAATTTCATAAAAGGCATAGCTCGGGGCGGCCAACGCGCTGCCCGAGACTACGTCTTCAGGGTTTTACCCGAGAAAAGCGCGCTGGTGCCTTTCTCGGGGTTTTGACTGCTTGCCCGGCGGAGAGCTAACGCGCCCTCCTGCTGGTTCGAGTTAGCATACCAAAACCCAAAGCACAGTTGCACTTCAGCAGCTCCGACCTCGGCGGCTGCAGGAGCGTAACTATCAGGGGGAATCCAGGAAGAGGTTGTTTCTCGCGCACTTCTTCGGGTCCGTACGCGAACCGCGTGTAACAAAAACACAACTGGAAAACGAACTCTCCTACGTTGGAGCAGAAGAACGGCTTAAGTCCGTCACAAAGGCATACATGTTGAATATATTTTAACTTGAACCCTACACAATTTAACAAAAATTATATTTTCAAACTATATGTATAACTAAGTTTTACATAACAAAAATCACTGCGGGGCCATAAAAAACCCACAATAAACACAATTGGGTCCTCGCATGATTTTTAAAAATGCATAAATGATTTAGAAAATAGTTCATTATTGACAGTAAAGAATTTTTCAGAATTTTTCCAACTAGAATTTATTGAAAAAAAAATCATGAAACGATTCCTATTGGTCAGTCGATTTACGACGTCACAATGGTATACTTTTGGAAATTAAGAACGGCAAAACGATTAAACACTCAAATATTTCTTGGAAAATATTTATTAATAAAATAATATGGTACATATCGTTTATAATTTTCGATCACAAATCCAATGGTGATATTAGATTTTGGGCCCGATATATTTATAAGGCCCATTTAAGGCCCAACTTAATTTTTTTAAATGAGAACGTATCTTTTTTATTACACGTTTAATTTCCTCATCTCAAAATATGGGCGAATACGTATTTATGTTTATTTAAATCCACTGTCTGATTTTAGATAGAGGAAAACCTAATTTTGGTAGGGCTAAAACTAATCTGGTTACATTTTAATGATCTAATATAAATAATTAATAAACTAAAGATGTATCTGTATGTATTTTTATTCGAGGAATTCAAATATATAATAAAAAGATAGGTTCTCATTTGAAAAATGAAGTTGGGCCTTAAATGGGCCTTAAAAATATATTGGGCCCAAAATCTGATACCACCATTGGATTCCTGGTCGAAAATTATAAGGAATATGTGTCACATTATTTTGTTTATAAATATTTTTCAAGAGATAATTGAGCATTTAATCATTTTCCCGTTCTAAATTTTCAAAATTATACGATCGCGACGTCACAAATCGACTGGCAAATATAAATCGTTGCGAAATAATTTGCGCGAAATTCAAAATTGCATAAATAAATAGTGATTCTTTTTCAATAATTTCTAGTTGGAAAAATTCTGAAAAATATTTGACTGTCAATAATGAGCCATTTTCTAAGTGATTTATGTATTATTGAAAATTATGCAAAGTCCCAATTGGTTAAATATTTATATAATTCCAGCCTGAATAGTACTTAGCCACTAGTTTATAAAGATATTTTAACATTTCTCTTTTATGTTCTCGCGTCTTTTTACCCGGAATAAATTTTAGTGCGAAATTTCGTCTGTGTTAAAAAAGACGCAAGTAGCCAATTTTTAAACCAATTTTCCAAGTGTATAATGGACTTTTTTTTGCACAACTTATTTTGTGTATAAATATCAAGATAAAACAATTTATAGTTATCATTGTGCTGGCAGTGCCATGTGTTATATTTGCATTTTGATAATAAAGTAGAAGGGTATAGTAAAAATAAACAAATTATGAATCGAAGAGGTATTTTTATAGCTTATGAGTGTGCGCTCGTGTGGGTGTGTGTATGAGCGCGTGCGTGTGTATACGTGCGCGTGCATAAATGACTGTAAATATACACGGTGAAAATTAATATTGTAGGGCTCATTTTTTGCTCTTCTTCAGAAAGATGGCGCAAAAATAATTATTTTTTGTTATTACCGATTTTTTGATTTTTAAAATTTTTTTTTTTTTTTTTTGTACCGTTAGAAGTAATGTCATTCATTTAGTGAAAATTCATTTCAAAGAGCAGAATAATACCTAAGTTTACCAACGAAAAATTTTGGATAAGATATTTTGCTTGCTTTTTTTTATACACGAAAGAATCATTTTTTGTTTAAACGGTGATATCTAGGAAATATAAAATGAATAATTTTAAAAAATTTTGTGATGATTCGAAAGGAATATAGAGAAAAATATTCAATCAAATTTTCAAGCCTTGATCTTTAACTTTTAACAAAAATAAAACTCAAACTGACTGACTGAAATTTTCGAAAAAGGTTGCTTCTCTTCTTTGCTCAGTTCATAACGACCTTTATAATTCGTGATACTTAAGGTTATGAATTTTTTGAAAAATTGTTTTGATCGCTATATCTCGAGAATGGCGTGATGATTTTTTAGTAAACATCGCTCTTTTTTAAATTTTCTAATGATGATTTGAAATTAAAAAGAATTATCAATATTCATCGACTCAATTTGGTTTTATAACAATTATTTATTTAAATGTATTTAGAAGAGCATGACAATACATTATTTTTTCAAACCCGAAATTTCGTATACCTCCCTTCTTTTGTTGTACACAATAACGTAATTTATTGTTAATTTATTGTTTATTTAATGTTTTCGTATTTTGTTTTGTTTTTCTGGGAAATATATGTTGGAAAATTTTTTAAATAAATCATGCTAATTAGTGAAAAATTTTATTACTCAAGATATTCGAGGTTATAAATTCTTTTTTTTTTAATTTGTTCGCTTATATCTCGATAACGGAGCTTCTATTTCGTATCAATTAAGGAAAATTTGTCTTCACTCTTTCATGAAGATTAGAAATGAAATGGAATTGAAAAGATTCATCCATTCGTTTTTGTTTTATAACGATTTTTTTATTTTATAATATTCAGAAGTCGATAATGCTATTAATGAACATAAGCTTATAATCTTATTTGGCTTCAATGCTATAGTTAAAGAATTGATAAAAAAGTACACCTTTTTGAACTATTTATTAGAAACAGATATAACATTTTGAAATTATTTGATTAGAATAAAGACTTTCATATTGGAACAATTAATTTAGTAGAATAAGCAAAGTGAAAATGAATTGGATTGGTGTTTAAGATATCTATTGGAAAATGCTTCGAGTTAAATAACTTCGTAGAAAATCTAACAATTTTTTATTATATAGTATAAGTAATTTTGTATCTTCCATATCATACAGAGGATCTCTTAAATATACATAGGTAATTAAATTCCACTATGATTAAGAAAATGTCATATGTAATGTATGAGGTAGGTATTCAAAAAATTACTAAATTTATCATTTTGTTTTTTTATTATACAAAAAATACAAATATTAATATTACATAATTATCAATATATTTTATTAAGAAAAATACACTTTCAATTTCTAAATATTTTATTTTAAATATCATATCTAGTGGTCACATAATAGTCCGATTCGATTTTACTTAGCAAACAAGGTCCTACTTTATACAACATTTTAGTATTAATTAACATATGAGGTTCGTCATGCACAATAACTTTGTAAGCATAATACTTATAATGAAAATAAAGGTTCTCAACTTCGCTAACAAGTAAGTATGTTTCTTCCAAAACATAATAAATTTTTAGTACCTTGCCAAATTCTAAACCATCATCGCTTATTTTAGTAACAATAATAGAGCCACAGACATACTTTTGCCCACAAATTTCTATAAATTTATATGATTTTGCTGCTTCCAAAGATGGAATGAAGTCCGAGATACTCGTATCTCTGTCTTTCTCAAGACTTCCTAAAATCGTATCATTTGCAACATTATCACACCTTACTTTCGCATACGATTGTGTTAACTGGTTTCTCACTCCAATAGTTAATGGTAGATTTTTATGTGACCTCGTACTTACAGCCGCTTCTTTCAGGACTCTATTTTTCCTTTCAAAAGGCATGCTCCAAAAATGGATAACCGGACCATTGTCTAACATAATTTCGGGTATGTGTAGCATAAAGTGCATCTTTGGTTTCAGCAATCCGAATAATTTTACATACATATCATTGTGCTTCCTTATTAGATATTGAAATTGAGACACGTCAGCCCTGTTAAACCTTGGAGCTGTTACTATACCGATGATCCGTCGTAAAATTAAGTATAAATTCCAATAAATGTTGTCTCCTGGAATGAGATCGCCAATCATAACTGACAAATATCGACATAAGCACAGCATCTGCGCAGAAGATTGTTTAAGTTTTATTTTATTTTTTATTATGTCATTTTTGTTTGCTTTTGCGTGCTCCTTTAATATGGGACGAGGTTTATTTCCTTCAACTTCTCCATAGCAAAAATGACTAATACGTGTATTTAAGGTGTCCAATGATATTACTTTATCTTGATAAATTAAGCAGGTAAGAATTTTGGAAAGTGTGTAGTTTGCCACTCCCTCAAAGAGGTCATGCATTACATCAACTGTCTTGTTTTCTACTATATGAAAATCTATTAATTCATTGAACACGCATTCTTCCTTGATGCCAGTAGTAATAGATCTTCTTTGTACATCTTTTTTATAATTTTCTCTTGTTCTTAATAACATTGTACGTTCTGCTATCAATGTTTGGCACTCCGCCGACGTCACCCTGCATATCCGACAATACCTTGTAGCTGAAAAACTTTCGACGAAGCCACAAACACAATTCAAACCTAAATTGTTTCCAAGTATAAGAACGCATCTGAAATATACAGTTACATTTGATCCATCAATATTTAAAGATATGCCATCTGCGCATAGTTTGTTGATTTCCTCTATAACTTTTTGGAAAACTGCTTTATTGCCAAAACGTTTTCTATGCTTCGTATAAAATAAAGCTACAGTGAAAATGTTTGTCAATTTTACCACAAGATGTGGTGGAAGAAAAGGCAGTGAAACATACACTCCGCCAAGTTCTTGCTCTCCTCCATGACTACCTAAGGTATTGCCGGTATCAAAATCGTCGTAAAAAAGAAAAATAGGTAAGGTTATTTTTTGTCTGTGTCTTGATTAACATTATATTTAGTTTTCCATAATTTTCCCTGCATTACATTTGAAATAACTACATTTTCATTTTCTAGAGATTGCATGTACTTTGTAACTTCGTTGAATAAGCCAGGTGATTCTAATAAGTTTATTAACGTATTTTTTAAAGGCGTCAGAATACCGTAAACCTTTACATATTTAACTTGTATTTCTGTTCTGTTAACAATTACGAAAATCATGTCCGTTCCAATTTCGTACGGTTCTGGGTTAACAAAACCACAATTCTTTTCATACATTTTAAACCGTAAATATTCAGTCGACAATGTTTCTAAGGGGCTTCTATTATCGTTCAGAGTTACATTAATTCTCTGAATAATACTTGGGTCACGAATATCACGTAATTCAGTTGCAATTTTTTGTTGTAAATGAGGAATATACGATTGACTGATGAAAGTGTTCATTTTTTGTATAATATCGTCGACTGCGTTACGGGGAATATTATAATTATTGTACAAAGACAACGTTAATTTAATAGCATCTGTTTCTAGATCCGGTATAGGCATTATTAAGCTGATCGTTTAGTGAATTTAGAGAAAATAACACCTAAACCACACAGAACTTATATTATTGTCATGTCCGAAGTGACTTAAGAATCTGCTTTATATAATCAAAATAAAATAATCTGTTTTGTGTATTGGAATTATTTCTTATTATTCTTTATATACCCTTAGCCGCAGAGAGACAGAGCAGATAAGGTTTTGCGGAGGGAAAACCTTTGGCTACTACTTTCTCTCTCTCTCCCTTACTCTCCTACTCTGTACCCTTATAGGCTCTATACCTTTACAAATGTTGAATTATTCTTAGAATCTACATTTATTATACGCAGTAACAGAACGTTAAAACTGTTATTCTATGACAGTTCATATGAAAAATAGTTATATTACATTACAATATGATATTGTAATAACACACAGTTATTTATCTATTATAATTGAATAACAGATAATGTTTTGTTACTTGTACTTTTTATATTTAATGAAGAAATCCTTAATATTCAAATAATATTTAAATTATATAAAAATAATGTATGCATTTACAAATGAAACAATCATTAAAAAAACTGCTTGTTTCATTAGTTTAATGTACTACTCATAAAGTTTTAATATAAATAGTACGTTTACTTATATCAAACTTTGATGTTTTAGAAGAATAAAAATCTAAAAATTAAATATAAAAATACATACAAATATTTAAAAACCTTTCTTTACAAAGTAATTATGCTAGAAGTAGGTTTTATTAAAATAAAAGTTTGAAAAATGTATAGTTAACATATATTGTATGTAACTTATTAGTATAAAAGTTTTGCAAAACGTAATGTATATATACAATAGTTTTATAATATAATTATGTATATAAAATATAAAATACGTTTACAATTAAATATAATGTATACATAAAGTTTCTAAAAAGGTAATCTACAATTCATTCAACTAAACCTTTACTAAAAGTAGAATACTCAGTCTAACCAGAAAAATTTACTTAAACTCAGTTAACTTTACTATATACGTGTTGCAATGAATTAATATAACTAATAAATTATGATTTTAACGAAACCTTTTATTTTTTCTTATTTTTCGTACATAATAGAATAAATATATAGAATAAATTAATTACTTATCGCACCTATCGCCTTCGCAAAATTTATGACAACTTTGTGCATGCCTGACTGAATTGTCTCATAAATAATATATTCAAAAAACTGCACAAGGTGCCGGCAGATTTTTGCGTAGCGTTGCTGAAATACGGTGAAACTTTTCACATAAATATCGACGGCTTCCATCAGATTTTCGACCTTGTATTTCGTTATTTTGTTAATAATGACGTATACGGAAGTGTTGGACGATAAACTTCCGCATAAAACAATAAATGGCATTACTACCGATTCTTCGGTTTTCAAATGCACATTCTCTACGCACTTGTACACTTCATTGAAATGCTCCTCACATTCTAAATCTTCAAAATCTTATTAAATAGAAAAAAATTTTGATTCAAACTTGAAAATTTTAATATTTTTGTTAATAAATGAATATTACATACGAAGGCATAGCGCGTTTCTTACACATAAGAATTATACACGTAATTATTGTACACAATTTAGCATTGGTCATTATATATAGATATATTTGACCAATGCTAAATTGTGCACAATAATTACGTGTACAATTCTTATGTGTAAGAAACACACTATGCCCATACGAGTAGGGGTAAAAATTTTCAGAAATAAAAATTGGAAATAGTATAAGTTTTAAAAAATTAAGATTGTAATTTTTAATTTTTATTGAATTTCTAACAATTTCTATTAAAATATTAATTATCTTTACATTCACAAAATTTTTATTTCAAATTTTGTTATTTATTTTTTCATTTTATACTTTCTTAGATTAAAATTTCAAAATTTATTTTTTCAAATATTTTCTCTTTCCAATGATTTTGTTCTCATAAATTAACCTTTCCATAAATTTAAATTCAACATTTTCTTCAGTCAAAATAATATTTCTTTTTTCAAAATAATATTATTTTTATAATATTTTTCAAAATTTTTACCCCTACTCTAAGAAAATGAAACTACTGCACAAATAGAAATAAACAATTTTCTGGAAACAACGAAATACTTTGCTCGATTAAGGTTGTACTCGCGGCTATATAATAACAGTTCAGATTTTCATAAAACTCAACATGCTGGTACATATTAGTCTGAATGTGACTCAGATAAATGTTTGTGAGGCCACAGTACGAGAGAGAAAAGTTATTAGCATTTTCATTATGACGTGTTTAACACGGAGTTTTATGGGAAATTTACGTATATTATGGCATTGACTATACAATTTTTGTGAAAAATTTTAGTAACAAGAGATAAATGTTTGCCGGACTTATATCACTTTCGAAAACTATGATTAGCTACCTATAAGTTTAAAAATAAATTAATTCAATACAAAAAAGGTGCATTTAACCTCAAAAACAGAGTCGAATCAGCATCTGTATTAAGTTCTTTTGTTGGATTGATAGGATGAATACATTTGTTTGATTTCAATGTATAGTCGTAATTTGATATTACTTTATTTATGTGCTTTATTAGCTTAAATATTAATAGTACCACCTAAAATTATGTAGATTAAATATTTTGAAAATAGAGTTCCACCTTAAATTATGTAATTACAAAAAACTGTGGCAATAAACATTGTTATAAAGACAAAATGTATATTTTATAAATCAATTTGTTTAAAAAATAATTAAAATAAAATAAAATAAATACATTTAATTGTTATAACAAATTCAATAAACAAATTTTTGAGGTCGTAAAATATATGTTTTAGATTCTACAATATTAATTGCTATATGCTGAAGTTATATAATTATTATCTTTAATTGTTATCACGGTTATCTTAAGGAAAGGCACTACTGAAAATTGGCGTTTTAGCAGTTTTTCTTTTCCATCTTAAGAGAAGATAGATTTTCAGCGTATGCTTTTTTGTATTAGAACATACTTAAAAAAATATGTCTTGTATAATTTTTAATATTTTCAGTTGAAACTTTTTTTACGTGTTTCTGTGATGATTTTAAAAGCTTCTTGCATGGGTTTGTCATAATGTTTTGAAGATGCAGAGATAAAAGAAAAATCGATAATACACTAATTATCAGTACTACCTCCCCTAAAACTAAAATTAAATTGCAGCATAAACAACAATTTATTGTATAAATAATAAACATGATTCATTTTATCCCTGTGTTCACTTTACTTGGATTCCCCGTACATAGCTTGCCAGTTATAAAACAAATCATTAATTTTTTCAACTTAAAATTTTGTAAGTATTAATTTGCAACAATTTTATTTCAAATTATCGAGCTTACAAGAATTGTATAATACTCAAAGCAAAGTGAATAATCGAGATTGTATAATTTTAATCAATTATTTTGTTGCAATTATTTAATTTTATAACGAAAAACTGTTATACCTATTCTATTAAAACAATCGATAATCATATGAGAACTTAAATTGTTAGGCAAAGTATAAAATAAGTTTAAGTAATTACAAACTTTTATCAAAAATTAACTAAGAAATGTTAAAACCGGATATGTAAGTTAAAATTGCAAATAAATATTCAGATATTGAGATATAGATATATAAAATCGAAATTTAAACGTTAAATACATACACTTTGTTTCAATAACTTCAATTGGGATTTTGCATACTTTTTTATTGTACATTAATAACAGACGCCATGTGCACTTCGTTCTTGACATGAAATATATATATATATATATATATATATATATATATATATATATATATATATATATATATATATATACACTTTAAGGTTAAGTTAGAAAATGAACTTCGACGTCATGTTTTAATGCGGTCTTAGATAACTTTAAATAAATATTTAAATTTTAAATTGAAAAGTAAATGTTTATAACAATAAGTATTCTATTGAAGTAAAACTATTTTTATTATTATGATAGAGTCTAATCTTTTCATTCCACCATTTAGGTAAAGTAGTACAGAAACGCAATTGACTAACTGCATGAAATACTAAATGATATAATTGATATGATATAATTATGATATATGTTTGCTATTTATACAAAATCTCAATTCATATAATAATTGTATTTTATAGAGACGTATAGATACTAATTATTTGTTATAATATGCACATACCTTTGCAATGTAGATGAACGTGTTTGCTATATCATTGTCGTTTATTACTTCTCCTTTTCTTGCAATTACTAAAGAAGGAGTCTTCTTTAGTAAGCGAGGCAATAAAATTAGAGCTATATCTTCTTTTGCTGTAATACGTTAATTTTATTACAAACTAATCGAATGAGCAAAGTATTACAACATTATGAATTTAAAGGCTATTAATTTCAGTTTAAAAAATGTAAAAGAATTTGGTGAAAATTCACTTTACACGAGAATTGGAAACATCAGTGTATATCAACTTAAGGGGAAGTCGTAGCTGAAAACCCGTTTTTTCTATTACTAATAACTTTTCATATATAAAATGCAAAGAAAAACTGAAAGAAGAGCCATATAGATATGAATGATATCAACGCTACTGTGCAAGGCAAAGTCATTCTGTTGCGACATTTATATAAATAATTGCAAATACGGAAGGTATATTTCAGTTTAACATAACCTGCAAATATTTTGTATTTCGTATTATTTATCAAAACAATGCAACAGAATCCCTTCTCTTTGTACACTAATATTGATATCGTTTGTATCTACGTTCCCTGCTTTCAGTTTTTGTTTAAATTATAAGCAGTCAAAAATACGCATTTAAATCGTGTAAGGACAGGCCGAAACCGACATCCCGTTAAACCCATTTCAACAAAACATGAAGAACCGCTTAAGGGGTAACGCCATTTACCATCCAGAAAAAGGGGGCAGAAAATAATTGTCACTTTTGACAATATTTTACAAGAATAAAAAATCTGTTTAAGGGACTATGTTGTATATATCTTAAAGTGCTGTATACATTATTATCAACTGTATAATATATGTACCATATATATAATGTATCAACTATTTACGAAAGTAAATAGAATGTTAATACTTAATATGTGATTTTAATTATTGATATTTTCTTAATTATTCTAAATTTATGAACGTTATTTTAATTCAAACGTATTATATTGACAATAAAATTTTATTCTAACTACACATTGGATGCACAACAAGTGATATCATACAAAGTATTTGTACTTACAATTTGGAAGTAACTCCTTGTTGTCATTATAAATTATTTTAGCCTCGGAACCATCTGTTGAATCTGCAGCTATTTTTATTATTTTATCAGCGAATGTCGGCCAGAATTTAGCTAAATTATCTACTTTACTTTTGTGAATTTTCTTGAAATCTTCGTTTATCTACAAAAAATATCAAAGAAATTTTATAGTATTTTTCAAATAAATAACGGGTATTATTAAGAGAATCTGAAAGAGTCCTATTTGCATTGCTTACCACGGAAAATTATCAAAATACTTTCCCGACTACAAATAACAACCGAATCTTTTGTTCCGAATGTATATATATATAGTCTATTATGATACTTTCTTATAATCGCTACTGAATTTAAGATATATATATATATATATATATATATATATATATATATATATATATATATAAGAAAGTATCATAATAGACTATTCTACTAATCAAAGAAACACGGGATTTAAATTTCTGAATGGTACAATTAAAAAGATAGAAAATAACGCATTATTTTAACTCTATTCAACATTCTATAAATACGATGACGAACTTAATAATTATCAATTTATATCCAGTTGATAATTGTAAGCATGGGTAAATCTTGCAAATATCAGGAATACTATTTTGTTTGAAAACTTTGCTCCTTCTGTTAAATGATGAATTCCAATCATGTATTACATCGTCATCAATACTAGTTACGTCTAAAAATTCTTCATCAGTTATTTTTTCATTACTCTCTAGAAATAAAAATTTTAATGTTTATTATTCATAAAAAAATTAACGCATTCCTGATAAAAACCTTGTCGAGTTTCAAGCCGCGTTCTACACAATGTGACGAGAGAATGCAGCCTTTAACCCATTTCTACTCACAAATTTATTATTTTCTACCAATAGCAAAAATTACAAGATTTTACATACTTTCTTTCGTTTACAGTTTATTATCGTATTTTTTAAAATAATTACTTGAAAAAATAAAATTCAAACGGACTACAGATAAAAGCAATTTACATATGTGTATTTACTAAATGCATGCTAAGATGATTTCATAACAATAAGAAATGCATGTTCATTTAGCCACTTTTTTCTATCATTAAACCTACATCTAATCTTCAAGAATGCTTTTATGTAAATAACTAAGAAAATATTACATACTATTTCCTCCTCTTCTTCTTTCACTTGTAATTAATCCTAAATCCAAACATCTACCTCTTAATTTCCTGTATGCACTAAATAAATAACCTCTACTTGATAAACCACCACCACTTGGCATGTACCATTCTATTTTAAAATTTTTAGCCGGAAATAAACTAACTATTTCGTTACTTAAAAATAGGAATCTGTCTCGTGCAATCCTGTAAAACAATTTAATTTAAATGTCAAAATGAAAATACTAAAATACGAAATATTTTCTTTATTAAATGTTATATAGTATACAGATAATGAAACTTTTTTATTTCAATAGATTTGTACATAAAATAGTACATTGTATAAAGTGGGTCTTTTTAGATCGAGTGTGGAGATTGCAGTACGAATGGAAGATGAGCTAGTACGAGCCGAAGGCGAGTGCATTTGCGAGCCGAAGACGAGTACTGAAACCACACGAGGTCAAAAATCCCACTAGCCCTTGATGCACACCATATTTTTTGTGACACATGTATTGATTTTTACGATTTTGAAAAATGTTAGCGAGCGATAAAAATTGAAAAACGCTCTTTGCTCGAGCGGTCGATAAAAGCTGAAAAACGCCCGCATTTGCGGGCAATACAAGTCGCCAAAAGCCTGCTAAAATTTTTTAATTTGTCGGTGTGAAAAAGGTTACTTTAGTCCCGCTTAATTGGCCAAAAAACGCAAAAATCATGCTTGTGTTACAAAAACTATTTTATCATGATTGATTTACTTAGTATTTAATGATAATATCATGTTAGTGATATTTAGTATCTTACTTATGTCTAAAGAGCCATTCACAAATTTAGTCTGGTAAATTTTTATTTTTTGTACCTTCTTTGAAAGATTATTTATTTATTTATTTATTTATTTATTTATTTATTCATTTATTCATTTATTCATTTATTCATTTATTCATTTATTCATTTATTCATTTATTCATTTATTCATTTATTCATTTATTCATTTATTCATTTATTCATTTATTCATTTATTCATTTATTCATTTATTCATTTATTCATTTATTCATTTATTCATTTATTCATTTATTCATTTATTCATTTATTCATTTATTCATTTATTCATTTATTCATTTATTCATTTATTCATTTATTCATTTATTCATTTATTCATTTATTCATTTATTCATTTATTCATTTATTCATTTATTCATTTATTCATTTATTCATTTATTCATTTATTCATTTATTCATTTATTCATTTATTCATTTATTCATTTATTCATTTATTCATTTATTCATTTATTCATTTATTCATTTATTCATTTATTCATTTATTCATTTATTCATTTATTCATTTATTCATTTATTCATTTATTCATTTATTCATTTATTCATTTATTCATTTATTCATTTATTCATTTATTCATTTATTCATTTATTCATTTATTCATTTATTCATTTATTCATTTATTCATTTATTCATTTATTCATTTATTCATTTATTCATTTATTCATTTATTCATTTATTCATTTATTCATTTATTCATTTATTCATTTATTCATTTATTCATTTATTCATTTATTCATTTATTCATTTATTCATTTATTCATTTATTCATTTATTCATTTATTCATTTATTCATTTATTCATTTATTCATTTATTCATTTATTCATTTATTCATTTATTCATTTATTCATTTATTCATTTATTCATTTATTCATTTATTCATTTATTCATTTATTCATTTATTCATTTATTCATTTATTCATTTATTCATTTATTCATTTATTCATTTATTCATTTATTCATTTATTCATTTATTCATTTATTCATTTATTCATTTATTCATTTATTCATTTATTCATTTATTCATTTATTCATTTATTCATTTATTCATTTATTCATTTATTCATTTATTCAATTATTCATTTATTCATTTATTCATTTATTCATTTATTCATTTATTCATTTATTCATTTATTCATTTATTCATTTATTCATTTATTCATTTATTCATTTATTCATTTATTCATTTATTCATTTATTCATTTATTCATTTATTCATTTATTCATTTATTCATTTATTCATTTATTCATTTATTCATTTATTCATTTATTCATTTATTCATTTATTCATTGATTCATTTATTCATTTATTCATTTATTCATTTATTCATTTATTCATTTATTCATTTATTCATTTATTCATTTATTCATTTATTCATTTATTCATTTATTCATTTATTCATTTATTCATTTATTCATTTATTCAATTATTCATTTATTCATTTATTCATTTATTCATTTATTCATTTATTCATTTATTCATTTATTCATTTATTCATTTATTCATTTATTCATTTATTCATTTATTCATTTATTCATTTATTCATTTATTCATTTATTCATTTATTCATTTATTCATTTATTCATTTATTCATTTATTCATTTATTCATTTATTCATTTATTCATTTATTCATTTATTCATTTATTCATTTATTCATTTATTCATTTATTCATTTATTCATTTATTCATTTATTCATTTATTCATTTATTCATTTATTCATTTATTCATTTATTCATTTAATCATTTATTCATTTATTCATTTATTCATTTATTCATTTATTCATTTATTCATTTATTCATTTATTCATTTATTCATTTATTCATTTATTCATTTATTCATTTATTCATTTATTCATTTATTCATTTATTCATTTATTCATTTATTCATTTATTCATTTATTCATTTATTCATTTATTCATTTATTCATTTATTCATTTATTCATTTATTCATTTATTCATTTATTCATTTATTCATTTATTCATTTATTCATTTATTCATTTATTCATTTATTCATTTATTCATTTATTCATTTATTCATTTATTCATTTATTTATTTATTTATTTAACTGATGGCTACTTATCCAATCATTCGAATAAGATTGTTGTACAAAAAGCTGAAAGGATTGTTTTAATACATACATTCAAAATTGAACCCGAAACACGAAATGTGCGAAACTTGGGATTGTTTTAACAAATAATTTTTAAATTAATCAGTTGCTGTTTATCCATGAGACCCCGGTGTATTGATTTCATAAATACAAAATAAATAAAAATTTTAATTAAAAATTCTAAAATCGCGAACTTAGGAATTCATTTAAAAAATACATTATTATATTTATGAACAAATAAATGAATTTATTTTGCTTCGTGTGGTTGTAGTTACTACTTCACATTTAAATTTGATATTCTCCAACCTCGCACTCCACTAAGAGCTCCACGCAATATGCGAATGGCCCCTTATAATAAATCAACACTGTTAAAATCAAAGTAAATCCTTGAGCTTCAATTTGTACGAAATGATAAAAATGAATAATTTCAATTATTACGTCATATAAGAAATAAAAATTATTTATTAGGAATATAGTTAAAAAATAATATACTTTGTTCTTTTATTTTGAAATTCATTGTATATAACAAAATCTGCTAATTCGTGAACATATTCCAACAACTTATAGTTTCTGTCATCATCAGATTTTTTCTTGTCAATATCATAAGCTGCAAAAACCAGGTCTTTGAGATAAGAATTTTTTATTACGTTGTATACGAAATTCTTGTGTAGATTGCAACTTTCATTTTCAGTTTGACCTAAGCAAAATTGTTATAAGAAATTTATTTAAATTATTATTCTATAACTGACTTTATAAAACATATAGACATGTTTATACATAGACGTAATATGAAACACAGTGACTTTTGATAAACAGTTAGGCAACAATAAAACGAATAAAAAGCGTATGATAATAAATATTATTAAGTTAATTACTTTGTGAAGCAGTATTAGCATTAACAACTTGTGGATTTGTAACTGTTTTTAAAAGTGGCTGCGCTGGGGTATCAATAACTTTGAAGCGTTTAGAGCCATTATTTATCACAACGTAACTTTCTCCACTATTATGATCTCCCTCAATTCTTTCAAATGCTTCCACATATCTCGAAGCACCATTCCCTGCAAACTGCTCATTTACATGTACTGTAGATGTTTTTGCAATAATACCTTCATAACTGTAGTTTAAATCGAAATTGGGATTTTCTGAAGACAATGTGCCTTGATTGGAATGAGGAATAGTGGAGTACATTAGACTGTCAGTGTTGTTTGATGGTGTGGGCATTGGAGCATTATATCCAGGCTTAAAAGGATTTGTAACAATACCGGGATTCTTTTGAGCATACATTTGTGATGTCAAATATGGGGAAGTATCATTATTCGTAGCATACTGTGAAAGGTGGGCATTATCGGGAAGATTAACTGTGAAAGTTCATACGAAAATTAAAAATTATAAAACAAGCATGAAATTAAAAATAAAAAAGCGAAAAAACAAAAATCACCATTAAAATGCGAATGCGTTACGAATGGCTGAAGGCGCGTTTGAGCAGTTAAACTATTAGTAAATGATGATGGTATGTTCATGATGATGCGATTTGTAATTGTTATTCTGAAAATTATCTGATATTCTGAAAATACTAAAACAAAATACTTTTTAATATATTATGTACACATTACAACTTTATGCATAAAAAATTACGGTAATTTTTTATTATAAGCTTAAGTTTCTAAAAAAATTAAAAAATTAGACGAAAGAGAAATCCATTGAAAGAAACCTGCTTTATTCACAACTGTTGAAATATTTCCAAACCATTTTTCTCTGCAAAATATGAATGGAATCGGTTGAAAAATAGATCTATAAATTAAGTTATAATTCGTAGGACCTGTTACAATGTTTTTTTAATAGTCTTTTCCAGGTTTCCCAGTACAAAAAACGTAAATTTTCCCGTCTTTGAAATCATATAGAGTATATTTTAAGAGTAACAGATATTTTTAAATACAAAAAGAAATTTTTATTAGGCTGTAAAGTTTTTATATTTAAAAGTAAACTTTTTTAATTTTATATAATTTCACAACTTTACACTCAAAAGATTTAATTTTTTTTTACTCTTTTAAAATAGTTGTGGTCCACATAATGTTTACAAAAATAACTATAAATTTTGAAAGATACATATATTTTGTCTTAAATTCTTTTATTACCCTAATGTGGTGAACATTATTTCTGTAAAATAATGTTAATGTACGTAAAAAAGTTAAAGAAAATGTGAAAAATGCAATAAAGCGTCGTGAAGGGTAAATTTACAAAATCAGTTGTCGTAGAATATGTTTACAAATTTTCAGTTCTTTGGCCTAAAAAAATTTGTTTACATTATGTATACATGTATTCATTGCTGTGACCAGAAAACCCTAAAGTTCTTTTGAGATTAATCCAAAAATAAAATTACAACTTAAAATATTTATATTTTTGGATCAATGCTAAAAAAGCTTCAAAATAAAAATGTATTTACAATAACAATTAAATAAAATTGTTCAGAATTCAATTTTTTGCTTCAGCAAAGTAGGTTAGCAAATTTTTATACATTGTGAGCACTAGACCTGTTAAACACCCATTTACTCCCTTAAGGAGGTTTGGGTTTAAATCTTAAAGTGGTAATGTGGTCTAAATATACAAGTATAATATCATATCTCTGATTCATTCTTTTTCTATGCTCTAAAAGTGTTGCGGACACTGACTTTAGAAACTTCATCTTGATCTATTTATCAAAATTTATGGCTAAGAATTTTCTTATAATATTTATAACATAGAATACAAGTGGTGCTGCTTCGTCCCAAACATTGTACACCTTGCATTCATTGACGCTGACATAAATATTTTTGACTATTCAATACCTATGAAATTGTTACGCACAAATTATAATGTCTAGATACATAAAATTAAGGTACGATAGAGACAGTATATCACCACATCACCATTAAACTATGACTTGATATTTCATTCCAATAGGTTGAGCATGTAATAACAGTTATGATATTTTTATAAGATAACATTTTATTATACATAGGATTATTATCGTATTTTACACTACAAAGAAATTCGAACTTGAAAATTCAAGTGTTTATGATATAATAAAAGTAAGGTTTTTAAGATTAGTGTACAAGACACTTGGCGCATGATGTGATAATTATGATTTGTTTTTAAATTTGGAAATCATCATTTTCTATTAATGTTTATTTCATTTAAATTGTTATCAACAAATTTAAAAAGATAATCATAATTTTCGAATCATAATTCTATAAAGTTGGATAAATCTTATAAATAGATTATCATATCTCTGATTCACAAATTCTACAGTCGGTAAGTATCTTGTACCTAATCTTAAAAACCTCACTTCTATTATATCAGACACTTGAATTTTTAAGTTAGAATTTCCTTGTATAGTGTAAAATACGATAAAACATAAGATTAGAAGGTGTTTAATAATTCCATGTATAATAAACTTGTTATTCTGATTTTGTTGTAAGATATGAAAGTAAATAAATAACTATTATTACATGCTGAACCTGTTGGGGGGTAGTTAAATATTTGGAAAGCTGAAATTGTATAAAAGCAATATTCGGAAAGATATTTTATGGAAAAAGAAACATTCTGAAAAGTTTATTTCGAAAAGAAAAAGATTCGGAAAATATTAGTATTGAATATAGAAATATTGAAAGATCAAAGTATAGAAAAAAAGTTCGTAAGGGTGAAAATATGATAAATAAAAATTCGTAGATCTAAAATATTGAAAATCAATAATTTTATAGATTAAAATATTGAATATTGCTGATATGCAACCCGCTAATTTGGTAAGGACAGTAATACCTGTATATTTAAAATAAAAAAGCAAATTAACAATTTTCAATATTTTAACCTATAAAATTATTGATTTTCAATATTTTGGCTCTACGAACTTTTATTTTCCATATTTTCACGATTACGAATTTCTTTTTCTATACTTTGGTTTTTAAATGTTTCTATATTCAATACTAATTTTTTTCGATTTTTCTTCTTTCCTAATTTAACTTTTCAGAATTTTTCATTTTCCATAAAATATCTTTCCAAATTTTCCTTTTATGCAACTTTATCTTTTCGAATATTTAAATACCCCCACCTGTTGAAGTGAAATTTAAGTTCGTGGTTCAATAGTGATTTGGTATATAGGGTACTTGTCCGTATTAGTGTGCCATGAAGCAATGTTTTGAATTTAATAATTGATTGCTGAACGTATATAGCTTTAATCTTTACTATTGAAGTTTACATAGGTACTCTAACGTTCCGTGTTTAAGATGGAATTTGTTTTAATTGAATATATTAAGCATTCATACAGATATATTAGAAATAAAAATAAAGGTTTTGGTCCATATTAGTGTGCTTCTTCAATGGGCTATAACGTATTACTGTGCCCAATCTGCCCGTATTAGTGTGCGTGTCTACAATTCTGTGACCCCCATTAGTGTGCCTGCTCAAAAACTGTGCCCCCGATTAGTGTGCTCATGAAATCTCATTTTAATTATTTTTATAATTACTGCTAAATATTAATACTAATGGAATCTATTTTTTGTTTAAGTATAAGATAACTTAAAATAAGCTTAATTAAATAATTTTATTATTATTATTTTTTATTTATATATTATTTTGAAATAATAAATAAATAATATAATAAATTTTTATTTATATATTATTTTGAAATAATATAATAAATATTGGGGCCTGCGGCGGCTCAGTCGGTAGAGTGTCGGATTCCCACGCCGGTGACCCGGGTTCGAATCCTAGTCTCTGCCGATTGATACAAGCACCTCTGTAAAAATTACATGTGCTTTGTTTACAAACACACCGCAGACCCCCGTCGTCGATTAGCACCACATGGAAGCACAAACATGGCGACGTTAAATAATAATAAAAAAAAAAAAAAAATATATAATAAATAATTGTAATTAGACAGTTTTTCATTAATAATTAATAAAAATAAATAAAGTTTCAAAATATTTGAATTTAATAAATGTGATAGACACAGAGATATTATGAACAAAACTAAGTATTTGACACAGAATTAATAATCTATAAATTATCTAAATTCATGCAAACTGATACAATGATAATGATTTTATAGCACACTAACCTCAAAATGCCAACTTTATTGTCGAGTTTGAGATCGTTGTGCTATAAAATATCGTATGAGACTGTTGTGGGAGGTGTTTTTCTACCTTGCTCGATTTTCTCACTCGCCTCGCTCGTGCGAAAACCCTCGAGCAAGGTAGAAAACCATCTCCCACAACAGTGTCACAATATACTTTATAGCACACTAACCTCAAAATGCCAACTTTATTGTCGATTTTGAGGTTGTTGTGCTATAAAATATCGTATGAGACTGTTGTGGGAGGTGTTTTTCTACCTTGCTCGATTTTCTCACTCGCTTCGCTCGTACGAAAACCCTCGAGCAAGGTAGAAAACCATCTCCCACAACAGTGTCATAATATACTAATATTATGCACTATTCCATAACAACAGCTTTGGAAAAAATAAAGCTTGCGAAAACTTCTTCTCCCTTTTACAAGCAGAAGTGTGGTTATTCCGTCGATCATGAGAGGGCGCATAAATTCGGACAAACTTCGAAAATCTCGCGGTATTACTGGATTCATTAATAAATTAATAAATTGAATCTAAAATGTTCATTTCACATTTTTTAATATTAAATTGAATTATTTTATGATACAATAAATATTTTGTTTGTCATAATTCACGTCTGAATAATTAAATTAAGTTTTGAAAAGTCAAGCAATCCTTAGCATTTTAGACAAGGAAACAAAGTAAAACCACCAAATCATGATTCATTTGTTTAAAAAAATTATAAGTCTATGAAAAACATTTTAAACTTTCATGTAACTCTTGTAAACTCTAACTTAATACTCTATCTTAGTTTTAAAAATAGTTTTACTGATTCATTTATGATTTAATCGCTGCAAATTACATTTAAAAAAAAGGCACACAAATATGGACAGGCTCATAAATATGGACAAGTACCCTACTGTCTCTATCGAACCTTCATTTTTGTATCTAGATAATATAATTTTTGCGTATAACAATTTCATAGGTGTAGAATAGTATTGTTGAATAATATTGTAAATTTTTTGATAAAATCACCGTAGAGCCCTTTAAGCCATGCAAAAAAGTGAGAGCATGCAAGTTTCAAATACAAATACAAATGCCTTTTAAAACTAAGCAAAATTGTTTTTACAACTCTCTCTGCTAAGTAAAAATTTTACATGTTACTAAGTTAGATACAATCACTCATATTACTATTCAATTAATGTAGCACAAATAATTGAGTAATAATTGAGACCAATGTATTAACTATAACATTCAACACACACTTTAATAAAGATAAATAAATAATCCTAAATAGCTGTTATAAAAAATCATATGCAATGTTTATAGTCCCTAACCTTCCAATTATTTTCTAACTGGATACACTGCTGTTATATATATATACATCCCAAATTTAATATTTGTTATCATTACAATTTACCTTAAAATGCGATGATTATCCCCGGTGTGTCATTTATTCTTGTTTTTTTGTTTCCGTAATATATTCTTGCCGATTTCGTTATTATATCACGTGCGGAGGGGACATGAACGTACAATGATTATCGCGCCGTGAGACAAAGTTTGAAGTCGCGGCGGCGCCACTAGTGCCGCTCTGTCAAACGCCGATGGATAGGCATGTCAGACGCCTATCGTTGGGCTTTCACGCGCCTACTCTTGGTCTTTAAAAGCTCAATGTTTCTTTGAACTCTCTTGCTACTATTTCGGGAGTGTAGCGATTCAACTTTGAGAGTATGAGAGCACATACAATCATTGAGGCCATATACTACCAATATGGTTCTTTAGGAGTCCAATGCTGGTGTTTATAGAGTCCAACATAATGGTAGTTGTGAGACTTTATAGATTGTGGAGGCTTCTCATGTCAAAACTTTTTTCAGTGTATCCATTCATTAAAACATTTCTAAAGCGTAAAACAACAAAGTGAGTAATTATTATAAGTGAATAATTATGTTTTCTTTACGCGTATTCTTTCACTCTAAATAGAGTGAAAAAGTCACTTTTACAAAAGAGTGAATTATTCACTACAAAATAAGTGACTGTGTTTTCATGATCACTTAGAGTGAGAATTCACTTCAAAAGAGTGAAAATCCACTCCAAAATTTTAGAGAAAGCATTTTACATACCAAATAAAAGATTTTTACCAAAATAAAGACAAATTTTTATTTTATTTCGATTTCTCAGAGAATTACCCATATTTATATTACACATGCCTGATTCTCTAAGAATATGACCATATTGCCAAAATATGCATTTTAATAGTTTCTTAATCAATATTTTACATTATTTTGATTTTTTTATATGAATATTGTTCTTTGCCTACTTTGCGGACATGGCAATCAGTTTTGTGCTGAAAAAAGCAATCTTCTTGATTTTAGATGTGATGGTTCCAGTGGTCAAAACCACTTTTTCCAGGATATTGAGGTTTTGAATTGGCCTAATTAATCGAAAAGTGCCTTAAATGGTTTTGAAACCATTTCTTTTTTAAATTCAGAAAATTTGCTAAAATATCCCGTCTTTTTATTTTTAAAGAGATTTAATTTTGTTGAATAAATGGAGGTCGAAATTTTCTAAAACACGACTACATGCTCATGTTCAGCCTGGAATACTTTGAATCCTAAGGGTTTAAAAAAATCCGAAAAAATTCATGAACATTCTACACACAAACTGAAACATTTTTACCGAAGTTCCAGAATAAAGTTTTTCTCGTTATTGATTTTCCAGAGAATCCCATACATATATTATATATATATATATATATATATATATATAATATAAAAAAGTAAGATGGCGGCAAATGAGAAACACGGTCCTGATAAAAACAGTAAAATAAATTTTAAGAGCTGTGGTAAATCAAAGTGTACTACACAAATTTGTATTATATGCGAAAACGCGTTTCACCAGAGTTGTAATAAAAGATTAAAAGAAAGTAAATGCATAAGTGAATTTCTTATAATATGTCCAGAACATAAGCAGCTCGACATAACCTCAAAAAATGCCGAAAATACGTTGAGTGAATCTGCCAAGCTCCTCATTGCGCAGATTAAAATGAAAAACTCAGAGGAAATTAGGAAACAACTGCTTGAAGAAGTTACGAACAAAACTCAAGACATACTAAATTCTTCTAATTTTGAGAATGAAGGAGATTTTGAGTTGATGCAAACAAAAGTCTCTCTGCAAGAAGTACTGATCAAAGAACTGCAAGAAAAAGTTGACCTGTTAAGAGAACTGCTAGATAAACAAAAGCAGTTAGATAAACATAATCAAAACTCAAAAAAAAAGTCTTATGCTGAAACGGTAACCAATTTCAAACCACAGCTAAAACGGGTTCCAAAAATCGTTGTTCAAAAAATAGACAAAGCTGAAAACGAACACATTAATCTGAATGAATGTATTAAAAAGCAGATATCAAATGAAACAATAATACAGGCAAAGAGTATACACATAAATAAGAAAAATGTAGTGACTATTAACTGCGTTGATAATGATACGATAGTGTTCAAATAACTGAAGAAATAATCAAGAACAAGCTACAATCTATTTGTGAAGTGAAAAAAGAAGAATTGTTTAATCCAAAACTAAAAATAGTAGGTTTTGACAATGATACCGAGATAGATATTGCAGATATAGAAGAGGATATAAATGCAAGAAATTTCAACAGTTTCACAGAGAAAGGTACAGTCCTACATATGTATAAAAATAACAGGAACAACTTAAGCACAATATTGATGGAAGTACCAGCTGAAATGTATAAAGTAACAAGAGAGAGGAAAAATAGGCTTTTTATTAGTTATCAAAACTGTAGAGTGTATGACCATATGAACATTAGACCTTGTGATGCATGTGGTAGATTAGGACATAACAAAGAATGCAGGAATGGTCCTGCATGCATAAAGTGCTCGGGTAAGCATAAAGCCAGTGAGTGCACAAGTGACATAAGAAAATGTGTAAATTGTGTATATAGCAACAGCAAATATGAAACAAAATAGAATGTTTAACATATGGCATCTGACGCGACATCTTGTGAGATCCTTAGGCACAAAATAAAAAAGTATATCGACTCGACGGATTATCCAATTGCACCTGTTTTACCATCAAGAGATTTCTACCAACACAGACAACGGATAGTAGTACATAGTAAAGAGCGGACGACAATAAATACAACAAATACTACTAATACTACATAATACTTGTCATATATAATAGAATAATATGGATTATTTTGAATTATTACAGACTATAAAAAAAGATACTGTCAAAAAGGAAAAGTTGTGCGGAAATATTGATATACTTAATAAAGCAATAAGCAATAAAAAAGATTTAATAATGCATATGAATATAAGAAGCATGAATGTTAATTTTGATAAATTAAAAGTATTGTTAGAAAGTTTAATCAATAAACCATGTATTGTCATTACCACAGAAACTTTCACGCAAGTCAATTACAAATTATATGAACTTGACGGATACATGAGTTACTACAATGAAAGCAAAATTAACCAAAATGATGGTGTAATGATCTTTGTACATACAAGCGTAGCTCAAAAAACAAATGTTATAGAAGTTGGTAGGATCAAAATTATTAACACACGTATTTCTTTAAACAACAAAAACGATTCGGACAGTATCATGGAAATCTCAGCTGTTTATAGATCTCATGATATAAACAAGACTGAATTTATACTAGAAATAAACAAATACTTAATTAAAAAGAAGAATATTAAAAATCGTCTGGTTATAGGTGACTTTAATATAGATCTACTAGAGCAAGACACTTTGAATCAAGATTTTATTTGTAACTTTTTAGAAAAAGGCTAGATTCCTGGTTATGTAGGAATCACACGACCACCTATTGGAAATAGTAAAGGGTCATGTATTGACAATATTTTTATTAAATCAACATGTTTAAATGCAACAACTTATAAACTTAAAAGCTCCATAACAGACCATTACCCTCTATTTATTGCCATAAACAAGGTTAAAAAAGTAAATAAAGAGTCTATAACAATAATAAATTATAAAAAACTAAATAATATTGCTAATAATAGGAACTGGTATGAAATTTTGTCAATACAAGATCCTAATTTATCTACTGATCTATTAATTAATGAAATTAAAACATGTGCAGAACTGTCAAAAATAAAAAAGAAAAGTAACGAACAAAGGTACAGGAAAAATTGGATAACTAAAGCTATTATTAAGTTATGTGAAACAAAACAATTGCTATACGATTTATGGAAATTAAATCCAGGCAATAAACAACTTGAGTCACAGTACAAAAGTTATGCTAAAATACTAGACAAAGTAATAATAGATGCTAAAGTTAAATATGATAAGAGTCTAATAAAGAATAACGCAAATAATCCCAGAAAATTATGGGAGATTATTAATTCAAAAATAGGAAAAAAACAAAAATCGAATGATACTATTAATCATATTAAAATAGATGATAACAAAATAACTGATGAAAAAGAAATAGCCAATGAAATGAATAAGTACTTTTGCGAGATAGGACTGAAACTAAGTGAAAAAATTGATAAACCATCTGATACTACCTTAAAAATGCCGAATATGAATAATAATTCTATTTTTATCAAACCAACAAGTGAATATGAAATTGCAAGCATAATTAATTCTTTAAAATTAAAGAAAGGTGGTGTAGACAAAATTCATGCCAAAACATTAAAAGTATTATGTAATCATATAGCTATACCTCTAACATATTTATTTAATTTATGCATCGAAAAAGCAACCTGGCCTGATGCATTAAAAAATGCTGAAGTAATACCGATATACAAATCTGGTGTTAAACATAGTATTTCTAACTACAGACCAATTTCTTTAATTTCTAACGTAGCTAAAATTTTTGAGAAAATTTTATATAACAGAATTTTTGACTTCATTAATAAAAGCAATATAATATCCGAACATCAATTTGGATATATGAAAAAAATTGGTACAAAAGATGCCTTGAATTATGTGACAAATATACTTTACAATAACTTGGATCATAGCAAACCCACAATTATAACATTCCTGGATTTAGCAAAAGCGTTTGATACTGTCGATCATGAAATACTATTAGCAAAATTATATTGTTATGGAATTAGGGGACAGGCGTTGGATTTGCTTACAAGTTATCTAAATAATAGGTATCAAGCAGTGAAAATAGATGATAATCTAAGTAATTACAGGGTAATAATAACGGGAGTTCCCCAAGGTACAATATTAGGCCCATTGCTTTTCATACTCTATATCAATGATATCTTGAAAGAAATCCCGCCTGAAGCAATATCGTCATATGCTGATGACACGACAATTATAGCAACTGGAAATACCTGAAGCGAGGCTCAAGAAAGTATGAATAGTTATTTGAATAAAATTGAAAAGTGGCTAGCATTAAATAAATTGTCCTTAAATATTGAAAAGACAGTATACATGACTTTCGGTAACTACAAGGATAGTGTTCCTGAATATATAAATATTAAGATAAAAAATAAAAACCTTTGTAGAGTTGAAGAATGTAAATATCTGGGCATTATTTTTGATTATAATTTAAAGTGGAATAAACACATACAATACATTATTAAAAATACGAAATACCTAGTTTATATATTTTATAAAATCTCCAAATCAATGCCTAAAGAAGTTTTAAAAGTGATATACTATGCATTTTTTCATAGTATAATTAGCTATGGTGTAATAGTTTGGGGCGGAGCTTACAAATCCCATATAACCTGTCTACAAAGGTTACAAAATAAAATTCTAAAAATTGTTAATAAAAATTATCCTATAACTTTAGATTACCCAATGAATATAGAACAAATATTTACATTTGAATCTCTAAAATTTCATTACAACACTCTTAAAGATAAGTACATGCATTCTAACAGTATAACAAGAAATAAAACTTTAGCCATACCAAAAAGTCACAAAAAAGTCAGTAACAAAAACAGTTATACAAAGGCAGTAGCAAAGGCAATATATATATATATATATATATGGGTGATTCTACATATATATATATATATATATATATATATATATATATATATATATATATATATATATATAAGCTCACTATTTCCGACTTTAAAATTGTTAAATTTAGTAGTATAGCTTGTAAAATTACACAAATAAATGATCTTTCTACTATAACGTCCAATAAATATTACTTTTCTTGAATAAATAAGAAAATTATTAGTGTTTTAAAATTTTGCGTAACTCCGTCGTCATAGTAAATTTTGGATCACTAAAAATTCAACTTCCGGTAGTTATTAAACCAACCAAATCAAAAAATTTTTTTTCTAAGTATGTTTAGTTGTACATTTGGAACAAGAATTCATCATTATATATATATAATGATGAATTCTCTATATATATATATATATATATATATATATATATGGTTGATTCTACCGATAAGTGTCAAATCCAAATAATTTTTTTTTTTGTAAAATGTCGGAAATCAAAAAATTCTTTTTCTAAGTATATTTAGTTGCACATTTGGAACAAGAATTCATCATTGGTTGAGCTTAATAACTACCGGAAGTTGAATTTTTAGTGATCCAAAATTTACTATGACGACGGAGTTACGCAAAATTTTAAAACACTAATAATTTTCTTATTTATTCAAGAAAAGTAATATTTATTGGACGTTATAGTAGAAAGATCATTTATTTGTGTAATTTTACAAGCTATACTACTAAATTTAACAATTTTAAAGTCGGAAATAGTGAGCTTTTAGTATCTAGAAATTCACTGAGTCGACGGAGTCACGTAGAATTTTATTTTTTAAATATATTAGATATCAAAATCTTATTCTAACAAAAATATTTTTATTTCATATCAAAAATTGTTTCTGTAATATAATTAAGTAACACATACAATAATAATTGGAAAATATAAAGATTTTATTTTACTCCTTATTGTCTTTTATTTCGATGAACTTTCGGTTCGCTCTTTTTGGATTTCGAAGATTTTTTAATTTGTTTCAATTGAACTTGTTTTTTGCTTATATTACTTTCTTTAATACTCCATGGATTCTCAACATTATATTGAATACACTTTTCTCCTCGAGGACAATCATAACAACTCAAACTATTGAAGTAAATAACTTTATCGTTTTCTTTTTTCCACGTCCATTGGCGAACTGACATCGTACCTTTAAATGTTTGAATGTGATTACATGGAATTTTGCTTACAACATTAATATATTTCGAAGTTACTACCTTAATAAACACATTTCGTAATTTTAATTCTAAAATTTCAATTAAGTTAGTGAGATTAGGGATGTCTGTGCCTCGAGCCACAGCTGTATCAGCCGTTCTTTTAATAACAGACCCTATGCCATCGGCAGCGCTTTTCCCATGCCCTGGCTCAGTAAAATTGTAAGTAATCGATTCAATTTGATCAAAACATTTCAGCAAATACGTAGCTAGTAGATAGAATATTATTTTATTCCGGTACTGTGTTGTCGGCGAGTCACTTACAAAATGCAAATTTCTTATTTTATAATTTTCTTTCAAATATTTAGATAATATAGGGATTAGATGAGCTACAATCGCTGCTGAATCGTGCTTCAAAGACTCGGAAATAGTACAAAAACTTTCTTTTTTATTTCTAATGTAAAGCACACCTGTATGTAACGTGATTTGTTCATGAGAAGCTCCAAAATGCACTGATTGTGACTCTCTACCATATTTGCATGAATAATTTTGAGCAAAATCTATGTGCAACATCATATCTGTATCTGAAACTTTTTCTCTTAAGTCGCGAATTTTTTGGTATTGACGAGAAATTCGTGCAGTATGAGCCATAAAATTTTAAGAGTCGCTTCAAAAAACTGCAAACATACTTTCACATTTTCTGTGATAACTTTTTTGACTGTCCGTTGTACTACAATAGACTTATTTGTCTTACCACTGATTCTATTGATTTTGTCAGTTATCCACATTTTTCGCTGTACTATTTTGTCTTCATTATAATTCAAATACGTTAATTTCTTATTTTTACACTTCTTGCATTTGCGTAATAAGCAATTAGTATTTTTAACATTGCGACAACTCTTTTCAATAGCAATACGTGGCATTTTCATTGGTATAATATTATTGAAAAACAGAGCAGTCGTAATAAGTTTCATATTTTCATGTGTTATACAAAGACAAGTTTCCCGAGAAGCGACATTCGGAGCAATTACGTAGAAAGGTCTTTGTTTACAAAATAAAGCATAGCTAATTTTAGAAGTAGTTTAATTTACAAATTTCTTATACAATTCTTTTAAAGTATCTGACAGGTACCGTTTTTGCATCTTTACCTTATTGCGAGTTATTGTAGCATTCTTTCCCGGTGCAATTTAACTATTGTCATCTCGAACAAAAAACGTTTTCACTGAATTTTTCAATATTTGCATTTTATTATTTCTTGTTACACATTTATTCAGTTTATAAGTTCCTCGTCGAAAATTACGCACTGACTTTACTGATAAAAAATCTGTACACTCACCTAATAATTTATGTTTATGTAAAACAGTTCCTCGAAAGTCATTATAGAAATTGTTTTTCATTTTTTTGCACCTTAAACTTTGAACACTGTGTTTTATTTCTAATTTTAGTGCTTCACCTATAATTAATATTTTTTTATATCTCTACTAACAAATTTATTTCTAAGAATTTTATTCACAATTTTCTGAGGATTGGTTGACTCTTCATTATGCTTTCCCTGTTTTTTCTTTAATTGCCATATTTTTCTTTGCAAAATCGTACATAGTTTTCTCAATTCATTTAATTCATTTCGTACGCTTTGTAACTCTCGTACTGTTTTACTTCTATTACGCAAAATTTGTTTTCGACCGGCTATTTGTTGTCTTGAAATAGTTTTTACACCGCTAGAATTATTAGAAGATGTGTTTGTTTGTTTTCTAGCTTCTTTTACTCTCGCGCGGTAGTTTCTCGTGTAAACACGACGATTTTCTTTGAACTCTTCGTTTTTTTTACCCAGATTCTGTATTCTTATTTTCCATCGTTCCCTTTCATTACGCTTGTAATCTTCGTATTTTTCTGGACATTCTTTTATTTTTTGTCTTTTGTTTTTAATCCAGTCATGCTGATAATTTTTTCTAGCATTTTCTTTCGTCGAACTTTTACTGCATTTAACATTGTTTTTCTCGCAATTAACTGTATAATTTTTAGCTCTTGTTTGCATTGTATCGCTAACTGATAACATTAAACTTTATTTTGTAAACTTAACTCGTATCACTGTCGACTAGTTGACACTACCCACACAGCATGAAATATTTAAATGTAATCTTTCAAGAAATATTTCAGTGTAATATTTCTAAAATATTTCTGAAATGTTTCTTGTAATATTACCAACAGCCAACATGTAATGTTTTCATGGAATATTTCTGAAATATTTCTGAAATATTTCTTGTAATATTACTAACAATACAAATTGAAAGTTTTCAGGAAATATTTCTGAAATATTTCGTAAATATTACACGATATATTTCAGAAAATATTAATGATATATTTCCTGAATTATTTCACAAAATGTTACAGAAATATTACTGTAATATTACAAGAGACTATCATTTGAAAATTTTGGAAGCTTTCTTGTAATATTTCTGAAATATTTCGCTAAATATTACTCGATATAATTCAGAAAATATTAATGAAATATTTCCTGAAATATTTCACTAAATGTTACCGCAATATTACTGTAATATTACAAGAAATGTTCATTTGAAAATTTTGGAAGCTATCTTGTAATATTGCCGAAATATTTCATAAATATTACAAGATATATTTCAGAAAATATTAATGAAATATTTCCTGCATTATTTCTCTAAACGTTACAGAAATATTACTGTAATATTACACGACATATTCATTTGAAAATTTTGGAAGCTTTCTTGTAATATTTCTGAAATATTTCGCTAAATATTACTCGATATAATTCAGAAAATATTAATGAAATATTTCCTGAAATATTTCACTAAATGTTACAGCAATATTACTGTAATATTACAAGAAAGGTTCATTTGAAAATTTTGGAAGCTTTTTTGTAATATTTCTGAACTATTTCAGAAATATTACACGATATATTTCAGAAAATATTAATGAAATATTTTCTGAATTATTTCTCCAAACGTTACAGAAATATTACTGTAATATTACACGACATGTTCATTTGAAAATTTTGGAAGCTTTCTTGTAATATTTCTGAAATATTTCACTAAATATTACTCGATATAATTCAGAAAATATTAATGAAATATTTCCTGAAATATTTCACTAAATGTTACCGCAATATTACTGTAATATTACAAGAAAGGTTCATTTGAAAATTTTGGAAGCTTTTTTCTAATATTTCTGAACTATTTCAGAAATATTACACGATATATTTCACGAAATATTAATGAAATATTTCACGAAATGTTATAATTAAAAATAATTAACTAATCATTTTGTTTCTTCACAGAGGAAGCTTTGTGATAGTAAAAAGAAGTTTTGCTAAAAACTTGTTAGAAATATGTTTTGAGATTTAAGAAATCAAAATACACTATTTTTAGAAAATGTCTGTATGGATGTGCATGTGTGTGTGTGTGTGTGTGGATGTTAAATTTAAAAAAACAAATATTAAATTTTTTTTTATTTTTCTATGTTTATTTGTTTTTTTATCGTTTTTTCGATTTTCGGGTTTTTGAATACCTTAGAAATAGTATAAAAATACCTAACTTAACCGATCTCAAAGTTTGGATATAACGTTATTTCCTTCTTTTGTTATATACGAAAACGTCATTTTTTGTTGAATTTGGAGAAGAATATTCGCGAACATTTTCAAAATAGTATCATTTTACTATCTCGTGACCTGTATGTTTTTTCATATTTAGTAAACGGCTTTATTTCTTAAATGTATGAGGGAAAATTATTGAAAAAAAAAATTGAGATAATTTGGAATATGGAGAAAAATATTTAATCAAATTTTTGTATCTTGACCATTTTTTTGTCGAAAAGAAAATAGTTTTGTAAAAGAAATTTTTGATGGAAAATTTTTCGAAATATTAGATGATTAGGAATTTTATTAATCTATATGAGGAGGGGGTGAACAAAACCGGATAATTCCACTTCTTGTGAAAATTGATTTTATGTATTTTCTCGTCATAAAACAATGTTGTCTTCATATTTGTGGTGTTACTTTTAATCTAAACTAAAAAAAACAACCATTATAACAATTTGCATCTAAAATAAAAATTGACATATATATAGTCAATTTTTACATGAATCAAATTTTACGAATGTACGCACATTCTTAATTGATAAATAGATTTGCGTATATTCTAATTCTATTAATATAATTAAAAAAATAAACATAATTATAAAAAACTATATATATAATGTACTATACCTACCTAATAATATTATAATGTACTTTTTAAATCTCGCGCGCTATAATCGATAGTCGCGAGATACGACTAGTAATTTGTAGCATACGTCACGTCGTATACCTAGTCTTGCCTAAAATTGTATATGGCGGTAAAAGAGTGACAGATCTCGCACGTGTATACCGGTGTGTCTGACGCAAATAATAAAGAAATCGTAAGTAATTAAAAAAATACTAATTTATTATTACATATTATCATTTATTTTTCAAATAAGAATATTTTTATTGTTCTTTGTTGTTTTTCTTTTCTCGATTCAAGCGGATTACAACTGAGATCTGAACTCAGTGGAGGCTGTATCGAAAGGGCGGATCAATTTAAGAGCGTGAGTACACCATTTTCATCTAAAAAAAATTCTCTCTCTTCTCTCTCTCTCTCTCTCTCTCTCTCTATCTGTCTCTCTCTCTCTCTCTCTCTCTCTCTCTCTCTCTCTTCGTGTCATGCACACGAGTTTTTAACGGCAGAAAGAGAGACCGAAAAGCGGCGGCACAAAAAAGGAGAAAGAGAGAGAGAGAGAAGGCCCGTGAATTTCACCGTCCGAGCAAGAAAAATATAACGCGCGACGGGAAAGAGCCGACCTCCTTTCGTGTGATTTTCCACCCCAAAACAACAAACCTTCTCTCTCTCTCTCTCTCTCTCTCTTATTTTACTCATGCATACATAATGCCGATTGATGTCGTTTAGATACAGTTAGTAAACAGATCTGTTTTTTGAAATATGATTTGAAATGATTTCTGTTTTTTGAAATAATGCTTTCTCGTGAATTGTAGAGTTCAGTTCACTTTAGTGCCGCAATTATACCCCAGTCTACCCTATAATAATAGTAAAATATTCACACATATATTCGAATCGGTGCAAACACATATTTATAAAACCAAAATAAAATAAATAATATAGTAAAATATTCACCTATATATATATATATATATATATATATATATATATATATATATATATATATATATATATATATATATATATATATATATATATATATATATATATATATATATATATATATATATAGGTGAATATTTTACTATATTATTTATTTTATTTTGGTTTTATAAATATGTGTTTGCACCGATTCGAAAAACAGCCGCAATAACACTCGATCTAGATGCATTGAAAACACACAAAATCAAGACGAATGTGACAAAAAGTACGATGTGTGCTTTGGGTGAAAAGTATTTTTTTGCCCTTGTGTGATTGCAGTAAGTACGGCATAGTGCGTTTCTTACCCATAAGAATTGTACACGTAATTATTGTGTACAATTTAGCATTGGTCAAATATATCTATATATAATTTGACCAATGCTAAATTGTGTACAATATATACGTGTATAATTCTTATGTGTAAGAAACGCGCTATGCAAAAGCGCACGCGGGCAAAAAAACACTACATTTCACCCTAAGTACACAATATACTATTTTGATTACTATCTTAATTTATTATTTAATTATAATATAAAACTGTTCAAAGCGAATAGCTTTGTGAAAAGGTTTTAACCAAAAAATTGTGATAATAAAATTTTATTACATGGTTTACACCGAAAAACTGCGGTAGAAAGTTTTATAAAAACGTTCAAGCTAAAAAGAAAGTAAATAGAAATTTTTTAAAAAAGATTTTCATAATTTTCTATTATAGAAACATTTTTTCACTAAAACTGTTTATTAATAATTTTAGCTTAGAAAATTTGATCATAACGAAGGTAGGGGGAAAGTTAAAATGAAGCCTAGATACGGCCCTGGTATGTGGGGCTGATTAACTGGCGCATTGTTCACAGTGCCAGGGGAAAACTAGTCCTAAGTTTCACAGTGCCAAGAGGTTCGACTGTAGTACTTTTTTAAGGGGAAATTGCTCCTGAAAGAACTTTGACACGTATTTATTATTTACATAAAGTACAGATATTATACAAAAAACTTGAAGAATATTAAACATAAACGTTATATAAGAATTCGAATATATATATATACACACACAGCAATACTATGTGCACAACAGTTGTATTTTATATATATATATATATATATTTCTGATGTGCGTGTATCGACTAACATAAGATTGCGCGCATATGTACTGATATCATGTATATATCATAATTAGTGACACCTTGTATATGTACCAATTACTGACACCTTGTAATTGTACCAATTACCGACAGCCTATACATGTCCTAATTATCGACATCCGAAAATGTCCTAATTACTAACATCATGTATATGTCCTAATTATTGAAATCTTGTATGTGTACTAATTATCAACGTCTTATAAGTGTACAAATTACCGACAGTCTGTAGATGTCGCAATTACCGACATACAATAATGTCCTAATTACTGATATCATGTATATGTCCTAATCACCCACATCATATATATGTACCAATTACCGCACCTTGTACGTGTCACAACTACCAACAGCCTGTAATTGTCCTACTTACCTTCTTCCTGGATATGTCAAAATTACCGACACAATGTATATGTCCTAATTACCGACACCTTGTACGTATACTAATTATAACGGCACATTGTATGACCTTATTATGTCGGATGTCGGTAATTAGGATATATACAGCTGTACCATTGGGTTCATGATCGTGAAAACGTTCGTTATTACATATACATTATGTCAGGAATGAGGACATTATTGGAATTAATAAATTATATAGGGTGTCTGCACCAGTGTCCGAACACTCACCAGTGAATGAACAGCATTGACGAAATAAACAAATTATTTTATAAAATTATATCTACTATGTTTTATAATGCTTTTTGCAATCGTTGAACCCATCTCTGTCATCTTACGTACTATTTCAAGAACATTTTGATTGTTTATTTATACTAAAAACTATTTAATCATGAGTTATTTACAGACATGAAAAATTGTATCAGTGAATGAACATAAGGTTTTACACGTTCATTTACTGGATTTTGCGGTGATTTTATTCTTAAGCATAAATTATAAAGTTTATATATTTTTATTAGCAAAAAAAATATTTTTAACAACTACTTCAATGTTTAAGGAATCAATTCCAATAGTTTTTGACTGCAATTATATTCGATTATCATTACAAAAAATTTACGTAGTTTGGAATTTTCTTAAACGTGCATTCACTGGTGCAGTCACCCTGCGTGCCTCGCCACCTATCGATGAAAAGTCAAGCCGTATTTTTTAATGTACGAAAATGTATAAAAGTATACACAAGTGGATGTATCTATTGTAAAGCTTGTTCCAGTTATAAAAAATATACATTTATATACACTTTTGTATATTTATATATTTTCAATACTTTTTTTCTATAAATTGTCTGAATTTTGCAATAAAAATATTTTGAAGGTTATACGGGCTTATTTGAAACTTATGTCTAATCAAAATTTTAGAATGGTAAAAAAAATTTACTACAAATCTGAGTGTCTAACTCCCACGATGGCAGAAGATCATTTTCTAACCTAAAAAAGTGTATCAAATTTTTGAAGTCTCAGAATAAGGTCTGTACGGATCTTGACAAGGATGCCAAATTACCAAAAATATCAATAATACTTTCTTTTTACAAAATTTACATAGAATTTAACTTAAATTTTTGAAGACCCATACAGACCTTATTGTACGACTTCAAGAATTTAATAAATTTTTTTAGGTTAGAAATTAATCGACTGCTGCATGTTGGGAGTTGTGCAAGCACTTTTGTACAATAAAAAGATAATTACATAATTTTTTTATTTTATTTTCCTGGGTTAATTGTTTTTAGAAATATGCCAAGAAAAAGGAAAGGTTTAATACCTGACAGTTCTCGACATATTCGACGCTTAGTAAGAGAACAAACAGCATCAGATCTACAGGATGTGATACCACAGAGTACTTCAAGTGCAGACATGGAAAATGAAGTATCAAACGTTGCAGCGACAGAAGCCTTGATAATACCGACAGTACAATTACCGACAGAATCAGTACCAGTAGGAATTGTGGCAGCTGAAGTCGAAATATCCGTTGTAACTGATGAAATGCAAATGAAAATAACGAATTTGTTTGAAAATAATACTACTAATAAAGAGCTTGATCGTGCTGAAATACATGGCGGTTTGATAGATTTTACAGAAGAGGATGCTGCAAGAGACGCTGATTCTGATTGTAGATACAGCGATAGCGATGCTGAAAGCATTTATGATTTTGATAGCGATTTCGATGAGCGTGAACAACACGAAGAATTGTATGATTATTTATTAGAACATCCGCAGTCGGTAAAAGATAAAAATTTTCAAAATGCTATTGCAGAGTGGGCAAAGCAATTTCAAATCGCGCATAATGCTTTAAAATCGTTACTATCAATATTAAATGAATACACGGATGTAACATTTCCGAAAGATCCACGGACCGTATTAAAAACGCCGAAATCAACCAAGATAACCAGTATGGGTAACGGTGAATATTATCACCTAGGATTGAATAACGCAATAAAGAAAATTGTCGCTATTCGTCAAGCATTAAATTTAAAATGCAATGATATTCATCTTCTGTTCAACATTGATGGTGCTCCATTAGCTGGAAATTCATCAGAAAAAGGAATGTGGGTGATACTGTGTAAAAATGAAGAATTGAAGGGCGTATATCTTGTTGGCATATATCACGGTATAAAAAAACCTGATGATCCAAATGAATTCTTAAAGCCGTTTGTTGAAGAAGCAAGTGAGCTATTAACGAATGGATATATGCACAATGAAAATCCTGTTAATATTATAATATATGGCTTCATATGCGACGGTCCTGCAAAATCATTCATTTTAAATACGAAATACCCTACTGGTTATTTTAGTTGTAGTAAATGTACAATCGAAGGTGAATATTTTAAATCAGTTTGTTTTCCATTACAAAATTTGAAAACTTTAAAATTTTATTGTAATCATCGATTAAGGTGCGATGAAAAATTTAGAAATCTGGAATATGAGGAAGATTATCAACGGGGTAATACCATTTTAAATCAATTACCCGGAGTTGGATTAGTCTCTGCTGTTCCGTTAGACTCCATGCACCTTGTTTACCTTGGCGTTACAAGGCAATTAATAAGGCACTGGATAGGAAATAAAGGTCGTCATAATAAAAGTTATAAATTATCCGATAGTCAAATACAACAGATTTCAGATAGATTAGAAAGTATGAAGTATATATTACCTAGCGATTTTAATAGGCGTTCAAGATCCCTTGCACATTGGAAACTTTGGAAGGCCACAGAATTTCGGCATTTTTTACTGTATTTTGGACCTTTCATCTTGAAAGATATTCTAGCGCCAAAGATATATAATAATTTTTTATTACTACATATTGGTATAACGATTCTTTCAAATAAAACATTAATATCAGATTCTGCAAATATAGAGTATGTTGAATTAGTATTAATGAATTTTCTTGAAAGTTTCGAAAACATTTATGGCCAGGAAAATGTTACTCATAATATCCATAGTCTGTTACACTTGGCAAAAGATGTAGTAAAATATGGAACACTAGAATCATTTAGCGCATTCCCATTTGAAAATTATATTGGCACCATTAAAAAATATGTAAGAAAAAGCGAAAAACCGTTACAACAAATAGCTAGGAGACTCTCTGAATATGAATCGATAAACGATTTTAAAAACAATTTTGCTGACAAAAAAAATAAAATGCATTTTGAAAAACGACAGTATAATAATATCAGTACATGTAGTCAATGGTACGAGTATCAATATAAAATTCTTACTTTTGATTCGAGTCGCATAGACGTAAATGATAGCCGTAATGACTGCGTTATTCTTACAGATGGCACTATTGTAAACGTCCTTAATTTTGTAATCAAAAATAATATTCCACATTTAATAGGAAAAATTTGCGAAAAAAAACGACAGTTGTATATTTTGCGAGGTTTTGATAGTAGTACTCTAAGTATTCATTATGTACATGGATCAAATAGTATTAGACAGTGGCCTTGCAGTACGATAAAGGCCAAAATATTCAAAATTCCTTGTACGCAAGGTTTTGTAGCGCACCCCATCATTCATACGTTTCAATAAATAATATAATTCTTTATTTATCTAAAATTTAGCTAATAATCACTACGTTTTGTAACTTTATTAATAAAAAGAATTGCTTTCATATCTTTTTAAATTCATTCCAAATATTTCTAAAATATCCCTACTGTAGCAGTACTATGAGATCCATTCCAAATATATCCCTACTGTAGCAGAACATAAGTTGGTACAGTTGCTTGATGAGGTTCTTTCGCAAAGATTCGAAATTTTAGGGTCCGTAAGAGGGCTCAAAAATTATACATGCATAGCATAACAATTACTTATAATTTTAATATTCAAACCATTTTTTAAATATTTCAGTAACTTTTTTTCTTAAATAATTTTCGCTAACCTTTCTGAACACCAGAGTTCATTAATTTAAAAATATTGAACAGAAGTATTAGTATCTCGCGGGCGTCAATTCAGAAAAATGCGTTTCTCTTTTTCGTTAAGAAAAGGTATTCAATTTCAGTCACAATTCTTCCCTACTTATAAACATTAAATTCGGGATTTTATTTATCATATTTTTTCATGTATTCATAGAAAGTGTAGGAAAATATGTTATCTCAAAAATCATATTCGTTTTATAAAATGACGTCCGCAAGTTACGCGGTTTCTAATCGGTTTCAATCTATCGAAACCTATGTGTTCATATTTAACGAATTTAAGAGGATGCCGGAGTCTCGGATCTTGGTTATGCATAACCTCACTTTTGTAATTCAAACTTTTCTCAAAAACGAAAAAGTGTTAGGTGCTTTTTTAACACTGAAAATGTTCCTTGTTCCTAGGCGAAACGGGGACAACTCTTACTTTTTGATGAAACAAATTATTTTTTAAATAAAAAACGAACTGGATTAGACAAGGACAGAGAATCCCGGTGTCCCCTTAAAAACAATGTGCTCATACATTTTATATAAATACTTATAATTGTTTGTTATATTGTACAGAAGAATGAAGTCGTTCGCTATAATAGAAGACGATGATGGAAAACGGGTCATACCAGCAGTTTGGTTGACTGATAATAACAACCAAATGTTTTGGCCGCCATACGCAGAGTCAGATAAGATTCGCAGAGCAGTATTGAATCTTGAAGAACCTGATGTCGACGAGTGGGAAATATATCCCGTTATACGATTCATTAAATCATATGGTAATTGTTTTAGTATTTATATATTAATATTTAAATGTAGATTGAATCTTAGGGGGATGTCGGAGCCACGCCCCCCCCCCCTCTCCTTTTGCTGTACGACCTATTTTGTATTTCTAATTTGTAAAAACTACAAGTCCAACTGACTTTATCTTGTACAGATAGGTTCATTATAGTAAGCACTACGGTGCTCAGGTCTAAATCTTACTGTAAAATTACATTAAAAAAAGTTATTAGCAAAAGTTTGGTATGATTACAATTTTGAGGTAAGTAGCCTTTATTGATTTTAAAAAATTATATTTTACAGATGATTATAATAAAGCAGTGTCTTATCTAAAAAATTACGTAGATAAAGTTTCTGACTTGAGCGACTCTGATGCAATAAGACGGACGAGATCCCAGAGAGCCAAGAGACACGTAGATGAAGACTATGAAGTAGCAAACAAGAAGAAAAAAAACAAACGTGATATATTGAGCCCAGTCAATTCTTCTGGCGATGAAACATCGCGACCCGCATCTCCGAATAAAACGACAAGTATTTCACCAATAGGTAATCCACAAGATGAGCAGAAAAAAACTAAAACAAATAGTAATTTTCAACCACCAGAAAGCCTTATATTCATCAGTTCGAGAAAAGAATTACTCGCATCTAACAATGCAAGTGCAACATCTGATACTTCATTGGAAATGGCTGAAAATAATCAGCCATTAACATCGAAAGTTTCTCAGAATGGTAAACTTCAATAATTCAATTTTTTAAGGGTGATCTGTGGTGATTAATGTCCGAAAAGTAAAAAAGGAGCACAACGCGCACGATTTTAGCGTTTTTTCTACCTATTAAGCGGGCCTAAATTGATTTTTTTCTGACCGTCTAAAAGACCGCACAAAATAGTACATTATGTAACAAGGGGTAAAAGTAGCAGATTTTTCTTGAGAGTGAGTTTACTGCCCGAACGAGAATATTTTACAGTAATCACCCGAGGGAAAAATATTTTCGTAAGGGCAGTATAATCACCCAAGAAAAAAATTTTACTTTTGCCCCGCTAGTTTTACTTTTGCCCACCTAATTTTACTTTTGCCCCGCAAAACTAGTTTTCGGGAAAAATATGCTACTTTTGCCCCGCTTTCAGGAGCAAAAGGTGGTCTTTTCGGTCGGGTGTGGAATAAATTCTTTCTTTGTCCGCTAAATGTGGGAAAAATGACTTTTTGATAATCTTAATTTCATTTTCATTTTATACTGTAATAGGCCTGTGATTAGTCTGTTTCATAGGCTTATATAAACGCAAAAATCTGCAAGTGTGTGGTAAAAAATATTGTGTCCACCATGGGCCAGTGCGTTTTTTTATCTCGCCTTTCGGCTCGTGTCCGCTCACCTACGACACGTACTACAAACTCTGTTTCGTAAAAAAGGCTTGCTTTACGCCCTTGGTACACATTATACTAGTATTGCAGAAATACATAAATTCTTTTTTGGTTTGTTGATTTTGTTACATACAGTCGGTTTTACTTAAATGCTTTTTATTACAAATTCAAATTTTTAACGTTCTCTGGCGGGCATTCAAATTAACTTTATTTAATCACGTTTGTAATCGAAATTTTTATAATAAATCCTACGACTTTAAAATGGTATCTAACGGTTTTATGTAGATTTTAAATAAACATTCAATTTTTTTACTATATTTGCCTTTTCTCCACTATTAACCTGTATGCAAATAGTTTCTGGTGCATATTTGATAGATCTTTTTGAAATTTTCAGAAACAGATATAATTCCTTAAATATTGCGTTTCCATTAATATTATTATTAAAAAATTATTTTTGTTTAAATTAATCATGCGTTTTGAAACAATAATAAATTCTAAATTTTATTTATTTTATTCATTTTGGTTTAATAAGTATTTCAGAACCTACTGCATGAGTTTGGTTAAGTAGGTATGCACCGCGGAAACCTTATGAAAATCATCAAACAGTCACGAAAAGGCCAATAATGACAGGCCCCGATTAAATAATGTAAATATTTTTTAATAATTTTGTTATAAATTTTATGTAACAGGACAGAATAAAGAAGGAACAAATATTAGTAAAGAAAGAAAACTTCAAATGATGAATGAGGCGGAAAACTGGCAACCAGAGAATGTACAAGAATCATTACTAGCCATTTATGGTTAGTATTTACTATAAAAGTATATAACACAATTTATTCCTGATAAAAACCCCCTTTTCATGACAAATGTAGCATGTTAAATATACTGTTACCTTTACAATTCCTGCAGAAGTTATGTGTCGGTCTTCCATTCTAGTTATCCGTTTAATTTTTCCCTATAAAAGTGAAATTATTGATGCGTTTATCTTATATTTTGATTGCTTTAGTTAGTAATTTCGGTTAGCGGTAAGCAGAACGACCATCATGATTTACTTTTCATCATTATCGATTCTTATTTTATCGATATTGTTATGTTAATTAAATAAACAATAAACATTGTATATTTTTCCAGATATGCAAAAGAAAATTCTAAGAGAAGTTAATAAATTAACTCAAAAAGTAGAAAGTTTAGAATCAAAAACGTTACGTGGTAACACACAGAGTGGAAGATCTGAGAATCTTGTTAATGTAGATTCTACTTTCTTACAAGCGATGGCAGTGTATTTTCCTATCGATGAAGTTGACAAACTTGTAGAGGCGGTCGAAACAAGGTTGAAGACAGACGGAGGTTTCTTTAAAAATGTGGTAATGTTAAATAATTAAACTTTATTTAATATATAAATTTTTTATTAATAATCTGTTGATTATTCATAAATGAATATTACTTAACCCTCCGACTAAAATATAAATATATATATCTATTTCGGACGACATATTTAGTCGTAGTTTGACGGAGGGTTCACTCAAGTTCTATTGAAAAGTTTTCTACAGTTCCACCGCTATTATAACCACTATTGCTTAGTTAAAAAAGCAAACGTAATAAACAAACAGAATCATTTAATTTTCCATATTTTCACAACTCAGTTAAATATGTTTTTCTAGTGTTTTTAAATTTTGAATATTATTTTTAGTTTTAAATTATATTGTATTTTTTATAAGTACGAAAATGTAAAAGAATGAAGTTAAATTTATATTATGAGCGTTGTTTATTTAGTACACAGAAATTATCTCTGAATGCTTGTAGAGTAGTTGGTTAAAGTAGGTTTCTAAGCTTAGGACGTAAAGAGCAATGCTAAAATACTACTTTGCATGTTAGAGTGGATTTGCTGTGTTTTTACTTACGAAAAGAACGTTGTGAGATCTATGTATCGTACTGGAAATTGTGGGTTTGTATTAGCTTGGAAAACTTATAAAAGGTTTAAAAATCTTACGAATTGGTTATATTTGTATTTGAATGATTTTAAGAGAAACGACTAATGTTAAGAATGAGTGCTTATACATCTAGCTACGATAATTCCGGCAACAATAACAATTTATAATTGTAAATTTTTTTATTTTATAATTCTGCATTAAGGAGGCTCTTGCGCTAGAAGCTACATGAAAAACTACAAGAAAAAAAAATTGTTAAAGAAAATCGATTTTTTTGTTTTATGCCCTATATCTAGCGCAAGAGCCTCCTTAAATAAAGTTTTTATTTATTTTGCATGTAGCAACTGTAGTAATTGATGGGGAGAAATGTGCCTGCGTTTTTTAATTATATAACTAGTGCAAGAAACTATAACTTTTATGTTATAAATATTTTATAACCAATTTTTTTCATCAAGGGAATTAAATAAGGTTTTTTCAAGGGTAGTTTTTGAAAGTATGGTAGAAAATTGCGCATACCGAGCGTGTTCAACAAAAATGTTGAAAAATGTCCATTTTTGACATTCTTACAGAGATAATGGACCTTTTTTATTTTTTATGTAACTATCTTTTTGACACGCTTATAAATGAAAGCCCGTAACCTCTTTAAAGTAAATTTATCTTAGATATAAAATAAAAGTGGATGGTGTTTTTACGTTTTAATTATGGTGTCTCTTGCTAATACAATTTTTTTTATCTAATAACTATTATGCATAGAAATGCTTTTATAGAAATATCGCCAAGGAGTCTCACAGACGCTACGTCGCGGCATGCGTTACTAAATTTCACCCTGCGGTTGTAAAGAATTAAGAAAATAAAATAATTTTGATCTGCGTTGTGCACAACTCAAAATGCGCAATCCTCTGCAACTTACATGCATGGAAATACGCCCTATCATGCCATTGTGTAACACGAGGAGAATGTTATATTTCACCCTAGCTAGAAATAGCTTATTTTCTCCCCCCCCCCCCCTTTTGCACAATACATTATTATACTTTGTAAATTTTAAATTTGTATCAATGTTTGTTTATAACTTTTTATATAGCATGGCGCAGTGAATGATGTTAAATGTTGCTGGGTACGATGAAGATGAATGCTTAAAATCCTGCTGTGTGATAATTCCTATCATCACATTAATCGAAAATTATTATTTTTTCTTATTTAAGGTACATCAAGAATTTGAAGGAACCGAGACTGCCGACAAATTTTTATATCCAACGTTTTATCAATGGTGACAATTGTATATGTATAATATACACAAAACATGCTTTATATTTAACTATCATTCCATTTTTAGGCAAGACAAGTAATTCAAAATAACTGAAATTTTGTAAAAGAATGTCCTAATAAGTTTGAAATATATTAAGTACTGTAAGCGAGTTAAAAATATTTTTCAATTACATGTCTGTCCGTCTAATATTATATACAAATTTCAAAAATATGTTGTTTTATACATGATTATTTATGTATATTGTGAACGCATTTTTAATGGCATTTGGCGAAATAACGATTTTCATTCACTTTTCTAATGAAACTATATATCACTCTCGCTCTGCCTCTCTCACAATCTCCTCTCCTGCACCCCCCTTTCTCCCCGCTCTCTCTCTCGCTCTCTCTCTCTCTCTCTCTCTCTCCTTCCACCACCCCAGATTGGTAATTATGGACTTTTCCGGAATATAAATTTAAACACATGATTAGCTAAATTTCTCATTCAATAACGCATTTAATATATTATCGCCTATTCATTTATAATTTTTTGTTTTCATACTTATATAGTAATAATAATAATGGTTTAGGTCCTGTTTATGAAAAGTAAAGGCGGTGCCAACGCTCACGACATGACGTACAATTCGTTAGCTGCCGTCATAACGAATAGAGTTGCTGATGGATACAGTTTCGCAGGTCATAAGAAAAAGAAGGAATTTTCCCAATTGTCCTTATGCAGTTGCATTTATCGTAAGTTTTTTTTACCAAACACTTTCGAAGAGTCTCTACCATTTTCTAAAATGTATTAAAACAAATATAGTACGTTGAAATTTATTTATTAAATTTTTAATAAATTTTCATGCTGGTTAAGCTTTTTGACAAAATATACAAATAAAAATAAAACAAGTAAAATAATAATAATAAATATATATAATATAAAAATATTAATCGTTTACAAGATTCTTGACAATTAATTTTATTTTTATTTTTATACATTCAATGCAGTATTTTTATCGAATTTATTTTAATTTTTTTAAATTCTACAACTTTATTGGATTGTATGCTCATTTTCGCTAACCTCATTGTAGAATTCAAAAAAAAATTCAAACTCATTCGATTAGATGTTAATTATAACGTCGAGTGTACCAATTTTTAACACTTCATCTTTTGCGAAAATTTAACAAAAAGATTTTTTCTCCATATAATGGTAAAGACTCCTACATTTCAGTAATTATTAACACATAACAGATATTTTGCACTATTTTTTCACAGATGCTGTAAAGCCGATATTTTCAGCAACCGATACAGACCTGAAGACCAGCGTTTCAAAATGGCTGGATGCTGCAGGAACGCGATTCAAGCGTGAGCAAAAGTAAGCATTTTATATATTATTTTTGGAAGTTAAAATCTATCATGCGACCTATGGCAGAATACTCCGTCGTCAGCCATTTTTCATATATATGTAGATATACGCTTTCTCGTGTTAACGAGAAAAGCATCTCAGACGAAAGAGTAACTTTTTTACTAGCGCCATTGCTGCCGTCATGATAGTTTTTTTCCACAACCGAAACATGATTGTTTTTATTCATTATAATAATTCATTTATATATTTATTTTTCAGCACTGCTGGTCTAAAGAGGAAAACCTTTAGTCTACTACATCCTCCTGAAGAATAAAAAATACATTTTTATTACTCATTATTTTATAATTATTCAGTAAACATTTTTTAAAATAAATTTTCTATTTAAAATATATTTCCGATTAATTTTTTGATAAAATTCCTTACAGTTGATGGACTTTGTATGCCAAGAACGATTCAGTGAAGCCGTTTGATCTTGGAAATATTACAGAGATATTTCAGAAACATTTCATGCGATATAACGCTAAACATTTCTGAAATATTTCTGAAATAATTCAAGAAAGATTCAGAAAAGCCGTTCTATGTTGGAAATATTACAGAGATATTTCAGAAACATTTCATGCAATATTACGCTAAACATTTCTGAAATATTTCTGAAATATTCCAAGAAAGATTCAGAAAAGCCGTTCTATGTTGGAAATATTACAGAGATATTTCAGAAACATTTCATGTAATATTACGCTAAACATTTCTGAAATATTTCTGAAATATTCCAAGAAAGATTCAGAAAAGCCGTTCTATGTTGGAAATATTACAGAGATATTTCAGAAACATTTCATGTAATATTACGCTAAACATTTTTGAAATATTTCTGAAATATTCCAAGAAAGATTCAGAAAAGTCGTTCTATGTTGGAAATATTACAGAGATATTTCAGAAACATTTCATGTAATATTACGCTAAACATTTTTGAAATATTTCTGAAATATTCCAAGAAAGATTCAGTAAAGCAGTTTGATGTTGGAAATATTACATAGATATTTCAGAAACATTTCATGTAATATTACGCAAAACATTTCTGAAATATTTCAGAAATATTCCAAGAAAGATTCAGTAAAGCAGTTTGATGTTGGAAATATTACATAGATATTTCAGAAACATTTCATGTAATATTACGCAAAACATTTCTGAAATATTTCAGAAATATTCCAAGAAAGATTCAGTAAAGCAGTTTGATGTTGGAAATATTACATAGATATTTCAGAAACATTTCATGTAATATTACGCAAAACATTTCTGAAATATTTCAGAAATATTCCGTGAAATATTTCTTTATATAGTAATGTTTATAATTTGGAATATTTACTTAATATTTCGGATATATTTCATGAAATATTACACGAAATATTCATGAAATATTTCTTGAACATTACATGAAATATTACAATGCCCCATATAGGCGGACATAACAATATTACAGTAATATTTCACTGAAATATTTCTGTAATATTTCAAATCTTACAAGAAATATTACAGTTATATTTAGGAAATATTTCATGCTGTGTGGGTACCTACGCTGACCGGAGACTGAGGTACCTAGACTGTCCCTACCTAGCTCAATATAAACAAAATATATATCTTTGACTGCGCAATGTTGTGATATTATATACAATGATAACATAATACGATCATATTCGTGCGCGTGTAAGTCCGCATGTGTGCATGTATCTGTGTATGTATAAATAAAGTGATTTCTCACGTATTTCTTTACCTATTCAAAGATTTCTCGTGTCGACGGAGTTACGAGTTTATAACATAATCGTTAAAATCTTTTAATTTTTAGAGTATTTGTAAAATATAATAGTACCATCTTGATCAGCATTAAATTGTCTGTAAAATATTTAAACTCAATTAGGTCGTTTCTTTCAGGTTTCCAAAAAAACGGGTGTCAACGGAGTTACGCGTAATTAAAATACACGCTGTATTCTCCGATGTTTTATTAATTTTCATTAATTGATAATTAAAATTACGTATTTATAAATATTGGAACATTAAGTAGCATGTAAATACTGACTTTTAAGCAGAGAAATTTTTTTTTATTATTTTTATGAATAACTGTTTTGTGACAAAATACATATTTGACTGATACTCCGTCGACAAATTTTACGTCATGGGAGAGCGATGTTTGAACGTCAATATTCGTGGTTAATGTTTATGTTTGATTATTCCAAAATGGTTTTCCGTTAAATTCATACCAAAACTAACAATTTACCATTTGCACTTTATTATAATATTTCGATTATAAAAAGATACAGTCAATACAATTTTTGGTTTTTGGCGTGAAGAAGTCGACGGAGTTACGAAATTGGCGTTTTAACGGCATTTTTATCTATAATAATAAAACTTTATGGCCAATTTTGAAGTGGATTATATTAAGGGAACTCGTGATCTAATATTTGCTGCATTGATATTTTCTTTTACCCACTGTATTCCCTGAGAAAATTGACTGAGAAAGTTTTTGGCACGTATTGGTAGAATCAACCATATATTAATACTTTACATTGAAGAGTTTTTTTTTTTCAAGAAGAAAACGAATTTTAAAATGTATGTATATTATTTTAAGAGAAGTTTTAAAAATTTCCTACTCAAGACATTGAAGATAATGAATATCTTACTATTTAGTTAATAAAAGCATTATTATAGGACTGTAAGAGTAATATTTTAAGTTATTTTAATAATATGACAGTACCGCAATACGGAGTATTCCAGCATTGTACGATAACTTTTATTATGATGCACTGGTAGTAGATTCACATTCTATGCATATTCTAGTGGTAATACTGACAAGGGGAACGTAAGTAGAAACACTTTAATAAAATCAAGATTTCTTTATTTTCATCGCTGATCAAAATGTAGCTAAAAAATGACAATATTATGAAAATCGCCCATATAGGAGTGCTCCGATATGATCTTGCTTCAAGCGCTATATTTCGTCGAATTGACTTAAAATTTTGAGAAAACATTTTCAAGATAATATACTTTAAGATATTATTTCCCAAAAATAGATTTGTTTTACCCACCCTAAGTGCAGGTAAAACGTTTCTTTTGCAAATACTTTGTCGTTGACTTTACAGTTTCTTAATGGCAATTAAAAGTTAAAGAACTCAAGCATATTCTGTCAAATGTTTACTTGATTTATAAATTAATAAAAAATCGCTGAAACTATCTTAATTTTGAATTTGTATATAATTAGCCAGTTCTTAACATGTCCATAGCCAGGATCTGGTAAACTAGCTAGTTTTATTTTATCGACTTTACAAATATATATATAAATATATGCACCACGAGAACAAAGGATTAGAAAGGGCATACTATCTGAAATATCAATGAAATAACTTTGTATTCAATAAATAATCCTTCTCTATATTGGTTGAATCCTTTTAACGACCAAAACCAATTAATTCAAATTAATCGTTTCATAAAAAAATTCTTTTTTGCTATATGCATTCTACCATGTAAGTCATTTAGCTTTCATACTGTTGAAATTGTAATTTACGCACCGTAGATTCCTAGCAGTCAAGGACTAGCTTGATTAGAAGCATTCGTATTTTTCGGATGTTTGCAGAGACGTAAGAAAAAGAAAATGAAATTTAAGGCAAGCCTGTTATTGATAAAATAACTTACAATAGTTATTGCTCTTTTTCCGTTTTGTATTTATATTGACGCTATTTTTGTTCAATATTTAAAAAATTAATAAAAAATTAAAGAAGAGTTCCCCAGTATGGACTCTCTCTCAGTATCGATATCCATCAGCATTGGACTTCTACCGTTCTCTAAAAGTTCTTTATTAAATTGGGTTTATGCACTATTTTACCTAAATGGTGTAAATGGTGCAGTAAACGTTTACATACTATTTAGACAATATATATAAATTTTAAAAATCCGTGCGTACTCGAGTCTTCGTTACTTGCTGCCGATTTTTTATATAAAAGTACCTATGAAAAGAAGCTCTCAAAAAAAATTTTAGCCTCTAAAGTCCACTGTATGACTCGGCAGAGTGTCTTGAATTTTCAAACGTAGCCAAAAACGGCTATTTTCAAAAATTTTTAGAGAGCTCCCATTTTGATCAATTTGAACACACTGAAAAAGGATTTCTTCATCTTTTTACAAACTTTAAGAAAAAAATATTAGACCCTCTTGGCAGCACAATGGGTCACCTCTACCCTACTGAAAATGATTCGTTAGAACTTACGCAAGAACTCAAGTCTGAACTTACGTAAGTTCTTACATGCAATTTTAAATTGAATTAGCCAACTAAACAATAAATTAAACAAATTAATTTGACATCTATTGAGATACCCACTATGGAAAGTACCATTCGAATGGTACTTCGGAATTAGATACTTCGAGGCATAAAAAGTTATTTTTCGTAATATTGAAATTTGTTTAAGTTGCCTGTGTAAGAAATTGCGTTAGAACTTACGTAAGAACTTAGGTAAGAACTTACGTAAGAACTCATGTATGAACTTGCGTAATGTATTACCTAAGTTCTTACGTATGTTCTTACGCAACTTCTTACACAGGCAACTTAAACAAATTTCAAAATTACTAAAAATAATTTTTTATGGATGGTACTTCCCATAGTGGGTATCTCAATAGATGTCAAATTAATTTGTTTTATTTATTGTTTAGTTGTCTAATTCAATTTAAAATCGCAAGTAAGAACTTACGTCAGTACTTACGTAAGTTCGTATGTAAGTTTGTACGTAAGATCATACGTGAGTTCAGACGTAATTTCTTACGTAAGATTATACATAAGTTCAGACTTAAGTTCTTACGAACCATTTTCAGTAAGGTAGTGAGATGAATGTAAACCTGAAATCTTGTGTTTTTTAGGTTATATTTGATCGTTTGCTGTTACGTAATCAAAACGGATTTAGGACAACCACGTCTCAAACTTTTCATCTTGGAAAAATCTTCAACTCTCTTTTTAATACGTTCAAAACCGTTTCGTATAACCAAAGTTACAGCTTGTGGAAGATAGGTCCATTTTCTGAAATCATCAAGTTGTCACCCCTGTAACTTTGTTCTATTATAACCTTTTGAGCTCTAACTTTCAGGAAATATATTTCAAACATCCTAGAATCTAATGTACTTTTAACTTGCATTTTCCACCTAAAGTGAACGACATACTATTAAAGTCTGATGTAATGTACATAAGATCCGTATTATAAATTACGGACAATTCTATGCACGGTAAAAGGAAAGCTGACATTAAAACCTTTAATTTGAATGGTCGGACCATTATTGACGATATTTGGATAAAAAGTTACGCTCGACTCAAAATTGCGAAAAAATTTAGGTGACAAAATAGGAGGCCTCAAGATGCCGGAAATTTAGGAGCGCAAGTTGTCGGCAACTTGAGGCCTCCCATTTTGCAACCTAAATATTCTCACAATTTTTAATCAATCTTTTTTTCGGGTTTTTTGGTATGTTTTAAATAATATCATATGGATTCAGGTTTAATGCATTTGAAAGAGCATAAAATTACCTATCTTTTCCGACTCGAAATTTTAAATAAAGCTATTTCCCTTTTTTCTGTTATACACGGAAACGTCGTCTTTTGTTTAAGTGGTGATACTCGTATCTGGAAAATATAAGAAGGAAATTTTTGGAAAAAATTTTAGGTGATTAGAAATATGGAGAAGAATATTCTGTAAAATTTTGAAGTCTTTAAATAGAAAAGCGGATTTAAATGCTTGGTTAATGGTTGGATTTTGAATTTAGATAAGAAATAACCATAATTATCACCTAAAGTGGATTTTTTCGGATGTGTGCCCCCTCCTCATATATAAGTTTAAGATTTTACAAATGTTACAAATAAAGAAATTGATTACACGAAAAAAAATTTGTTTTCTGTCTTTTTCTATTTGCGAAAAAAGAATAACCAAAAAGTAACAACAAATGTGCTTCTACCTGGAGTATGAAAAAATTTACGCGCGTTTATAACTTAACAAACTATTATTTATAACTTATGATTATTTTTAGATGCTTTTTAGAATCCTTAGACAATTTACAAAACCTTCACTGTTTCAATATTTTAAAATTATTTAATCTGCTAAGAACAATATGCATTTGTTTATAATACTTTTGATCACAGTTCTCATTACGTGCATCACATTTTATAAACAAATGTACATTGTGGTTCACTGAATTAATAATTTTCAAAAAACGGTGCAGGTCTTGTAATTTTTCTAAAGATTCTAAAAAACACCTAAAAATAATCATAAGTTTGAAAATAAAAGTTTGTTGAGTTGTAAACGCGCGAAAATTTTTTCATACTCCAGGTAGAAGCACATTTTTTGTTACTTTTTAGCTATTCGTTTTTTCGGAAATAGAAATAATTTATCTAATTAATGCTGTATTATTACTTTACAGTTACACATAATATTTTATAGCAGTGAAATAATTATTTTCCGTATTTCCCTGATTTCGACGGAATTTCTACCTTAAAACAAAATGCTTGAATTGAATACATTAAAAAGTATTCTTATCAAAATGTGCAAAATATTATATGATGTTAGCAGAGGGCGAAACTGACAGAGACGGAACTGAATTAAAAATTTTCTGCATATCTAATTCTTATGTCCACCAAATACTATGAGAAAATGCATTTTGTTAACCAATAAATATAATTTAAATAGGGTTTTATGAGGGGGTTTAAAAAGTCTTCTTGTGCGCATTTGCAATTTTTCAAACATTTGGTTAATGCTCTCATTACGTCGCTTACATTAGTCAGTTATGTAGGCAAGTTATAGCAGAATTACCCTTATTAGTACTCGACATGTGTCCAACTTTGATATGATATTTTTTGGCAGATTAAAAATTTTAATTACGAGAAAGATGTATACAAATGTGTGTTAATACTGAGTAACAGCTGTAGCGTTCATATTTGGCGTAAGAAAAATGCAGTACCAGTGCAGATGAATGATATGAATGAATATCTCATTGCTATTTAGACAAAAGCTTAGGTATGGAAACAGAGGTTAGTTTCGAAAATTAACTTTTGACATGGAGAATAACAACTTACCCTTATTTTTGCTAAAACTTTCGGAAGGGTGAATTGGATTTTTGCATGGTTTAAAATGAAATATTTTAAAATTTGATTCTTGCAAATTTACATATACAAAAATTAACTACAAGCATAGAATTGATATTCATGATCATATATACGAATATACAACGATGAAAGTTCATAATTTTTTAATAAGTTATGTAAATTATACGACATTAGTGTTTAGGTTTATACTCTGAGAATAGGCTTGCAGTACTATTAGGTTATGAATGGAAAAGTGACAAAGATATACTTATGTAACAATTCAGTAAGACAAGGATATTTTTATTACTATTTTTTTCAATGTTTAAAAAACTATTAAAAAATTGAGGGAGAGTTCCCCAGTATGGACTCTCTCCCAGTATCGATATCCATCGGCATTCGGCTTCTACCGTTTAATGGCGGTACTTTACATGCTGGGTTAGATGTACGTTATAGCTGTTTTCTAAAGGTTCTTTATTAAATTGGGGTTTTGCACTATTCTATCTCCATATATTATATACTTGTACGCAACATTTACCATTCAGCCCCCCTCCCCGGGACCCAAATCGACCCCCTCAGCCGCCCTCATTGCTACCCCAGACTCCCCTCAAAATAAAGTTAAATTCTATTTCTAAACGATATTCATGAAAACAAAGGAAATAACGCATTACTTCATATAAATAAAATATCAATGTTCGAAGCGATGTCCTGTAAAGAACTTAGATTATTACCTAAACCAGAACACATTTTTGTACAAAAAGATGATCAAATCAATAAGGAAATTATAGTTTACATCAGAAAATGTTTAATCAATTAAATAATGATTAAAAATTTATTTTCGAACAGCTAACGAACAGTACAAATAAAATTCATTTCATTGATAATCTTGGAGGTTCAGGTAAAACATTTTTACACAAAATATTAATATATTACTTTCTATCAATAGAATATCCACTGCAAATTCATTGGTCCTTAGCTTCCTCAAACATTATATATTGTTTCAATATGTTCCAATACTTTTCCCAGTTTTGGAGGGAAAGAAATTACAACTGAGAGAAATTGTGACAAAATGTGAGAAACTGTGAAAAGCTGCGAAAAACTATGAGAAACTGTGAAAAGCTGCGAAAAACTATGAGAAAATGAAAAATTTTATGAAATATTCTATAATATTTTTTTAAAATCCTATTCCAAATGTAAGCTCAATGTCACAGTTTTTCACGAAATTCTCATAAATTTTCACACTTTTTCACACAATTGTCACGCTATTTCACAATTTTGAAATTGCTACTAGGGTTGAACTGGAATTACATCTAATTTGTTACCTAAGAGTATAATAAGTCATAGGACATTCAGATTACCATTAGATTTAAACATAGATGGGAAATTATGCAACCTCAACATGTTTTCGAATATTTTTTTTAATTTTGCATAGAAACAATCAAAACAAGAAAAATTCGAGTTTCCACAAGTCTTACATGACAAATAAGTGCAATATGAACCAGTTAGAAAAGTATTCGAAGAAAGTATTCGTCGAATACTTTTGACGAATACTCATTATTCGATAAAGTATTCGTCGAATACTTGTTTTCGAATACTCAGTATTATTATCTAACGATTTATGACTATTGGTTCCTTTTTTTTTTTTATTTAGAGAGGGTGAAGAATGCGTACGATGCATATAATGCACATAGCAGCACGATGCCACTATATGAGGGGCTCCCTCACTTCTTTACCACGACCCTTATTCAACATTAAAAGAAATGTCGATAGGAGTACGGTGCCGTAGCTAGCTTTACCCACTTAAACCTCTCTCTCTCTCCTAAGGATAGCCCTGCCGTTTATCACATTACACACTAAGTATCCCTGGGTTCTTACACCGTTTCCGGCTTCGTCATATTTGCGTGTGGAATGCTTTGCTTTCCGTCATTGGTCTCTTCTCATCTCTTCGTATATCTGGCTTTTAGGCATCCATCATCATTTTTCCTTTTTAGGATGCGTCGCGAGTAATCGGCGACGGATTCCCACTCTGTCCGTCCTTGCAGCATTAAACCCATGATGGAGTCTGGCTCAAACGGTCCCACGATATACTCTAGATCACTTCTTTCTAGCGTCCAGCGTTCGCATTCGAAAAAAGTATGCAAGACTGTGTCCTGCCGATCGTCTTGCTTCTGTCATATACGCAATTTCGTTCTTGCGCGAGCAGGTCTATGGGAGGCACGGCTGTTATCACCAGAACCGCCTCTTCGGAAACCGTACGATATACGAGATCTGTCCCAAAAGTATCCGACCTACCTCGATTTCTCGGCGCTTGATTTATTCTTCGTCATACGGGGGGTGGAATCCTTCAAAGTAGTCCCCATTTGATTGAACAAGACGCTCATATCGATGTTTCCACTTACTAAAGCACTCTTGAAAGTCAGACTTCGGAATCGCCTTTAGTGCATTCGTCGCATTAGTTTCAACAGTCTGTTTATTGTCGAATCGATGTCCTTTAAGCGGCATTTTTAATCGAGGAAACAGCCAAAAGTCGCAGGGAGCTATATCAGGACTGTATGGAGGCTGGCGGAGCTGCGCAACACTGTGTTTCAATAAATACTGCTGCACAAGGTTTGATGCGTGCGCTGGAGCATTGTCGTGATGAAGAAGCCAGTCACCGGTTTCCCAAATTCTCGGTTAAAATTCGCCAAACAGTACTTTTTGGTATTCCAATTTCATCTTCCAGTTCTCTCACAATCAAACGACGATCTTGTTCAACTGCGACACGCACACGCTCGACATTATCCGACGATGTTCCCGTCGAAGGTCGACCAGAACGAGGATCACTGTCAACAGATGTGCGGCTACTTTTGAACCGCCTATACCACTCTTTTATTTGTGTTTTGCCCATACACTCATCTTTAAAGGCCTTTTGCAACATTTCAATAGTTTCCGCACAACTTTTACCGAGATTAAAGCAAAATTTTATGCAAATTCGCTGTTCGGTTCGTTCTGCCATTTTTAGCAATAAGCAAATTGCGACGAATGCAAAAAAGTCGTTGTAAATAAATACACGCTGCGCGGGAACTAAGGCGTTTCATCGGTATCTCAGGCTACTGACGAGAAGGTTAGGAGTTGCTGGTGACGTTCGTACCCTCCAGAGGTCGCCTGAGTCTCTCCGCGCGAAGATATGAACGTAGGTCGGATACTTTTGGGACAGACCTCGTAGACATGCTTTCCTTAGCGCTCCCCATCGTTGAACCGCCAGCATGCGATTTCGGTACTTCTGTATCTTCATGGCTTCAGCCCACACCTGTGCCCCGTAGAGAAGGACGAAGTGGGTCATTGCCATGAGAAGTCTCCTCTTGCTCGGCCTAGGTTCTCCAATGTTTGACATGAGGCGGCTCAACGCGATGACTGTGGTGAGCGCTCTGTCAGTTACCTTCTGATCATGCGGTCAGAAACTCAGCTTTGCACCCAGGGTGACCTCTAGGTACTTTGCTGCTGGACTTCTCTGTATTTCTACCTGATTTACGGTCGTCTAGATCAAGGTCGGTATGCGCATTGTAGTGAGCAGAACAATCCCCGTTTTTTGCAGAGCCAGTTGAAGGCGAAGTTCGGACATGAATCTTGTCACCCTTTTCATGACAACCTCCAACTTGATTTGTGCAATCTCGACGTTGTCAGCCACTATCACTGCAACTACGTCATCTGCGTAGCCTATTATAACTATGTCCGTCGGCATCTTTAGTCGGAATAGGCGATCGTAGAGTGCGTTCCAGAAATCTGGGCCCATTATGGACTCCTGTGCTACTCCCGCGCTCAGACTCTGAGAGCTCCTCTACGTTGAACGGAAAAAAATCGATTTCGGTATCAGTTCTTGTCTATTGCATGAGCCCATATTTCAGAACCGTACAATACAATGGAAGTGACATCTGACATGAGGAGCCGTCGCTTGCTCGCTTTCGGTCCACTCGTGTTCGCTACGAGACAGCTCAGCTGTGTCGTCATTTAGCCGCTTTATCCGCTGCATACACTAGGTGACGAAAGAAAGTAAGCTTAGTGTCTAGCTTGAGTCCCAGATACATAGCCTCTCTCCTTGTCGAAATCTCCACATCTCCCACATACATGGGAAAGATGGTCTTGATCCGTTTGCCAGTGAAGGGTACGATCTCGATCTTAGCGGCTGCCAAGTCGATACCGTGTTCCCCCATCCAGCGCGATGTCCTACGCATTGCCTGGTTTAGCAGATATTGTGTTTTTTGAAAGTCCCGCGCGATGATGACTAAAGCGACATCATCAGCGTAGGCTATCATGTACACCCCTTTCGGTAGCCTGTCAAAATCAGGGCCAAAGATTAACCCTTGTGCCACGCCGGCGCTGACATATTTCTCGCGTTGGCCTTCTTCTGTTTTATAGCGCATGATACAGTCCTTTAGGTAGTCTCCTATCACCCGCATGAGGTACTCTTGGAATCTGAACTCGTTCAACGCATCCAAGCTATCTGGTCACCTGGCCGAGTTGAAGGCGTTCTTAACGTCTAGCATAACGAGAAGCGCGATGTTCTTGGAAAAATGATTTCCAGTCCATGCTCTCTTCCCAGCCGAACTCCCTCTCGTATAGCATCCACTGTGGATCGTCGTTTCCTGAAGCCGTAGTGGTTGTCAACTAAATCGCCGTCAGTCTGCACAGCTCTCTGTAGCCGTGGTTTGAGCAAACTCTCACAGACCTTCCATGCGTGGTCCAACATGCACAATGGCCTGTTAGACGACGGAAGCCGGGGATCACCTCCCTTACGGTTGCTGATCAATACGAGACGCGTAACCTTCCAGGGAGTGCCAAAGACGCCTTCCGGCACGCGTTGTATATGTTCAGCAATAGAGAAGGTGCTCTCACTGCGATGATCTTTAATATCTCAGCTGGTGTCCCATCAGGCCCAGGCGCCTTTCTGTTCCGCATCGTTTTGGCGGCGATCCGCAACTCCTCGGTGGAGAATTGGGGAATCTCACCTACTTTAGCGGCTTCCTCCTGGTCTTGCCTTGGCGGATGTGTTGGGAACAGAGTGTCCACGATTCGAGCTATGGCGTTCTCGTCGAAAGAGTGATTTGGGAGCGCGTCAAGTTTCTTGGTCACGATCTTGTAGCCCAAGCCCCACATGTCCTAATTGACTTCCTCCGTCAGGTTCTTCCAGCACTGTGCCTTCCTCGGTTGATCTCGCGTCGGAGCCGCTTGCGCGCTGGTTTGTGCTGCGCCGACAACAGTGCTGCCTCCGTTTCGTCTCTCGTTCTTTGCGTCCTTCTTTTGGGCCGTTTCGCTTCCGCTCTCAGTTGCGCTATTTCGTCCGACCACCAGTAAGCAGGAAGTTGGCATGGATGTATTACAGGCTCAGTGAAGGAGACCCATAGTCTTCCTCAAGAGGGCCTCCGCTCCGTCCCTGTCTTCGGCAGCGTTCGTCGGCGGTAAATTTACCTGTCCTTCGAGCAGTACCTCGACTAGTTTCTCCGTATTCAGCCTGGCCAGATTCCATTGGGGTGGCTTTGTCGCGACGCTTTTCGATTAGGGTTTATCGCACAGCTGAAATGTGATGTATTGGTTATCGCTTCCGTTCTAATCTGCATTACCCTCCTATCCGACGCTCTATGCGCTAGATTTTCGGATGCGAAAGACACGCCCGCAATCGTCCCAATATGCCCTACCCTTCTAAATGTCGACGTGTTCCCAACGTTGAGAACTATCAGGCCGAGTCTAGATACCATCTCCACGATGGACTTTCCTCTGCCGTCTGGCACTGGCATGCCCTACTCCAATGCTCGCGCATTGAAGTCGCCGGCGACTACGATCTCCACCTGATTTGCCCAATTCGTCCACTCTGATGGTTCGTGGGTCCACGTAGATTGTTGCTGTGCCAAGTGTGTCTTTGTATCGCGTAGGTACGTTCCAGTCACAGTACTGCTCGCTGACTAGCAGCACATCAGCCTTTATCTCAGATATACTCTGAGTCAGAAGGCTGTTGGCTAATTCGGCTCTATGGATGTTCGATTGAAGCACCGTTATGCGGTCCATCATTAATGCATGGCTTTGATCTGCCTAAGCGTTTCGCGAAATGCTCTACACTGCCCTGAGTCCGGCGTGTGGTCCAGCTGTGCTTGATCTACTTTCAGGTCAGTGCACAAGACGTACTCCGCCGCGGTAGCCTTGCAGGCTACTTCTTTGTGACCCTCCGCGTCACATTTGTAGCAGGCCTTGCTTCTGTCTGGGCACGACGATCGCTTGCGTGATGTCCGTAACCCAGACATCTAAAGCACCGCTGAAGTTCACGCAGCTAGGCCGATAGACGTGTTGGCGATGCTTGACCTTAAGAACGCCTTCAATGTCGCAAGATGGATCGACATCCTGGCGGCTCTTCGAGCCCCCGGGGTGCCAGATTATGCCTTGCGATGGATTGAAGACTATCTGAAAGACAGAAACTTCTTGTACGAAACGGACGAGAGACTCAAGGTCAGACCTATCACGGTCGGAGTGGCGCAGGGGTCGATCCTGGGTTCCGATTTCTGGTTAGCATTATATGACGCAATGTTGAGACTCCAGATGCCGATTCGGGTGTCGCTGATATGCTGCGCGGTCGATGTTGTGGTCGTAATAGTTGCGCGTGACGCAGACTCATACCAGTTTCAGCTGAGCATAGCCATGCGGCGTATATGTCGATTGATGCGTAAGCACGGATTACAGCTAGCTTTAGACAAGACAGAAGTAGTATTATTGACGAGGAAACGAATACAGAAGAGCCTAGGTATAACGGTCGGTGACGCGGTGGTGAGAACGTGCCCGGCGGTGAAGTATCTGGGGGTGACCCTAGACAGTAAGCTCACCTTTGCATCTACACCTCCGGAACACAGCAAATAGGGCTGCGAAACGGGTAGCCGAATTAAGCAGGCTCTTGGCCAACATGCCCGGGCCAAGATCTGCTACGCGTAGATTGCTCATGGCAACCACGAACTCCAGCCTCCTTTACGGAGCGGAGGTCTGGGCCGATGCCATGAGCAAAGAAAAGTACAGGAGGTGCATAGTGGCGGTACAATACAGGGGAGCAATTCGAATAGCAAGCGCTTACAGGTCAGTTTCAAAGGCAGCGGTATTCGTTATCGCCGGGGTTATCCCCGTATATCTGCTCACACAAGAACGAAAACGGATATACGCCGTGGTACAAGAACGGGAATGGACACTGACAGCGGGGCAAGACGAATGGTTAGGTGAGAGGCAACGACCACAACATCGTCGACAGCAACAGGCACGATGGACTTATGAACTAATACCGAGATTGGCTCCGTGACTGGACAGGCAGTTTGGGGAGTTGAATTTTTACCTTTCCCAGTTCTTGTCTGGGAACGGATTCTTCAGGCAGTAGGTGCATAGAATGGAGAAAGTTCGAACGCCGGAATGTACTTACTGCGGGCACAATAAAGACGACGCGTATTTCACGTGCTCTCACTGGACCGAAGAACGACGCAGACTAGAAACCATCACGGGGCAAACATTGCAACGATGTTGGAGGGCAAAGACAAGTGGGACGCGGTAGCAACCTATATCGAAAACAAAACACGACAAGACTGACTAACGATGAAAGAAAAAGACAGGCGGCTCTCCATTCTAAGCAATGTGAAAGCGGATGTGGGTGGGGGGCATACACGGCACACTCGTTTCTAGTGGATCACGGCGCGATCCGATCAAGTTTAAATAAAAAGATCTTGCACCTCGCGAGTTTTTTTATAAATCATTCCTGGGATATCTTCCGATGATTTTAAGCCTAAAATGAAAATAATCCCTAGAGGGATTTTCAAATAAACTCGATATTTGATCGTTTTCGTAGGTTATCGTGACTATTTTCTATATTGCATCTTGTATTTAGATTTCTTAGGTTTTAAAAATATATTTCAACATCAGAAATAAGTTTATAAATGCTCAATAGGTATTAAAAATTTTAAATTCATAAAAATTTTCAAAACCGTATTCGAATTTTCAAACTTTGCGATCATTTTATTACATTAAAAAAATATCTTTATTATGTACAATAATTAAAATGAATGTAAACTATTATATTCACATAAAGCACGTTGCAACCTCTCTGCATATTCTGGATGGTTCTTAAAAACTTTATATTTCTCCCACACAGATTTGAAATCAGCATGGACAGATTCCATAGCCTGTTCACTATAAAATCCAAGTCCCGTCTGAACTTCTTCGCAAAAGTCAGGCACATGAAAAAATACTGCTTGAATTTTGGGCGTTATTGGTACATTTAAATGTAAATAACTTTGCTTGAAGGCATTAATCTTATCTTTGAAAGATGGGTCAAGATTTTTTCCAAAGCAGGCATGTACAACATTTTTTAAGTGCTCAAAAGCATTTACATATTTAAAACATCCCAAAGAAATAAGTTTATAAATTCTTAATACTCATTAAACTTTTAAAATTCATATAAATTTTTTTAAATACTGCTCAAAAATTAAATTTTTTAACTTCTTATTTCAAATATTTTTCTGTGCGCTCGAAGTTTCTTTTTTTTTCTTTCATCGAGGATAAATTTGGTATTCCGTTGCCTTGGCTGCGATAAATAAACTTATGCTGATTTTACGGTTAGTAAAACTGCCGAAGGCAAGAACACACGATGAAAATCGTCATCAAATTTGTTTACTTTGCTTTGGAAAAACTAAAGTAATGATTCCTGTAAAAGGAGAATTAAAAGTGCTTGGTGAAAAACAGTTTGAGTACGATACTAGTGATGACCGATTACCTCTCGTTCTATGCAGTAGTTGCAAAAGAGATTTATACAGAATTAGAAACGATGAAGATATAAGTGTGAAGATACCAACATTTTCTGATCTTCAACCTTTGAAGAAATCTACTAGATCAAGCGACGATGTTTTATGTGCTTGTCATATTTGTGAGCTTGGGAGAAAACCCCCTCCTGCAAAATTTTCAAACTTTGCAAAGAATAATGTTATGCCTCAGCGACATGGAATACTTGTTGATGTGACAAATATAAAAGTTCCAAGTAAGCTATTAAAACATATATATTTCTAGTTATAATAACTACAATATAATAATACAATTTTAATCTAGATGAAAGAAAATCACCTTCCGTTGAAAGCCGGTGTAGGGAAAAGGAAAATCTCATAAATGTAACTTTACCGTACGCTTGGAGAATTTGACTGAAAACATTATGCAAACAAGCCCAAGAGCTACAGATCAAGTAATTTCGTCTTTGCTTAAACGCAAAATGATTACAGAAAATACACAAAATACTACAACTCTATCACTTTCTCAAACACGCGGTATGCCTCTTAAAGTTGCTATTGGTTCACAAAATAACAAAGCTTTAAGCAAACCTGAGCTTTTTTCTGCAGACGATTTTTTAAAAATCCAGACGAGTTTACATTTGAGCCAAACGAAGACACTTTCGATTGCTACAGCTTTACGAGTAGCTACGAAAAATGCTAAGGTCGTGGAACCGCATTTGAAAAAAAAACTATCAATTAAAAGTCACTGTGTTGATGATTATTTTGGTACTAAAAACTTTGACTTTGTTCACGTCAAAGCTGATAAAGTTTCATCTGCAGCCGAAACAGTCGCTTACTGCACAAATCTTGATGGTTTAATAGAACACATTAAACACAAACGCTCATTGTCTGAATTTCACTTGAAGTTTGGTATTGACGGGGGAGGGGGTTTTCTGAAGATCTGTTTATCCATTCATTCTACTTCAGAAAATGAAAAGCTAAATAGACACCGGCAAAAGTTCGAAGATGGTATTTCTGCTAAACGGTTTAAAGATTCAGGTGTTAATAAATTATTGATACTAGCATTAGCAAACAGTTCTCAAGAAAATTATGAAAATATATCGCAGCTGTGGTCTGCAATAAAAATAAACAACTTTCAGGGAACTATTGCGACAGATTTAAAACTTGCTAATATTATGGTTGGCATCATGTCGCATAGCAGCTTTTACCCCTGCACTTGGTGTTTCGCATCGAAAAATGATTTAAGTAGCGGCGGAATACCGAGGACAATAAATAATACGTTTCAAAATTATATAAACTGGCATCAAGCCGGATCTGTCAAAAAAGATGCGAAGAATCATAAAAATTGTATTCATCCGCCTCTTTTTATCAACTGATGTAGACAAAACATTTCTTCAGATAATACCTCCACCTGAACTTCATTTGATACTAGGTGTAGTAAATACATTATATAGACACTTATTGGCTGAATTCGAGAAATACGCTCTTCTATGGACACAATCATGCCATGTCACTCGTGATATACGTCAGGGTAATACAAGTTTTAATGGCAATTCGTGCAAGATATTATTAGTCAAACTTGATTTCCTGCGTTCACGAAATCACAATTTGGGATGTTTTAAATATGTAAATGCTTTTGAGCACTTAAAAAATGTTGTACATGCCTGCTTTGGAAAAAATCTTGACCCATCTTTCAAAGATAAGATTAATGCCTTCAAGCAAAGTTATTTACATTTAAATGTACCAATAACGCCCAAAATTCAAGCAGTATTTTTTCATGTGCCTGACTTTTGCGAAGAAGTTCAGACGGGACTTGGATTTTATAGTGAACAGGCTATGGAATCTGTCCATGCTGATTTCAAATCTGTGTGGGAGAAATATAAAGTTTTTAAGAACCATCCAGAATATGCAGAGAGGTTGCAACGTGCTTTATGTGAATATAATAGTTTACATTCATTTTAATTATTGTACATAATAAAGATATTTTTTTAATGTAATAAAATGATCGCAAAGTTTGAAAATTCGAATACGGTTTTGAAAATTTTTATGAATTTAAAATTTTTAATACCTATTGAGCATTTATAAACTTATTTCTGATGTTGAAATATATTTTTAAAACCTAAGAAATCTAAATACAAGATGCAATATAGAAAATAGTCACGATAACCTACGAAAATGATCAAATATCGAGTTTATTTGAAAATCCCTCTAGGGATTATTTTCATTTTAGGCTTAAAATCATCGGAAGATATCCCAGGAATGATTTATAAAAAAACTCGCGAGGTGCAAGATCTTTTTATTTAAAATTGATCGGAGCGCGCGGTGGGTAGCAAACGACGGCGAGCCCACCTCGGCTGTAATCCGGACATTAAACATGGACATCAGCTGGGGATGGACAACGCGCCAGTGGAGTCCCGCACTACCACCTCAGAGTGAAGGAACTCAGGGGGTGGTGTCTATAATGATATTTCCGAGTAATAAAAAATAATAATAATAATAATAATAACCTCAATATCTCAAAATCATAACAATTAGATCTATTCGATTCTGCAGAGCAACCTCAGAAATAAAAACAAAGACGAATCAATAGTCATAAATCGTTAGATAATAAAATATAAAAAAATATTCGAGAAAAGTATTCGTCGAATACTTTTCTCGAATACTAAGTATTCAACAAAAGTATTCGACGAATACTTTTCTCGAATACTGAGCATTCGAAAAAAAATATTCGATGAATACTTTTTCGAATACTGAGTATTCGTCTAAATTATTCGACGAATACTTTTGTCGAATATGTTTCTAACTTGTTCACATTGCACTTATTTGTCATGTAAGACCTGTGGAAACTCGAATTATCCTTGTTTTGAATGTTTCAGTGCAAAATTAAAAAAAGTATTCAAAAACACGTTGAGGTAGTATATTTGCCCATCTCTGGATTTAAATAGCATAGAATCTGCATTTTTAAAACTAAAATCTGATAAATAAAAATTACACGAAGTAGATGTATAACTTTGAATGAAGCTTTAATGATCCCAAAGAAAGTTGAAGAAATTATTGATAGGACACTAAAAGACGTATGTAATAATGATTTACCCTTTGGTAGAAAATTAATGGTTTTAGAGGGCGACTATGGTCAAACTCTCCTAGTTATAAAACACGGTTTTAGAAGAGTAATAGTAGAAGAAACCATAAATTACGCTGAAATACTAGGACAAAATTAGGATGGGTAGAAAAAGTGGCGGGGGTAACAGTGGGCGTAGAAGAGACATTTTTCAACAAAAAATCATAATATGATTAACATGCTTAAATCATTACGTCGAAATAGAAGCCAGTTTACTATGACGTAGTGATTCAGGGGTCATTCGAGAAGTGATGTATACATGTGGGAGTATAATCCATTTATAAAAGAATGATTGTAATCGCTTGGACCGTCACGCTGCATTGAACTCAAATGTGGATGTGATGGATGGGTGCGGAGGCGTAATAGGACAAAATTAGGATGGGTAGTAAAAGTGGTGGACGCAACGGTGGACGTAGAGGAGTTTATTTTCAGAAAATTATTATAATATGAACATCTCACTAAGACCATTACGCTGAAATTCGCGCGAGTTTACTAAGAGGTAGTGCTTGGGGGGTAAATAAGGATCTGATGGATGGGTGCGGGGGCGTAATAGGACAAAATTAAGATGTGTAGAAAAAGTGGTGTGGGTAACGGTGGGCGTAGAGGGGATATTTTTCAACAAATTGATGATATGATTAACAAGTATGACGGATGGTGGGCGGGTTTCTCCTGTCCCGCCAAAGAAGGGCGCGCAGGAATCAAGGAGTCTGGGCGTTCGATTAAGTCGTAGCTTTATTAGGATAATCGAGCACCTCTCACTGTGAGTTTCGCCGGGTAACTAGCGGTCGCTCGTTGTCGCGGAGCGAAGGCGACGAGCGTCTCCAGGCGCGAAGTGCCAGATTGCATTTCTGCGCCTAGGAACCTCGGCAAGCCGGCGTTCCTTGCTGATCGTGCGTCCAGCGCACGGCCAACGTACGGTTACTGGAGCCGCCACGGATGCGATAAGCGCATCTGTGACACGACCGAGGCCGCTTGGGCCATGTGCACATCGCCTGAAAAAAACAATGAACCAAACTGAAACGGAACGCCGCTCCGATGCGCGCGGACATGTGTGTGTCTTCTGCGCGTGAGCGCTTGAGAAGCTGTTGTGTGCGTGCTTGTGTGTGAGTCGTTAATGTCGGGTATTGAGAGTGAGGGTCGCTGCTCCCTCTACATGCTTAGCGAGCTGCCCTTATTACAAACATAATAAAAATGAATATGCAATATAAACTGATAAAAATAACAATAATATTATTTCGTTAACTGGAATTCTTCTTTCTTGGCTTTTTTACTGCAAATGTTGTAAAATTGTACTTAACTTTTTTTCTAGACCTAAACTCTTTCAAAGCGGCAAGTTCGTCGATGGTTGCCATGATGTTACGGCTGAGATGTTCTAGACTACTATCGACGTTCTTGCCTGGGCAACTGATAGGCGACCAATCACAAGCATTTAGAAGGGATATAAGTTCCTCCTGACCAATCGATTTAAGATCCCTATATGAAAAACTGTTAAGAGCAGGGGGCTTTGTTGTTTTGATGTCATTTGTGACATCAATGATGTTGTGTTTACTTAGAAAAATCGCCATCATGTTGTTTACATCCAGCACTACGTCATTGTCATCAGTAAAAATCATGTCATGTCCACACGTGGTGAGTCGCGCCATGATCAACTAATTTTAAGTTTAATTCACATGATAATTCTCTAATGAATTTCGCATCCTGAGAAGACGACAGCGTGTTCGCGTTCAGATCTCTCATTACCATCCTATGATCGGAATTTCTCGAATAATTCGTAAGGTTATCTATTAAGCTCGAGTCGTCCATAAATGAGATCCCGGATGATCGATATATGACGGCTACAAAGATTGGCGTATGGTTGCCCTGCTGGATTTTGCACATTAAATATTCAGGAATACCCGGTTTGCCTTTGTCCCGTGTTGTGCTTGAAGAACACAGCAACGTGGCTTTGTATGTGTTGTGGACGTAGAGGACCACACCACCCCTTTGACTATTCCTGTCCTGCTTAATTGCCGAATACCGTCGATCTGAACGCTAACATCGTCGTCATTCCCGTAACGCGTCTCAGCCACGCCGAAAAGATGGTAGAAAGATCGAGCAGTTGTAAGGAACTCATGGAACATTACCAGGTGTTTACTGAGTGAGGTTGCGTTGAGGAAACCCACCTTCAGCCCCCCTCCCTTTCGTTTTCTGGCTATGCGAGACAGATGTTTTTGCTGGAATTGGTGTGGGTGTAGGCAAGTTACAATTCACTTGTTCTTCCGCCGCTCTAGAACTGTTGCCATCGCCATTGTTATAAGACGCAGTTAATGCATGTACGTCTGCAGCTGAGGTTATCTCATGCGATAATGCACCATCTCGCTTCTTAACCAGAAAACGGCCGCCTCTATGCCAAATATATCTGAAACCTAAGCCACGGGCAATAGATTTTAAAGTGTTGAATTGTAAAAATGATTCCTTATTAGATTGTCAACGGTATGCCGATCTGCTCGAAGCAGACGTATAGATATAATGTATTCTCTCGTGATGGAGGGTAGGACAATGGCAAGGATGGCATAGACTACGCCCTCACGCTGCGATTCAGAACCATCAAGAACGTTCGAAACAATTATTTCCACCATGCTCCCACCACTAGTCCGTCCGGCTACCTCAGAGACACGCCCGTCCCCGCTTTGGTTTGAAGAACCATGGGTTTTAACATGGTTCCTAGTTCGTCGTCTACGGCTTTGTACTTTACACGATGGGGGAGACCGTGCATTATTTCGGGCTACGCACTTAATCCTAAGACTATCACTACAACTACTATTATTATTATTGTCATTACTACTATTGTTATTTACATTCTCATTAACATCCGAGGTGCACGCGGAAAAATCTAAGTCTCTGAGCGATACCAACACGCGAGATTGATCAAGTACTGGGTTATTTGAATAATTAGTACCATCGGCGTTAGCAGGATACCCAGTGCTTTTCTCCATCGTTAATATTTTTTGCTTTAACTCGTAAATCTGGTCTTTGAGAGTTTTATTTTCCTGTGACAGCAGCAACCGATCACCGTGCCACTCCTCTAGCTTAGCAGATTGCTCTGCTATTTTCTCTTCAAGTTACGAAATCTTAACGATCAGCCTTTCTATCGACCCGTCCGTTGCAGGTACGGGGGCTGAAATGTGGCTAATGGCGTTAATTTTCCCCTCAAGAAGAGTTCGGAGTTCGCCAACTGCAGTGTCAAGAATATTAAATTGAGTGCTAAATAAACCAAGCATCGATGCTGGTAGCGTACAGTAACGAATCGCATTCAGATCGGCAGAACAATCGACGGAACAATCATGTGCAGTACGTTCTCTAGCGGCGCTCTTTGCAGACAAAACCGAAGGTGTTGAAGTGCTTATGGTATCGTGCGATAATACTTTACTGTCTTTAAGGGACTCATCAATGGTTGCCGCAACACCAATGTTTGAAATATCAGTATTACTATCACCCGCAATAGTAACAGCAGTGTTCATGTCCGTATTTTTAGTAGAATTTAAAATTAAATTTGAATTTGAAATTGTATTGCTTTTGTCAGTCTTACTTATCTCATTAATAGTAATACCGCTTTAACTAAGTTTTTTGGTACGACAGTCTTGATAACTAAATTTACCATCTATTAATGTAGTCCATACGTGACAAATATTATGATATAGCTTATCACATACTTTACATCTACGAATAATGATATTCGGACGAGTTATTTTACTACACTTTAAGCACGATGCCCGAGACATAATTATATGATGTTGAAAATGACTCGTGTATATAAAATAAATATAAATATACATGTAGATATAAATGTAAATGTAGATATAAATATAAATATATATCTAGATATAAATGTAAATGTAGATATAAATATAAATATATATGTAGATATAAATGTAAATGTAGATATAAATATAAATATAAATGTAAATAAAAATATAAAAGTAAAAATAAATATAAATATAAAGATATGAACAGTAATAAAACAATAGAACAATAAAAACAATTTCAAAGAGATTTGGAAATTCCCGGGGAAGTGTGCTGCCACCTGTTGCTTATGGTCAGTAGTCATCAGTGCTCTGCTTAGTCGGTAACGGTACTGATGAATGCTGTCATCTAGTGGTGTGGGTAGGAAAAATTTGCGCGGCTGCGTTGACAGATGATGTCTGCGCGGTAAAAGAGAGAGATAGATAAATACAATACTCTAACCTCAAATTTTCCTGCCCTCTTTCCCTTCGAGTAAGTTTATTCCAGTAGAACTCCTTCCAGTAGAACTAGTAGAACACTGGTATTATCTACTCACTTGCGTAGACGGATGCTGGAGTGATGCTCACAATGATGAAACAGCACTCGCCTACTCCTCGAATAAGGTGGTGTTTTGAGGTTATGTAGGCACTGAATTTGCGGAATTTCCCTCCTGGCACATAAAAAGCACAAAATTGATGTGATTTTTTGGCGTACGCGTGAGAGTCAATTGGAGGGCCCTCTCCGCTCCAAAATCCACTCCTCAGAGTGAGAAAAATTATCAGTATTTTGTATAAAGTATCGCAGCAAGTGAAAGGCGCCGTTGTTACACGAACTTACAGGAATATTCAGACTCGATGGCTAGCCTGGAGCTGAAATTTGTCTTTTTCATATTTGCTAATAAATTAGAAATTTTCAGATGTATCGTCTGGAATATTGTATCGTTTGGCTGGGCCCTGAATATTCTGGATGCTGTTAGTCGGGTGTTGGCCGTCTGTGCTGAGCATCCTGGGCATAGTTGGACTACGCCCGCGCCAAAAATTTCAGCAGTTGTCTGCTCTGCCCTTATACAGTGTATGTATAGATTTTCTTTTGTGGCTGTTGAGTATATCCATGAACTATCTTCATGGAGCCTCAACCAAAACGTGTCTGTAAGCATCTTAAAGCGCACATCACAGCGCTCTACATGGCCGAGATCAAGACCTGCGGCTAGTTTGATCTTGCAAGCCACGTTTTCGCGTATTTCTCTCGCTGGTTCCGGGCTCGTACAGATTACAGTACTGCCCACTTTTTTGAATTCGCCAACTTTTTCGGCTGACACTGAAATGTAAGTTTTTCTTGATTATCTCATCGCGAAGTAATGCACCGCTGGCCAGATGTAGGCGACCATAGTGGACGCGTTCACTACATTCTGAAGTGTTGGTAGTGGCAATGCTCTGAATAAATCGAACTCTTGTATGTCTAGCAGTGGGATTGCTAGAACGTAGATAAAGTGTGTTACGGACAGACATAATATATTTTTTAATAAATAACCTTGTTCAATAATAATTGTAAAAATATTTATGTTCCAAAATTTCACGAATCTTGAAGATTCAAATATCAATTAGAATATTTTTCGAGTTTCGACTTATGTTAATATATCGTCAATGAGTACAAATGAATAGCGTTACGAGGCTGCTTTGTCTGCTATTCAATAAAATGCGATTCAGTATTGTTTTAGATATAGATACGTAAGCATGTCATAGTTTTCGCGATTCGACAAAATAAAGTGATATTAATGTAAAAAGTGTTTGAGTTTCTAATATCTCCTACCGTGTAAATCTGCCTGTGACAGATACAAAGTGCATGTCGGAAAACAGCACTTTGAGTTTAGACATTTTCATGAACGGTATGGCTGCAATATCGCCGTTGAGCAACGGAAAGTGCGTGTTTGATAGGGTATTGGATACCGTTTCTGCTGAGGATTTTATTACCTCCGATGGCATTATCCGGAGATGGACCATTCCCATAGCTGCGAATAGGACCGCATCGGTTAAAACCTCCGTATCCAATTGATATTGAAGTTGACGTTCTCGGTTAAGCCTTTGATGGCTACGCTGACTTTTAGTTCATATAATTCAGCTTGTGTATTATTCTCTAGGATGCCTATTGCATTGCGAAGTCTATCGGTCTTCTTTTGCATACTCGAGCTCCTGCTCGACTATCTCAGTTTGATTGGCGAGCAGTGAGGCTAATATACGCGTGTCTTTCGCAACGGCTGATATCGCGGTTCGTAGCTCGGCCTCGCTTTTCTCAGCCATTGTGCCAAGCAGAATTTTACTTATGTGGCCAATGAACGAGAGGACCGCACGTCGCTCTCGGTTCGCATTGTCACCTACCATGTGCGTTAAAAACAGGCTCGCAACTCTTTCAGTCTGTAATATTTCTTCGTCGATTCAGGATCGCAAGTAAATAATTTCGGACATGGCTCTACCCTCGAATCTTAAGGACTCGCTCTGGTTTGCGAGGATTTTACCTGCCTCAAAATATGATTTTAAATGCCTCAAAATATGATTTTAAATGCCTCAAAATATGATTTTAAATGCCTCAGAATATGATTTTAAATGCCTCAAAATATGATTTTAAATGCCTCAAAATATGATTTTAAATGCCTCAAAATATGATTTTAAATTAACTTTTTGGACGACATTTCAGTCTGTGTTGGATGTAGTCAAGGGCGCTATTTTCTCCTTAATAAAGCCGGGATTGTCGTTGAGCTGCCTGAGGAATCGCTGGGGCATCTCCGTTGTCTCCCCGTGGATCGAGACTCGCGCAACGTCGATACTTGCCCTAAAAAAACAGAATTTTCTGTTAGCTGCTGGATATCGATCTTTAACAATGAGCGCAGCTTGGCTAGTTTACCTAAATATCCGTACGATTACCTGTCTAAGTGAAGCCGTCGTCATTGGTTCTTTTTGCCCTTCCGATACTGCTGGAGGCGCCCTCTGCTCTAGGCTAGCTCTGAACTCGATCGACGCTCGCAGGATTTCCGTGATTCGTTCGCGCTCTTTTTTACTGAGTATGTATTTTTTCTTCTATATCCTCTTTAACTCAGTTGTTATCATAATGCATGCTAATTTTATTGTACTGCGATAACCTAGGGAGAACGTGTTTTTGCGGTTGGGTTCTTTCTTATGTGAACCACTGTATGTGGACGTCTTCGTTTTCCCAGTATATGTCTTGAGTCGTGCGACATAGATAAAAATTGATGAGATCGTTTCTTACGTTCAGCACCTCGCCTTCCCCATACATGATGTGCTTTTCTTTAAGGTTTTTCCTTAGGACTTTTTGCCCCTTGGAGTCTTCCAAGCTAGTCTTGTAGTGCTTAGCCTTTTTATCACGGTCAATTTCTTTTTTCTTGACTGCTCGCGTTCTAAAAATTCTTCCAGGCGGTATACCTGCATCCTCATCGAGCTCGGCTGCATTATGTTCGTTTGCAAGCTTGTAGAGCTCTACACGCGGAAGTTCGGGATTCACTTTCCCATCTATGATGACTGGGTTCCGCGAAAGAGCGTCAGCGTTGGCGTTTTTCTCGCCGGGCCGATAAATTACTTCAAAGTCATAGCCAATGAGGGTCGCCTTCAGCCTGTTAAAATGCAGGTCGGGCTACTTGGTTGTGTGAATATGCTTTAACGGTTCGTGGTCTGTTACAATAGTAAATTTTCGGCCGAACAGATAGTAGTGGAACTGTTCTTTGGCAAAGATTACGACCAATAACTCCTTGTTGTAAGTGCGATAGCGGAACTCGCTGCCTTTTAGAGAGTGCAACGCATTGGCATAGGGCTGATCCTGGTCCAACTCGCCCTGCGAAAGTACGACTCCAAGGGCCCAATCGGTCGATACTATAAATGGTTGCGATAAATCTGGTGTTCTCAGCACTGGCTCGCTGCACATCATGACCTTGAGTGTGTCGAACGCCTCTTGCTGTTCTGGACCCCACTCCAGCTCCACTTCTTTTTGCAGAAGTTTAAACATTGGTTAGGCTATTTCAGCAAAATCTTTAATAAAGCGCCTATATTAGCTGAGAACAAGCGCTTGTTTTACTTTCTTTGCGTCAGTCGGTACCAGGTATTAGTCCATAGCGGCTATTTTATTGGGGTCTGTTTTTATCAGCCCGCCGCCCACTATATGATCCAGTACGAGCGCTTCTTTCTTTAAAAACTGGCACTTTTTCGGCTCCGCTATCAAATTGGCCTCCAGTAATCTTTTGAGCTCACGGCGCAATCTCGTGTCATGCTGTTCTAGCGTATCGCCGAAAACTATAAAATCGTCTAGATAGATCTCGACCTCATCTCCTTGCAGGCCTGACATAGCTAATGACATGGCCTTGAAGAAGGTCAAGGTATCCTCCTCGAGCCCCATCGCTATTCTTCTGAATTCGAGCAGCTGTTGTCCGTGCTCACCGCCGGAAGCATGGAAAGCCGTAAGATATGCTGAATAGGGATGCATCTCAATATGGTGATCGCCTTGCTTCAGGTCTATTACTATTATATAATTTGCTGAGGCTAGGTGTTCTAATATGTCGCTTGTAAATGATAAGGGATGATAGCTGCTTCTGTTTCCTCGGTCAAGGCTCTTAAATCCGTGACCAATCTAAACTTCCTATTAACTTGCGCATCTGGCTTTTTTGGCACGATCCAAAGCGTTGAAGAATGGTTTGGCCTTGACGGTACAACTATATTTTGCTCCCGCAATTTGTTTAACTCTCTAATCATATTATCCCTTAGGGCTAGTGGAAATCGGAATCTATTTGATCGAATTACCTTGGTTGATTTAAATTCAATTTTGTACTGGATCGAGTGAGTCGTAGGAAGGGCTCTCCTTTGAGGCCAAACACTCCCGCGTACTGGTCGACAATTTTCGTCGTGTAATATATCTCTTCTTCATTGCATTCTTCTAAATCTGCCAGCTCTAGGATTTTCTACACCCTCTCTTTGCGCAGATCACTGTTGTGCAGCAGCTTGTCATTTAGGTCCCTTACTTCTTTATACTTTTCTCTTTGTTTATCTGCCTCGTACAGGCGTCTCAAGCATGCCGAAAAATTAGCTGCCTTATCAGCTGAGCCGTTCTCGTCGGCTTGATAGAGCGGGTTCTCTACGTTCGTTTTGCATTCTTGCAACTCAACTATCGGAGTGTCAATGGAGATCTCCCGATCGCTAATATTTGCGCACTCTGCATGAACTCTGCCGTTCCTAATTTCGACAATAAAATTACCAAATAGTAAATCTTTATGCAGATTCATGAGGGGAACCCAACTTACTTTTACGTCGTTGTTTGTAACCTTGGCACTGATTATCATCTTTACTTTTGGAGGCACGGTTAGTCTCTCATTCGTCTCAAATTGTATGGACATACTGCCGAGTCTAAGGCTTTTTGTGGCTGCATCTACACAGCTTTCCGATTAATCCCGCATTCTCTATGGGGAAATCGTTGGATACCATGTGCACTGTGCACTTACGACCTTGTAATGCTACTTCGGCCTGACCCAAGGTATAAGAGGCTCCCGGAGTGACTCCTTTAATCTCTATAATCTTTTGACTGTCTATTGGGTTGCCAGGCTCTAAATTCCCGATCTTCACGACGGAGATGTTGGCTCCTGAATTAGCATAGAACTTTCCTTGTATCTGCTTCAATTGGGGGCAATCGATATTTACTATTGGCGGTTGACGTCCCGCAGTCAAGAACTTGCTTTTTACTGACTTTTTTACTATGCTAATTTTCGGTTTTACTTGATCGGCGATCGAGGATCGCGTCGAGCGGTCAGCTAGTTTAAATGCTACTTACTGGGCTGCTTGACTAGCGTGCCGTTGCTGTTGGGCACGGGCTTGTCGCTTGGCAGCTCATTGTTACCACTGCCGTTGATGGTACTAACAGTGTTGATTTTTCGTTATTACGCTGAGTGTTGCGATCATTATTTCTATAATTGCGATTTTCGTTGCCTCGATTGTTGACCAGCCAAGGATTCCTTATTAATTTATTTTGTGCATCTTTTTGCAGCTTCCAGCAGTCGCTGGTTTTATGCGTCGGTTGCTCACAATAATCGCAATACGCTGTAGCAGGTGGACAATCTGCTTGCGTGCGTAAGTTATCTGATGCGCTTGACCTTGACGATGGATTGCAAGTGTTATCACCTATTGGTCGGCGCACTTGCACTGTGGCGGTGGCTGCCTGCCTACCGCTCGACTGGGTAGCCTCGCGGGAAGGATGTAACGGTGCCGTCGCGCATCCTGATAGTTAGCCTAGTCCTGATTGTCGCGCGCTTTATTTCCCTTCGAACTCTAGCGCGAATCTTATCGCCTCGTTCAGTGACCTTGGCCCTTGAATACGCACTTGGTGGTCAAGCGGTGCTTTTAGCCCAAACATGAATTGATGCAGAGCGTCCCCAACGCTTGCGGGTTTCCTTGTCGTTCTTCGACAGGTCTGGTGCAGACTCGACTATAGCCAGCAAGAGGTTATTCAGTTTCTGCATTCTTCAGCCATAGTAGCCGACTCGCTCGCAGTGTTATTGCTGCAGCATCTTTATCTGGGCTTATACCTCATCGGCAATTCCTATATTGCTGTACTGGATTGTGAGGTTGGTCAAAAGCTGCCTTACCGACTTATAGCTGGTTAGTCTGGCTTGATAGCCGTCAGCTGATTTTTCAATTAATTTGTTGGCCAAAACTATTACTAACAAGTTTTCTAGTTTAGGGTCGAACGAGTCGCGTAGGGTGAACGAGACCGAATCCTTTCCGCCAAATCCTTGTCGCCGACGGGGCCTGTCGCTACACGGTTTGCTACGCGCTGAGTCGCCTCCGCTGTCGTTGCTTGAATCGACATTATTCGAGAATGATTTTCGATCGGATCCGCGCCGTCACTTGCTGCGCTTATGATCCTGATGGTTGCTACGGTCGGTACCGCTGCCGGGCGGCGCGGCGGCAAGTAGAACTTGCCGCAGCACATGAAGCAGAGACAGCTGCGTTAGAAAATTGGAATGAGCGCATGAATAAACTGCGTGAAGTGCGAGATTTGACCGTAGAAAATTCAGCAAAAGCGCAAGAACGCCAAGCTAAATATTATAATAACAAGCGGCGAGACCTGCAATATGCGGTTGGTGAGAAAATATTGCAGCGAAATCGCATTCTTTCATGTACGCCCCAAGGAATCATTGCTAAATGGGCCCCTAAATACACTGGGCCATACGTCATTTCCGAGAAGCAAGGTTACAATACCTACCAACTGGCTGACAAAAATAGAAACAAAGTGCAACAAATATTCGTGAAGGCTTTGAAACCATACTTCGACGATGACACCATGACTTCCGACTCCGAAGATGAGGCTGTAGAAGATCCTTCGAAGGACAGCGAGGGACCGAACAACATCGAGCTTCAGTCGGACGAATCGCGTGCGAGCGGTGCATCCTTAGTAGTAGGGAAAAAGCGTGGTAGGCTGCGTCAAACAAGTGTAGTTGTCCAGCGTAAAGCAAAAATTGTTAGTAATAGGGTTGGAACGCAACCGACTACATTAGGTGAGATAAGCGTTGGACGCAATACAACGTCCGTGGAAATCGGGAAAGATAAACCTATAAGAGGTCGAGGGAGACCAAAGGGTTCCACAAAACCCCCTGCGCCTCAACGTGATGTATCTCCCCGACGCACGCGGTCTAAAATGGTAAAGACACAAACTTATAAATGTAAGAGCGCAATAGCGCGAATACAGCGAATATCGCAAGGCGGAAAGGATATGCGAAGATGCCTTCGAATAAAGAGAGAAAAAGATACCTTTTTTTTGTATTCCTTTCAAATCACCTTTCACGCATGTTTTTTTTTTAAATGATTATTATTCTAATTTTTTTTACTATCACACTCTTCTTTTATTTATTGAGAGAGAGCTGTAGTTGTCGAGCTGGCACACCTCCGGCTAGCAGCGTCTGGGGGAGGGGTGCGTGACGGGTAATGGCACCTCGTCGCATACTATCTCTCTCTCTCTCTCTCTCTCTCTCTCTCTCTCTCTCTCTCTCTCTCTCTCTCTCTCTCTCTCTCTCTCTCATATATAACATGTACTATAGAATCAGATGTTACAGGCATCATCAGGGCGACGGGGTAATGGGAAGGAGCCGAGGAAAGGTGAGAGAGAAAGAGAGAGAGAGTATAAGTAGGCCGAAGGGGGGAGATGCGCAGCGCGGAGATGCAATATTTCGGAAAAGTCGCTTGAGCTCATGTGAGCGAAGCTACGATTGTCGCTACCGCATATACTGACCGCGAGAAGACCGTGCGAGATTGTTGAGCAACGGAAACAGGGAGACCTCTGCGCATCATCGCCGTCTAGCCCCAGGCCATCGCCGAGTCCGACGACAAGCATTCAGGCGACGTCGCCAAGAAGCGTTATCGCCAGGAAGCGTTGCAGTGCGAGCGGGCCGCAACCACGCCGAGGAACTATTGTGAGTGCCTTTCGGCGTCTGAACTCTCTCTGTCTGCGACATATCCCAAGCAACAGGCATGCGAGAGCGCACGTGCATCGTCTCGTGCGCCTATGTACCCTCATCCTATTTGAGAGAATATATATATATATATATATATATATATATATATATATATATATATATATATATATATATATATATATATCGTACATTGTAATATTCGAGTCTTTCTTGACTTCACCTTTTCCCCACGTTACTCATGCTCTACATTAATTATTATTATATTGCGGGTTAACTTCGGGCTAAAATCCCGTTATAAACATTACAAAGCAATTATACTAATTTTGTCATTTTCACTGTGTTCGATAAAATAATATAGACTTAACACGTCTTCGATGACTGATACTCTAAAATTTGAATCAAAATTTCAGTATATGCAGTTAATTTTCCTCAATGTACTTCAATTTAGGACTATATTTACATATAAGTGTATTACAAAGTTACAAAAAGATATAAGTGAATATAAAATGTTATCACCAATTCTAAGTTACCGTAATTTTAAAAAATACAAATTTTTGTAACAATAATCTAATCTCATCAAAATTACCCTGCAGATATTTAATTACTGCCCTAGAATGAAAAAAATATATCTAAAGAAATAATTTTGTACTCGTACTGATCAAAAACTAATCTATGATACTTATCTGACCTTAGAATCCTTGAACAATTTAATTTGACTTCAAAATCCTTGTATAATGTAGTATGAAAAAATGCAAATTTACAAAAAAAGTTAAACAGTCTTTTATCAAGAGATAAAAATTGTATCTGCCACTTTTTGTTCATCAATTATATTGATCAAAGTATTAAGTTAATTAGTTTCATGTTTAAAGTGAGGGCTTCGATAACACAATAACAATTATTTTCTCTTACTGATTAAAAACAAAAGTAAGATACTCATGTAGCTCCGTAAACCATGAACAATTTTAATACACATCACAATCCTTCAACAACTAAATCTTGAGTATAGATGCATGAGCAAGGAAACAGCAAAAATTGTCTTAGCGTAATCATCAGAAAAAAAAAACAAAATTAACAGTAGATTGTAAATATTCAATAATAGATTTTTTCCAGGACACTTATCGCACTTATGTAACATACAGTTTTTATTGTCCATTGAGCAGACACATTCCTTTAGCAAATCTCTGTATGATATTTTAGTAGTTAAAGCATCTAATTTTAATTTAACATTCTGATACAGACTGCAGACGCATATCGTATGAGTCCCTGGTGCCCCTGCTATTACGCATTCGTCTGCTCTTAAACTGGCGAATAATGCAAAACTAGGTATATTCTCTGAATTATAGTCTTTTACCCAGTTTCTATAGAGATCATTTAGATCATATAATAATAATCTTTTTTGAAGTAATACTGATGTTTTGGACCCTTCGCTATTGACAGTTGAAACGCTTAAGCACTCTTTCATACAGCTACGTAATCTTCTGTTTGCATCATCTCTATAGTATTCTACAATACAATTTTTTATTTCCGATGAATGTGTATAATGAATTTTTCGTGAGTAATCAGCTAAAACACCTAAAAAAACATATCATGATATTTATGATGAATAAATAAAGTAGTTACCTCCTTCGTTATAAGTTAGTGCACAGTATTTATAAATATTTTTTTATATTCTTATGATGATGTTTAGGATAGCAGGTATCAAAATTTTATTACAATTTTTATAGAAAGGAATTAATCTTTTTTACAAATATTTATTCACCTTGAGTCATATATGGATCATAGCGGATCCAAACTATTAAATTAACTAAATAATTTTATTTTTGTCATTACGTATATTTTGTTATTTACCTTGTTTTTTCCTTAGTTCTTTGGGTTTGTAAAACATATATTTCGTACAAAGAAAGTACTGACTAGTTTTCTGATAAGTCCAATCAACTGGTAATAGAGTAAGTAAACGAATTTTTTGTTTAATATTTTCTTCTTTATTATATCTAAATGATATATATTATATAGATATATATTATATATTCTATATTATATCTAGATCTAGATTGCTGATAAATTCTCTTAATGCATCACTATCATCTCGTAACTGTTTTATATTTATCGGTGTCACTGGGTTATTTTCACATGTACTGTTTATGGTTGTAGAAACTTTTGTAACTATTTCCTGGATTATTTCAGTTGATTAGTTTTCTAATTTTTTATGATTAAGTTTCATCGGTTTGAATGGTGGGATGTCAAACACATTCAATATTTTATTGAGAATCTCAGCATTTTGACTGTGAGACTGATAATCAACATTTGACGAACTGGATTGAATAGTAGATTGACTTGCGAATGAGTCACTGTTTGATGCAGAAGTTTTAGGTGTATCGGCATCACTTTGAGATGATTCTTTCTTTGCAGAATTAATACACGCTAAAATCATTGACAAACAATTACAGCAGGTTTTATCACCAGGAATCCACTTTTTCCCATTCACCTTAAAAATGATTCCCAAGTGTCCAAAGATAAGGTTCTTAAATTAAAGGTTATAGCCGTTTTATGTTTACTGAAGGGATTACAACACTTTCTGAATTTTTTTTCAAAATAATGCAAATATTTGCATTTATGATGCTCACAAATAGAACCATCTGTAATCGTTCCAAAATTATCTACTGTATATGAAAGACTCAAGAGATCATTTTGATCAAGGCTTGATAGTTCATATAAATTTTTTTTGTTGTGTAACTTCCCGAATCACAGTTTTCATTTAGCAAACGACCAATTGAACAGAGGTATTTATCAGACGAACTCATGATTTTTTATAACCATGAGCAGAACACACAAAATGATAAACCAAACACAAAAGTGACAGTATATATAGTAAATATTATACATAGGTATTGTAAGGTTATAACCTTAGGGCCCCCGCACGCTAAAAACTTAAGAACGGAAATAGGAAATAGGGAGGAATAAGACGGAATAAGATCCTTATTCCGCCGTATTCCCTCTGTTCCCGCTTATTTGCAAGCGCGACGTAACCTAACCTGTTTTGTAAATAGTAAAAAGTATCATTATTACCATAAAATTTTCTTGTGTAACAAACTTTTATGAAATTTTTCAATTGTCTTTTTAATAAATAAATGTTATATTTAATTATAATTGTTAGCTTTTTATATATGAACCATTGCCTCTACTAAATACAATAAAATTAAAGTCCAATCCATTCAACAGTTGTTATTATAAACGTAATTACTTCTCACTGAATTTATTTTATACAAGATAAACTTCGATTTTCTCCATCATTTATTTACCTGCTAAGGTCCTTATTCCTCCTTATCCCTGTTTATTTCCTATTCCCCTGAAGTTTAATTTGTAGCGTGCTGGGGCGGGGGCGCGGTGCGAGGCCCTACTCCTTGGTTATAACGGAGTGCAACATTTGCAAAGATCGCGTGTCCAGCCTCGCGAGATGGCGCTACCGACGCGTCTGAAAGTTATAATATAGGCTCAGACAGAGCTCTGAGCACTGAGAGAAAACTTTATTAGTTCCAATAAAATTTTAATTGAATCAATTAAATCTGCTTAATTGAAAAAAAATTAATTGATTTTACAAAATATATCAGGGTTTTTCCTTAATTAATTATTTTTTTATATCAATACATTATCTAATTCTAATCATATATTTTGTTCCATCAATATATATTTTTGATTTTTGATTCAAAGCATGCTGAAAAAATAAAATCTTAATTTAATCTTGATTTGAATCAATTAAATGTGTTTTTAGAAATACAAAATATTTGCTTAAATCTATTTTAAATTTTATGAAAAGGATTTTTGACCAAATTCGAATTAATGTATTTTATTGAATTTTGCTAATATTTGTATAGAATAAATCATTTTATTTAATATGCGAAAATTTAATTGGAACTACCAAACTTTTCTCTCAGTGTGGGATGCAAAGTACAAGATACAAGATACAAGCCATGTGTTAAGTATATCTATCTATACTACAGACATATATATATATATATATATATATATATATATATATATATATATATATACTAGTATATATAGATATACTAAATACATGGCTTAATCTTGTATTTTGTATCCCGTATCTTCGAGCTCTGTCTGAGGATTAAGGTCACGTGGTATGTGGTGGTAAGTTCAAACCAGTCTACTATTTAACTAGAAGACGTTTTATATAAGTAAACAAAAACCAAAGCGGCACTGGCTCTTCATTATTTAAAGTCAACATTACCATTTATGTTTTTTAAATTGAATTAAGTAGTGCTACATTTACTACTTGTTTATGTCTCGTATTAACTTTGAGCATCAAATTGTATAATTATTAAATAAAAGTTTATTTCGTACAAAGATGTATGTATGATTGTCAGGTTCATTTTCCACATATAGATATGCAGGGCTCTCATCACAATAAGAACGTGATGATCAGTGTTATACGTATTTACGGCATAAAAATGCTTAAAATACCCATGTTTTAAAAATCGTAGTCGCGCAATAAGTGCAAAATACAAAACCAAACCAAGTGCGTTGTTTTTTAGGAGGTTTCAACTATATTTTCATTAAATTTGAGCTCAATTGGTTTTGGTAGAAAAAAGTTACAGAGGTGCCAACTTAGCGAATTTCGAAAACACCCTCATCTTTCCAGAGCTGTATCTCGACTTCTATTTAACAAAATCGAACGTTTCAAATAAATAATTCAAGGTCTTCTCAAGAACAAAATGAGTCGAGCCAGACCTAATTATTTTTAAAACTCGGTAAACAGTAGAGGATCAAAGATAACCTAAAAACCGTAAAAATGTGGGTTCGTGGTTTGCTTTGTGTAAATAGCCCATTGCATTATTTAAGATCCTTATATTTTTTTCTAATAGTCGGCGGAAAAACCATAATTTTCTTTTTTGAAAGATTTAAATTGGTCAAATAGAGAGCCTTGTAGATTTTTTTGAATATAGGCCATTTTTGGTTATTTTCCGAAATTAAGAGGTCCACCCCTAGGGCTAGGGTGCACCTAGGGGGCTAAAAACTTTTTTGGGGCTCTTTTGGCATGTACTTTCATATAAAATATTGGCGGCCAATACGGCTGACCCCCCAACCCGACCACCAGTGACCGAATTCCACAAGAACGACCCATGTGTATATATATATATATATATATATATATATATATATATATATATATATATATATATATATATATATATATATCTTCCTATATTATATAATCGTAAGCATTATCAAGTCATTCCACCCCCCCTCCACCCCCCTTCCACACCCTCCAATCCCCCTCCACATCCCCTCCACATAATAACGTTAAATTGTTTCAAAAACTACGTTATTTTTTTTATCTTTTTTCCCTCCACCCTCCTCCACCCCCTCCACCCCTCTCCACGACCCTCTACATCTCCTCCACATACCCCTCCACATCCCATCAACATCCCCTCCACAGCCCCTCCGCATACCCTCCGCAGGGGATATATATATATATATATGTAATTGACGTTATTTTCTCTTCAATATTTAGAAAACTAATAAAAAATTGGGGAAGAGTTCCCCAGTATGCACTCTCTCCTAGTATCAGTATCCATCGGCATTGGGCTTCTCCCGTTAAATGGCGGTATTTTACATGCTAGATTAGATGCACGTTATAGCTGTACTCTAAAGGTTCTTTATTCAATTTGGTTTTTGCACTATTTTACCTAAATGGTGTAAAAGGTATAAACGTTTGGATACTATATAGACACTATAATAATTATATATATTCAATTCAAAGGAGCGTATTTAGGCTATAACTTCTTCAGATTACAATTTTTTTTAAATAGTAATAACTTCAGTGAAATGAATGTACATTTAATATAAAAGAAATTTTATTTGCTGTAAGTCCACATTACCTGCATTCTAATAAACGATTTTTGCTTCCTCCTAAAGGATGCTTTCCAATTACAAAACTATAAATTTTTGTATCAAGTAAATATTTATTAAATTCAAGTAAATGATTTATTTAAAAAATGGCCCAAAACGGTAGCGATACCCGCAAGTGTTGAAATTGGTCTCCAATTGCTATATAAGGACCCACTTAGTTTCAGCTTTTAATGTAGGTGTCGTAAACTACTGACGTAGCGTCGTTCTTGTATATTGCGCGCAATTGGCTATTTGCATGAACATTTTTTATGGCTAAATTCGATAGATTATATACTACATTCTTTGTGAACTTTTTGAATTTTCTCAATTTACCTCTTATTACTGAAGTTATAGCGCTTCAAATATGCTGATGATGTTAAATTCATATCGCGGTACCTATTGATATTATATGAGTGTGACGTGATTCAAAGGAGCGTATTTAGGCTATAATTTCTTCAGATTTCAATTTTGTTTGAAAAAGCAATTACTTCAGTAAAATGAATATACATTTCATATAAAAGAAATTTTATTTTCTGTAAGACCACATTACCTGTATTCTAATAAATGATTTTTGCTTCCGCCTAAAGGATACTTTGTAATAGTAAAAAAAAGTTTTCTTCAAAACATGTTAGAAATATGTTTTGGGCCATTTGGAATCAAAATACACTATTTTTAGAAAATGTCCGTATGGATGTGTGTGTGTGTATATGTGTGTATGTGTCTGTGTATGTGTGTGTGTGTGTATATGTGTGTATGTGTCATGTAGGTGTGTGTGTGCGCGTGTTTGTGTGCGTGTGTGTATGTACGTGTGTGTGTGTGTGTGTGTCGGTGTGTGTGTGTGTGTGTGTGTGTGTGTGTGTGTGTGTGTGTGTGTTTGTGTATGTGTGTATGTGTGCATGTGTGTATGTATGCATGTACATGTAGCACCATATCTCGAGTAATCCACGGTTAAATTTAATGTTGCAGAGCTCATTTTTCTTGTTGTCTTTTTTAAAGGATGGGGGCTCAAAAGTATTTTTTTCTCATTTTTCGATGCGTTTTTGTTTTTTATCGGCTTTCCGACTTTTGAGTTTTAGTCTTACGGGTTTTTTAATACCTTAGAAATAATATCATCGATTTAATGATAATGTATTTGAAAGATCTTAAAATTACCTATCTCTTCCGACTCGAAATTTTTTATGAGCTATTTCTGTTTTTCTGTTATACACAAAAACGTCGTGTTCTTTTTAAACAGTAATATCTTGGAAATATATCATGGTAAATTTTTGAGAAATTTTGAGATGATTAGAAATATGAAGAAGAATGTTCAGTAAAATTTTTTAATCTTGACCTTTTTCTTTGGTCTAGAAAAATATTAATTTTGAAAAATTTATCAAAATAAAAAAAAAAGATTGTTATTTTATACGTTGAACGTGTCAAAAATATGTACGTTCTCATGACGTTGGCGAAATTTCCTTTCGATTGATATATCTTATAATAAATTTAAACTTATTTTCAGGCAATAATCACAAAATATAAGTTTAAATAAATTGTAAAAAGAGAAAAACCAATTATTTGTCATTTTGTACATTGAGCTTTTCAAAAATATGTACGTTTTATACAGTTTATACGTTATTTTCCTTCGATTGGTGTATCTAACAGTAACTTTAAAGTTATATTTGTAAAATACTATATAAAAAAAGTGGTGGCTGTTTGTAACGCAATAAATAGGAAAAGTATATACTGACAAAACAGAGGGGAAAATAGGAAGGGGGAGGGTATGTGAAATAATACAATAAAATGAGAAGGTACTTACGTATAGTATACATGTATAAATATATATTTATTTGTTTGTATGAGTAGTTATTATGCTTGAATTGTACGACTATCGAAAAAGTTGTGTAATGCAATAAATTGGAAGAGTACAAAACTGAAAAAAATAGGGGAAATAATCAAGGGGGAGGGGGGTGAGCACATAAAATTAATGTTGGCGGAACTTATGTATACTACACATGTCTAAATACATAATGTCCAAATACATATGTCTTTGAATGTATAGGTATTCTGCTTGTTTTGTATGATTATCAATAATGTCGTGCAACGCAATAAATCGGAAAAGTACAAAAGTAAAATAAAGGGGATAAATAAAGAGGAGGGAGGTTGCGTAAGGTGATAGAATTAACGTTGACAGCACTTATGTATAGTATACATATTTAAATATATATATTTATGTATTCGTACGTGTAGTTATTATGCTTAATTTGTAAGATATAAAGTTATATACAAAAAAATTTTTTTAAAAAATTCTTTTTTGGAAAATTAAAATTATTACATACAAAATTACGTCATAGGATTACGTAATAAAATTACTCTAAAAGTATGTAGTTAATTTTTTTATAATATTTGCAATTTGTGTTGAATGAGGTTGTGAAATCACTTAAGACAGTTTCTAGAGAAAGATATTAATTTATTCTAAAGCTACAATTACTGATTACTAGGAGATAATACTCGAGGGTAAGCTGCGACTGCGTGTGCTTGCTCGCACGTTGAGTCGGGTTCTTCTAGATCGGAGGCAGCAGGTACGCGACAAGACCGCTGTCTTGTCGGAGGGCGCTAGTTCGCTTCCCCAGCGTTCGGGCTCACGCAAGCATACACACACACATACATACATGCAGGGCATTGGGAAAACTACCTCAACACTTCCGCCTTTTCCCTAATGCTAGCATATTTAACATATGTCTTCGAATGCAACCACGCCTATCTCGTTGCATAACATTTTAAACCTATCACGCGGTAAAGCTTTGGTGAACATGTCTGCTTTTTGCAGATCAGTCGAAACAAATTGCACTGATAGTTCTCCAGACTCTTGTTTTTCCCGCAGAAAATGGTATCTAATGTCAATGTGCTTTGTCCTCTTGTGAAACTCAGAATTTTTGGACAGCTTGATTGCACTTTGATTATCTACATACAGACAAGTGGCCAAAGCACATGGGCATTTGATATCGCTTAACAATTTTCGCACCCACACTAGCTCCTTAGCAGCTGTGGCCGCTGCCACATATTCATCTTCAGTCGTGCTAAGTGTGACTAATTTTTGTCGCTGCGACGACCACGTAATCGCCCCTGCAGACAGCATGAATACGTACCCTGTCACCGAGCGACGCGTTTCAATATCGTTCGCGAAATCTGCATCAGAATAACCGATCGGAGACAGGCCATTCGACGAACACTTTTTATATACAATACCTGTACTCGCGGTACCGGACAGATACGAGAAAATTCGCTTCACGGCTTGCCAGTGAGCTCTATTGTGCTTATTCAAGAACTTGCTTACTCCATTTACCGCGAACGCGATATCCGGTCGAGTAGTTACAGAAAGATACATCAGAGAGCCTACTGCTTCTCTGTACGGAACATCATTTATGCACTCGTCATCACTCTCAACTGGATGAAGTACAGTTTGTGGATCAGCTGGTACTACTACGGGCTTTGCATTACTCATGCCAAATTTTGCCAATATTTGCATAACATAATCACCTTGCGATAAATGTAAGGTGTTTCTGCTTCGATCGCGATTTATCTGAATCCCCACAAACCGACTAGCATCACCAATGGTAATTTCAAATTCGTTTTTCAGAGACTCTAGAATAATTTTTATAATTACAACTGATTCGCAGATCAATAGACCGTCATCTACAAACAAGCCTAGATAAACAGTATGAGATTCGATAATCCCAACAAATACACAGCTATCCGCTTTACATTCCTTAAATCTAAATTTAGATAAAAAATCTTTGAACCGATTATTCCAGCAGCGCGGTGCTTGTTTTAACCCGTATAAAGACTTATTTAATTTACAAACTACATTCGTATCTACTTCAGTCTTGACCCCTTCTGGTAGCTCCATGTGGATTTCTTCTGCTAGATGCCCATACAGAAATGCAGTCCGAACATCAAATGTCACCATGTCCAGATTGTCTTGCGTTGCCATTGCGAGCAGTAGCCGCAGGGAATCATACCGGACTACTGGTGAGAAAGTCTCAGTATAATCCTGCCCTTCCTTCTGCATAAAGCCCTTGGCACACAGTCGGGCTTTGAATCTGGGCTTGTCATTGATGCTGCTCACCTTGAACACCCATTTTGACTTTATGGCCACCTTCGATGGGTCCCTGGGTATGACAGTCCAGGTGGCATTTCTCTCGTGAGCATCAAGCTCCTCGGTTATGGCCTTCGACCATTCTGCTGATTCTGCGCACATGGATGCTTCCCTAAAATCAATAGGAACCTCTATTTCTGCTACATAAGAAGCATACCTTTGAGGAAGTTTGATTTTGGCTCGATCTCTGAGGTTGGGAGTCCGAGGCTGTTGAACAGGTGGCTGCGCAGGCTGTATATCTGGTGGTTGTACAGGTGCTGGTGCTTGTGGCTCCGCCACAGCAGGTACACCTTGTTCCCCCTTGTTGGCTTTCGGCTGTTGGTCCACAGCTACCCCTCGCACAGCTGGATCCTCTCCCTTTTCCTCTGGTCCTACCTCTCGCTGTATAATGCAGTACTCTGCAGGTTCTTCCTGGTAGCTGACATCCACGGGAACTCTGTCGTTACTTGAAAATACGACGTTTCTTGATACAGTCACCTTTCTAGTGATGCTGTCGTATACTCTGTAGTTGCAGGAGTCCTTCTCGTATCCCACCAGATGGGTCTTCTTCGCTCTTGCATCATACTTAGAGGTAAACATTTTGGGAATGTAAGTGTATGCCTCTGATCCGAACTTTCTCAAATGTTGGAGGTTAGGTTTCTTCCTGGTCCACAGTTCAAACGCTGTTTTGCCTCCACATTCGTCACTTACTGTGACTCTGTTCAGCAGATACACTGCACAGTTCACAGCTTCCGCCCACAGTGAACTTGGCAGGCCTGAAGCTAGAAGCATGGTACGAGCACACTCGTTGATGGTGCGGTTGCTTCTTTCAGCCTTGCCATTTTGTTCTGGTGTGTATGGAGCTGTGGTTTGCAACTGGATTCCCAACTCCTTCATGTAGTCTGCCATTCTCGAGTTGCAGTATTCTGTGCCATTGTCTGACCTCAGAGCTTTGATTTTCACTCCGAACTTGTTGGCAACAGCTCTCTCGTACTCTCTGAATCTGTCAAACACGTCTGACTTGTGTTTAAGAAAGTACACATACCGGTAGCTGGTTGCCTCATCAGTAAACGTGACAAAATACCGTGCCCCTCCCAGTGACTCCTCGGGATTTGGACCACACACATCACTGTGCACGATTTCTCCGGGTTTCGTGCTCTTGTCCACCTTCCTTTTGTTGAAGCTTAGCCTGTGAGCTTTTCCGAGTTGGCACGGTTCACAGAAAAAGCTGCTCCTATCATCCAGCTTCACTCCTGACACCAACCCTTGGTCAACCAGCCGCTTCACTGCTCGAGCGTTGAGATGACCAAGTTTTTCGTGCAGGCACTGAAGACTGGTGGTGGTGACATTTGCTGAAGTTTCTTTTGCCTTCCGTGGCACTCTCAGAAACATCCGGAAGACGTTGTTGTCTTGCATCATGCCTGATGCGACCACCTCTCCTTCTTTGCAGAACAGCACGTATCTGTCTTCAAAAGTCACCTTGAATTTCTTTTTGAGACACACTCTAACTGAGAGCAGATTTTTGCCTAGTTGCGGCACATGAAGCACGTTTTCAATGCTCCCTTCGACCCACTTGTTGTCAACAAGTCTCTCGACAGTTACAGTGCCTTCGCCCGTAACCTCACATTCGCTGCCGTCGCCGAGAATTACTGTGCTGCCATCACGTCTCGGACGGTAATCCGAGAACCAGTCTCTCCGGTTTGTCATGTGAGCTGACGCCCCACTGTCGGTCAGCCAGACTTCTACAGTATCGACACTGAGTAACTTCTTGACTTGATCGTCAGAGGGCAGCATGTTCTTGAGCCTTCCCGCGCTTTCCATATACTCCGACTGAGTAACCGCTAAGGCGTAATCTTTCGACGACCTTGACGTACCTGGTTCGTTATTATGATTGCGATGGGGGCACTGTCGAGCAAAGTGACCTTTCTCACTACAGCGATAGCACACAACATCACTTTTGCTCCGCTGAGGCTTCTTGCTTCCTTTGAATTTGTTACCTCCAGTGTTATGTCCCGAATTGTCCTTCGCTATTGCTGCGAGAGCGCTTCTTTCTTCTGCGTCCCCTTCCAGATATGTTTCTTCCTCCAGTAATCTTTCTTGCAGGTACTCAATCGTCTGCCGGTCCGGATCAACACTGCTTCACGCACTTCTAAAATTCCTGAATTTCGAGGGTAGACTGGCCAGTATTTTTGCCTTGACTAGTAAGTCAGGTAAATTTTCGCCCACGTCTAGAAGTTGCTGCGCCATGTTTTTGATCTTTGAGACGTGCCCGGCTACACTGTCCGTCGGCTCCATCCTGTACTCGTGAAAGCGCTGAGTCAGGAGTAATTTGTGAGTCGCGGACTTCTTGTCGTGTATTGTGGCTAGCGTGTCCCACATTGCCTTGGCTGACTCGCATGACTGTACGTGCTGATGTTGCGAGCGGTCGATCGACGAGGATATGAGGAATTGCGCCTTCGCGTCGTCCTTAATCCATGCTTTCAGAACGGCATTGTCCTCGTCTCCTGGTCGCGGACGCGAGCCCGTCACCACTTCGTGGACGTCCGTCGCTATGAATAGCGTTCTTAGTTGAAAACGCCACGATTGATAGTTCGTGCCGTCGAACTTTTCGATATGGCGTGCCGAGATTTCGCTCGTCATGTTTGACCGTTGGACCGCACGTTACACTTACTTTCTCTTCCACTTGTCAAGGCGAACCTGGGCCCATAACCTGTTGAATGAGGTTGTGAAATCACTTAAGACAGTTTCTAGAGAAAGATATTAATTTATTCTAAAGCTACAATTACTGATTACTAGGAGATAATACTCGAGGGTAAGCTGCGACTGCGTGTGCTTGCTCGCACGTTGAGTCGGGTTCTTCTAGATCGGAGGCAGCAGGTACGCGACAAGACCGCTGTCTTGTCGGAGGGCGCTAGTTCGCTTCCCCAGCGTTCGGGCTCACGCAAGCATACACACACACATACATACATGCAGGGCATTGGGAAAACTACCTCAACAATTTGTACAAGATATCTATGATATGTTTATAGATCTGACAATATAAAATAACTATTAATTTCAGGATATTTAACAAGATGATCTTATTTAATTAATTTGTACTGTTTTACTTTTATAATATTCTGGTACGCTTTTTCAATTTAAAAGAATATTTGTTTCGTTATCTTTTCCTTCATAATTTTTAATAGCATCATTTTAAAGAATATACATACAGTTCATGTTGTTCTTCCTGTTCCGTTTTCACCTGACTTTTTATCTGAGGCATTATTATCAAATTATTGTTTAATCTATTAATCTGCATAAAAATATATGTATAAATGAGGTGTGCTATTCGGAGGTTGTAGCACGATAATAGTAATAGAGTAGCATATATCTAGAAAAGATATACAAATTTTAAATCAGATATAGGGTGATTTTATATATCAAAATGCAATTTTTTCTCAGATTTTTCATATGAGAAGACAACTAATTTTTTTCTAAGAAATTGGTGTGGATGATAAAGTGCGAGGATAGTGGAGAATGTGGATGGTGGAGTACGTAGATAGTGGGGTGCATAAATAATAAGATACTTAAAAGCACGGTCAGAATGAGCAAGTACAACAAAGCAATTAATGAGTTTCTTTATTATGCTATCACTTTCTTTTTCATTTCTTACCCATATACACACATGCGTTAATATTCTCACTCTCATATTGTTTCTAGCTTTATCCATTTTTAACCCATTACAAAGTTGTATGTTTGACTCGTATGTTTTTATTTCTTATGCATGTTCACGGATTACTCAGGGTCGATTGACCGATTTTGTAAATTCTTTTTGTATTCCAAAGAGGATAACCCCGAGGTGGTCCAATAAGATTTTCGACAGGTACTGGACCAATACATGGCTAGTACAAACAAAAAACCGTATTTTAATCGGCGGTTCTAGTGTGTCTTAATTACGCGTTTAAGTGTGTTCACCGATTACTCAGGAACGGTTAAACCGATTTAAAAAATTGTTTTTACATTTGACACAGGGTTTGCCTGCAATGGTCCAATAGGGTTTTGGGTCAGTACTAGTATAGTATAATACCAGTACAAACAAAAAGCCATATTGTTGAGAACAACTTCTCTACAATTTTTACACCGATTAAGTACTTAGGAATGGCTGTACCGATTTTAACACAAACATACACACATAATCACACGCAGACACGTACACACATACACGTGCACACACACACACACACACACACACACACATATACATATATATATATATATATATATATATATATATATAGTAGTAGTTCCATGACAAGTGAGCATGTCGAGAAATAAAAATGTCTGAAACTCTACAAAGATATTGCTACAAAGATATTGATATTGGTATGTGTACCCAGAGTATGTAAAAAGATTTTCAGATCCCAAGGTGTTATATGTCAAGGGCAATTAAAAGTTGAAAAATGTGTTTTTTTTTAATATTTTGAGATTTTGCTAACATTGCTTGATTTTTAACTCAAAAACTAGGGACTTTTGAGAAAAAAGTGTACGAACATTTTCTGTTCAAAATGAGGTAATAAATCTAAAAAAAAATTATTAGACCCTATTGTGATATTTTGTGATCTCATGCATTGTGATATATTGTGATTCTAAGATTCTAGAAAATCGACACAATTTTTTTCAAAATAAAAAATTTTAACATTTAGTTTTTCTTATTTTCTTTAATTCAAGATGAGTTAGAATATGGTTTCCAGCTGAATATAGTTTTTGCAGAATTTTTAAATACCGCACTTATTTTGGTATTTCCATTGTGTGCTGAAATAAAAAGTCATTTAATAGCTATGTAGGAATTATATTTAGCTTGAGATCATTTTGCACAAAGTTTAGAATGAAAGTTGACATGAAATACTAAATTTTAAGATCATTTGCTTTGAGAAAGCTGATGGCCATCAGCTAGAATTTGAATATTACAATATATCACAATACATGAATTTATAAACAACAAATACAGAAAAAAGTACACTATTTAAAAATTCTGCAAAAATTATATTAAGCTTGAAAACATTATCTAACTAGTCTAGAATTAAAGGAAATATGAAAAACTAAATTTTAAGATTTTTTATTTTGAAAAATATTTTGCCGATTTTGTAGAATCTTAATATTACAATATATTATAATGCATGAGATCACAAAATATCACAGTAAGGTCTAATAAAAATTTTCTTAGATTTCTTACCTTATCTTGAACAAAAAATATTCTTACACAATTTTCTCAAAAGTCCCTAATTTTTGAGTTAAAAATTAGACAATGTTGGCAAAATTTCAAAATATTAAAAAGATCGCATTTTTTAACCTTTAATTGACTTTGACATGTAAAACCTTAGGGTCTGAATTTTTTTGTACATACTCTTGGTACACATACCAATATTTTTGTAGAGTTTCAGACATTTTTATTTTTGGACGTACTCACTTGACATGGAACTACACATTTATATATGGAATATATAATTAAAAGCAGTAAAAAAGTGTTAAATAAAAATTTTAAAGAAAATAATACCGACTCCAAAAAAAACGCTCTAAGTAGGTAGGCTATGAGGATTCTGCGCCACCTCCTTCCTACGCCAAGGGGCTTCCTATGCCAGCAAGCTTGATAGGCCAAGGGAGGTGCCACATGTATAGGCCAGCAAAATAGACCTGCGTACCTCCTGTCGGGACGATTGCTAGCTGCTATCGCTTATCGGGTCAGATTCTTCTGTCTCAATACGCACGTAGCTTTCCAGGTTACTTTACCTTCATCCAGAACTATGCACACTATATAAACCACTATTTTTCAAATTTTTTTTAAGAAGATTAAAATTTCTCTCTTATTTTATTGCATGGAATAAGTGTTGGTGGAATACTTTTAAGTGTATTGTTTCCACTGAGAAATATTTTATATTACACACTACAACTGTATTACACTGTTTCTTTATGTTTTCTTACATCTTCTTATTTTATAATTACACCAAGAACTTTTGTTAACCTTAAATTCACACATATTAATAATATACTAGCAATGGTCACATCGCTCGCTGACGCTCCCGGTTGCACTTTAATGGAAACTCTGTTAAACATTTACATTGTAAATAAGTACACTTGAAATATAATTCCTTAGGATTTTAATTTCAAATTAGATAAACGCTGACACTTTTAAATATTGTTAATTTTATGTTATAACATTCTTCAAGGGGACAGATACTTTTTTAATAGTCGGAAAATGAAATATTTAATTTCATTTCCTTTATTCTGTATTTTTAAATTTAATAAAATCGCAGTATAAACTTAAAATTACTGTTGCAAGGAAAGAAACATTTTCCATGGTGTTAAATATCAGGCATAGTGAGTGGACACAATAATATGTGCCACAATATGTCGGCGGTCTTGCTGACTCGCAGTGCAATAGCCGACTACGCGTTGGAAATGCTGTGTAGGTTATATATACTGATATATGCTTGCAGTCTACGCATACAATGAATTTGCTGGATTTTGTTTATATTTATTTAAGTATTGAGCTGATATATAGAAATATGCAATCTGCGAATGCGCCAGGATTTGCATAAATAGCCAGGACAGCGGTTCCATTTCTCGGTCTGCCCTCACCCTTTGAACTAGAAATGTCGATAAGTATGACAAATTTTAGACCATAAATTTTATTGAAATTTATAACATCATTTTTCGTTCTAAGAAACTCAGTACAATAGCCAACTACGCGTTGGAAATGCTGTGTAGGTTATATATATATATATATATATATATATATATATATATATATATATATATATATATATATATATATATATATATATATATATATGATTGCAGTCTACGCATGCGTAACAATGAATTTGCTCGATTTTTCTTATATTTATTTAAGTATTTTGCAGAGATATAGAAATAATTAACCTGCGCATGCGCCACGATATGCATAAACAGCCGGGACAGCGGTTTCGCTTCTCAGTCTGCCCTCACCCTTCAAAGCAGAAAGGTCGATAAGTAAGAAAAATTTTAGACCATAAATTGTACTTAATTTTATAATATAATTTTTCGTTCTAAGAATCACAGTGCAATAGCCGACTACGCGTTGGAAATGCTGTGTAGGTTATATATATATATTGTAATATGATTGCAGTCTACGCATGCGTAACAATGAATTTGCTCGATTTTTCTTATATTTATTTAAGTATTTTGTAGAGATATAGAAATACATAATCTGCGCATGCGCCACGTACTGCATAAATAGCCGGGACAGCGGTTCCATTTCTCAGTCTTCCCTCACCCTTTGAACCAGAAATGTCGATAAGTAAGAAAAATTTTAGACCATAAATTGTACTTAATTTTATAATATAATTTTTCGTTCTAAGAATCACAGTGCAATAGCCGACTACGCGTTGGAAATGCTGTGTAGGTTATATATATATATATTGTTATATGCTTGCAGTCTACGCATGCGTAACAATGAATTTACTGGATTTTGCTTATATTTATTTAAGTATTTTGTAGAGATATAGAAATACATAATCTGCGCATGCGCCACGTACTGCATAAATAGCCGGGACAGCGGTTCCATTTCTCAGTCTTCCCTCACCCTTTGAACCAGAAATGTCGATAAGTATGACAAATTTTAGACCATAAGTTATATTGAAATTTATAACATCATTTTTCGTTATAAGAATCGCAGTGCAATAGCCGACTACGCGTTGGAACTGCTGTGTAGGTTATATATATTGTTATATGCTTGCAGTATACGCATAAGTAACAATGAATTTGCTGGATTTTTCTTATATTTATTTAAGTATTTTGCAGAGATATAGAAATACGTAATCTGCGCATGCGCCACGATATGCATGAATAGCCGGGACAGCGGTTTCGCTTCTCAGTCTGCCCTCATCCTTCAAAGCAGAAAGGTCGATAAGTATGAAAAATTTAAGACCATAAATTTTACTTAATTTTATAATATCATTTTTCGTTCAAAGAATCGCAGTGCAATAGCCGACTACGCGTTGGAACTGCTGTGTAGGTTATATATATTGTTATATGCTTGCAGTCTACGCATGCGTAACAATGTATTTGCTAGATTTTGTTTATATTTATTTAAGTATTGTGCTGATATAGAAATAAGCAATCTGCGCATGCGCCACGATTTGCACAAATAGCCGGGACAGCGGTTTTGCTTCTCAGTCTGCCCTCACCCTTTGAACCAGAAATGTCGATAAGTATGACAAATTTTAGACCATAAATTATATTGAAATTTATAACATCATTTTTCGTTCTAAGAATCGCAGTGCAATAGCCGACTACGCGTTGGAACTGCTGTGTAGGTTATATATATTGTTATATGCTTGCAGTATACGCATAAGTAACAATGAATTTGCTGGATTTTTCTTATATTTATTTAAGTATTTTGCAGAGATATAGAAATACGTAATCTGCGCATGCGCTACGATATGCATAAATAGCCGGGACAGCGGTTTCGCTTCTCAGTCTGCCCTCATCCTTCAAAGCAGAAAGGTCGATAAGTATGAAAAATTTAAGACCATAAATTTTACTTAATTTTATAATATCATTTTTCGTTCAAAGAATCGCAGTGCAATAGCCGACTACGCGTTGGAACTGCTGTGTAGGTTATATATATATTGTTATATGCTTGCAGTCTACGCATCCGTAACAATGAATTTGCTAGATTTTGTTTATATTTATTTAAGTATTGTGCTGATATAGAAATAAGCAATCTGCGCATGCGCCACGATTTGCATAATAGCCGGGACAGCGGTTCCATTTCTCAGTCTGCCCTCACCCTTTAAACCAGAAATGTCGATAAGTATGACAAATTTTAGACCATAAATTATATTGAAATTTATAACATCATTTTTCGTTTTAAGAATCGCAGTGCTATAGCCAACTACGCCTTGGAAATGCTGTGTAGGTTATATATATTGTAATATGCCTGCAGTCTACGCATGCGTAACAATGAATTTGCTAGATTTTGCTTATATTTATTTAAGTATTGTGCTGATATATAGAAATAAGCAATCTGCGCATACGCCACGATTTGCATAAATAGCCGGGACAGCGGTTCCATTTCTCAGTCTGCCCTCACCCTTTGAACCAGAAATATCGATAAGTATGACAAATTTTAGACCATAAATTATATTGAAATTTATAACATCATTTTTCGTTCTAAGAATCTCAGTGCAATAGCCGACTACGCATTGAAAATGCCGTGCAGGTTATATATATTGTTATATGCTTGCAGACTACGCATACGTAACAATGAATTTGCTGGATTTTGCTTATATTTATTTAAGTATTGAGCTGATATATAGAAATACACAATCTGCGCATGCGCCACGATATGCATAAATAGCCGGGACAGCGGTTTCGCTTCTGAGTATGCCCTCACCCTTCAAAGCAGAAAGGTCGATAAGTAAGAAAAATTTTAGACCATAAATTTTACTTAATTTTATAATATCATTTTTCGTTCAAAGAATCGCAGTGCAATAGCCGACTACGCGTTGGAACTGCTGTGTAGGTTATATATATTGTTATATGCTTGCGGTCTACGCATGCGTAACAATGAATTTGCTAGATTTTGCTTATATTTATTTAAGTATTGAGCTGATATATAGAAATACGCAAACTGCGCAAAATTTTAAACCATAATAAGATTTATTAACTTTTATAATGTAAAGAAAAATTTGAACCATTATAGCTTTCTCTTATATTTACAGGATGATGTAAACCGCATGGTTATAGCAGAGTTGACTAAACGTTGGAAAGGCTGTGCTGTGCATGTTTGTTATGTTAGCAGTCGCAGTATTATTTTTTGAAAAATTTAAGTCAATAGTCTTTAAATTTAGTTGTTGTATTCTGTTTCTCATTTGTACTTTTTGTGCTACTAACTTGATGTTACTTTGTCGACTTTATGGGTTTCAGTGGAGGGGTGCTGTTCGCTTCGGCGATCTGTAAGACGGGTCTGAAATTGTTACCCTTAAGTCGATATTGTTACACAAGTAAACGCACTGTATAAAAGAGATTCAAATGAGATGAGAATTACATAAAAGGTCACTCTAATTCTAATAAAATTAAGAAATATAGAAAGTGTAACTCCGAGAGACCGGAGAACCGGAGAACCGGAGAAAAATGGAAGCACTTTAATATAATGTAATAATAATAATATATTTTATAAGATAAATGTAGGGTTATGTTTTAAAAGTAATTAAAATATTGCAATTACTTTTTGTAATTAAAATAACAATATAGTCAATAATAATAATACAACTCAGTAAATAAATGAGCTGGAGTCCTAAGATTTGTTGTAAAAAAGTTTGTTTCTAGGGCTTGACAGGCTCTTTCTTTGACTTAGAGTGTAAGAGCTTACAATGCCATATTACCCTAGCTATAGTATATCAGGTTGTGATATTCATTGTAATAATTGTTATTGACTGTATATTTTACTCAAATAAGACATATTATACTTGAGCGTACTCATGTAACACTACAGAAATCATATTTCACCTGCAATATGTGTTTTCTCCGAATGCAGGGTATAGTCCTCTTCGTATCCTAATCTTATAGCTCATAAACTACAAGAGCTAGAGTCTTAAAATTTGTTCTGAAAGTTTCATTTATCTTAAGAAAGCAATAAAAGTTGCTTTGTAAGCCTTCAACTGGCACTTTCTTTGACAATGACATATTACCATATCTATAGTATATCAGGTTACATTATTCATTGTAATAATTGTTATAAATTGTCTATGTTACTCAAATATGTCATATTATACTTGAAAATACTCGTTTAAACCTCTGACAATCACTTTTAGCTTATAATATCATAGATCTTTCAAATTCAGGGTATTGATCGATTTGTATTATACATAGCTATTGTATATCAGGTTGTGTGTGTGTGTGTGTATGTGTGTGCGTGCGTGCGTGCGTGCATGTATGTGTGTGCGTACGTGCGTGCGTGTGTTATACACCGCAATAATTGTTATGAATAGTTTATGTCACTAAATTTTTGAAGCATTCATTGAAACCTGTAAAATAAATTTTAGCATACAATAAATTATGAATGCTTTAAGTCGCATTTATTTCTTTGACCGAGAGCTCATTTGTTTCCACTGACAAGTACATATATATATATATATAAGCAAACGTGCTTGTTATTTCCACTTTCAAATTGTTTTTTTAATTGTAAATAATTATTATGTTAGTTCAAACCATTAATTTTAAATATATATTATTGGTTTAATTAAAAAATTTAAGATATCGAAGCTATAAGTCGAAATAAGAAAAAGCATTTTTACCGGATTTACCCCACATCAAGGGTAATACCGGTCAGCCTTGGTACAATTCTGGTCACCAATAAAAAGTTATTTTTATAGGTGAAAGATTTCTTTAAATCAATTATATGGACATCCATATAATCCGTCGAATTATTATTCGCACTTATACAGTGAAATATGTAATAACATAACTACTGTTCAATCAAAAACACTTAAGCAAAGGTGCCCTACCTGAGATCGCAATGCAACGTTTTCTTAGCCTCACTTTCGGGATAGTCATATAAATAACATTGTGACCGGGATTACCCCAATTCTGCTTAGTAATTTAAATTGAAATGACAAAATAGCAATAGGTTTGTACTCTTTTTCTTCACTACTTCGTATTCTTAGATTGTTCAAATTAATAAAATTGCACAAAATAACTGCATAAAGTAACAAATAATATACATAAAAGCTTATTTTATAGATCAGATTTCTTTTAAAAAATGTAGGCCTAAAACTGAACAGAAGGTTGTTTGGACATCAGATTAAATCCATTTTATGATGCGTTTGATATACTATTCGAATTATTACCTAAAAATGTTCAGAATATTGAAAATAAGGGTTACCGGAATTCGCTAGTGGCTTGCATTACCCCGTTCTCCCCAAATATAGCAGCTTGTAATGAATTTATCTTTTATTTTACTTAAATTTCTTATAAGAGAAATTTCAACTGTTTTTACACTTGTAGTAAATAAGTCGACTTTACTGGCTGACAAGGGTACAATTATTGATATGAAATTATAGGTTTCTTTTTAAAAGTAAGAAAAACAAAAAATATATATAATTTAGAAGCTTGAATCCATTATTTACAATCTAATAACAGAAATATATTATCTCTACAACTATTCAAAGTTATGTAGAAAGAATATTACTGTCCCTACAGTTATGATGCACCTAACCTGCCCGCCCTTCCTCCCTCCCGTTCCCCCACCCTATTTTAAGTTGCTTCACAACTGGCCGCCCTACAGTCTCAGATGGGGATCGAACCCGAATCTTTCTGTGTAGAAGGATGAGTCCCAATCCACTGAGCTACCGTGGTTCCGATAAGGTTTCCGTATTACTGACCTAATAAAGCACACACTAGTGTGCGATTTATTTGCACGAATTCGACTTTTTAACTGCAGTCGTCTCAATCGCGCGCATTCGCGAAATTTTGGGTCTGGATCACTTGCCACAGAAAGCTGGGAATCTTGTCGCTGGTACCTGGGTATCTGGTCGCTGCTACCTGGGTATCTTGTCGCTGGTATCTGATTTCGGGTACGTTGTGTGTGTATGTAGGTATCTCCTAGTGGATATGTTGGTACCTGGTGGAGTCACCCCTACCCTCGACTTTCTCTTTTTCTACGACATTCTAAAGTGATTGTAGTGAAATAGTGCATACGAGCGTGTCCTTCTAACAAGTGATAGAGGACACACTCAGTTAAGTATAAAAGTTGGTACTTGCGCATGCGTAAATATGTTTGTGATTTATCTTCAGGACCCATTGGCGGGAAATTTAAAGAATCAACAGAAGACGCTACAAAATATCAGGAAATTTGAATTTTTATATTAACTGCAGATATGACGTTTCTTTTAATGTGCTTTATATACTCTATAACCCTGAAAAAGCGCGCTCAGCTTAAGTAGGCCAGAGGCGGGAAATTGCAATTACCAACAGAGGGCATTGCAGTGAAACGGGAAAATAGTGTGCTTGGTATCTCCAACAGAGGGCGTTGGCTTACCGCTGACATTAGGAACAATGAATTTGATATCTCGCGTGCAGTTCGACATCATCGTTATTCTACCATGAGCTGTCAAAGCATCAACATGGAAGACTTCCGCTAACAGGAAGGTATTTTTCGCCATCTTGTTAAAGCACATAATGCACTTAATCGCAAATTCGATACGTTCAAACTTGGCAAAGCTAGTGTTGAATTGGCATTGGGAGAAATGTTTAAGTCAATTACCAATCCTCTTGAATAGCTTGTAACATTAACTGAAATAAAGAAATTAAAAAATAAGCGTATATTATCTGAAAACGACTTTCAAAAGATTTGCAAGTTAGATGGAAGTGACGAGTCAGATAAAAGTATAACATCAAATAAGAATGATATGTCCAATGAGAGTCTCGATAAAACTTTGCAGCGTACAGTGGTTCATGATACCTCATTGGAAACAGCTGATGAAGACGATGATTTATATCCTCATAAGCATATTCTCATGTTCAATCAAACGGAGAATCTAGATAAAATTTATGGAATGCGTAAAGAAGGTGCTTGTTATATGATTGGTGACTCGTCGATATATTTTGAAGATAATAACGTGAAAGTTAAGGATGCACGATATCCGAAAACTTTGTGATTGTTGGAGCTGCTCTTTTCAAAACATCGTTATCAAATTTTGTGGATTAAAACGACTTGCAAAACTATCGCAAGATTCTTGAAATAACGAATGCTCACAAGAAAAAGTATAGAAGTGATGAATCCATTCGTACTCACAACATCAAGGTGGATCACTGCCTCAATACAAAATTGCTAGAAGAGATACAAGGATGGATTATGTGTACTTGGACAATCCCAATGAACTCGTAGATCGCCTCCGATTACTCTTTGCTGAAGAATCGGCCGGAAATCCGAGTCACGTCAATGAGATCCTCTCTATCATAGAAGAGCTCCGAGAAGCTGGATATATATTATAAAATAGAATAAAGCCGCATAATAAGCGGTAGACCGGTGCGATTTGCTTCACAGAATCAAATTTATCTGACACTTGACCGATATTTGACCGACATTTGACTGACACTTGACCGACCCTTGACCGACACTTGACCGACATTGGATCAACACTTGCTCTACACTTGACCGACACTTGACCGTCATTTGACCGACATTTGACCGACACTTGACCGACAGTTGACCGATACTTGACCGATATATGACCGACACTTGACCGACATTGGACCGTACTTGACTGACACTTGACCGACATTTGACCGACACTTCACCGACAGTTACATTACCACCCTTGTATACAAAACGTTTCCCGCGAGTGATTTTAGCATTTCATAAATATATAACATTAATTTCCAGGCAATTGCTTGTCGAATTTCAGAAAAGTTCGAAAGGTGAAGACCAACTTCTTCTCGATGATAACATTTTTTACAAAGATAAAGATCGGTCTGAAAAAGTATACTGTAAATATAAATTTTATAAACTTCAAGGATACTTGAGTCGTGCTGTAACAAAAGGTATCAAACTCATCTGTTGTTCTGATGGTCATAATTATAGTACACCTACTGATACTGTGCAGGTAATTAATAAAAATCTAGAGCCAATTTCGCGAGACGATATATTCAATTTCCAATAACAGAAAAATATTTGCAGCCAAAAACTCAATTTAATGGAGGTGATTGAACTAAAATGCAAGATGTTCAATCAAGATAAAATAGAACAACCGCTCAAATATATTAGTTCACAAGAAAAACCTTTCGCCAATTCTATAGTAGTGAATCAAAGTTCTCCAAAGGCTAAGATTCGAAAATGTAATCGAAATTCTGAAGTTTATCTTCCCTATCAGTCTGAGAAGTATGAAGAGTCTTGGGTTAAACACTCGCTGCAGGACAACAGCAGAGCTGATTCCTGTCCATCCAATTTTACCATCAATTATACAATTGTTAGCTCTTCAAAGTCAGTATATGATCCACCTTTCAACAGACAATCAAATGAAGAAGAGTTATTTAAATATCGGAGAAGAGATCAGAAAGATGGATTCGACCATACACTGTTGGAATTTAATAAATTAACACCTACTAATTCTGCAAGATATCATGGTACTTCAAAGTATAAAATTCGCAATACTTATCAGAATTATGAGACTTTAGATTTAACTTATGGCGAATCCGAAGAATCTCTGACTGGCAATTCTCCACGAGTCATTGGCAGCAGTGTAGATGAATCTATTACGATATAGGTCCACTTACAATAGTAGGTGAGGTTACAATAGTAGTAATTACAATCAAATTTTGGTTCTAGATTCAATGGACAATCAAATATGGAAGATTCATATGAGAAATGCATAAGTAGAGGAGATCATAATTATGGATTTGACGATTGGGATTATCCTAATATATTAGTCGATCTCCTCCGTGTAATCCTGGCTATGAATCCATTTGGGATATACAATAACGAGATTCACTTCGTCCTCAGCAAGTTCCGTAAAGCAAGTTAAATATAGTGATGTATTTAGATTACGCCAACACTAAAAGCTGTTTATTCTTGTAATTACCCAGTGTTCGGGCCGTTTGTACATGTAGCGGCCCTATTATATTTCATATTTTCGCGCGCACTGTGTTTCTCTATCGCGCAAGATTTGAAGCACTCGCTCTCATGATTTCTTACGAGAAAGGACACAGGCGCACGCTCTCTCCCACTTTCTTCCTTCCTGATTTTGGCGAAGCGAGATCAAAACTAATTGTTCTCGCTGAGCTCGCTCTCTTCCAACCAGACCACGACTATGATCAGCTCAGAGTCTTCACGCGCATCGCAACGCCAGTTCTCGCGACCGTGTGTTAAGTTGTTACTTATACACTAAAAATTACACACAGTAAGACAACATGTAAATAGTAATTTTTAAAAGCAATAAATGCTCACTTTTATTCTGTGTTTTTCTACATTAAAATCAGTGTACAATTCCTATTTACTTTCCCTGAGTCTCCGCATCCTTTCAGCCACCACACATGTTTCAGGTTATCGTTAAGTGCCCTTAGCTGTACTTTCGCACGATGCTATAACCGCGATCAATTATAAGCCAATTTCAAAGCTAAAATTAAATTCTTGTGTTTTAGCCGGTTAGCGCGCGAACGCCCAGTATTCTCGATTCAAGTTCTAATATATATATATATTCTAAGAAGAAATGAAGGTGTATACTAGCAGACAGAGTGTTCTTTTCTACAAGGAAAACACTGTTAGATCTCAGCATCCTATATATTTAGATGCACCCGACCAGTGATAAAGCACATTAAAAGAAAAATCATCTCTGCAGTTGATATAAAAATTCAAACTTCCTGCTATTTTGTAGCGCCTTCTGTTAATTCTTTAAATTTCTCGCCAATGGGTCCTGAAGTTAAATCACAAGCATATTTACGCATGCGCAAGTACCAACTTTTATTCTTAACTGCGTGTGTCCTCTATCACTTGTTAGAAGGACACGCTCGTATGCACTATTTCACTACAATCACTTTAGAATGTCGTAGAAAAAGAGAGAGGGTAGGGGTAACTCCACCAGGTACCAACATATCCACTAGGAGATACCTACATACATACAAGGTACCCGAAATCAGATACCAGCGACAAGATAACCAGGTAGCAGCTACCAGATACCCAGGTATCAGCGACAAGATTCCCAGCTTTCTGTGGCAAGCGATCCAGAGCCAAAATTTCACGCGCGCGCGCATGATTGAGACGACTGCAGTTCACAAGTCGAATTCGTGCAAATAAATCGCACACTAGTGTATGCTTTATTAGGTCAGTAATACGGAAACCTTATTGGAACCACAGTAGCTCAGTGGATTAGGACTGAGCCTTCTACACACAAGATCCCGGGTTCGAATCCCAATAGCAAGCAATAATAACAATATCAGTACCGTGGTTCTGATGGTTCGCACTCCATCTAAAACTGTAGGGCCAGTTGTGATGTATCTTAAAATAGGGTGGGGGAGGGGGAAGAAGCGATTGTGGGCGGGATAGGTGCATCATAACTATAGAGACAGTAATATTCTTTCTACATAACTTTGAATAGTTGTAGAGATAATATATTTCTGTTAAATTGTAAATAAGCGATTCAAGCTTCTCTATTATATACATTTTTTGTTTTTCTTACTTTTAAAAAGAAACCTATAATTTCATATCAATAATTGTACTCTTGTCTGTCGGTAAAGTCGACTTATTCACTACAATTGTAAAACCAGTTGGAATATATATATATATATATACGAGGGTAGTTCAATAAGTCTTTAGAATGACCAACAGATGGCGCGCGAATCGCTCCAAATCATCTGTTTTCAGTCAGCACCACTCCCGACTAGATATATGGTGCAGTCACAGTCCACATCTTCTGAGTTTACGTGTTTTTATAACTAATTGAAAAAAAAATTGCTTGTTAAGAAAAATGAAAAAAAACGAGTTCAGAGCGGTAATTAAACATTTTCATTTAAAGGGTTTAACTCCATATGAGATAAAAAATGAATTGGACTCAGTTCATGGCACATCTGCCCCTACCTTAGCAACGGTTTATAACTGGGTAAATTAATTTAAGCGTGGTCGTACATCAATAAGTGACGAACCACGTTCAGGAAGGCCCGTAGAAGCAACTACTCCCGAAATCATCAATAAAATCCACGATATGGTGTTGAAGGATAGAAGATTAAAAGTGCGTGAGTTAGCTGAGGCCACAAGGATATCTATAGGTGCAGTTGTTTCAATTCTACATGAAAAATTAGGCATGAAAAAGCTATCGGCAAGATGGGTGCCGCGTTTGCTCTCAGCTGAGAATAAACGCAATAGAGTGGTCGCCTCTGAGGCTCTTTTGGCGCGCATAAGTCGGAATCCCGAGGAATTTTTTCGTCGATTTGTGACTGTGGATGAAACATGGATACACCACTACACTCCTGAGACAAAGGAACAATCCAAACTGTGGATTTCCACAGGCGAACCAGCTCCAAAGAAGACAAAGACCGTAAAGTCAGCTAGTAAGGTTATGGCTACAGTTTTTTGGGATGCACGTGGAATTATACTTATTGACTACTTGGAAAAGGGTAAAACAATTACTGGTGAGTATTATGCATCATTATTAGAGCAGCTGAAAGAAGAAATTAAAAAAAAACGACCACATTTGGCGAGAAAAAAAATTCTCTTTCATCACGACAACGCCCGAGTTCACACATGCTTCGTTTCAATGGCTAAAATTGAAGAACTAAAATTCGAATTGGTCGAACACCTACCGTATTCACCAGATTTAGCCCCCAGTGACTTTTTCTTATTTCCAAACTTGAAAAAATGGCTCGGTGGACAGAGATTTACGGACAACGAAGACGTCATTGCCTCTGTAAGTGCTTATTTTGAGGAACTTCCGAAAACGCACTTTTCTGAAGGATTAAAAAAACTTAAAAAGCGATTGACCAAGTGTATAGAGCTCCAAGGAGATTATGTTGAAAAATAAAAAAAAATTTACCCAAAAAAAATTGTTTTTATACTTTATTCTAAAGACTTATTGAACTACCCTCGTATATGTGTTTGTGTATGTGTGTGTGTGTGTATGTGTGTGTGTGTGTGTGTGTGTGTGTGTGTGTATGTGTGTGTGTGTGCATGTGTGCGTGCGCGTCTACGTGCGTGCGTGCGTTTGTGTGACGCATTGATAGATTTCAAAGTAGCAGATGCTACCAGGACGAGCACCGAAAAAGCACCATTTTAGATTGGCAGCAATCTAGAGGAGAGACTAGCGCGGCTCCGTGTGGTCACGAGATTTCCGTCGAAGAGCGCTTCCGCCGACTCCAGATCGCTCGAAAGCGAGCTCGGCAGTGACGTCGAAAATTCGGTATATGGCGACCTAGGGGTGCCAGAGCGCTGGGCGATAGCCGATAAGTGCAATGACGAAGTAATGAATTTACTCGGAATAAAAAACATTGTTTTGAAAAATGAAGATCTCGAATTACCGCGCGCAAACCCCATAAAAATACAATCAGGGAAAAATCGCGATGCGAGCAGCGAACGCGACAGGATCGAGTACATCACGACACGGGCGACAAAAGCAAACGCTGGCGAAGTCCAAAACCCGAATAAAATGCGTAAAAATCGAAGCGGGCAACGATATCTTCGTCCAGGAGAACGGAGCATACAGAGCGCACGGAGCGTAAGCGGCGCAGCGGGAGAAATATAGAGAGACCCTAGAAAACAGATGTCTCGAAAACCCTCAGTGAGTAGGAGCACGTAAGTCCCGCATTACTCGCGTCGGTCGAGAAGGCTGTCAAGCGAGCGTTGAACGGTCATGAAAATCACTCCACGAGTCGACAAACGTAAAGTAGTAACGGCTCCGCAAGCGACAGCGTGACTAAATCACTCGCTGAAGAGCGCAAAATATTTCAGAAAGTTCGCGCAAAAATAGGGCATGAACAGCATCTGATATCGCCGTGCCCGATCCATAAAAGCATTTATGGGCGCAGATGCTCGGTTAGTTAGGACGATGCGAGCGAATTACACAGATCCACGAGAAATGCGTGCGAAAATACAGAGTGAAACGAGAAGCGCGAAATAAACCCATATAGCCGCACAGCGCGCCTCGAGAGCGGTGCGTTCAGAGCATGCAGCGGCGCAGTGCACGATTCTAGCAGAACGCTAAATGCAGTGGCATAACGAGCGACGTTACAGCCGTGGGCGCGAAACCCCGTCAGCGATAACTGCCATGGTAGAAGCGATCAGCATGTTAAGTACGAAATAGAGCAATGCCGTCCCAATTGTGACCTGCCGCGCCCTAGCGTACTTGGAGGTACAGGGTTGCGTCCGAAATTCAGAAAAGCTGGTGACAATTCCGTGGATTCTTGCACGGCCGTATTATAGGCAAACACTAGCTCGAGAATATTTAAATCCCAAGTACTATGGTTTGTCTCAATATACAACGTGATCATGGTCTTAAAAGTGGTAGTATTGTGGTGTCGACCACTCCATTTTCTTCGAGGAATCGATCCACTATCTTGTTCTTAAATTCCGTTCCATTATCAGAGTGGAACGTCTCCAGCACTCTGAAGCGTAGGAAGATCTTCTCTCCGAGTTCTCTTTTAATCGTTTTCGCATTTGCCTTGCGAATGTGGATACACTCCACCCAGCGCGTGAAAAGATCCATAAATACTAGCAGGTATTCATGACCGCGCGGTGTACGAGAGTTGGAGCCCATAATATCTTCAGCTACTACCTCCCACGGCCTCGTTACAGTACGCCGGCCCATAAGTCCCGCCGGTGCTAATTAGACAGCTTTGCATTGCTGGCATACTGCGCAGCGACGCACGTAATTTGTTATGTCCTTATAGATTGACGGTCAATAATACAGCAATGCGATATGCTCATATATTTTTGCACGTCCCAAATGTCCAGCTGTCGGCTCGCCATGCCCTTCATGTAGGACTTGCATCCGATTTTCTTTTGGTAGGACTAGCTTCCAAGCATCCTGGTGCTCTAAAAGATCTTCAATCGAAGGATCTGATCGATAATAATACAGTCTGTTGCCAACTATTTTCCAATATGGATGTTCCGTGGGGTTGGCGCGAACTTGCGCTTTCATCGCCAGATACCACGCATCACTAGTATCCTCGTCTGAGCAACTGCCTGACGAAACTGGTACCTCCGATTTATCCTCGTACATGCGAGGTAATGCGTCTGGCACCCAGTTTTCAATGCCTTTCCTATACTCAACCTCGAAGTCATAGGCAAGCATTTCGAGAGCCCACCTTGCCAAGCGTCCTGTAGGGTTCTGAATTCCTTGTAACCATTTCAAACTGATATGGTCCATAATAACCTTGAAGTGGTAACCTTCTACATAAGATCGGAACTTTCTTATGGCCCACAGTACTGCGAGACATTCGTTCTGTTGGAGGGTAGTTCCTTTCAGCTGATGTCAACGTGCGACTAGCAAAGCACAACACGTGTTCAACCTCATCAAGAATTTGTGTGAGCACCGCTCCCAAACCAGTGGAGCTAGCATCAGTCTGTATAACGAACTGATGGTCAAAAGACGGACTATGCAACTCTGGAGCAGATGCGATCAGCGCTTTTATCTGTTCAAATGCCATGTGTTGCTTATCACCCCATACGTACTTGACATTTGATCTAGTCAGATGGGTAAGCGGGTCCGCAATCGTAGCGAAACCATTAAAAAATTTCCGATACCACGATGCCATTCCTAGGAATCGTCGAAGCTGTTTAAGATTTTTTGGAGCAGGAAACTCCAATACTGAGGCGATCTTGTCTGGATCCGGCCGGAATCCTTCTCGATTCACGAGAACCCTCAAAAATCTAACTTCACTGCGGCAAAACTCGCTTTTGTTAAGGTTGATGGTGAGACCCGCATCGACAATTCCGCGGACAACATACACAAGCCATATCTAGTGTTCTTCAAAAGTCTCTGTTGTTATAATCATATCATCCATATATGAATAGCCGTGTGGCTCAAGCTCAGGGCCGATAATTTTGTCACTCAATTCTTGGAACGTGGTGGGCCCGCCCGATACGCCATACCGGAGAGAACAGAATTCGAAAAGGCCAAGGCCTGGCACCGTAAATGCAGTCAAGTGTCGTGATTCTTTGTCTAACAGCACCTGATGATATGCACAGCTTAGGTCAATACTGGAAATATAGCGCGCTTTCTGTAGCTTTCGCAGGATAGAATCCATGTAAGGAAGCGGATACGCAGGTACCTTAGTCACTCTGTTCAATTTCCTGTAGTCGATGCAAAAGCGGTAAGAACCGTTTGACATACGAACCATTACCACTGGGCTCGACCATTCGCTATGGGATCTACGAATGATCCCTGTCTCCAGCATTTCATGCACTTGGGCATGCATTTCTTCTTCAAGTTTCTTGGAGACTGGATAGTACCTTTGTCTAATATGTCGCGCAGAACCAACATCAATCTTATGTTTGATAAGATTAGTGCGACCTAAAAGCACTTTGCCCTTTGGTAATATTCGATCCAACATCTCCTGTAAGTGTAAGCGTTGCACCTCTGTAACGTCTTTTAGTCCAACCGACGAGACGGCTCAACCACTTCTACTGCCGCTACCTCGAGAGGGAGAAGTTCCTCAATCCCTTCTACCTTTAATTTATTTTCGCGAGATAGGATGTGTGTTTTGAACGCTCGCTTAAAATCTACTCCGAAAAGACATCCTTCTGGTAGCTCGGGTAGGATAACGACCTCTAGGTGGCGTCGTACTTTACCTATATCGAATGGTAAATCGACATATCCGATCACAGGTGAGATCTGTCCGTTAGCCATAAGCACGCCTGGTCCTTTACTCGGTGCAATCTTTTTATTACACGCTGCTGCAATCTGCAAGCCAAGTGGTCCAATACATCTACGGGCCGCACCTCCATCATGGAGTGCACGCACTCGGAATCGACCAATTCCCACTTGCATCCACCAGCGAGAGTAGTGGAATAAGGACGTAAGGATGTATTACTCTCTCGATGTAAGGACCTGATACCTCAGAAGCGACATTCGCATCGTGAGCTACTATAGGTTCTGCCGCCGTCGCGATCGGTGGAAGCACTGACTCAGCTTGCTCTTGTGCTTCGCTGGTCTCATAAGGATGAGTCATGAGGGACCTGATCTACACACCCCCCTGCTCTTACCCGCACACTCAGAACACGTCCTTGTAGTGTATCCTGGCCAGCTACAGCTCCAGCAGACAAGATGGGAACGTGGCCCAGGAGACTTTCCTTTATTCTTGTCGCTGGCTGGCTGGCGTGTGGAGTTTCTTCTTTTCGAACTACCGGCCCTTTTATAATACGACTCCTTATATCTTGTGGGAGCTGGTTTTTACGCAGCTGCTTCATCTGCAGCTGGCGGTGCAGCTTCTCCAGTGGTAGTCTGAGTCAGCTGCTTTAGCTTCTCCTCGAGCAACTTCTCAATCATAGCTGAGATATCTTGAGACGAACTCTGCGATATCGCTGCCAGACTTGGAGCGTTGCAGTTACAGTTAACAATTGCAGCTAGACTCATTTTAAAATAATTTGTCGGTGGGCGTGGTCTTTTATAAGCCAATTCTGGCAGCAAGCACTTACCAGCTGGAGGTGGATCTTTCCAGTTACGTCGCACCTCCATGACGACACCTGCCTGCCGCGCCAACTGAATCAGAGTGTCTAGAACGGTGGTTTTCTCGTTACTCACTATCGCTTGCAACTTTCGCGACATATTTTGATAGATAAGTTGCAGTTTTCTTTCCTTGTTCCAAGTCACTTCGCATTTGTCAATGTATGAGAGCAGAGAAAATCCACGCCGTAATAGCGCCGTGGAGTGATATAAAACTCGGAATGTTTGTGTTAAGTTGCGAACCACCCACTCTTGCAGCTTCTTCCTCTTGTGCCCTTGTATCGTCAATTAGCTGGTAATCGTCCTCATAACGTAGGTCGAGTGTGTCTTGAAAGGCGACACCTCTGTTGCTCTTCGGTTTTGCTCCTAGCCCCTGAAGCGTATTCGCTGATTCGCTGTTCGTCATTGTCTCAAAGCACAGCCTTGTACTCGTAGCTAGTTCAGCAACATTCTCTCGCAGTTCTTTTACTTGAGTAATGTATTATTGTACCAATTCCTGTGTGCTTACCATTCCAAGTGCTACGGCTCTTGGAACAGGGTATGACGTGCCATTCGATAACATCATCATTACCATATGTGGATTTGTAATCATATTCACAGATTGTCTGGTAACCGTCGAAAATACTGTAGTCGGGTTACTTGTTTTACCCGATCCCCCTAAGCCAGTTGCTGTAGCAGTCGTCGTTGTTGTTTTGGCACTCGTTACTGCCAGCGTACTCGGCGGTACCATAGTACTAATTGGCTGGATTCCCCAGAATGATAGTGGCATTGGTGGTGTTCGTGGTGGTGGGATGAGCGTTTGTATAGACGAATCATACGTTGGTGGTGTGGTTACGTCACCCAGTGGCATGTGAATCGGTGTTGACGTAACCACCGTGACTGCCGCCGCCGCTCCCGCTCCCGCATTATGGTGTACTCCACTTATGTTCCCGAGTCCATTTCCTTGGCATTCAGTTAAGGACATATTTATTCAACTCATCTGAGTTGAGCTGAATGCCGCTAGAGCGAAGTCGCTCGGTAGTCCCGGTCCTGTTCAGTGGTTTGCCAAATATTCCTGCCTTCCTAATATTTCGGTCTGCGTTCTGTCGCTGACTTTTTCGTCGCTCAATACCTCGTCGAGCTTCTCTTCTCGACGAGTTTTCTGCTCTTCGTCGCTTGAGTTGTCTAGACTATCAACGAAATCTGTCGCTGTGTAGTCGCCCCGCAAGCGTCTATATATTCTATCGCTTTTCGCAAATTGCGTGCCATCGCTTTTAAAAAAATATCTAAAAAAAAATATTTAAAAAAATATTTTAAAAAATATCTAACTTTTATCTGTCTAAACGTAGAATCCACGCTTGGATCTCGGTTCCTACCGTTTCACCAAAAGAGACGTCGTATTGATTCGCCATTTTCTTGTGTTATAATTATATTTTTGCTTTGCGTAGGATTTAAAAAAAAATTTTTAATACAAGTTATTAATTCAAACTTTCAACACTAAAGTAAAATTTAATTATTTTTATCAAGTAGCTCGATGTACCCGAAAAAAAACAGTGTTTATCACACAAAACAACAAAAAAAAGAAAATAAAAATGCTTCTTTCAGTATATTTTATCAATACTAGATTGCGTAAATCACTTTATACAGTATCTATTATTTAGTAAAAAAATACTAATCCAATATACAAGCATTAACTCTGAAAGAATACTGTTTTTATCCGATATCGATTTAAATTAACTAACTTGCATAAATCGCTATATAAAAGAAAATTCAAAAATCCTATTTGATTTCCCCAAAAATATGAAAATAAAATGTTCTTCAAAAAAAATGCAAAAAGAAAATTTTTCAATAACTAATTAATTAAATAGTTAATTAAATAATAATATTATTTTATCACAATACGTAAATAATAATAATTATCAATCAAACCGATAACAATTGTTTATTTAAAAAAAACAATTATTCCAATAATTATTTAAATAATTGATTAAACAATAATATTATTTTACCGAAATAATGAAATAATAATAATCATTACTTCAATCAACAACAATTGTTTATTAAACAAAACAATTATGCACAAAATAAGAAGTTTGTGACCGGTCAAATAATCAATTAATTAAGTAATTAATTAACACCCAATATTATTTCTCGAAAGGAAGTAAATAATTATTACAAAAAAAATCACTTTAACAACCTATTTGTCCACTTGCGAGAGACGCTATTTACAAAAACTTATTTTTCCTACAACTTTCGTACCTATACAAATATTATCTGGCGGATCCGAAAATTTTATTTGCTCCTCTGTACAACCGTACAAATAATTCAAGCGGTCGCGCACAATAAAACCGAAATATTATTTCGCTCCAGTCTGGCTCGTACTCAGAATTTTCCAGAGCCAGCAAAGGGTTGTTTACTTTCCGCGCGAATTCTCTCGTGCGCCGAACGTCAACAAAGCCTTCGCGTGTGTCGGACTAAGTCGATTCTATCACCATTCAAAGTATTTTCTCTTCTTTCACGCTCACAATATTATTACGCACGATCCGCACTGTGCACTTTTCCGCTCTTTATGCGCTAATCCCCACGACTTTGTGAGTTTTTCCGTTGGGCGCCAATTATATAACGGGGTTTTACCCCGACGTTAACTCGCGATATAATAATAATTAATGTAGAGCATAAGTAACGCGGGGAAAAGGTGAAGTCAAGAAAGACTCGAGTATTACAGTGTGCGATTTATTTATATATATATATATATATATATATATATATATATATATATATAGTGAAAGCCTTATACTTCTTCAAATCAAAACTGTTCTAAAATCAAGTTTGGACAAAAGATTTTCTATGTCAAGACAAGAGAATGGTGGTGACGATGTTACAGTTCATCAAATAGCTAGTTTTTTGGACCCACGGTATAAGAGTCTGGAGCATGAAGATATCATAGAAAAGTTAAATATTGAAAATGCTATTAAAAAGAAACTTGCCACAATGAAGAGAATAACTACCGCTAATCGTACTAGTGGTTTATCTGATAACAAATAAGCCTTAGATATTATCTTTAAGGTCCGTTCCGAGTCAGACGATTGGGAAAATCAATTTGAGAAATACAAAAAAAAGTCGTCAATTGATCATAATAGTGACGTTTGAATTGGTGGCGAGAAAATGAAAGAAACTTTCCGCTTGTAGCGCAATTGGCTAAACAATATTTGTATATCCCATGCTCATCTGCTAGCTCAGAACGAGTATTTCTGTCGTGCTATAGAGAATGTAAATTTATTAGTTTTTCTCTTTCAAAATAAAAAAATATTGTTCACTTGAAATTTTTTGGCCATTACAATAGGAAACTTGCATGAGCTTGCGTTTTCTATTTTTTACTAAACGCAAATAGAAAAATCTTATTCCACGTTTCATGCAAGTTCCCTATTGCTATTTAAAAATACTTTAGCGTTATAAAAATTGTATTAATGTTGCAATCTTGTTTAATGTTGTATAGCATTCTATTTATTAAATTACAATGTTAAAAATCAAAAAATATACACTGTGCAATGTATGAAAAATAAATGTGTTAAATAAATTTGATGTTTCTTTAGATTACTGACTCAAAACGTTGATTTCTATTTCTATTGGTTTTCTACTTTACACACGTCATACCCAAAATACTACTTTAGAGGTAAAGATTATTAATTTATATTATACGTTTAACGCACAGTAGCACAAAAATATTATTGATTATCAATAATTTTCGATTATTAGAGGTATATGCCGATGGGCCATTGATGCGAGTACCCAATTGATACGGGTACACGATTGATACGGTTACCCTGTTGATATGGGTACCCAATTGATACGGGTACATGATTGATACGGATACCTGATTGATACGGGTACCCGATTGATACGGGTAGCCGATTGATATGGGTTATGATACGGGTTAAACCCACGAGTCTTTGATACGGGCGGGTATGCGGGTATTCCGAGCACTACTATATCTGTAAATATTTCTTCTGATGTTTAACAATTATATGTTTATTTACTTTTTATAGTTGTCAATGAGCAAGTAGATGATGGAAGTACCGTGACTATTGATCACCGAAGAAACTTAGTCCCGATCGGGCGTATTAGAGCTTCAGATAACACAGTAATTTTTCATTTTGTTAAGGAGAGTGCACTTTTAAATATAAGATATTCAAAATATAAATTTCTAGGTTCACATCGGGCAAGATCGTTTGATAGCTTCGTCAGTTTTTAGTAACTTAATGCTACGATCTAGGACTCCAAGTCAATTCGTTGTAAATGTTCTGATAGCTATGTTTGGAGAGTGCACGTTATTGAAGTCAACGGTTTCTGGAAAGTCCAGTAATAAATCAAAAACTAAGAATTCTGAGTAGCCAGAAAAACTGAACGAAGTGCTGCTGGGGATCTGCCAGCGTAAACCAATTGTTTTTAAAAAAAATTGAAACGCTCTACCTTATACGTATATCTATAAATTTTACTATTTTATTTTGTAAAATTATATAATTATTGGCTGTGGCATGAATATGGGAAGTTAGTAGAACAATTCGACATATTTACCGAAGTGGATAATTTTTATGAGTACGCCTCGAGAAAAATAGCTTACTTGAAACGTTCAACAGAACCGAAAAAAGTTCCGGCGCGAATGCGCAAGGTACTCGCTAATGATGATTCTACGGAGGAAGATGATCCTCAAAATAGTACAATGAAATTTAACCTAATTTATTTTATAATCTTGCAATTTTACTCATATTATTTATTTTGTTTTATAGATGAGCGCCAAAAAAACTACTGTTAATGCTAAAGTGCAAGATATGAATGAAGATATTGCGGAATCAAGTAACGATAATCAGTATATGCTGATGTGAAAATGACGATGATGACTATTTGTCTGTACACAGCGATGAGAAATATGAGAATTATCTGGACGACAATTACTTAATAATAATTTACAAATAAAGTTTTCTGTACACTTTTGATTACAATAACTTATTTACACTTCTAAATCACAATATTCTTTTATGCACTAATTAGTATATATTGTTGTGTATTTCAATTTTATTATTATAATAACTTTCACAGTGTAAACTCATTTCCATATTAATGATAAGTCTTAAGAAACCAGGAGTGTATATTTATTTTTAAAATCACTGTTACCTTTTGTAAATCTTTGTAACTCTTTTTAACTTTTAGTAATTATTTGCAACTTTTCGTAAGTTTTTGTAATTTCCTTGTAACTTTTAGACTGAATTCAGATAATATCACAAAGAATTATTATCAAAAAATGCCAAGAAGTTATACAAATTTATAAAGAGTTATAATAAGTACAAAAAGTTGCAGAATTACAATATGGCAAATGTAATTTAACTTTATATGGATAATCGGGTAAAGGGAGTATCGAAGTCAATTTTTATCCTCCCTACTTTATTGACCTGAGAATTCTAAAATATTGACTATTATTAAGAAATAAACAGATTTATGAAAAACTAGATCATTGCCCTTCGTTTTGTAATTATCTACGTATTCAGTTTACCTAGCAACTCCACCGAATCAAAGTATCGACAGAATGCTTCAAACGCACACTTTCAGTGTGATTTCATTTACTTTTGTTCATGATGGAAAAAATAATATTTTTTTTATGGGTCCTCCAGAACACATACATTTTTTTAGTTATCTTTTTTTTAAATGTCATGTGATAAACTTGAAATTATGCAAAATAATAAATATGTACATTAGATAAAAATTGGCCATTTCCAATATCATAATGGGAGACTAACCTTTTTTGACCACAAAGAAGCGGAGAAAGCTAAAAAACGAAATGTTTAAATTTATACTATATATCCGAATCCCAAGGCTCAATAATGATTCCTGAATTTTTTCATAAATTTTTGACAATTACGATCCTCTGTACAAAAATCCGCTAGGTGGTAGCAGGTGCCGCGAGCGAAAAAGTGGCGTCCACTCAGACTTGCGCGGTGCTATGTGTGCTGTCTGCGTGAGTATCCGCGATGTCGTGTAGAGTCGATAAAGTGGTTTACTACTTATCCATCAAGACTAAAACATATAAAGAGGCACACATAGCACCGCGCACATGCTGCTACTTAGCGGATTTTTTGCGAGGGATCCTAATTAATTCTATGCTTGGGACGTGGGTTAATAAAAATGGAACTTGGTAACATTTTATACATAATTTTAGGTCTATACCTATTGTAACGGAATTGTTTATTTAATAAATACCTTCTATTTATCAATAATTAAGAATATTTATTAAATGCCGGCGCGCGTCTCTTTAGCGCGCCGGGGGTGATTTTTCACCCGACACCTACCGTTAATGCGAGCGCAGCCGCTCGCCTTCTTCGCCGAAGCTCTGCCTAACCTACAGCGGTATGTCTAGCTAGTCAGGGTGTGCAGCATGCAAAAATGATAATACACGTTCAAACGAGAACACCACGTATATGATGAAAAAGCCAAATAGCAATATACATATGAATACAAGGGGCGTGCGTATACAATTATCAGTACCGCTGTACTGAAGCGCGAATCACACTTACTTCTGCGAATCCGCTCCGCCGCACGCAATTCGTCTCTCTCTCTCTCTCTCTCTCTCTCTCTCTCTCTCTGTATGTATGCACAAGGTGCATTGAGCGCGAGCGATCTGTAAAAACACAGCGTCGAAGTGCGGCTGATCGTTCCACTACTGCTACGGCACAGCAGCAGAAAAGTGCCGTACAAGATAAGAAGAAGAAGAGGGAGAAGAGCAGTGCGAGCGACAATATAAGCGCGCTGGCTGACGCTGCAAAGCCCGCTAACGGTGGCTCTCGTGCGCCCCACTCCAGCGATAACGTCGAGCTCCCCACTGCTCTATCGCTTTCTTGCGTCTCTCTCTCTAACTCCGAGCAGCAGAGGGGAAGCGGCCCGTCGAGCATCGAGGAGAGCAGGAGCGCGCACGAGCCACTACACTCGTCAACACCGGCAGGAGCAAGCGCGAGATAGCGGGTTGCAGCAATGCAGGCGCCATCGACAATACGCGCACCCGGCAAGAAGAGGCCTCGAGCAACCACAACCGAAGAAGAAGCGTATGTAAGCATTACAGATGAAGAGAGTAGAATAAGACTGTCGAGAATTGAAGACTGTACCAGCAATGTCTCGGTTATCATGGAGAAAGTCGTGCCCATAGCGTCTCAGATCAAAGAGAACCTGATTTTATTACGATCAGTACCGGCGCTGATAGAAGATGTTGGAGTTCTAAAATTGAACTTAGGCGTTATGGAAAAAATAATTGTCGATCAAAACTCCCTGCTGGAGGAGTTCAAGGTCAGACAAACCTCCTACCTAAAACCAGAGGAGGGTTGCGCGGGTTCACAGACTGCTTTACTCAAACTGACAGACGATGTAAGGACAGGAGTTGACAAGAGACTAGTGACTTTACTGTTACTGTTTGACTACCGCAGGGCTTTTGACACAATCTCGCCAGCAAAGCTTTTAGCAAAGCTGCGAGCTCTGGGGTTCTCCAGGCATGCATTAATCTGGATTAAATCGTACATTTTAGGGAGAAAACAAGCTGTCGTTGAACGCTCTGACACCAAGTCACCTTGGTTGTCAACGAATCTTGGAGTGCCCCAGGGATCTGTGTTAGGGCCCCTGCTCTTCTGTCTGTACATCAATGACATAAAAGAACTGCTTGTCGAGCTTAATAAAGAACTAAAAACGGACGACCCGCGACGAGTGAGACATATATTATACGCCGACGACCTTCAGATCTACATCCAGATCCACCCTGACAGCATCGACGAAGGGGTGGAGATATTGGGTTGTGCTGCGCAAGCGGTTACTGATTGAGCAGAGGGTGCATTACTCAGACTGAATAAGACCAAGACTAAAGCTATCATTTTCGGCTCTTGTAAATACATAAATAGTCTTGAGTCACAAGGTTTGCCGGAAATCAGTCTGGGAGATGGGGTCTCTGTTCCTTTCTCGCCGACCGTCACAAGCCTGGGTGTTATACTTGATTCTAAACTCATGTGGAAGCCACACGTAGACATGGTCGCAAAAAAGGTTAATAGAGTACTGTATAATTTGAGATTTTTTAGAAAGTATACCACTCAGGATCTGCGCAAGCACTTGGCAATGTCCCTTGTTTTTCCGCATCTCGACTACTGCTCTCTAGTGTATCTGGATGCGTCACTCGAACTTCGTAGCCGGCTGCAAAGACTGCAAAACTCGTGTGTGCGATACGTGATTGGTGCTAGGAAGGATGAGCACATCACCCCTTACAGGGAGCAATTACAGTGGACTCGGGTGGACTCTCGAAGAGCCGTTTTTATGGCGATAACCATCTACAAGGTTCTTCGGACAAGGGAGCCAGTCTATCTCGAGCCGCTTTTCAAAAAGAACGAATCGAAACGCCCTGTAAGGGGTGAGGTTAAAGAACTCTCTATTCCGCAGATGCGTACTGACACTGGAGTAAGATCTTTTCAAGTACAAGGTGCGCATTTGTGGAATTCACTCCCTTCACATATACGAACGTTACCATCATTGAAAGTCTTCAAGGTGGCGGTCAATAAATATTTTGCATGCTTGGATTAATAGTCATTGTTGATTTTTCTATTTTAGTATTTATTTAATTTTTTGTGATAACTTATCTTGTATTGTTAATTCAAATTCATTGATATATTTATGTATTTTTATTTATTTATTTTATTTTTAATCAATCAACAAAACAACTTTAAAGAGTATGCATGCATTTATTAGTATGAGTATGCATGTATTTATTAGTATGAATGAAAACGACTGTTAATGTATGTATGTAATTTATCCAATGACTGATAGATATAATAAGAACGATGTAGAGATCATGACTTATTTGACAACGAAGTGTAATACTTTATGTACCTGACGTCGCATAAGTGCAATTATTTTAGGTTAAGTAACAATATGATATTAAATTTTAAGTGAATATGACATGTATCAAATGTTTTGTAAATATTATCTCTCTCTCTCTCTCTCTCTCTCTCTCTCTCTCTCTCTCTCTCTCTCTCTCTCTCTCTCTCTCTCTCTCTCTCTCTCTCTCTCTCTCTCTCGACCAGCAACGAACATTGCACGGAGGTGACATGTGCTATCTCCAGGCAATAACATCGCCATCCTCATCTGCAGAGCAGCTCTACTCAGTCACCACTACCATCATGGTCGAGAAGTGCGCCATCTGCGGTGAGATCCCCAGGAGCAGCACGGCACTACGTAAGTGTGATAGACATAATAATGACTGATGACAATGACGAAGTGCTTAGTAGTAGTAATCGAGCGGCGCCGTTTCGCAGTCACCACAATATCATAGAGGTTGAGATTGGGGTTGCAACTGTTGTTCCCCCTGTAGCTAACTCATTTAGCTATCGGGATTTTAAATCGACACAACAAGACAACCTCCTCTCTCACCTTGCTGATTGCGATTGGTCACCGCTTGATGGCTCAGGTGCAGATATTGACTGTCAACTCGAATGCTTAAGCGGCAACCTCATGGCTGCGATTGATCGGGTAGCGCCGTTAAAAGAATTCGTACTGAGGAAAAAAGCAAATCCCCCATGGGTTGACGCGGATCTCGCGTATATGTACAAGAAACGAGACGCAGTACGAAGACGTTACGCACGGACCAAGGACAGTACATTATGGCAGGTGTGTCAAACTCTCGCGTCCGATGCCGAACAACGCACAAAAATCGCGCGGGAGATTTTCATACAGAACCGTATTTTTTATGCCCTTGACACTAAGAAAGATATATGGAAAGAACTCAAGGGCTTGGGACTCCTGCCAAAAACAAAAGAGGAGCTTCATGGTTTCTCACCGGATGAGCTAAACACCCACTTTGGAGGGGTTTCGGTCTCCCCATAGCGAAAGTGATGAATAACTTGACAGCATCTTGGCCTCAGCCAGTGATGACGGCTTTGTTTTCAGAGACGTGACTTTCTCCGACGTAGTCCTGGCTGTTGCCCATTTCTCGTCACAGGCTAGAGGTGAGGATGGTATTCCACAAAGTGTGGTGGCCAAGGCTCTTCCACTAGTGGGTCACCATATTGCGAAGATCTTTGACTCCTCCTTGTCAAATGGCATTTTCCCGGGGACTTGGAAGGGGGCTCACCTGGTGCCGTTGAAGAAGATACCTGTTCCATCTTCGATTTCAGATTTTCGTCCAATTGCACTATTGAGTTTCCTTTCCAAGGTCCTGGAGAAAATTGTTCATGACCAAACTACCGATTTTTTAAAGACGAAAAACATTCTTGACCCGATGCAAATAGGTTTTCGACAACATCACAGCACTCAGACAGCATTACTGAAACTAACTGAAGACGTCAGAACGGGACTTAACAGCAAGAAGAAATGGTTGACCATTTTATTACTATTTGACTTCAGCAAAGCATTCGACACAATTTCACATTCAAAGTTACTGCGCAGGCTGTTGCGCATGGGTTTTTCCAGGAGCGTCCTCTTGTGGCTTAAGTCATATATTACAGGTCGTAGACAAAAGGTTGTTACTAACATTAACGGGGAATCAGATTGGCTAACCACCAATCTTGGCGTACCACAGGGCTCGGTCCTGGGGCCCCTGCTTTTCAGCTTATATATCAACGACTTAAAAGATGCGCTTGACCTACATGACGTCGAACACGTACTATACGCTGACGACTTGCAAACCTACACACAGGTGACCTTGCGGAATCTTCGGGAGGGTATCAGTCGCATGTCGACCGTAGCGCGTGCGGTGTCGAAATGGGCTTCGGCAGCTGATCTGCGACCCAATGTCAGCAAGACACAGGCAATTATATTTGGGTCGGATCATAACATCAAGCAGATCCAAAGCCTGGACTTGCAGGGTATTGAGATGCAGGACGGTATATTCGTGCCCTTTGTTGACACCGTCACTAACCTCGGTGTCGTAATGGATGGAGGACTTAGGTGGAAACCGCAAATAGATGCGGTTAGCAGGAGGGTAAATAGGGCCTTTTATAGCCTCAAATTCTTTCGTTCATGCACCACTGAGGCACTCCGTAAGCAGTTGGCATGTGCATTGGTATGATCTCACCTAGATTACTGCTCAGTGGTTTATCTTGATGTGTCAGGTGAGCTTCAAACACGACTGCAATGTCTACAAAATTCATGTGTGAGGTACATATGTGGTGCTAGGTGGGATGATCATATCACCCCCTACAGGAAGAGCCTGGACTGGGTAGATATGCAAGTAAGGAGAGAGTATTTTATGGGGCTGTTGCTTTATAAAGCGATCGTTATGCGGCAGCCAACGTATCTTACTGCTCTCTTCGAGAAAAATCAGGCTAGGACTTCAGGTAGGGGAGGTATGAAAGAGCTCTCAGTTCCGGGGTCGCGCACTAATAAGGGCCTTTATTCCTTTAGGGCCCAGGGTGCACGCCTCTGGAACTCGTTCCCCAGCAGTGTAAGGTGTCTGTCATCAATATACAAATTCAAAACGGCGTTAGGTGGGCACCTTAAACAATTACACGGCGACAGTATTCCATAAAAATGATTGTACTTGCGTCCATGTTCCGTGTAGTCCTAAGTTATTCTACGTGTTAAGTGTAAAGTGTGAGTGTAATTTATTCGCGTGAATGATTGTAAGAATGAATGTGTGTTTTATACTTTGACGTGATAGATATATGTGCAATATAAATGTGTATGTGTATATATTACTTGTTATCTATTTATTTTTACATTATTAAGTTGACGACATGCTATGCTGTGATTTACTGACTACATTATATTATGTTAAATTATATTGACGACCTGTGTTAGCAAACCAAAAAGAGATTTTAAAATGTAAGGACTAATAATGTGATAACTTATTTTAAACAGAATGTACATACAGTTATAATTTTTGTCATAAGTGATAAATAAAAAGTATATCTATCTATCTATCTATCTATCTCTCTGTCTCTCTCTCTATCTCTCCCTCTCTCTCTCTCTCTCTTTCTCTCTCAGCGCTGGCTGCAGAGGCTGATGTTGGCTGTAGAGGCTATTCAAACGAATCTATATATTCGTTACACTATAAAGAACTGTTAAATACTTAAAAAATTCAAAATAATACTGCAAAACATTTAATAAATTTAAGAAAACGGATTACATTTAATTCTGAATTTTATAAATTAAATACAACCAAGAAACGAACATGTAAGATTAAATTTCCAGTCTTTGGAAAAGTTGTGAAATCTCTATTAAAAATACCTTTCCGTAAAGTAAAATCTTGGCAAGTATAAGTTTCATTATTATACCCACAATATAAATTAAAAGAAATATGTTATTACCAAGGTAAGTCATTCAATTATGAATTTCATGAATAAGCTCGAATTAATAGTAAAATAAAACTAATATTTTATTCAAAAAATATTATAGTTTAAAATATTTCTATTTTTTACTACTTTCGATAATCTCAAATGAACGCTAAAGAAATTAATGCAATCGATTAATAAATTGTCAAGTATTGTATTTTTATTTGTAAATTAATTTTCTTATTTTATTAATTAGTATGAAGTATACAAATTAATAATACCATTCTTGATAATAAATAGATCATACAGTTGAACCTCGATCGAACGCTGATCTATAATAGTATCGCTATATTACACTCGCGTTACATGTAGTGCTAGTCAGTATAATAATATTACATGTTGCTAGCCAATATAATATTAGGTTTACACAGTTTATATCTTATTGACGGCTTTGACTTGCTGCTGTCGTTAACTGCTACGAAGCTTAGGTGACTCGAGCATTGTCGAGGTTATATTTTTCGAGCTCGAGCAGTGTTCAAGGTTATTTATTCCGAGCTCGAGCAGTGTTCGGGGTTTAACTACAGTTCAATATAAAATGTACTACACTGATGGTCTCTTTAATTTCAACATATAACTATGAACATACTTGAAGGACCCGTCGTCTCGCAATCTATCAGTGGACTACTTACTTTGTTCAATATCAATTTTTTATAATAAACATCCAACTTGTATTGCTCAGTATTTTTATATTCCATTTATTTTCTTCTTTTTATAATAAAACATTTCATATTTTTGAAACCTTTAAGAAAAATAAAATAATCTCCAAAATTACAGCGTTGTTTATGTTTTGTGACATAATAAATAACTTACTATTTGTTGCTTATAAAACTTTGTTTTATTTTTTATCTCAAGCCTATATGCATGGGTTCCTCATTATTATTTATATTGCCTTATTCATTAAATACATAACATATACCATATTATATAAAAAAATTGTATACATGTATGCTTCCATCATCTATGATTATGCTGACTTGTGTTTTGTGAGACTTGGATATTTTGCAAATATTCTTTATTGAATAGAACCCTCTAATTATACAAAATACTGTTCTAATATCTATCTAGACTTCTAGTTACAGAACGTGTATGTGGTATCCGGGCGAAGCGTCTTTTCGGGTCAGCAGTCAGAATAACCAGTAAGTGCCTGCACGACGAGCGGCAGCGCAGTAGGCACAGCAATCAGAAAATCGATAAAAAGAGGGGGAGAGTAGAAAATACTCTGGGCCGCATGACTCCGCAGTACAGTGGCACCCTCTTTTCTTATATTATACGGCTGACACCGTGCGTGCTGTCGAAGCATATATATGTATATTTCCAACACTCCCTCCCTTCCACTGTACGCACATTTCTCTTAATTTTTAAATAATCTAATTCATATTGATTTACATCTAGTTTCTTTATTTATTATAAGATACAAAAATATTATAAAAGTGAACTTCTAAATATTAATCATTTCTTCTAAGTCGTTCATTCTAATTCTCTTTATCTTCTCTATGTTCCGAAAAGAAGTAAATTTTTTATAAGCATCTAATGTATCATTATTATGTATTTCATGTGTTTATGTGTCGTATTCTAGTTGTGTTCGCCCAATTCTAATTTTATTCTAAATTCATAATTTTGTTTCTTATGTATTTGTGCGTATGGAAGGGAAAAGGTTTAGTCATTATGTCTGCATCATTTTCTTTAGTTAAAATCCATCTAACTATTGTTTTTCCTTCTAAGACACACGATTTCACATAATCACCATATGTTGTAGTCATATGACTTTTACTTCCAGTTCTTTCACTAAGTTCTAGGTTTCTTCTAATTGTTTCTAAGTTGTCGTCAAAGTTTTTGAGTTTGTGACTGCCATCCATTTGTGTAAAATTTCCTGCTAGTTTGTTGTCACACCAGATAGTCACTCGTCTTGCTTAAGATGTCGCTAAGTGCTTTATCTAATGATACTAGTTCCTGACAGGCCTCACTCATAGCAAGATATTCAGCCTGGCAGGTGGATAGTGAGACATATGATTATTTGTGACTTCCTCACATTATTGGATCTCCAAATAATTTAATCACCCATCCACCAGTTAGCGATGAATCAGATCAGTCGCTAAAGCTTGCATCAGTCATTGCTTCTAAGTTTTCTCCATTTGCTTTGTATGATAAGCCAAGATCTGAAGTTCTTCCAATATATCTAAAAATTCTTTTTACCTCTTTCTAGTCATCTTCGATAGCATCTAATTGCCGTCATGATAAATAATTGACTGCAAAGGCAATGGCTGGTCTTGTGGCCCCCACTAGGCATAGCAAACTTCAAATTGCTTTTCTATAAAGAGCTTTGCTTTTTATTACAGATGAATCTAATTCATTTGACTCCTTGATCTTTTTAATTTCTCTATTTTTGACCTGTCTAATGTGAGTTCTTTGAGCTTTGAACCCTGTCATGTTAAATCTTTCTAAAATTTTCTGTACGTAATCTGTTTGTTTTAAAGTCAGTATTTCATTTTGTCTGTCTCTAGTTATTTTCGTTCCTAGAAAATATTCTGGTTAGTCAAGAATTTACAGCTTGAACGCCATGCTTAGTTTTGTTTTAATCTCTTCTAATTAATTTTTGTCATTGCTCGCAGCCAACATATCTTCTACATATAAGACAAGTAATGTTAATCTTGCATCTTTTCTCCACGTGAATAGACAAGGTTCGTTTATATTGTAACGGTCCATATTGATGTGGTACGAATATGGGTTTATTTTAATTATTTATTTATTAAAATACTTTTATATACTAATGTTTTATTGATATATGCAAAGAATGAATGATAAGAATAAATAAAGTGAAGATGAGTAAATGAATTGAAAATCACGCTTGTGCGTTAGGCTGATAGTTGGAAAACGAATATCCACACAAAGAGGACTCGCGGAGAATAAGGATGTGCGCCTACATCCATGTGAGATATGACTGATGGAAAGGGTAAGAGGAGTGGGAGCCTGGTTGCTAGGCGATGTTAGCGGTGCGAGGCCGAGCCACCGATGAAAATCGCGTGGCCGAGGCATTGAAAGGATTGAGCTGTCAGCGCACAGCCGCCTAGCAAGCAGGATCTTCACTCCTCCTGCTCTTATAAAACGATTTGGACAGCTAACTTGTATATTCGCTGGTTTACTTATCACTGTTGGCGAATATATGAGTCAGCGCAAGTTGTTCTAATGGTATGGAACTGTGATGCTGAATAAATGCGAGTCTTGGAACTTGACATTGTATATAAATAATATATAGCATTTTATTAATATACCTATATAAATATACATATATACTCATCCTATATTTTCCTTATTCCTTTCTATCATTTACGTACCTCAGGGAAAGATAATAATTAAATTGAATAAATAAAAGATTTTTATTTAAATTGAATAATAATAATAATTACGAATCCTTACAATATCTGTCTCTAATCCTAATTTAAGTGCTTCTACTGAGAACCTTTTATTCTACCTTTTGGAACTTATTCTCAAACTATATAATGATGATGCAAATTTGAACAATTTGCACACTTTTGTTCTTTTTGTTTCGATATCGCATTCTAAACCATCGGGTATTTCCATGTAGATTCTTTCTTCTAATGTTCCGTTCAGGAATGCCGTTTTAACATCCATTTGGCTTACATCTAGATCGAATTTGTTTATTATTGCAAATGCACTTCTAATCATCGACAATCTAGGTACTGGTGCATATGTTTCTTTTAATTCATACTCAGTTTTATCATTAAAACCTCTAATTACTAATCTGCCTTTATGAACAGTTTCACCCTTTTCATCTATTTTCTTTTTGAATACCCATTTTGAATATATGATATGTACCTTTTTTGCCTTTGACTGTTGTATTTGATCTGTCAACAATTGTCCATACTTTGTTTTCTTCTATTGAATTCCTCATTGATTGCTACTAGATATGTGGTAGGATCTTTGTTGACATTTGCTATGAATTCGTGTTTTGTTTCATCTTCTAAATAATTATTTAATTAACTTTTATTTTTTAGCATGATGGCACATCTTGGTTTAAAAGTGTAAGGCTTGTGTCTTCTAACAATCTAACGTTTTGTGTTGTTTTAGCTGGTTTGTATTTATCTCTATTCTCTGTTATTTTTGCATTTCTATCTGGTTGTTTTCGTCTTTTTGCTTCTAGATTATCTGTTTGTTTGTTTTCTGCTTTTCTTTTATTGGGTCTCTTTCTTTTTGGTTTTTCAGTTTTTAATTATTTTTCATTTTGAATTTCATCTATTTGTTTTTTATGTTCTTCTAAATTTAATAACCAGTTTTCATTTTCAATTTCTTCTAGTTTCTCTTTTTTTTCTAATTCCTTGATTTCTTCAGGAGTATTTGTATAAACATCTTTATACACTGATTTTCCATTACATCTAACGTGTCTGGAATGTAAGAATTTTCCAGATTGGGGATGCCAGAGTACATATCCAGTGGCTGATTGTCCTACCATTACAGCTTTTATTGCTCTTTCTCAGAATTTTGTTTTCAATTGTAGGGATTTTAATGTAAGCTATAATCCAAATCTTCTAATTTTATCTAAATGAGTTTTACGTTTAGGTGTTATTATGTTTATTGACATTTCAAAGTTTAACGACTTATGTGGGGTTCTATTATATATATATATATATATATATATATATATATATATATATATATATATATATATATATATATATATATATATATATATATATATGTACCGCTGCGTTTACTGCCAGCGTCTACATGCTCTTCGGTAGGCCATAGTCAAACATCAAAGCTCTAATCTTTATTTGTAATGTCTTATTAAATCTGTCGGCTGTTCCGTTAAGTTCAGGTGAATGTGGAGGTGCTAAATTGCTCTCAATGTTTTCTATTTGCATTACTTCTAAGAATTTGTCTCCTGTAAATTCGGTGCCATTATCTGCTCTAATATAACACACCTTTTTGTACTTTCCTAATAGAGTTCTAGTTGTTACTAAGAGTTTCTCTAGACTGTTTTCAGCTTCATTTTTGCGTTTTACAGGGTAGGCTCTTGCGTATTTTGTGTTATCGTCTATAAATACTACTATAAATTTGTTTCCTCCTGGAAATGAGCTTGGTTTAATAGGGCCCACTGTATCTATGTGAACAATCTCTAAGGGTCTCTAATCTCTTTTGTTGCTCTAGTTCTCTCTTCAGAGAAAGGTAATTTCTCCATTTTTACCATTATATATACTTCACAATCTAGTATGGATTTATTACATTTTATTTTTTTTAATTTTTCTTCTAACTTTTGCATTTGTTGGAGATAACCTAAGGATGCATATCCTAGTTTTATATGCCCTAACATTCCTTCATCTATGTTGGCTATTTTATTATCCTCTAATTTTTCTTTATGTTTTAAAATTTCCAAAAAGTCCATCTCTAAATTGTGTATTTTTCTATTTAATTTGTTTTCATCTAAGTCGAAACCATTTATTGTTTGAGGACTTCCAATGTGTTGAATTGTTTGTACTGGTTTTTCCGATTTCTCCGTCCCAATCTCAGACATGACTGTTGCGACGATTGTTTGAGATTGTTGCAAAAACTCGCCTAAAGAAACTATTTTGGCTATGCATGAGTATTTATCATATCCTTGATTACTGTTTATCGAATTTGTTATCTGGTCTTCAGCTTCTAGTGATATTACCCTGTTAGGTTTCATGTATTTTTCTGTTAAATACTCTATACCTGTGTTTTTATCAAAAATATTTATTATTTCATCGTCTAAGTATATTCCTAACCCTACATCTAAGAATCATCTGAGTGAAATGAGATTATCTGCGATGTCTTCTGCTGATATCACGTTTGTCAATATAATTGTCTCATCTTTATGTATGTTAGATCGAAGTAGCAGATTTCCTTTCCCATGTATTTCTATGTTCGCTGTTTCATTTTTATTTACACTTCTAATTACTTCTCATGAGCATCGTTTAAAATCTTTTAATACTATTGCTTTATTAACTATGTCCGTAGCGCCTGAGTCGGCTATGAATGTAATTTGTGTGGGTGTGTTTGATTTTAGTTTTATTTTTGTTGTATTCGTACCTGCAATGTATACTTTCAAAACATACTAGTATACAAAATTTCAGAGTTTTTGAATTTTAATTCAAAACCTATAGTATTCCCTTAACTAATTTTTTTCTTTTGTTCTGGCAAATTCAAATTTTTTTGAGTAAAATAGCGCATTATTAACATGTTAAGATACATGTAACATTTATTTAGCTCTGTTTGTTACATCCAATAAAAATCCTTGAGAAAGGAAAAATAAAGCACTTAATACTATTGTTTATATAAATCACAGGAGCAATATTTTATGAATTGAATTCAAACTTTAAGGAGATCCCCAAAACATATTTTGGGCTGGAAGTATGAAAAATAAGTGCAAGAAATTTACAAAACAAAAGTTTAGGTTAACATGTTATTAATACCAATTTTAATCTTAACTTTTCTATTTTTGGTTGTACGATTCATACAAAATTTCTCTTATAATACGACAAATGAACGATCATGGAAAAGTCTTTCATCTTCTACTTTGAATGATATTATGGATCAACAATTCGAAATAAATTAGCCCTACACCTCTTATAAAATTGTTAAAAAATACATATTTAACATAAAATATTATGAACTGACTATGTTTTAAACCAAAAATCGAGTTATCTCGTAATGTTTATTGTTGATTTTCTAAATTATCTAAGTATGTATTTGGAAGACCGAAGGAATATAAATAAATACGTGCATGTATATATGTCAGAAATACTTATTTCAGATTACTATTTTACCAGCTCCACATTTTTATAATTTTTTTCATGCTGTGCGGGCCATTTTTCAAAAAGTATACTCGCTTTCAGTAAAACATTATCAAATGTAGAATAATATATATTGATATATTCGTTATGGAAAAATAAAATTAATATAAATTAGCAATTAAATTAATTTAACTATATCTGACATTTTCTATTTGTTCAGTAGTAACTTTTAAAAATGTGACACAAAAATCGAACCAGTAATCTTACAATTAGTACGCGACCATCTGAAATAAAAAATTCGAATGAATTATTGGTCTGTAAGCTTGTCGTTATCGCAGGTAGCAGATTTAGATATTTTTATTTAAAAAAACAAAATGGCGGACTTGTGAAGAAAAAATTTAAAATCGCGTTTTTTTCTTCGAAAATTTGGGTAAAAAGTAGGAAATTTTTATCGAAAATAAACAGTTGTGCTATCTGCGAGAGTCATTGATGTGTAGAATAACATATCCAAATTTCAGCCCAATCTGTTAGATAGATTTTTTCTTTGCCCCAGGCCGACTAAAAAAATGTTGTTTCGAGAAAAGCGCATTTAAAGTTTTAGTAACAAGTTTTTTATACAAAAATTATATTTACATCAATCATCTATGCCTCGTATATACAATAATCCTTCGATTTCTTCATAAGCATCATTTTCAGCAACTTTTCTGCTCTACGGCTGATCCTGCTCGCTTTAGAAGCCTCAGAAGTTGCTTTCTCTGCTCTTTCGATCCGGTGAACATTGTACAGTTTGGCATAGGCAGTGGCGCGTGGTGCAATTTCGACACCCATGACCTGCATAATTTTCAACACTGGCATATATCCTTCATTGAAAATACATGTAGCTATCCATGTAGCTATTTCCAATGTATTATGGCCCACAAAAATATGCTTCGGAGCCAAATTCCATACGCAGTGGTTGAAGCTTTCATTATTGTTTTGCGTATTTTTTCCCAAACACCTTTCCAAAAGATCATCGGATGATAATTCTTCATATATAGGCATTAAAATAGTCGCAATGTTTTCGTCAAAAGCAGGTGGGTGTAGAAAAGGAGTGTCATTGTTTTCGAATTTGTGTTTTTTATAAGCGCACCATAGATCGGGACCCCCCGACAGTAGGAGTGCTGCGGATTTTGATCGGTCGATGTTAAATGATAAAATGTTGCCCATACAGCTTCCTTTACGTGACTAAACATTAGTTTTTTACGTGTAAAATACACTCTTCTTTACAACCACAGGATTGCCGTTGTAAACATCAGCTTTCAATAAATTCTTGAACGTCTTACAATCACCATCTCCAATACATTTCTTATACTTTACGTCAAACCACTTCACCGATCGTTGAAACATTTCGATCACACCATCCACTTCCAATTTTTCCGAACTTCCTTCGTGATTTGCCGTACATTCTTTCGTATGATCTTCGTACCACTCCAAATATTCGTCCGTTTCTTCTTTGCCTACCCACTTATCACATGATTTACACACTTTTGATTTTACTATAACATTCACGATTGACGATGACCGAAAGCGATGTGAATCCACGCTTCGCCCACGAACTATCGCCAGAGACTGTAATCTCATCATCCGGATGACCGATTGCTACATTTTTTTCTTTTTCTTCTTTCACTGCTTTTTTTTAACACAGTTTCAACTACGGCCTTCAACATTTTTAACAAAACACAAAAAAGTGATAAATATTTTTTTTTAAATAGAAACAATTTAAAAAAAAGACGCTGTAAAATGTAAAAAAAAATATTTTTGACAATGCATGGAATAGAGAACTTGCACGAAAAAATCCATTAGACCCGTCAAATAGAATATTGAAAAATAATGGACACACATTTTTTCTTTTTTGAATTAAATGATTATTAACAAAGATTGACATGTTACACGAGACCAAGACAAGATGATAGTTTAGAAATATTGTCTTGGTCTCGAGAAAGTCTCGACATATAAATCTTGTCTTTTATTAATTTTTATTTAATTTTTTTATATAAAAACCATAAGCTACTGTATTTTAAATTTAAATTATACATTAATTTAATCTTTTAGTGCAATAAACGTTCCCATTAATGGAATCAAACTAGCTGAAAGTTTCTATATTAGTTATGTTATCTATTCAGCGAAAATATTGAGAATCCTTTGTGCCAGTGTATATATAGTGCCATATGTTGCGAATTCTTGGAATTATAAAGGGTTTGGTGCAAAGGTTTCGACTCCTTAGCATGTAGTCGGTTTTACTTATAATGAATATAATTTTTATAATGTATATTACAATTAGCTGTTTAATGGAATCAAAGCCATTATACGTCGCTTGAAAATAAACTTATATAAATAATTAATGATGCTCTCACTTATAATACTGTATATGCAATATATATTGTATTGTAAAAAGAACCAAAATTATTAAATTTTACAGAGATAATTTTAAAATTAATATTGCACAAAATTTTAGAAGATACTACAGACTTATGATTTTAAGGGATAACTATCTTGAATTTAAATTTCTTTATACATATATTGGTATTGAGATTATCAGGACTTACCACACTGTAAAAAATCTTTTTGTAATATTACTGCGTTTCTACGGAGGTTATAAACGGAACTACGTTCAGCCAAGTGAATTTACAATTTTATTGTAAAATCTGTATAAAAAATACTACTTTTTTTATTGTTTCTTATTGAGGTTGTTCCACCTGCATCCTCTTGGCCTAGCAAGTATCACATACGTATTTGTTCTTTGTACCTATAAATGATAGTCACATCCGGCATTCGCCCAGGGTTATGCCTGTGGAGCGGGGAAAACCTGTATCAGGAGAAAACGCGTTCCGGGATGGTCGGTGTATGTATCGTGTCACCCCCTTCCCTTTACAATCGACATTTTAGAGCACCTGGCTTCGGAAAACTACATCACGGTGATGGACCTCAAGCAGGGGTATCAACAGATCGAAATGCATCCTGATTATGCACACCTCACGGCTTTCTATGCATCCGACGGCAAGCATGGAAACCAGCTACTGGAGTACGACAGGATGGCTATGGGTTTAAAGGAGGCAACTTTCACCAAGGCAATATCACTATCATGGCCGATCTCCAGGGCGAGGAAGTTGAGGTCTACCTGGATGACTTCATGGTGTTCAGCGAAATCCTCGACCAGCACAAAATTCACCTACGCAAAGTACTCGAAAGACTGTTAGAAGCGAACCTAACAGCAGAGTCAAGAAAGTGCCAGTTTATGAAGAAAGAAGCTCTAGTCCTGGACCACATCTTGGGAGGAGGCGAAATTAAGACCGATCCTATGAAAATAGTGCCAATGCTGGAGTACCCTGCACCTACAGACGAGTCGAAGGTCAAACAGATCCTTAGTCTGTTCAGCTAGTATAGGCACTTCATAAAAAAATTCACCAATATAGCGCACCCACTATTCACATTGCTGCAAAAATGCGTCGAGTTTATACGGGGCCCAGAAGAGCAGGAGGCATTTGACTCTCTCAAGAATATGTTATACTCCGAGACAATCTTGAACGCTCCAAACATGTCAAAGTCATTCATTGCCTCCACAGATAACAGTGACTGGGTTCTGGGCACCATCTTGTCCCAGGTCGTGCTGGCTCGTGACCAACCTTGCCCGTAAGCGATGCGCTGCCTCAAAGGCAGCAAACACAGATATCCGACGTACGACAAGGAACTGTTAGCGGTGTTTTACGCAAAGGAGCAGTTTCGATATTATCCTTACGGTCATAACCGATCACGAACCACGTAAACATTTCCATACATCCAAGCTACCCGACTTGCGTTTCAATCGCCTGAAAGCGGCCCTGCTAGGCTACGATTTTGAAATAATCTACCGACCCGGGAAGAAGAACGGCAATACGGACACGCTATCGCGATATCCGGTCATTAGCGAGGGCGAAATTAATCCTGAATTGTCACGAATAAACCCGGACGTGGAGGCAAACATACAGCCGGGAAAGATGTTTAGAACGCGCGCCGTAAGAAAACAAGGTTCAGATGGGGATAAAACGACCAAACGCCACGCGTCTGAATCAGACGAAACGGAAAGTTACAAACCTAATCGGAAGAATCAAAAAGGTAAAGCGTTAATTTATAAGGCCGGAGAAATCTTAACCATTAGAAAAGTTGATGACGATTTTTACCTGGGCCGCGTTTCACACGACGTCTTTTACGGAGACCAGTTACTACAAAGACGATAGTTCACGGAATCAGATCGCAGGAAATGTATTCACCGTTAACCACATCAATCGAGTATATTTTGCCTGCGTCCTCACCAGCACAACGCTAAAAAATCAGGAAATCGCGAATACTCACTGGACAAAAGCGAACGGACGAGAATAGAACAAATTTTGGCTGAATTGATCCAGTTTCGTAAAGACGAATCAATGACGCTAATAGCCGCGGGCGACGGAGACCAACCAGAATCTGACGCGTCGATAAAATCGATAATCTCCGAATCATCGTCGTCTTCTGAGTGGAAACTGCCAGTCAGTAAAGCAACGCCCATAGGGAGCGCAACCACAAGCTACTCAACGTAAAACGAAAGCGAGCCAAGACCGAATAGTCCCAAAATTGTTCGAGCCAAGCGAGTAATGTAACAAATTGGACGGGGAATCGAGCATGGGTGGAAGTAACAATTCGGGAGAAGGCGACATAGGAATTGAGCCGCTGCAAACTCTCAATTTTCTCAAAAAAAAAAGAGCTGAATTAAATGGAAAGAGTAAGTGTGCAGAATCGCCGATGGTAGCAGCAGTTCAGTGAGAGGGTTATCCTCGCTACAGACACCTATAATGTCGATCGACCAGGCAATGGAAATCTCAACCCTTCCTGCAGTGTCACCAAAAATCCCTCCGGAAACCAACCACGACAACCCGAATCCGACTCCAAACTACACCCCAAATTCTCCCATAGAAGCAAAGTGGCCGTGGCCAGACGGAAAATTCCACGCGATATTAGTCGTGGATATAGAGGAAATAAACATAAATGAGAAAAATGGCGTGCAGATAAACGTGACGGAAAGCAAATCGACTATCGCATCAGATCCGGGACCGACAAACCCTACCACTGCCGATCCGACCGAAAACCAAGAGAAGCTCGTTATCGAAACAAATAAAGAGAAAGAGGAACCGAGGAAAGCAACCGCAAAATTCCTGGTGCCTCTTTAGAAAAATTACGTCGATCTATACTATGCAGTTCGTCCTGGCAAAATCAGGATATATCCCCACAAAAGGGCTTGAATTCATCGCGTGAATAATATTCCACGGAATAAGTCCTTGATATTTCTCTCAGTGCACCTAACGAGATCGGAAAGAGTCCACTTCGACCTGATCCATATATTTAGATTACATAATTTCGAGTTTATTACGTAGAAATCTTTAAAAAACTAAAAATAATATATGGGTCCTAGAAGACCTACCAGGACTTTTTGGGTTAAGCAATTTAAATTCAATGTAGTTATCACCTAAAATCAAAAGTCTATAGTATATTTTAAAATTTTGCGCAATATTTATCTCAAAGATCATCTCTGTAAAATTTTGAGATCGTTAAACCGTATGTAGATTTTAAGATATATTTATTCAAAATTTAGTCCTTTTGGTTATTTTTACAATTCAGTATAGGGTACTCAAATAAAAGTATGCAAATCGGAGCCATATGTGATCATATATGCATAATAATCATATATGATAATTTAATATATATAAGTTATTTGTAAGCGCGTGTAACGACTTTGATTCTATAAAGTAACTAATTGTAATATACGAGTACATTCTAAATATTATATGCATAAGTAAAACCGAGTACATTTTAAGGAGTCGAAGCATTTGCACGAAGCACTTTATAATTCCAAGAATTAGCAACATATGACAAACGATTTCCAATCATTTCACTAAACAGATAATATAATCATAGAAACTTTTAACAAGTTTGATTCGATTAATGGATACGTTTATTGCAATTAAGCTGGCAGGCCTGGGCTAGATCCAAAAAAATATTTTTTGACGAGTCCAAAAAACTTTTAATGTTTAAAAGCAATTATTCTGAAAATGTTTGTACTATCAGTACACAATAATACCTTAAATTTAACCGTTGTGAAACCTCAAAATCTTGACCCTACATGTCACAATAAATCACTATTTTCAATACAATATTTATTAAAGGAACTTTGTTTCTCACACGATTGTAGGAGACATGATAAACGAAAATTTTGTTTTCAACGGTTATTCGACTCCTTTTGACATGTATTATAAAAAGAGCGGAGCACTTAACAAAATTTTTCAATAATTTGTTCGTTTATCATGTGATGTAGAATCGTGTATGATCAAGATTTTGAGGTTTTACAACGATAAAGTTAAAGATATTATTGAATGTTGATAGCATCAAAATTTTCAGAATAAATGTTTTTAAACATAAAAAGTTTTCTGGACTCATAAAAAAAAATCTCTTTTTGGTTTTAAACCAGTTTGCCCCCTTAAGAACTAAAAAATTAAATTTAATAATTAATGTATAATTTAAATTTAATAATTAATGTATAATTTAAATTTAATAATTAATGTATAATTTAAATTTAATAATTAAATTTATATATATAAATATATAATTTAAATTTAATAATTAATGTATAATTTAAATTTAATAATTAATGTATAATTTAAATTTAATAATTAATGTATAATTTAAATTTAATAATTAATGTATAATTTAAATTTAATAATTAATGTATAATTTAAATTTAATAATTAATGTATAATTTAAATTTAATAATTAATGTATAATTTAAATTTAATAATTAATGTATAATTTAAATTTAATAATTAATGTATAATTTAAATTTAATAATTAATGTATAATTTAAATTTAATAATTAATGTATAATTTAAATTTAATAATTAATGTATAATTTAAATTTAATAATTAATGTATAATTTAAATTTAATAATTAATGTATAATTTAAATTTAATAATTAATGTATAATTTAAATTTAATAATTAATGTATAATTTAAATTTAATAATTAATGTATAATTTAAATTTAATAATTAATGTATAATTTAAATTAAAATGTAGTAGCTTATGGTTTTGATATTAAGAAATTAAATAAAAGTTAATAAGTAAAGCAAGACTTCAAGACTATACAAGACAAAGACGAACAGGTCTCCTCATGACCAAGACAAGACCTTATGTGTCGAAACTTTTTCGAGACCAAAATGATATTTTCAAAAATATCGTCATGTCTTAGTCTCATGCAGACGTAATCTAAATCGTCTAGGAAATTTACTACGTCTAACGTAGATTATAAATCGACCTACGTTGGACGCAATAAATTCACTTTATTGTAAATTACTCGCGACTAAAATAACATTATAATTTGTAACGTAACTCTTCGTCATTCAACTATGAATTTCTATGTGTATCGACGTGTTGTATCGACGTTTTCATAAAAAATGGTTGATACAAAAAATTGTATTTTTTCGAGATTTAATACTTTACCGTGGATATTTTTAGCATAAATTGTGTTATAATTCAATTGTGACCTAAAAAATCGATTTGTAATGTCTTTTTTGCGCTTTAATTTAGGTTTCTCTCGACATAATTTATTTAATTGACATTTGCGTATAATATGTTAAATACAAATATATATATATATATATATATATATATTTGTATTTAACATTTTATATTATTTAAATATTATTTTATATCATTTTATATTATGTATTTAATATTTTATATATATATATATATATATATATATATATATATATATATATATATATATATATATATATATATATATATATATATAACGTGCTGGGCATGTGCGGATAGTGGCCGGTCGCAACTGCTAAGCTACTATCAAATATCTTGAAAGGCTAACCAGCTACTGAGCGTCTTTTGTACCTCCTAGGTCTTATTTATTTCATTGCTTTTTGATGAACGAAGAGGGGAATCGACGTGGTTTTCGGTAGGTCAAGAGATGACCCTCGATAATCATATGCATGTCTATGCGCTCGCGCCGATTCCACTCTTCGCCTAGCCGACAAATAATTAGTCTATTCGTATGCGGCATTATTTAGTCTTTAAGAGGAAACTAAACGGCTAAAATCGTTATAGTAAGAAAATATAAGAAAGAAAAAGAAGATTTTTAAGGCACACAATAATACGATCTTGACACTTCCCAAGCGAACTATGCATTCGCCCCGATTGCATTTTTGGCTCTACGAGTGTCGTATTGCTGGACGGTCGAAAGAGCCTGAAAGAGTCTCTTGTTTTGGGATCGGATTTCTATTGCCTTGTGTGAGCGCATTTCGTTTCGATGCAACAGCGTTAACCAGAGAGTGAGAGAGAGAGAGAGATGGAAGGAGAGAGAGGGAAGGAAACAGAGAGAGAGAGAGAGAGAGAGAGAGATCTGGATACATATGTTTTGGCAGAACGTCGTCGCCTTTACATGAATGTTCGTGTGTTTAGAACACACTGTTTTTTTCTATAGTTTAGGCGATCCGAATACTAGATGAAAGTTTTTCCGATGAGATGAATTTCTTTATTTCCCTTGTGCATATCATGGAGGAAAATAGTCGAAAATGTCTCGCGCAGAACTTATTCAAGAGTTGTTCCTCGAGCTGACCGAATGGAAAGTCAATGATTTTTCATGGCTAATGGAATTAGATAATTATGCACTGACAGTGGGCTTGTCTGTGCTTACGCTAAATTTCCACTTGGTGGAAGAGAACGATTGGCATTACGTAATGCTGAATCTCCCGCTGCCGTGGCTGACGGTATCGAGATTCACATGGTGGCATCACACGGAGGTAGAATTATTACTGCACAGAGCCTTTTCTCTAGAGGCAAAAATGGCGCAGTGGTAAGTAGGCAAAACAACTTCCTTCTGCCTTGTGTTTCTTTGATCCTCGATGTGTGTCGGATTCTGGTTCTTTGTTTTTCCTTTGTTACATTCAGTGCGAAGCAAAGGAGGGCTAGAAGCCTATGCCGGGATTATTAGATAACGTCGATAGTTAATTAAGTTACGGCCGTGTTTTTCTTTTTTCTCGAGTATCATTACAATTAATTTAATTCTAAATAAACGTACTTTAATTTTTGTTTTATATAAAAAAGTGCCTTATGAATAAACCAATTAAGCTTGTACACATAAAGTGTTAACTTAAGACTAACCTAAACATTAGGTAGTTAAGGATTCCTTTTTATAATTTTTGTATTTTCAAGTACATGTATATATATATATATAAAGATGTGTTTTTAAAAAAATGTTAAATGAAAAGCATAAGCCGAGCGTTCAACTCTAGATTTTTAATATTTTTCCTGGGTTTGATCGCTCAACTTTTAGGTTACAAGTTTCTCACACTTTCAAAGTAAGTTAACAATTTGAATTTGAAAATGCGCGAGTATTTTTCTGACTTGTGTGCGGCCCGCCGCTCACTCTCGCGACAGTGAGCGTAAGGAGGGTTAGGTCGGCTGACTTACATGTGTTATGTTCATTGGCCACAATGGGTAGAGATATCCTAATTTTTGCTCTAAATGGAGCGATTCTATTCTACAACTCAAAAGAGCGCAAATTTCGAAATCCTAATAATAATAATAATAATAATAATAATAATAATTATAATAATAATGATGATGATGATGATGATGACGATGACGATGACGATGACGATGACGATAACGATGACGATGACGATGACGATGACGATGACGATGACGATGACGATGACGATGACGATGACGATGACGAAGACGATGACGATGACGATGACGATGACGACGACGATGACGATGACGATGACGATGACGATGACGATGACGATGACGATGACGATGACGATGATGATGATGATGATAATGATTTTTTTTTTCGGACGTCAGAGGGTGGGCTAGCCTCTGAGTGGCCCTAATGAAACTGCATAACGGCCGTCTGGGAACTTTGCGCTTATGAATACTTCCAGACGGCCGCTTTATTTCTTCGCCCGTCTTCAGGGCGCCGACCTTTGTATCATCTCCCTACGTCTCCCGCTTGGGAAGTTCAGGAGATGTCTCGCGCATTCGTCTAGGGGGTGCCTAATCCCCTCGACGTTTTTCGTGCTTCTATACTTGTACCATACGTCCCCCTCATGGGAGGTCGAAGGACGTCGCGCATTTCGTCGTCATGTAGTCAAGGTCGGGTCGCCCCTTCCTCTTCTTTCTTCTTTCTTCTGAGAATTGCTTCAACGGATCGTGCTGCTTTTCTCCAATTTTCGTCGCTTGCTAGCATATGTTGAATTATGCTGTCTGGCGTGTGCTCTCTCAGAGCTTCTCGTTCCTCCCTCCACATCTCACATTCGAAGAAGGTGTGGAGTGCGTCATCCCTTGCTGCACCGCAGAGGCATTTCGGCTCATTGCGTTTCCCCATTTTGTTGAGGAACGCTCCGAACAATCCATGTCCTGTGAGAAACTGCGTCAGATAATAGTTGAGGTCCCCGTGCTGCCGGTCTGTCCAGGGTTGTAGACGAGGTATCAGTCTACGTGTCCATTTAGCGTCTGTGCCACTGGTCCATGATGCTTGCCACGCTGCAATCGTGTTTTCCCTTGCCTTTCTTCTAGCATCTCTCTCGCCGAGTACCATTTTATTCAGATACACTGATCTCCTTTCCAGGGCTGGCAGATGGATGGGAATGGTTCCCGACACCACGAAAGCCGCTGATTCCGATACCGTGCGGTATGCGCTCGATACCCTGAGTGCCCCTTTCCTTTGTACCGCAGCAATGCATTTCCGGTAGCACGCAAAGCGCATTGCCTCTGCCCAGATCTCCGCGCCGTAGAGCATGATGCTCTCTGATGTCCGCATCAGTAGCCATCTCACAGATGGGCGAGGTCCTCGCAAGTTGGCCATTAACCTGCTCAAGCTGGTCGTAACTGCAGCCGCCTTTTCTGCCCTTTTTCTCAAGTGCTCTCCGAAGTTCAACTTCGTGTCCAGGTGTATACCGAGATATTTCACTACTGGCTTCGTCGTGATCTCTGTGTCACCAACTGTCATCGGGACTTCCTTGTCCAGGTGCTTCTTGCTAAGGATTCCCACCTCAGTCTTTGTTGTCGCGATTTCGAGGTCGCGTTGCTCCATCCACCGTTGCACTCTCTTGAGGGTACGATCAAGCTTCCCTTCGGCGAGCTCCATTATCCGTGCAATCACGATGACCACTACGTCGTCTGCGTATCCATTCAGGAATACACCATCTGGGATTTGCAAGTGGAATATCCCATTGTACGAAATGTTCCACAGTTCCGGGCCCAGGACTGATCCCTCGGCTACCCCCGCCGTAAGCTCTCTTCTAAATTGGCCTTTCTCTGTCTCGTACAACATGTAGCGATCCTGTAGGTAGTGATCCAGGATGGCCAGAAGGTACTTCGGGACTCTGAAGTCATGCTCCAATGCGTGCAAGATGTTCTGCCACCGCACGGAGTTGAACGCGTCGTTCGAGCTGCAAGTCGTTCCGTTGCCAGAGAGATATCAATGATAGTCTCTCGGTAGCCCGGTCGCATAAAGGTTGTCGTATTGCCATTGTTTAGCACTATTAGGCTAAGACGGCTGGCCGTTTCCATCACCATCTGGCCTCTTGGGTCAGACCCTGTTTCCCCCCATTCTGGGGATTTGGCATTGAAATCTCCGGCGATTATCATCCCTCCTTTGATGTCCCGAATAGCGTCCTCCAGGCGTTGTAGCTTGTCCTGGTATTCGTTGTTGGATTGGTTTGGTGTGAGGTATACACTGACGTAGGTCACGTCTTTGTGTCTCACCCATACGTATTCTTGGCCGCGCCCATGATCCTCCACGTGAAAATTCCGCGGATCTGGGGCTCAGATGGCTGCAGTGCCCAGTTCGTCGACGAGCCACGCTGGGACTTTCCTGTCTCGGTATTGCTCACTGACAAGGACGATGTCGACCTTTTTCTGAGAGCAGATCTGTTCCAGGAGGTTCTGAGCCGTCTTGCTTCTGTGTAAATTACCCTGCAAGACTATCGCCATTTTTGTTTTATTTTCTGGAGGGCTTCTCTGAAGGTGCTGCATATTCCGGATCCTGCTACGTGGTTGCGGGAGTCAGGCTTATCCGGATCTTCGTGACAAAGGAAGCACTGTGGATATTCTGCCGCGCAGTCCTTGCTTTTATGACCTGCTTTTCCGCACTTGAAGCATAGCTTGCTCCGGTCAGGCCCTTTGCAAGTATGGCTATGATGTCCGTAGCCTAGGCACTTGAAACATCTGGGCACCATCGTCCTTCTGCGGATTCTGCAGATAACCCAGCCAATCCTGATCTGAGCATCCTTCATGAGCGTGACGGAGGCTGATTCCTCCAGCGTCACTATAGCTATACTCTGACCCCGGTTGCTAGGTTTGGTAACCGAAACCTGCAGGAATCCGTCATAGTCTTTCAGGTCTCTTTTTAGGGCCTCTTCTACTTCGTCTTGAGAGGTGCACTCATCAAGGTCTCTAATCTCCAGCGTTGCCCTAGGGACCAGCTCCTTGATGGTGCCATTGCCTCCCACTACCGCTTCGAGAGCCTTGGAGAAGGCTGTTCTTGTATCGGCTGTGCTCTTTTTCAGCTCTAGGAGAACCTGGCCTGCCCTTGTGCGCCGGACGGACTTTATTTCCACGCCACTGTCTTCAGGCTTGATAGAGTCGCGTATCGTTTTTAAGACATCCGCGTATCTCTTGCCCGTGGCGGGCTTCAGTAGAATCGCATCCGGTCTTGTCCGCGGAGTATTTTTTGGTCTTCCGTGGTTTTGCTGCTGTTGCTGTGGTTGCTGCTGATGTGGTAGCTGCTGCTGTTGTTGCCGCTGCTGCTGTGGCTGCTGATGCCGCCGCTGAGTAGCACGTTGCTTGGCGGTTTCTGCTGCTGCTTCCTCAGTATTTTTTGTACGTGTGGGTCCCGTTGCTCCCAACTTACTCTTATCCTTTCGACCCTTTCTGTTGACGAGAGTCCATTTCTTTCTGCCTGTCTTTTTCTTCTTCTCTTGCTTATCAGGAAGAGAGAGCGGGCTGTTGGTGGCACGTTTTTTTACCCCCCGGGGTGTCTCTTATTTCCACCGCTGTAGAGGCCGGGTTTGGGGTTGGCGGCTTTGACGGCCCGACTTCTGTCAAGTCCAACAACTTCTGTCGAGCTGCTGTGTGAGTTCGATGGTGTTCATCTAATGCATCCAGCATCTCATGTAGCACTGGAAGGTTAGTCTTCACACCTGCTTTCATGTTCGGCTGCGATGCAGCAGCTTCGCTCATGAACTTGACGAGGGCTTTCATTTTCTTTAAGATCTTCTGCAAGTTTGACCATCGTGCTGGTAGAAATTACTTCGGTGTGCCCTCGAGCCGAGGAGTAAATTTTTTGAAGCTCGATGGAGAACTCCGTCGGTATTGCTCGTGCTACAGCTGCTTCTCTTGTGTTTTTCACATCTGACGTTTCCATATCAGAATCTGAGGTTGACTCACCCCCCCCCCTTGCTCTTTGAGAGAATGCTGTGCATAATGGTGTATGCGGAAGCTTCTTCTCCGTATTCATCTCATCTTCCTCTGCGTTTCTTGGTGTTGGATTAAACATTCTGTAACAAAAAATAGATTAAGACGATTCGCCCATTATGGGAGCCCCACCGCAGTGGGACTACTATCCCCGCCTGAGATATTCCCTAGTTATGGATAACGAAACCGGGAAGCGGCTTATCGGGAGGTCATACCTATCGTCATCAGTGACTCTATTGAAAAAGGTTACGGGATAGGCCCGCGCCATATTGAAGCAAAAGGATTTACGTCACCCCTATCGAGTGGGCGATGCCGGTACCGATCCAGCACTTGGCCCAAATCTCAGGCTAGACGGTGTGCGATTTACCCTACGCATCGTCGGGTATAAGGAAATATTGATCAGATAATCCTTCATACCTGCGCCCAGACGGCACTGGTATCAACCCCGTCCTAGGCTCCAGTCAGCGATGCCAGAGCGGTCCTCCCACTTTGAACATATGGTTGAACAGGCGTACCCGCTCCCCCCCCCCCTATTTGCAATAAGGAAGGGGAGGAGCACGCCATCCCCCCACAGAGGTAAGGTACTGACATTTCGCACCTCCCCGGTCAGGAGACTACTCCTCCCTTGATTACTCTGACGGGAATATCCACCAGCCGCCGGTCGCAGCCCATTCATCCATCGTCATGTTTGTCTGTATGCGTGTATTTATTGTATATGTTCGTATGATGGGTGTGGAGCTCCCCGATCGGTAGAGCCCACCAGAGTCAAGCTTTTCGGCGCTTCGATTGACTTCTGCAGCTAATGGCCGACATCTTCCAGAGAAAAGCTCTTTAATGTGGCCCTCGGGAAGAAGTCGTCCTCTGTTCCCCCCAGTCGAAACTCGTTTATAGAGCCACTGGGCGAAAGAAATATTATTCGATTCGATTAGCTCGCGTGACTTGTCGCACGATACCCGTTTATAGGGCCTCCGACCAATCATTCCCGAAATTCTGTCATGGTGAAAGTGAGCATGGAAATCACGAACGGAATGGCTGTGATACAAGAATGTTACGAGATCGTATGGTATGAATGCGACCGTCTGACAGCCCTCCGGGAGGCTCCGAAGAAAGACGACGATACAAATGACTCCACTGGAACGCCACAGAACTAGAGGGGACGTGAGGCCACTGGATCAAGCCCTGAACAGGCGGAAGCCTTCCAAAGAGTGGAAGACGGCTCGGGTTTCGTGAAGGTGGCGAACCGAAAACAGAAGAAAAAGACGACACTACACAAAGCACAGAACACTCCGAAACAAGATAGGACTGGCGACGTGACTAAAGAAGAGGGAAGAGCCACGCAACAGACCAGGACTAGACTCGGCGACGGACATGGTAGGGGCAGGCGGCATCATAGGGCTAACGGCGGTGCTGTCCTCATCAGGCCCAAGGGGACGATGACCTACGCCGAAACCCTAAGACAGCTTAAGACGAACGTGGACCCCGAATCCGCAAACGTACAGATACAGAGCTACCGCGAAACTAAAGACGGAGGACTGGTTGTACGACTGCGCAGTGAGGTGGAGAACAAGGACCTCACCCCCAGGGTAAGACTGGAGATTCTTGACATAGACTGTATAATAACACCGAAGGTCGTGACAGATGCACTGTATAGAGAGACAGAGGACAGGTCGGATCCGGGCGTACACATCAATATGACACGTGCATGGCGGTCTGCGAGGTAGAGGATAGCGTTGCTCAAACGCTGCTTCGCAAAGACCGATTAAAATAGGATGGATGAACTGCCGCGTCAGACGGAGAACGGTAGTAGCGAGGTGCTACAGGTGCCTCTGATACGGACACAGACGGACAGACTGTAAAAGTACGGACAGAAGTCAGTGTTGCTGGAAGTGCGGCCTGACCGGCCATGTCGGGAAAGGCTGCCCGACCTCAACACTGGCGTGTTTCCTGTGATCTGAAAACGAGCGCGAAGAGACCGCTCACCTGCCGGGCTCCGGTAAGTGTGCGGTTTACAGAGCCGCGTTGGAGGAACGCAGGAGGCAGCTTCAGACATGACGACTATACTCCAAGAAAATATGCACAGATGTGAGGCAGCAGACCTTTTACTCACCCAAAGCGCGAAAGAACGAGACGCTGACATACTAATAATTAGCGAACAATACAGGAACTTACAGAAAGCGTGGTACTCAAAGACCTCGGGCACATCGGCCATCTGGATACGGAGTAAGCAGAGGACGAGGGTCACTGACTTTGGCGCGGGGGATGACTACGTTTGGGTCAGGGTCGGCACTGTCACTTACGTCAGCGTCTACCTTACCCCAAACTGCACGGCTAATGCTTTTGACAGTAAAGTAGAGAAATTGGAGGACGCCCAAAGAGATCTCCCGGGAGACTTAGTCGTTGCGGGCGATTTTAATTTCAGAGCGATCGGGTGGGAAATGACAAAGACGAACAAAAGAGGAAGGCTGCTGCTGGAAATGGCCGCAAGGCTGGGACTAGTTGTAGCAAACCTTGGACAGACACCTACATACAGAAGACCGGGCTTCGGAGACTCGATACCAGTCGTCACTTTTGTAACGGACCGCCTCCTACCAAAGATCAAGCAATGGCGGGTGATCGAGGACTTTACAGCCAGCGATCACCAGTATATTGTCTTTGATGTGACGAACCATACAGAGACGCCACGGAACGCTGAGCGACCCCCGCGTTGGAACTTGAACAAACGGGACAAGGAACGATTCTTCACACTATTGCGGGAACTACCAGCACCTGCTAAGATCGTTCCGCATCAACTCACAGACAGACACAGGACGGACAGACTCGTGGACGAGACGTTGCGACAGATAGAACAACTATGCAACGTGACCATGCCTCGAAAAGGTACAGTACGGAACAGACGTGAAGTGTACTGGTGGACAGACAAAATCGGCCACCTGCGTGGGGAGTGCATAAAAAGTCGAAGAAAAATGTGCCGCGCGAGAAAAAAACGCAACCCTGATGAGGAGGCCCTCTCGGCGGAATACAAGACAGCACGGAAAACACTAGTAAACGCAATCAAAGACTCAAAAATACGCTGCTGGAAACAGTTATGTGACGACGTGGAGCGGGACCCCTGGGGTCTGGGTTACAAGATAGTAACGCAGAGACAAGGGGCCTTTGGCTCACCAGAACTGAAGGACAGAACCACAATGGACGCGATCGTGGACGGGCTCTTCCCAACCCACAAGGTAAGGGGGGAGTACATCGACGATCAAACGCTAACAGTCCCGGAGTTCAGCGAGGAGGAGCTCTTGAGAGCCGTCTCATCGTTGAAACCTGGGAAGGCACCAGGACCAGACGGCATCCCAGGAGAAATTCTTCGGCAAGTGGCTTGACACAAGCCGGAGATGTTCCTAGACATATACAACGACAGTTTACGTACAGGAACTTTCAGAAAGCGATGGAAGACGGCTAGGTTGGTTCTTCTGTATAAGGGAAAAGGAGAACCCGATGCGCCGTCCTCCTATAGACCACTGAGCCTACTGGACACCGCGGGCAAGGTTTTTGAATTACTACTTAGACCACAACTGACAGACGCGATTGAAGCCGCCGGAGGGTTCTCCGACAACCAGCACAGCTTTCGCAGGGGCCGATCCACGATAGGGGCAATTCGGGAGGTAGTCGAGGCCTCTCGAAAGATAAGACAAACCTGCTACGGGGCCAGACCATTAGTTCTCGCGGGACTGCTAGACGTGAAAAACGCTTTCAACTCGGTCAGATGGGTGGACATCTTGAGAGCCCTAGAAACTTTCAGGGTGCTTCCCTATCTGATGCGGGTTATAAGAGAATATCTACAGGACCGCAAAATAACATACGAAACGAACGAGGGATGGACAACCAGGAACATAACCCCGGGAGTCGCTTTGGGATCCATACTAGGACCAGACTTCTGGAACGTGATGTACGACAGCCTGCTAAGACTAGAAATGCCAGAAGGCGCCTTTCTGGTAGCCTACGCGGACGACATCGCGGTGGTTATTGTACAACGGAACCCAGAACTAGCCCAACTAACCCTGAACCAGGTCATGAGACGAATACACAGATGGATGACAGAACACGGACTACAACTGGCAATACACAAGACAGAACTGGTTTTGCTCACAGGACAACGAATACCGACAGTTATTCCGATGAACGTCGGCACCGAACTGACAGAGACGAAGAAATCGGTAAAGTATCTGGGGGTAACCCTGGATACAAAGCTGACCTTCTGGACACACATAGAAAAGACTGCCAATAAGGCGGCTGAAAGAGTCACCTCCCTAAGCCGCCTGATGGCAAACACGTTCGGACCAAGGCAGGGAAAAAGACGGTTACTCATGTCAACGACCCACTCGATCCTGCTATACGGCGCGGAAATTTGGGCCGATACGCTCGGGGTAAAAAAGTACTGCAAGCGACTAATGAACGTACAAAGACGGGGGGCGCTGAGGATTGCGTGCGCCTACAGGACGGTCTCCCAGGAGGCTATCTTAGTCGTGGCGGTTGTGATCCCCATAGATCTTCTCGCAAAAGAACGCAAGAGGATCTATGAACTAAGCGCCGCGACAGGACGGGCTGACGCAGCGATAACCGAAAGAAACAGGACAATGACGGAATGGTACGAACGATGGACGGAAGACAAGACAGCAAAATGGACCCGACGCCTGATAGGAGATCTGAGACCGTGGACGGAGCGGGGATTCGGCGAGGTGAATTTTTACCTTACCCAATTCCTCACCGGACACGGTTACTTCAGATACTACCTTTTCAGGAGAGACAAGGTACAAACCCCGAACTGTAAGTACTGCGGACATGACAGGGATGACGCAGAACATACATTTTTCATATGCCAAAGAGGGACAACGGCCAGACGCAGACTAGGACCAGAAAACATAACGTCCAAGAACATTATACCGAGAATGCTTCGCGACGCAGACAGCTGGACGGAAGTAGCTACGTTCGCCGAGACAGTACTCAGAGGGAAGAAAGACGATGGGTGCTTGGAATGGGCGAAAGAAAATGACAGAGAGAATAGAAACGCAAGAATGCATGAAAGAATGTTTTTTGAGAACGAATGAAGAATGAATGTGAGGACACATAAACTGACAAGAATGAAATAGACGGACAGACCATACGAGACGAAAGAAAAGTGGACAGACCCTGCAACATGCAGTATCACTAACGTAGTTCCACGTTGCAGGTCGACGGAATGGGTTACCTACCCCTGATCCGGCACTGCTGGCTACATGTCAACAGTTCTTGATCAGGGGAAGGCGGGTTTAGTCGGTCCCCCAGTCGTAGATGCTCTGGGTGGAAATTGAGCAAGCATCTTTTGTCTCCTTTCCCAGCCCGAGTAGATGCGAAGCCTGGGAACCCGACACTCCAGTTGGGAATATCCTGCAGGTCGCTGCCTCCAGGGTGATCCCGACTGATGGTTTGGTCACAGCAAATTTACCCGTTTTTTATCCTTAAAAAAAAAAAAAAAAATAATAACAACAACAACAACAACAACAACAATAACAAATTGAGCCGGGTATCATTTTATCAATGGGAGGGGCCGCATTTATGTCCTTGACCTTCAGATGGACCATTATAACGTCAGGCAGAAAACACTCCCCGTACAAGCACTCCAAGGCCAAACAAGACACAACACGCGCATACACACTGCGGTCAAAACCAAAACAAACATACTCTCTCCCCCTACAGGCATTCCAAGGCCAAATGAGACACGACAAACACGTACACATTCCTAGGTCATGTCACGGTCAAACAAAACACAACACACATGCGCCCTAAAACACGCGAAGGCCAAGCAACAACGCAACAGGAAGGTCAAACATCTGCCCATCACCCTGCAGCTATTGAGCATGTAACACCCTCGATAGTCGAATAAAGAAAATGGATCATTGTCATTGTAATTAAAGTCATACTCTCTATTTATTTACTTAATAAATATAAATCGTTTAATATTATTAAATAATAACATTGCTTATCAATACCAAATGTTGTTAAAAATTATAATGTAATAATAATTTTGAATTTCTGATACGACAGTCATTAAATAATTAAGACTTACGTCCTCCTGAAGTGAGAATTTATTACAAGGAATTCTCACTTCTATGTAGAGCTTAGAAAATAAGAAATAAAATCACAGCAAAAACAAAATGTATGCAAAGAAATATATATATATATATATGGGTATTCTACCCACAAAAGGAAGCTGCGACGAACGCCGAGCCATGCATTCCAGGACCCGAGCGGTAGGAATAATAGGAAAAGCGACGGCGAAAATGAAGCGTAAGTGTAGGGGCGGTAGGGGAAGTGAATGTGAGTGTGTGCGAATGAAAGTGTGTATGTGAGTGCATATGTGCGAATCTCGCGAATTAGTGTGCAGGTTGTACGGGGAGCAATGCGCCCCGCTTCGAACCTCGATTTTCGGCGTTGAGCGAAAACCGAGGTGATGTGCCATCGGAAAACGGTAGCGGACGCATTCGCTTTCCGTGCACCTTACACGCACGTTCTTCTCCTCTGGAGAGCAAAACGATCGGCGAGCGCACCATTACCGCGCCATTAATTCGTGCGAAAAGGATAAGAAAAATGTATATATTTTTTGTTTGTTAGCTTTAAAATAAATGTGCTAAGGTTTATACCAAGGCATTCATAGCATATAATAATACATTTTATTTTATTTGGACATCCATTCTCCTGCATCCCGGACCTATAATTTAAAATCATGTTAAAATTTAATAATAAAATAAAAATCTTAATATAAATTTTTAGAATATTTAAATTTTGAAAATTAAGTGTTTAATTTACCTTTATTTATTTACATAACATTTAGTACATGCTAATTGATATCGAGATTAATATATTTCAAAGCATCGTAGAAGGAAACTCTCTCAACAGTATTGTACACAAATAAAGTAAGTAGCGGTAAGAAAACCATTACAAGCAATGTCAAAAAGGAGTGGGGAGTCCACCATAGCCTCCCAGTGGCTGTCTCAAGGTCAAGCGAAGAGAGGGGAGTCAATAAGCATCAACTATAATGACTACGCAGTTAGCCTCAAGGACAACCGCCTCTCCAGCCAGGAGAGCAGATTCTACGAAAGTCATCACCATAACTTTTACTAAAGTCAACTCTTGTTTTTGCAATTAATTATTAAATAATAATTAACTTATAAACAATTTGTCAGTCTTATTCAGTGATTATAAAAAGCCAGTCTATTTAAACGAAGTCTTTTCATTTCAAATTTTCCGCTCAAGGTACACTTCAGTGTTTTGACGACTCTCGATCCCACCAAAAATCGATTATCGCTATCTCGAACGGGATAGGCGTAAGACATGAGTCTGGACCATAGCCGTCAGTCTGCTATTTACATATAAGTGAGTTGAATATTTACATTTCCTTTGTTGTTAAACCCTGTTAATAAAATAGTCTTATAATTGTTAACTCACGTTATTGGTTCGTTTATTTAAGTAACGTCTCCTGGCTCAACATTTCTGGGAGATATACGTGACGCTGGGCATGCTATTTCAAGGTTCTACATTAGGACTTGATATATAGGTTATAGGGTATGTATCTTTATCCAATCATTTTGCAATATAAGAAATTATATTATAACAATGCAGACACTATTCCTCAGTGGCTTGTGTGTTTTTTCTCTTTTTTCTATTTGATCATATCAAATTTTTTTTAGATGGAGTCACCCCTTTACATGTGTCAAGTATATGCATGGTTTAATTTAATTTCAACCCTTTTCATGATCTTACCCTGGTAACACAGTCGGACGCACTCGCGATTGCGCCGAAAGTGCACAGTCTGCTTCACACTCTGGCTAGGTTTCTGCTGCAAGACAAGTGCTACTATGGGGGATGAAATAACGCACTCGCGAGTGCAGCAGGATTCCACTCGAATTGCGTATGACGATTGCGGCAGACGAGTGCGGCAGGATTGCAGAAGACGTGCAGCTGACAAGTGTGATTAAGGGGGATGATGTAACGCATTTGCGAGTGCATTAAGATATACTTCAAAAACTATCACACACCTCGTAGCGAAAAACCTCAGAACACCGAGAATGGTAACAAAAAAAAGAGCTGCAAAGAGTTTTATCTCCCAGACGGCTTGTGCGCGGTCTCTTATAGTATCTACCACGCCAAACTAGTCAAGTGAGCCCAAAACTGATGCGCTCGCTGCCTGGCGGCGGCGACTTATGTCCTATATGCTTTGCTTCCACCGGGTCTGTGGACTGCACGTCTGCTGCAATCCTGCCGCACTCGTCTGTCGCAATCGTCGTACGGAATTCAGGTGTAATTCTGCTGTACTTGCGTATGATTTTTAATGTAAAACTGAGTGAAAGAGAAGAGCCATATTTTAGGATTTTTAATTATTTTGAGAGAAATTGTTTAGCAAAAGATTTTTTCCATGTTTTGGTCTTTATAATATAGGAATTTATAAATTATTATTATTGTAATTTTATTTGGGTATTTCTCAGGCTAATGTATTGCTATTTGTCTGAAAGTCTGATTTTCAAGGTAGTAAATTGTATGCATATGAATGTCGTATGGTGGTACACTTTTTATATGTTATTCTCCCTTCCCGGGCTATAATGCGCTTTGACTCAAAGGGCAGCTAGCTTGTGCAGGGCTAGAGTGTAATGTAAGAGGCTGTACAAGTGTGCTTATTAAGGATGTATTGGTTGGAACATTAAAAAGTGATAAAAGAGCGAGTAGATGGGATGCTTTTGTAAATCCTCACTGAAGTTATGTGTGAAATTTAGGGATATGTTTCTTCTAAAATTTGGTAGAAAAATATTTCATTGGTTTCTGTTAGTGTTTTACACTTGACCTTTGTATATAAATTATTGCGTGTTTTAGGTTATGGTATTAGAAGGTTTTCATTTTTATTTGACGTTTTTGAATATTTGACCTTATAGTATTTTGTTATTTTTGTTTAAACGTATATTACAGCGTATATGTATGATTTAAACTTAGGTCTAGACTTGTTTTCTAGACGTGTATCTATATATCAGGTTATATTTCTTAAGGGGTAACACCACTCTAGTGGCCCGAAAAAATGCTTAATTTGTACGATTTTTTACAAGAGTAGGAAAGAAGGGATCAAATTTCTTTTTTGAGGGTTTACTATACATATATCGAGGTACAAAAATATATTCTTTTTTACATTTAAATACAAAATGGCGGCTATACAGCGAATCTCGTGAGAAGCCTTTTTCTCAAACCTCCAAACGGGAGAACACTTTTCTCGGAAAGTATGAGACCTGGAACAAAAAACCAAATAAATTCTTAATCTATATAACGTTAACTTTGGAAGTACGTAGGGTTTTATTTTATTTCAATTTTTTTAGAAATGGCGCACTTCTCAAAACAAAATCGAATTTTCTCGAAAAAAAAAACCATGTAAATTGTTTATAAAAAAAAAATTACATTCAATCGAAAAACGGCTGCGTACTGCTTTAGAGAATCTATTTGTGAAGCTACAGTAAAATTTTCAATTCAATCCATGCAATAGTTTACGAGTAATCTATTCTCCCAGTTTGAAAAAACCGGTTTCGAGAAAAACGCGGTTAAAGTTTTACATGCACTTAAATCATCGATATTTTTTGTATACCTCTAATTTGCGATGCCTGTACCATACATTTGGCCATCCAAATTAATATTTGCCTCCTCCTCGTCCTTTCGCATCGATTTTGAATCTAATCGGGCCTTCTTGGCTGCATGTGTGAGCGACCGCTCGGAAAACTTGATCCGCCTCTCATCAGTTTCAATGCAGAAATTGAAACAATTTGGTCCTATTTTAAGGCCTACTTTCTGCATAAGCTTCATGATGCTTGACAGGCCATCGTTGTAAATGCCTGCGGCAATATATACTGCAGTGTCAAGAACGTGCTTGCCACTGGAGACTGATTTCGGAGCCATACACCACACGATTGAGTTGAAACTCTCGTTGCTGTTTTGCATATATCCGCCGAGGCAACGAATCAGCAGATCGTCGCTGCTCAATACAGCATAAATAGGAGAAATTGCTTCAAATACCTCTTGCGACATTGCTGGCTTGTGTTTATAATTCAAATCTCCAGTGGCCTGGGCCCTCTGCCACGAGCACCATGAATCTTCGTCGCGCGGGCATCACTCGTGCTTCGATTTCTCGTCCGTCGATAATTTATGGTCTAGCGTTGCGTAGATTTTATTGCGCATATTTTTTATAGAATCATAATTTTTACGTATTGCTAGACCATAATAAATTGACAATTCGTCGATTAATTTACCAGTGAGCTTACCCTTTCCTCCGAGACCTTTAGTTTTCTTTTTTAAATTTCGAAGGTGAGTACCCATCCGATTCTGCACGTGGTCGATGCACTCATTCTTCGTTACTGACAAATTTTCATAAGGCTGCGATTCCACTATACCTTTAAAAGTTTTTGAATCACCGTCCCCGACGTAATTGGCATATTTAAGTTGGTGTAAAGATTCTGAACGCTGGAACATCTCAATAACGGCATCCACTTCCATTTTTCCCGCCGAGCTGTCAAGGTTCGATTGGCATTCGTTTTCATGGGTTTCGAGCCATTCCTTGTACTCATCCGTGTCACTTTTCTTTTCCCAAAATTCGCATGCCTTACAATATTTAGATTTTACTAAAATGTCGACCACTTTGCCAGTACACCATCCAATAAGTGATACAAATCCGAAAAGGGACGTGAAGCTGTGTTTGCGCCACGAACCATCGCCAGATACAGTAATAGTACTCGTGTTTCCTTTCTCATCGTTTTTTTTTCTGCTCTTCCTTAGCTACATTTTCATACTCTGCTCACAAACTTTCTTTGCATCGACAGCAATCTTCTGCACAACTTTATCGTAAAATTCTATTCCATTCAATCCTATTCCCAGTAGTCGCATAGCAAGAATCATTCTACGATTAATGTCGTATGCTTTTTCAGTGAATGGTGAAGAAGGGATAGAAATGTTGTCGCAGTTTTGGCTGAAATAACAATTTTGAAACCCAAGCGACGCTTTCCACACTCGGTGAATGTCACATCTGACTTGCACTTTTTGCACACAACAGCTTGCGATATAGCGGTAAATACGGTTAAAAAATTCAGAATTCGATAAGCAAAGCCTTCATCTATTTCAAAGTCATCAGGATCGATGGTAGATAATTTTCGATCCGACGTGCCAACTGCCTCGACGCTTGGCTTCTCCATTTCATAACGGTTACTTGGCCGCTGCGTTGAAATTTTCAGTCTCAAATTGCTCTTTTTCCCCTTCGTCGATTTCTTGCCATCATACACTGGTCTTTCACTACTCATATTGTTTATAATTTTCACACTGTTTACTTAAAATCAAGGAAATTTGTAATATATAAATATATAAAACCGAAAAATCAGCAGAAATACAAATGGAAGCGTGTGCACGGCGTCGCTTTGCAGCTGTACTAACTAATACATATACACACCGATACAAGCTAATTTCAGTATTAGCGCACCCTGCAAGATGCCTGAGGAACCTCAAGGATCTTTGGCTCTGTAAGTAATAAGGTCTCCTATTATTCCGATAGATGAAATCAATACAAAAGCGATGAATCGAAATGCGCCGCGCGCTCTCATTTAGCGCGCTCAGCGAGCGGTCCGAGGCGCTGCCGCAAAATCGATATTTGAACCTTTTAAAAATTATTTGACACTATAGGACCAATTGCATATTATTTTTATGACCCTAAAGTAATGTTTAAGCCGAAAAAACATCCATTTTTTGAAAATCCTGGAGTGATGTTACCCCTTAGGTTAGGTCCTCTTTCGACAAAACCCTAAATATTTAAAAACACAGAGACGTCTGGGACATAATACTCGCCGTAAATAGGGTAGGTTGCATGACAGCTATGGTCATCTTTGAGTAGTTTTATTTGATTTTTAGGGTCGAAATTACCTCGTAGGTTTATTCTGTGTAAGTTATTAGAGATGGTAGTTGGTGAGCGATAGTAGGTTGGTGCAGCTATGCACCCGTCTTTTATTATTAAATAATCGTATACTTTCCCTTTGGATACTATCTTGTTGATGGATCCGATGGTCATATTGTCGCAATGTGAGAAGTATACTTCTATGAACCTCCTGTGCTTTTTCCGTTTTTTATGTATTGTTTTACCTGCTATTTCGTTTAATGATAATCGGGTAAATATTTTATTACTCATGATAATTAGTGGATTTATTTTGTTTAATAATTTAAGTTTAGAGGGTTTTAAATATTTGGTTTTGTATTTGAGCCTTTAGTAGGGTTCGGAGTGAGTACAGGAGATTGTGTCGTAGATTTGGTTGAGTTTGCTTAGCTCTATATAGGCATTTGTACATTAAGTACAATTGAATATTGTGTCTTTCGATAATAATTCTATTTTGCAAATTTCGCAGATTAGCAAAATAAATGGGTGGCATCATGAAATGCACGTGTAAGTTCGAGAGGGCCCGGAACTCCAGGTTCCGGATAAGCAACAATCGTTTCGAGTGTAAATATTCTTCTATACACCCGTTGCAATTGTATGCCGTACCCACGCAAAACACAGGTGCTTGACAAAGTGTGCAATATATTGGTCAACTTACATTACCATATACCAACCAATGGCTTGGGGAATATTTGAGAATTAATAGTGCATTGATCGTTTGCGAAATTAACGCTCAATGAGAACAGGACAATTCTTCAGTTTCGTGGTTTTCAAAATGGGGCATGAAGGATACAGGACGCGTGATACAACGTGGTTCCATCACATGTTCATAACTACTTGGATGATCTATAGGTCTAACCTCGTCTAAAGTTTGTTCTTCAGGCGTAACGTCGGGATAAGGATCGGTACAGAGTTTATTTCGTACATCCATTCTTCTGGTAGATTCAAAAGTGGAATGTTGATTTAACGAGATAATGGGAACTACAAAGAGAATATTTACCTCGTTTACCTCCGATAGTGTCCCAGTTGAGACATAACCGTCCGGGATCAAAAAAACATTAAGTCGCTTTCGGTGTTTTGTATTTGACGGGTTATTGCGTCGATTGTCACTTGATTAATTATTTAGTATTCTATATTGCTGGTAGAGTGGTTAACCCTTAGCATATCTTTGTCAAAAGATTGATTTCTCTATTTAGTTTCCTGCTTTCGTCGAAATCTACCCAGAATTCAAATTATTTAAAAATTCTCTGATCCCTTGTATGAAATTGTTATTGTAGATTATGTTTCCTTTCACCAGGTGCATTTTTTCTTCTGGTAAGAAGACAAAGCTGCCAGTGACGTTAAGTAACGATTTGACGTCTTTGACATAGGTTTTGATCTATTCTTCGTATTTGGGTTCATTCGTTGAGTTTGACACACGAGACGAGATGTTTGTGTTATTGAATGTGTTTGGCGTTGGTTGATTTTGTGCAGTTTCTCCTGAGCGATTGTTCAGGATTTTCACTAACATATCGAAACCCATTGCGGTTTCTTGGACCTTTCGGTCGATATCATTGAATCTTGCTAACGTTCGTCTGCTGGACTCATATCTGTCGTTTATGTCATCTAAAATAGTGAAGAACTTTTTGTGTTAAAGATCATGTCTTCCACGTTTATATATGTCAGGATTCTCCACGAGGCTTGTGTAGTTCGCAAAGTGACAGTTTTTTCGAAATATGTCCCACAGGGTTTCATGTTTTTGGAAGGAACCATGTAGTTAGTATGACGAAATACGTGTAAAGATGCGAGAAAGAATAAGTTATGAGCGAATGACGTAATTTAACGTGATTTGGTTATTCCATCTCACTATCTGTTTTGTGTTGACTACCTGTCAATGTGTTTTAAAATTCTTTTCCCGCTGTCATTTATTAATATGACATTATTTTGGTCTAACACGTCTACTATCCCTCCGCGGTTGTCTGGGTTGACGCGTGGCCGAGGCATAGACTTCCTGGAATGAGGAAGCGCAGCGGTCCTCCCGGTCGGGCTTGTAGCCGGATGACTTGCTAGTTCGTCTGGAAGTCAGAAGGTGACTAAATGGTAACCGAACACACAGTACACACATCTACTCTTACAATCATTACCCTACATTTACCACACGCACTACACTCAACAAAACACTCAAACATCTCCTATCGGGCGGTACGCTAGTCGTGAGGCAGATGCACAGAAATCCGCCCGACCCGATTGTTCTCGCGCCAGGACACACTGGGAGTGTCCGGACCCCTGTTGGTTGTTCCCATCAGCATGGGCGAAGGGCTGACGTACGCCTAGCTCTACCGAGGCGGTTAGTTTCGGCGCGGGATCAGAAGCCGGCCGCTTCAGACTCTGATCAAGAAGTGCGTATTGGGCAGGGGGATCGGAACCCCTGTTGCTCCGGACGAGTCCTGGTCCGTCCGTGTTTTGCGGGACAGGGAAAACAAAGGCTGGGCCTCAGGGAACTGGGATAGCATCAAAGTATCCGAGGGTACACCCGCTCCCAGCTATTTCGGCCCGTCCCCTACGCACGATACGCCGGTTAAACAACAAAGAAGAATCATGTCCCAAATAACAAATGAGATGAACGAGACAGCAGGAACTTCCCAAACCTGCATTGAAGCAATGGTGGTAGTGGAGCAATATTCTCCAGACACATTGCTGGGCGACACACAAGAACCAAGCTGCCCGAAGGAAAGCTATGGTAGAGGACGTTTTCAAGAGGATTGATGAACTCCTCAAGAAAATGAAAGATGGAGTAGGCAGGCAACGTGGTGTCAATTACGACATCAAAGGCAGCCTTCCAGGTGTGGTCGAACTTTTTGACGCATTGAAGGATCACCTGTTCTCCAATAGAGAGAACCATATGATGACAGATGCGGACGCGCCCGAAAGACGCGGACTCCGACGCTGCCGAGTCAGTAGCCACTGACAAGAAGGCTAGGTCAAATAGACCCACGGAGACCGACGGCTTCGTGACGGTGCCGTCAAAGAAGGATAAAGCTGTTGTTAAAAAACAGCATCAGAAGACCGAAGAACAGCGCAAAGAAGAGCAACAAGAGCTGGAGAAGCTGCAACAGCAGCTGAAGCTTCAACCGCAACAACAGAAGCTCCCGACAGCCAAAACACTACCAAACCAGAGGAGAGAGCCTTCTCAGAAGTCTCCGAAGAAGAAGAGGAGGAGAAGGACACCAAGGTAGCGATGTAAGGCAGTCCATATCCGCCCTAACGCCGGGATCTCTTACGCGGACGTTCTCTCGAAGGTTCGTAAGAAGATCTCGGCAGAGTGCCCAAACACTGATGCACGCATGAGGAAAACCAAAGTAGGACACGTCCTGGTAGAGTTGGGCACAAAGGCAAATGATCAGGTGCTGGGAAGCCTTGGTGACTCCGTGAAAAAAGCCGTAGGTGGCACAGGGGTCGTACGGAACCTGTCACCGAGGATAAGCGTGGAAGTCAGGGACCTCGATAGTCTCGCCAGCAAGGAAATCGTGGAAGCGGCGGTCAAGTGGCTCTTCGACGAAGCAGGATCCTCAGTGAGTGAAATCAGCGTATCACTGACCAAACCCAATAGCAGGGAACAGCGGCTGGCCATCATAGAGATGGACCAGGAAAAGGCTCCTTTCCTGCTCGAGAAGAGCCGCTTGAGAGTCGCCTACATGAACTGCCGACTTAGAAGGTGGCAGCGGCTACAACGGTGCTTTAGATGTCTGGATTACGGATATCAGGCATGCGAATGCAGAGGCCCAGACAGAAGTAAGGCTTCCTACAAATGTTGCAAAGACGGTCACAAAGGAGCGACCTGCAAGGATACCGAGGCGAAATGCGTTGTCTGCACTGACCTTCAGGTAGACCAGGTTCACCTGAGCCACACCCCAGGATCAGGATAGTGTAGGATGTTCCGCGAAACGCTTATACAGACCAAAGCCAAACGTTAATGATGGGCCGTATAACGGTCCTTCAAACGAACCTTCACAGAAGCAACTTAGCCAACAGCCTTATGACTCATTACATAGTTGAGAAGAAGCCTGGCGTGCTACTAATCAGCGATCAGTTCCGTCACTGGGATACACCCACGTGGCATCGAGACAACCTGGGCACAGCAGCAGTCTACGCGAACTCACAAACCATCAGAGTAGATGAACACGGAGCCGGGAGTAGCTTCGTTTGGGTGAAAAGCAGAGACGTAACTTTCGTGAGCTACTATTATACCCCGATCGTTGCCATCGATGAATTCAGGCGGAGTCTGGACGAGCTGGAAAACGCGATTCGCGAGATGCAAGGCGAAATCGTGGTCGCCGGGGACTTCAATGCGCGAGCATTGGAGTGGGGTATGCCAGAGTCGGACAGCAGAGAAACTCCATCATAAAGATGGCATCCAGCCTCGACCTGATAGTTCTCAACGTTGGGAACACGCCGACATTCAGAATGGTAGGGCATGTTGGGATGATTCCGGACCTGTCTTTCGCATCCGAAAATCTAGCGCATAGAGCGTCGGATTGGAGGGCACTGGAAGATTACAACGGAAGCGATCACCTATACATCACCTCTCAGCTGAGCGATAAATCCCAATCGCAGGCAGGCGTCGCGCGAAAGTCACTCCGATGGAACCTGGGCAAGCTGAACACGGACAAACTAGTCGAGGTACTGTTTGAAGGACAGCCAAATCTACCGACGTCTAATGCCACAGGGAGCAGGGTTGAAACGGAGGTTCTAGTGAAAGATACCATGGATCTCATTCACCAATCCTGCGACGCATCCATGCCGCGCAAGGGATCGCGACGTGGAAAACGCCAAGCTCACTGGTGCACCGACGAAATCGCACAACTGAGTGCGGAAGCAAATCGCAACGATGCGTTCCGCACGTTCTTCGTCTGCGAACAGTGGAACGAAGAAAGGGTAGCTCTTCTCGACTTGGTCGGACATTTCACGCCCGAGATCATCGTGGGCGAACTGTTGTCCACCAAGGATAAGTAGGCCGCCACGGCAAAATTCGCCGAGACGGTCCTGCGACAAAAGAAACGGTACCTAGACACGGCAACCGACGAAGGTATGAATGAAGCGCTGGGAGACACTCCGACACCCCAACATAACCCAGGGACGTCGGACGACTCCATGGAAATGGATGAGGAGGGAGAAATTGGGACCCTTTCTTAGCCGGGAGACGCTCATTTTCTCTCATTTTAAGAATGTCGCGGGGAGAGACGGGAATACTTCTCCTTTCCGTATGGAGATAAATGCGCCGGTTCAAATACGCGTATAATCGAGACGGGTTAGATCTGACGTCCCCTCGGGATTTAAAATTATGAATTTGAAATTTGTTTCAGGTCAAGGCAGCAGCGGTTGTCAAGACGATACAAGAAGGACACCACCCTGAAGTCATGTGATAAATGGTACCAAGGTGGATTCCGCTAGAAGAGGAAAGGGTGGTTGGTTTTAGTTTTTTTCGCGTTTTTGATTATTTTATTTTTGTCCTATATTATACATACGGCGCATGCATCCCCAATTAGCCCCACACTATCCGGATGTGCGGACCCAGTCGGGTGTGCCTTTTGTGGTATTTCCTACATACCAAAAAAAAAACGTCTACTATTTCAAATGGACCGTCATATTGTTGGTCCAATTTCCGCTTTGTAACCTTTTTTTGAACGAAAATGAGATCCCGGCGCGATGTGCTACATGTTTTACTCGTCGGTCATAATAGTTCTTTGACCTGAATTTTGACTCGATTAATTTGCTCATCGCTAACTCTCGTAATTCGGACATTCTTGTGATTAGGTGTCTACATTTTTCGTGCCGGATGTAAATTCTGCATCTGCAGAAGTGAAAGTAAAATGTTATCCTTTTTGCTTGTGATATTATCATTTGAGAAACGGATGGTAAATTTTGAATTAGGTGATTTCATGATGTCTGGATAGACTAGTTAAGGTAACAAAGTGTCGGAGACGGAGTTTTTCGTTTGTACATCGGGTACTACATCGTTTTCGGTGAACGATTCGTCCATGTTTAAAGGCTCTGCCTCCTCGGAAATGTGTGTTAGTTTATAAGGATATGCTGGAGAGAGAATTTCGTTGAATTAAAAATCTTCGTCCATCTCGTCGTTTGTCAATGAGAACCTGTGATGAGGTAGTCTTGGTTGGAGTAAGGTTGCTCCTCCATCCCACCAGTATTTTTCACGTTGATCTTCCTCTGTGCTAGTATCTGGGGGTAGTTGGACAATATTTTTATTGGTGTTCGGGGGTTTCATTTCTTTAATTTCATTTGTGGATGACTCATCCTCGGTTTGTCGTTGAGTTTTGAATGGCATGAAGTACTTTGCTCTGAAGTGGTCGCTGTGGCTGGTATAAGTGCCGGTTTTCGCCTAATTACGGATTGAGGGAGATTTTTATCGACTGATTTATTCGTTTGTGACGATTTAGTATTAGGGATAGAAATCTTTATTGCATCTCGGCGAGATCTTACTCGTTCTGCTATGGTAGTGTCGGGACGGTTTATTTCTGGTCCGGGTGGTAATAGCGGAGCGTATTTGGACCCAGGATTCCTTCCTCTCTTAGCCGGAATTACCGTTTGTGTGCTTGATGTGGCTTTTCTGCCTTGAATCATTTGTAATCGTTCTGCACTGGCATTTGGCAAAAGGATGGCTTCATTTTCTTCTGGATTTCTTGAAAAACATCAGTATATACATTTAGTCGCCCTGGTTTGTGGAGGAATTTGTAATTCTGTTCTCGTAGCCGGGTCCTCCATCTTATCAGCCTTTGTATGGGTGGTTTTACTGAGTCTACCCACCGCGGGGGTTCATGATCGCTTATCAGAGTGAATTCACGCCGATACAGATAGGGTCTAAAGTATAATATGGCACAGATTATTGCTAAGCATTCTTTCTCTGCGTGCCGTAGTTTCGCTCAGCCGGTTTCAGTAATTTAGACATAAAAGCGATTAGATGATTCTCGTCTCCCGTCTTCCCATGGCTGAGCACCGCCCCTATTCCAAAGTCTAGGGCATCCGTGGTTAAAAAGAATTCTTGAGTCTTCAGGTCCCTTCAGGTCATCAAAACCATTTTATTGCGCTTCGCCCCATTCAAATTTTAGACCTTTTTTAGCATGTCCGAAAGGGGTTTTGCTCTAGTAGAGAATTGTTCAATAAATTTTCTATAATATCCTGCGAGTTTCTGGATTAGGACGCTCTCCTTCCTTGGATACTATATGTCCTAGGAATTCTACCTCGGTTACTAGGAATTTGTCTAGGCATTTGTCTGGTTGAAGGGAGACTCTCGCCTTTCGGAGTTTGTCGAATAAGCGTCTGATTTTTATTCCGTATTCCTCCAAGGATGTGGCATATACTATAATGTCATCAATATATTAGTAATTCTGAATCCTGGAGACCCATGAGAACTATACTCATCAAATGTGCAAAAGTTTCTGGAGAGCCTGATAATACAAACGGGAGTCATTTCCATTGTAAATATCAGTTGCCAATTGAGAAAGCTGCCTTATAGCGATCATCAGGGTGAACTTCTATTTGGTGAAACCCGCTTGCCAAGTCGAATATCGAAAAGTATTCGGAACCACCAAGTTTTACTAGTATCTGAGTTATGTTCTGTAATGGTTGGGGGGTATAACCGATGTTTTATTTAATTCTCTATAGTCAATGACTAGTGTCCATCTTTTTCGTCCTTTAGAGTCGTTTTTCTTTCGGACTACCCATAAAAGCAAGTTAATAGGGCTTGTAGAGGGCTCCACTAGTCCGTCTTGTAACAGTTTAGCCACATATTTTTTGGATCTCCACCGGATGGACCGTTGGGTAACGATACTGTTTGATAATATCCGTGGCTGGTAATAAGTCACCAGAAAGATGGAATAAATCGGGGTATTCCCTTACAAGGACGAGCGCATGGTCTGTTTTCTCGTCGTTCAGATGGCCCAGCTTTAGTAGTTCGAGGATTCTTTCGAAACGTGACGGTTTGTCAGTGACGCCCTCGTCACTCCGGTAATCCTCGAAAAAGTCTTCAGATTCGTCAGGACAATCGAATTGATAGGTTCGTTGTCTAGGAATGTCTACTTCGATGTCTTCTTCCAGAGTATTAATAACTAATATCTGGCATGTATTATCCTTGATGTTGACTAGGGCTTGTCCAATAAAAACTCCATCAATGGTTTTTATTCTATATAAGCTATTATATTTCTAGTTCGGCCGACCTAAATTTCGATAAGGGATCGATGTCGGCCCTTTAGCATGTGTATAGTGTAGTCGCATCTAAGGTCAGGAAGCAATTCTTCCTCTGAATTTTCGGAATTTTCCATAACTTCCAGTATTAATTCGTTTTTTCGAGTTCATTGTGGTTCTCCAGGAAGTGGATTGGTAGTACCGGGTTCCTGTCCAGGAACAATGTATTATGATGAAAAGAGATTTCGGCTTCTTATTTGAGGAAGGACACTAAAATTCCTCCTAAAATTCCTCGTACTAGAAGCGGTAAGTCTTCAGTAATTACCTGGAAGGTTACGGGTTTCATATGATTTCTGTCGATCCTGCAGTGTCTATAGTGTCCCGCATTACTCCTGTTAACCTTATGGCAGAGTAAACGTCAATTCGAGTTTTAGGTTCGAGAGCGTCGACGTGAATTATAGATACTTCTGACCCTGTGTCGACGAGAAAGTCTGTAGGACCTTTTAATTCTGGTGCTCAAAATTTGTTAATTGGGGTGTGTCCTTTGTTCTTTGCTGAGTTGATAGCTGCTCCACCGACAAAAATCTGACATTAGCTGGACGCTCTAGGTTTGTTTCGCTCGCCTGGGCGTCCTTGCAGGGAGCGAATGGTGCTTGGTGATAGGGTCCTGGCATTTGCATCCCTGTTGGCCATGGTGTAGGGAAAAATAGTGGTTACATCATTTGCATAGGTACTTGTTGACAATATTGTCCATATTGTGCTTGTTGATAATGATAAAGGGTCCGAGTCTGCATAGGGCCTGTTTACTCGTAGTTTCCATTTTGTGATCTGCGAAAATTTGTTCTCTGACTCCTGGATCTGAACCATTACTGTCCGTTAGTTCCCTGTTGGTTTTCGTAATTTCCTTGTTGCGATCTCCATGGGTAGGGTGACCTTTGTCGTGGTTGCTACACTCTTCTTTCTGACCTTAGCTCTTCGTCCTCGAAGTTTACCACCTTTGGTCTTCGTTCTATTTTAGGGCTCGCAGGCGTTTCTGCTTCCAATATGTTAATTAAGGCGTGCCTGGTCATTGCCAATTTGACCCTTTGAGCCAAATCTAGAGCGCTTTCTAGGGTGGTATAATCGGCCACGTTCACGGCGAATAGCAACTCGTCTGCTAATCCTCTTTTAAAAGCTTCGAGTGCCATTCCCTTCAGCATCTGTGCCATGTTTTCGACTTTTTCGTCGTTGAATTTGTCTTTAAAGGCGCTAGAGGCCCCTTCCATTATTCTATTGATTCGGGTGTAGAACTCGAATACTGTCTCGTCCCTTCGCATGCGACATCCGCGTAGTTCTGCACAGTAAACAGAATAACTCTTATTTGAGCGAAGTATTGCTTAAGGGCCTCCGTAGGAGTGTCGGCGCAGTTGACAGTTTTACCGGCTACAGCATCTCTGGCGGTCTCCCTTAATTTTGATATTACGCCTTTGAAAAATACTGTCTCGAGTCCTGCAGGTAGGAGTGCCAGTCCAGTTTTCACATCTTGAATTAATGTTTTTAACAATTGTATTTTTCCATTAAAGATGGGGACGTGGTATAATCTTTATTGCAGAGCGATGCTTTCACCCATGGATTATAACAATTTTGTTGAGAAAAAAAATTAATTTCCCTTGGTTAAGTTAGTTAGGCGTGTTATTGAACTCCAGGTCCTGTGGCTGTTGTTTCTGTGCTGGAAGAGTCTGTGAGCATTTATGTGTCGTGTTTTCGAATATGACCGTATTATCGGTTTGCTTTTGTTTCAGTACTTCGTAGTAAAATTGATTTCTGTCTTTCAATGGTACCCCTAGTATTGATGCTAGCCTGATTATTTGAATTTCTTTGCCAACCGTGTTACCTCTCCTTCTCGGTATTAGTCTTTTCCACTTGCACGAACACTTGCACTTTCACTTTTTCCACCCCACATGAATTAAATTTTTATTTTAAAATGTATTTTATTCTGCACTTTCCTACTATTCATACGGAAAAAGAATTTTATTGTTTATACACTCATGTCTCGTACCTGAAAGAGTTTTATTCCGCGCTTAACTATTAGGAGATCCTAATGACCTTCTTCGTTGTCAGTGGGAACCTCGGCCTTCCGCTATTCGAGCGATGAGTTCCTGAACCGATCCCTCGAGCAGGTTACTTCAGGAGCACCACTCGATAATGATTCGAAAAATAATTGATTAGTACATCCATATATAGAATATTTTATATATATATATATGTAACGTTCCACGTCAACCGGAACACCGCCCTGCCCAAAATTCCTTTCGACCTAAATATTTTTAAAAATATGAAAAATTTAGCATTTTTTACGTACATTCGATGAGCGCGTGGCTATTTTTAAAATTTTGTTTTCAGACGGAGCTGCACGTTCCCTAACCTTAAAGAAATACTACTTTACACAATGATCAAGCTGTTAGAAATCACACGAGTACCGAAAAATTCCAAGCAACGACTATTTTTATATCTTTGAGCTGCTCAATATGAATCCGACCCTCTTTTTACCGATACCTCAAGCGTTCGTCCCTAACCTCAAAAAACACCCCAAAATTGCTGTTTCACGCGGTTGAGAGGTAGGTCCTGTGATCTACGTGAGGAAAATTATTGACAGAGCATATTTTTATGTACTTTGAGCTGCTCAACACGAATCCGACCCTCTTTTTTACCGACATCTCAAGCGTTCGTCCCGAACCTCAAAAAACATACCAAAATTGCTGCTTCACGCGGTTGAGAGGTAGGTCCTGTTATCTACGTGAGGAAAATTATTGACAGAGCGCATTTTTGTGTATCTTGAGCTGCTGAACACGAATCCGACCCTCTTTTTTACCGATACCTCAAGCGTTCGACCCTAACCTCAAAAAACACCCCAAAAGTGCTGTTTCACGCGGTTGAGAGGTAGGTTTTGTGATCTACGAGAGGAAAATTATTAACAGAGAGTATTCTTATGAATTTTGAGCCGCTAAATACCAACACGAATCTAATTTCATTTGGTTTCTATTACTTGAGTATATATAATTAAGGGAACCAAGCTCTTTTAAAACCTAAAAAATTAGATAGTATTACCTAAATTATTAGATATTACCTTTAATTTATGCTTGCTAAAAACTCTTTTGGTCCTTCTCTACCATATCTGTTAAGCGTATACTTATTCATGGATTTGTGCACTGTTCGTAGGATTCCATAGAAATAAATGGATTAACCGGACTGATTCCTTTTGGAAAATGATTTAAATACCTGTAATTTTGGTATTTAAATCATTATTGGATAAAATCAGTATGGAATTTGATTTGAATGTTTAATAAATTTATTGACGTAATTAACCTGATTACGTGAATCGTTTAGCGGATACAATATGGCGCTTATAATGACTATTATTGAGTAATTAAACTTATCCTAAAAACCTTTAGTTGGGATATTCTATTAATTTACTTTCTCGTTATTTCGACATTTTCTAGTGTTTTTTTGTACTATATCCATTTATAACTTAATATTACTCAATTCTAATCGCTTCTATGGTGGAAATCGTTGTCGTAAAAAAATGTAAAAAAGTCTAAAAAATTGCTAAAACGGTAAATTGCTATAAAATTATATTAAAAATAGTAAAGAACCGTAAAAAATTATCTGAATTTGGAGTATGCTTTACAAGCTTTTACAGATTTTTACGCTTTTGCATTTTTTATACATTTTTACGAATTTTTACATTTCGTAACGTATTTTAAAGTTTTAAAATATGTAATCTCTCGAGTCTATAACATTTTAAATGTTTATAAATTTATAAACTATGGAAATGTTATAAACTGAAAAAAATTGTATGGAAATGTAATAGTGAAATAAATATAGAAAAAAAAATTTAAAAAGTGTATGAATCTATGAAAAGCTGTAAAGCATAATCCAAATACAAACAATCTTTACGGTATTTAACTATTTTTATTAAAATTTTATAACAATTGATAGTGTTTTGAATAATTTTGTACTTTTTTACATTTATTTATACCTTTTTACATATTTTAATATTTTTACGATAATGATTTCAGCAAATTTCCTTGATATATTTTATACGAATTTGTGCTTTATTCGTAACTATTACATTCCTGGATTATGACATTTACTAAACATATTTCTTTGTTATTTTATCAATATAAAATCATTAGCTATATATTATTAATCAATCCTTATTAGTTTTCTTTACGTATTATATGCGAAATAGCGCTTTATTCCTAAATATTATTTTTCTTAAGTATGTTCAATTAGACAAATAGAAATGAAATCTATTCATTTAGTACTTTATTATTTATCGAAATATTTCTAAATTATATTATCTATTGTAGGTATTGCCAAGATATTATGTTGAAAGTATGTTTAGCATAATACGCGTTATAACGCTATTATCAAATTTATCAAACTTTGATAATTTTGATACTTTGTGTATATGTTTATTCGAATATGTAAGTTATAAAGCCTTGTCATAGGAACAACTTCCCTTGCTGTCCAACGCAACTAACAAAGATTTTAAAAAATTGTTTATTTATAAAATCATGAATATTCACTATAATCATTAATATTATTATTACGATAGTGCTTAGCAACTGAAAATACATAAAAGTAAAGTGATCTTCACTCCAGCACAGGGTACTTGATTCCCCGTACATACGCAGCAGCGTGCATCACCGCACCCGTAGTGCCGCGCCAGGCCGCTAGGCGGCGACGACACCAGTTTTCGTATCCATTAGCGGAGTAGCGTTCCGAAAGGCATATAATGATGCGTTAATCCATGAATTTTTACCGAACTTTTTCGTGTTATAAATGTTGCCGTGTTAGAGATCACGTTTGAGTGGCAGGCTAACGGTTAGATATTATTTTCTCCATAGTTCAGTTTTGTTTCAAATTAATTTGAAACAGACACAATCTACTTTTCTGTTGATATAACTTTTGTATACTTGTCCATGATTTATGAAATCATCTTAAATATCTACAATGTCTGAGTCTATGGTAAAGAATTCTTTTCCAATAGTTTATGTTAACAGATGTATTAATCCATTCAATGTTAATGAACATAAAGGTACAAGTAAAGTACAAGCAAAGTTTCAAAATAATTTTTGTTAGATTATCTAGATGCACCTGAAACAGCTATGATTTGTTCATCTTGTAGAAAGTCGTATTCTTCTGTAAATTTTAATTTATCTAATAATTCTCTAAATGAGCAGTCAGGAAGAAAATGAAAGACGACAAAATAAAAGAATCCGTCTATCGAGAGAAGCTGAACTAGAACAAATTTCCTATCGGCTTTAGCAAATTTGCAGAGCTACGTCCAAAATGGTGCGTTTTGGCCGGTGAAAGAGGTACACATAGCGTGAGTGTATGTGTAATACACCAAAACTTCATGCTTGAAGCATCCAATTTGATGGTTCTCACGAAGGAATCTGGTGATCCAATAAATGGTTATACCGATTGATTTTCGTTAATCTTATGTACAAAGCAGAATCCTGCCTGTTTTTTAGGAAGTTGGCAAAAATGTGTTAATTTTTTAAGATTTGAAGAATATGTATCTTCTGTACTATACGAAAATAAGATTGAAGAATTAATTTTCAGTGTCTGGCAGTCAAAAGATAAATGTACTTTAAAAAAAGAATGTCTGTCGGTGGATGATTTTATTTCCAAATTGTCTTTAAGTTTAAAAAAGCTTATACCACATCATTTTATCGCAAAAAGCAATCAAAACATACAAACGATTTGAAAAACAATTTACAGGAGAACGAAGGGCTTCTGGAAATGGATTATTCTGAAAATTTTGCTTACTTAGTTCAGAATGCTGCTCAACAATTTCATTTTAACAATGTTCAGTGTACGATACATGTTGCAGTACTATATCACAGAGAAGATAATGAAATAAGGCATTGTAGTTTTATAGCACTTTCTGAATGTACTACTCATGATACATCCGCAGTTTATATATTACAAGGAAATATTATTCCTGAAATAAAGGAAAGATTTTCGAAAATGAATAAGATAATATACGTCACTGATGGTGCAAAGCAGCACTATAAAAACAGATATCAAATGATAAACTTGGTAAATCATGAGTTAGATTTTCAAATAACGGCAGAGTGGCATTTCCATGCTACTGATCATGGAAAGGGTTCATGTGACGGAGTAGGGGCCGTGTTAAAAAGAGAAGCTACTCGTACCAGCTTGCAGGCCAAAGCTACGGACGCGATTTTAAATTCGAAACAATTTTATAACTGGGCGAGAAAAAAGTTTCAAACAATAACATTCTTTCACTATCACTAAAGAAAAGATTCTTAACTGCACCATATGTTACAAAAATTTCAGAATGACACGCGTTTTTAGTTTCTTCTGACAAAAAATTACTGTGTTTAGATACTCTAATGCACCAAATCCATTATCAATAATACAATATTGATAATTACATTTTAAAAAAATTAAACAAAATAATACAAATATACAAAAAATGACAATAATTAAAAAATTAAAAACTTTAAAAAAATTAGAAATTACAAAATAAAAAAAAAATAATGCGGAGTTTGTAATAAAGACAGTCTCAACCCTGTAAAACGCAGAGAGCGTTCATAGGAATCAATAAAAAAGTTGCATAATAACTATATATCAGTAAGCAGTTATTTTAATTGAATATACTTGAGTAGAAGTTAACAAATAGAATTTAGCGACGTGTTAATATTCAGCAACTCAAAATTCATAAAAATAGTCTCCGTAGATAATGTTCTTCAATAGACTTACGTTTTCTACCGCGTAAAATAGCAATTTTGGTGTGTGTTTTGAGGTTAGGGATAAACACTTAAGGTGTCGGTAAAAAAAGGGTCGGATTCTTGTAGCAGCTCAAGATACATAAAATTACGCTCTGTCAATAATTTTACTCACGTAGATCACAGGACCTACCTCTCAACCGCGTGAAACAGCAATTTTGGGGTGTTTTTTGAGGTTAGGGACGAACGCTTGAGGTATCGATAAAAAAGAGTGTCGGATTCGTGTTCAGCAGCTCAAGATACATAAAATTACGCTCTGTCAATAATTTTACTCACGTAGATCACAGGACCTACCTTTCAACCGCGTGAAACAGCAATTTTGGGGTGTCTTTTGAGGTTAGGGACGAACGCTTGACGTATCGGTAAAAAGAGGGTCGGATTCGTGTTCAGCAGCTCAAAATACATAAAAATAGTCGTAAAGTAGTATTCCTTTAAGGTTAGGGAACGTGCAGCTACATTTGAAAACGCAATTTTAAAAATAGCCACGCGCTAATCGAATTTTCCATATTTTTAAAAATTTTTAGGTTAAAAGGAATTTTGGGCAGGGCGATGTTCCGGTTGACGTAGAACGTCACACACACACACACACACACATATATATATATATATATATATATATATATATATATATATATATATATGTATAACGTGCTGGGCGTGCGCCGATAGTGGCCGGTCGCAACTGCTCAGCTACTATCAAATATCTTGAAAGGCTAACTAGCTACTGAGCGTCTTTTGTACCTCCTAGGTCTTATTTATTACATTGATGTTTGATGAAGGAAGAGGGGAATCGGCTTGCGTGGTTTTCGGCAGTTAAAATATTCGAAAGAAAAAAAATAGATTTTTAAGGCACATAATAATACGATCTTGACAATATCTTAAAATAATACGCCATATAATAATAGTACAGAATATTTCGCATATATTTCAGTGTGATGTGTAACAGTATAATATTATTATTGTAATATTCCTGCAAGTTTACAGAATGATATTTCCCAATGCATATCACATTAATACTGCCGAAATATTTGTATAATATTTCCATGCGATATGTAACATAACAATATTACAGGATATTTCGCGTATATTAACAATGTGATTTAACACAGTAAAATATTGTAGAAATATTTTGGGAATATTAATGGGACATGTATCGAGAAATGTCATCCTGTCAACTTGTAATAATATTGACGTAATACTGCAAAGTGATATGTCACATATCAATATTGCAGTAATGTATCTACGTATATTACGATGTGATTTATCACAATATAATATTGTAAAATTATTGCAGTAATCTTGTGTTGGAATTTATCATCGCGCAGTGTTACAAGAATATCACTGCAATATTACATTGTGATATATCGTAATGTAATATTATAGAAAGACTGCTGCAATACTGCCATCTTGAAAATTATACTGGAATATCAAAGAAATGCAGTTGCAATATATCAACTTATCCGCAATATCACAGCAACGTTGAAATATTTCTACGACATTCCTGCAATATTCGATGCTATGTGGGGTATCAATAATATCAGTAAAATCAAATTTATGGTTAGAGCGAAAAATGCATAAACAGAAAGGAGAGCCTTCTTTAAGTGGTTGAACCACAATCACATAAGATAGACTTTTTCATTCTTTTCATAAAATTGTACAATATATTTTAAAGGACAAGCTACGTACATATTTTTAATTGGCATCCCGGGTTTATCTATAATAAGTAATACAAAGCCTATGACTTGATTTGTTTTTGAATCGTACTCAATGTTCGCTATAATTTTTGTTGCCTCTTCACTTAACAATATTTTCCGAAAGTAAATTCTTAGGTATTAAGTAAGCTTTTAACCCTTTAACACGGCAGACACCTTTAACAACTAAAGATGCAGTGGAATTCATACAGCGACTAATCCCTGATAACAAAAAACGTTTTAAAAAAGTTTGAAATCGAACTTTGAGACGTTCAAAAATAAAGTTGGAAAGACGTTTGAAAAACGTTAGAAAAACATCTTAATGTCCGCAGATTCGTTCCATATAAAATGTTGTAACACAGTTTTTAAAACGTTTTAAAAAGGTTTCAAAATGGTTTGAAAAAAAACTAGCATAGAACATATCGAATAAAATTGTTTAAATGCAATTTAATGTTATAAATATTACCAACATTGGAGGTACCATCCGGATGATACTTTCATATTTAGTAATATTTGTAGCATTACATTTCATTTAAACAATTCTTTTCGATAGTTTTTTTTTTCCAACCATTTTCAAACACATTTTAAACGTATTTAAAACATTTTATCCGAACGGTTTAAAAACGGTTTTAACCCGTTTAAATTCTTCCCATTTATAATTCCTCCGGGAGTTTTTCAAACGTTTTAAAAACGGTTTTTCAACGTCTTATGTGGAACAAATCTGCGGACATTCAGATGTTTTTGCAACATTTTTCAAACGTTTCTCCAACTTTATTTTTAAACATCTCAAAATTTTGATTTCAAACGTTTTTCCAACCTTTTTCAATCGCCACTCCAACTTTATTTTTAAACACCTCAACATTTGATTTAAAACGTTTTTAAAACGTTTTTAAAACGTTTTAAAAACGTTTTATGTTATCAGGAATGGTACTTAGTGATGGTAGTGTCAAATTCGCACTAAGCGTTTCATGTAATAATTTTTCGCCGATATTGTATAAATATGTCGCAGAAAGTTTGATCGACTCATCGTATGTGTAAGTTCCTTTTTTTCACAATTTTTAATTGGGGATAGTCATTAGTTTTTCCAAAAATTATGATTTGTATTTGGCAATGAAGCAATAGTATTATTATTCGATATATCTACACTTCGGTTATTTTTCTTGTCTACAAAGCTTTTCAATGTATCACGAAGGTATTCATTTCTATCACGAAGGTGTTCATTTCTATTTACAATTGATTAATAAGTGGAAGATATTGTGTAATTCTTCTTCGGTTGGTATGCAATGTACTCATCATTTTTTGCTTTGGAGTATCCGATCTCAAATTTCTTTTTAATTGAATGTTGCGAACTAACATGGAATTCTCGACATAATTTGTTCGCTGATTATGTCGCTCTAATATTGCCCTAAATCATCATTCAACACACCCAATGACTGGGTTAATAGTTTTGTTACACTGACTTCAATTCGGACATCAGATTCCGAAACGGTTTTATCGTCAACGATTTTAAATGGTGAATTATTTTGCAATTCATTGCACTGATTTTCTCGATTAAGCTAATATTCTAGGTTATAGAATTACGGCTCAGAGTTTGATAAAACTCATCATACTGGTACATATTAGCCTGAATGTGACTCAAATATTGTTTTGTGAAGCCAGAGTATGGGAGTGAACAGTTATTAGCATTTTCATTAGCACGAGTTTAACATGAAGCCTTATGGTAAATAACAAAAAAATGCATTATACGCGGGATTTTGGCATCTTCCTCACAGATGTCAAAATCGCACGTTATAAATGGCGCCCATGTTCGGCCCACGTTGAACGCCATTTATAACGTGCGATTTTACTGCCTGTGGGAAGGATGCCAAAATCCCGCGTATAATGTAAAATATAAGGAAGGAAAAAAGTGAAGACATAAAAATTACTTCGAACAATAGGCAAAAGGTCATGAACATTCAGGGCGCCAGGTACTTATTTAAAATTATACTTTTTACTAACAATCTGCTCTTCATCAGTGCCACTGAGCGAAACAAAATTGAATTCACTAAACGAATAAATAAAAGAAAATGATAATTGCTCGACTATGCAGACGGCGAGTCGAGGGGTCAAACGGCAAGAGCTAGTTATTCCAAATTGTATCACATCAGATAGTTACAGGCATGCATACATAATCGTAGGAAATAAATAAGAAAACTATGTAACATTTAAATTTGAGCCTTTAATGATACCTATTTAATGCTTACGTACCATTACAAAAACAGGTGCCTTTAAAAAGGCTGTTTATCCGCTTTCTGAAAGAGTTAGGTTGGGCTCTGTCATTCTTAAAATTAGCCCCTCTAGTCCTTATTATTAATCAAACTCGAAGCAAAATTAATAATCCAAATATAACAAAAAAATAATGATGGCCCTGGACCACTCTACGCAGCAATAGTCAATTGAAAGAAAATAAATTGTATGCAAAATATAAAATGTTTAATTTCTAAATAACATAATGTTTAATTACTAAATATTGGTCCCGTAGGCACCTATCTAGATTTCCAGCTAAGCTATCTTGCGTAATTCCGCTCGCACTCTACCATTTTTCCGTTCGCGAGAAATACGTGTTCATCGGCACGAGGTTGCTCTCGAAGCTAACTAGAACGATTGATTTGAAATTTACGATTTTGAGAAAGTGCGAGAGGAAGAATTGCGCTAGCGCAAATTTGTACAGCCACAATGTAGGCACGCTTGGCAAAACTTACAGTTTGTTGACGGAGCGAGTCTCGTCGTTGAATTCGGTGCCTGAAGGCAATACCGACACTAATAAGTTATAAAAGAAAAAGTATTAAATTAAGAGAAAAAAAGAAAGTGAGCCGGAAACAATAATTCAATGTAAACAACAATAAAAATTAATTGAATGTAACGACAAAACGGGTTGCATGATCGAGGTTGAAAGGTCCAGAGGTCGCCTCTCCGAGGCAGCTAGGAAATCAATGAGCAGCCCAACTTCTTCGGCATATTCCCGAGACTCCGACTATTACACGAGGATGGCTGATTGGATCCGAGCTTTCTGTGCCATCGTCGTCGTCGAGTCGTTGTGCAGCGCGTCTCTCGTCTCCTTCTATCCCACAACTGCTTACGAGCCACTGTAATGTACATCGACTAGCAGTTTCGTGAGCCGTGATTCCGCAAGGTGATTTCAAATAATTTAATTGCGTTTACGAAATATAGAGCTTTAGAGCTGTAAATGTGCCAGCACGACTGCTCGTATGTTTTCCTTATTTTAGAAAACACGAAATGCTTCAAAGGAATTATATATGAGGAGAGAACTTAACTCGAGATAGAAATAACTTAACTCGGCCCTGCTCAGGCAATTCTTGATGGGGACGACGACCAGTAGCATAGGTAGGCCCGTGTAGCGAACGGCGCTCGGAGTGTTCGTTGGCGGCGTTGAAACGGCTTGTAGATGTTGTGTTGTGGCTGAAAACTCTGTAAATCTTTCCCCGACGGGATGCACTCGCAGTAATCTCGGCAGAATAAAAAAGAATAAAATAACAAAATAATAAATAATAATTCGATTTTCTATACCGCCCTAGGCGAGAGGTAGAGGGACTGATCCGCTGGATGGCGGATTTCTATTCGAAATCGGCCTAATTCGTATTGCAGCGCGTGCGTAACAAGCGACGAAAAATCGTTTCGCTTCAACCACTCCCCCCTCCCCACCCGTAAATGAGGCGTGAAGTTTCAAAGAAACGGCAGAACTCGCTTTAAGGCCAGGTTCCTGCAAACAATTTTCAAAAAATTGAAATTTTTTTTTCCATAAATTGCTAGGAAATACTCTTAGAAATAGTATAGAATTAGTCCCGAAGGTCGGCGCGACCGAGAAGTAGGTAGAGAAGAGGGGAGAGCGGTGCGCGCCAAGCGGTAAATCCGGCTGCTCGAGCGCCCTAGGTAGCGGCATCTGCTGCGTGCCGCCGGACCGACTTATTATTCTCTTCCCCTCTATTTGTCGAGAATATTCTCTCCTCTACAGTTTCAGAAGAGCGTTCTGCGTAGTATACGTTAGTACACGTGGAATTTTCGTGGTAGTTCGCTTCAGTCCTCGCACGCATTGGTAAATTTTTTGTTCGTGTGCGCACAAAATTTATTATGGACAGAAAAAAAGGACGAAGATTATGGCATAGTTCGAAAAGGAGGAGTTTTTGTGGTAATCGATTTACTTCAGATGATAACACTGAATAAACTAGTTCTGCTGCTGAAAAACTGAAAAACGACGATCTCCAACTTGAAGTAACTATCCATCCGTCTCTGACTTACGTGATCGTTCAGTGGTCTGTATTTGCAACATTGCAGCAAAGAGTTGCGTGTGTGAACAGTGGTAAAAAAGTGGAGTTTGAAAAAAGTGACTTAAAAGGATTGGGTTTTCAATTAGAAATCATCTGTAATTGTGAGAAGAGTGAACCAATCCCTTCATCTCCAAAAATACAAAATGGTTATGAAATAAACAGAAGAATAGTTTATGCAATGCGCTTGATTGGAGTTGGTTTTTCTGGATCATTAAATTTTTGTGGCCTGATGGATATCTCAGCGAGTGCATTAAGTTTAAGTGGCTAATATAAATGCTTACGGCATATTTACATTGCAGTGAAGGCTGTTAGTGAAATAGTTTTTAAAAAAGCTGCCAAAGAAGAAGAAGAAAAGAATAAAGAAAAAGGATTACCAGAAGATAGGCTTACTGTTTCGGACGATGGTTCCTGGCCAAAAAGAGGATTCACAGCTTTACTTGGTATTGTTAGTTTAATCGGCAAGTATACGAACAAAGTCATAGATGTAGTAGTAAAATCAAAAATTTGTCAAGCATGCAGTAATTATTCCCAAAAGTTTCCCGAAAATACGCCTGAGTTTGATGCTTGGTTTACCGAGCATTGCGAAGCAGAAAATTGTACAAGGAATCATGATGGTAGTGCCGGTCTTATAGAAGTTGAAGGAGTGGAAGAGATGTTTCTGAGGTCTGTGGAGCAGTACAGTGTTATGTATGAATATTATATCGGCGACGGTGACAGTAAAACTTTCAAGCGGCTCGATGAAATTGAACCGTATGGTGAGGCTCTCAAAGTAAAGAAAAAAGCGTGTGTTTTACACGTAGGCAAGAGTATATATAGACGTGGTAAAGAAGCTAAAAGAAACCTTGCAAAAATAAAGAGAGCTTTGAAAGCACAAGAAAAAAAAGAGGCATTAAAAAGAGGTGAAGAAGTACCCAAAAGGAAGAGAACTAAAAAAAGTGACCAACCTACAGTAAAACCTTTACAATTCACTGAAGTGCAATTGTCAAAATTATGTGGCTATTTTAAAAAAGCTGTGCTTGCTCACCCCGATTCTGTGGCAGACATGAAGAAAGCAATTCTGGAGTCATTTTATCACAAGTGTTCCACCGACGCTAAGCCGCAACACACATACTGCCCAGCCGGAGCAGATTCATGGTGCGGTTATCAAAAGGCAGTAGCTTCAGATAAATTACATAACTTCAAACATCCTCCGGCTTTCGATGAAGAAATTGAAGATCTTTTACAACCAATTTATAAAGAATTAACTGACGAAAAGTTACTCGACAGATGTTTAGGGGCTAATACTCAAAACAATAACGAAAGTTATAATTCGCGTGTCTGGAACATAGCTCCTAAACACAAGTTTGTTGCAAAACAAACACTTGAAATTGCTGCTCTTAGTACTGCTTGCATTTTTAATGAAGGGCGTTTACCGATATTGAAAGTTATGGAACTTATGGGTGTCAAAATCGGACCGCAAGCAAGGCAGTTCGCTGATAAGGCCAACGACAAGCGTGTTGATCGAGCCGAGCTTGAATGCAAGAATACTTGAAAATGATACCTACGAAGATCAAGAAGGAGTTGTGTACGAAGCTGGAATGGATATGTGAGTAAAATTCACTGTTTTTTACGATTTTTCACGAATAAAAACTTTAATCGGCTTTTTCTCGAAACCACGTTTTTTCAACTGGGTGTCTCTCGTATTTCAAAACTATTGCACTTATCAACATGAACCAAACGGCATTTTACTCTTTAGATATCTCTCTATGGTCGGTACTACAACCAACAATATTCATTGTTATTTAAAAAAGTTATAAACAATTAAAAGTGCGAAAAAAGGGTCAAAAAATTCAAAAGTTCGCCATTTTCGTTTTTTTTTCGGTGAAAATATTTCATTGTAGTACCGACCATAGCCAATTCGATACAGAATATGAAACCGTTTTATTTTCTACTTTCAGATCATTCGTTTCCAAGAAATGATGACACCCGCCAACAAATTGGACGAGTTTGAGCAGCCATTTTCAGAGCCGCCATTTAAAAAAAAAAAAAAAATTTCATATAGTTTAATATATGTACTTTTAGCTGTAAAAAGTTTGATTCTGAAATGTTTTTTTTATTATAAATAAAATTTATTTAAAAAAACACGTTTTATTGGTATAACCTGGCCTTAAAGTCATACACGCGCGAAGTTCCGTGCAGCCAAACCAATTCCTTCCCTCCTCGCCATAGGAGCCCTCAATAGAGCATACAGATTCATTAATACTAAAAAAATTATGGAAATGAGGTAGTATGTAGCTACTAAATAAATAAAATAATGTCTAGTTATTTAAAGAAATACAAATAATTATAGATTTTATTTTACCGACCTCCAAGGCAGGAATAGAACAGTACATCATTTTAGTGTAAGGCAATTTACTCCTAGTTAATCTAATCAAGATTGGGTTGCACAGTGAACAGAAAAACATAATCTAAGTCAATCAAGTTAGACAATTAAGCCGAGGTGCCTCGTAAGCATTTAGAATCCAAATATGCAATAATCAAAATAATCTATATTTGATGTATATTTATTTAAAAAAATATATTAACAGTATATATGTGCTGCATATCTGTACCGTGTGATTTATAGCATATAGCTGAAGATCACAATGTAGCACAATAAAGAAAAATGGTAAATACTTGTGCAAATTGCTTAAATAGAAACAATAGTGCGCAGCCATTTATAGAGATTGCAAAATCATATCCAGTCATATCCTTGGGTTTTATAAGAAATGCACAAAAACTTTGGTGTGGGAATACTTCGAAATAAAAGTATGTTCTCCAGAAGCCAGGTATTCATATAACAATAAATCTTTGAAACTATATTTTAATACACACCAGATAACAAATGTCTCCACTATTTGGAGAAGCCAAAAGAGAAATTTGGAGTGCCAAAAATAGGCAAGAAAGATTCCTAAATAGTGTTTTGGGTGATTGATCTAATTGCAACGCAACACATAAAGTTCTGCCTTATCGCCTATAGTACTGTCTGTAAATATAAGATATTAAAATTCTGCATATGAGTTAATTTAGAGAATAGTATGTCCAGAAAAACAGTCTTTAATTGTCATTTGGTCAAAATAAACCCTTACTGTATAAGGCTAAAAAAAGATCAAGGGAATATAACAACGAACTTGTAGAAATTTTTTCAGAAGTTTGGATCAATTTTACGGTCTGATATTCTGAGAGAAACGGTCACTTTAAACATTATCCAATTTTCTCGTATTTTATCTAAAGTCAGTGACCGAATTTTTATTAGTCCAATTAAGGGGGCAGGCCTGGGTTAAACCCAAAAAAAACTTTCTTTATACGAGTCCACAAAACTTTTTACGTTTAAAAGCAATCATTCTGAAAAATTTTATACTATCAAAACACAACACCATCTTAAATTTTACCCTTGTAAAACCTCAGAATCTTGATCCTACACGTCACAATAAATCACTATTTTCAATACCGTATTTATTATAGGAACTTTGATACTCACACTATTGGAGGTGTCATAATGAACCAAAATTTTTTTTCGACGGTTATTTGACATTTTTTTTGACATGTATTACAAAAAGAGCGGAGCACTTTTTTGTTAAAATTCTTTTTATTATTATTTTTTTTTCGGAGTTACAATACATTTTTTGGAAAATATGAAAATAATTTTATCAAAAAATTGATTGGGACTCCGAGTAAAAAAAAAATAAAAAAAAGTTTAACGAAAAAGTGCTCCACTCTTTTTGTAATACATGTCAAAAGGAGTCGAATAACCATCGAGAAAAGAATTTTCGTTCATCATGTCACCTCGAATCATGTGAGGATCAAAGTTTTTTCAATAAATATGGTATTGAAAATAATGATTTATTGTGACATGTAGGATCAAGATTTTTGAGATTTTACAACGGTAAAATTTAAGATGCTGTTGTGTTTTAATAGTATAAAACCTTTCAGAATGATTGCTTTTAAATGTAAAAAGTTTTGTGGACTCGTGAAAAAAAGTCTTTTTTGGGTTTAACCCAGGCCTGCCCCTCTTACGGCTAAACTCTTACGGTATAAGGCTCAAAAGGGTAGTAGGAACGTAAAAATGAACTTGTAGAACTTTTGTCAGACCGTTTGGATCAATTTTACGGTAAGAAAAGCTGGGAGAAGCGGCTATTTTTGTCTTTATCGAATTTTCTCGGATTTTACCTAAAGTCAGTGTTTGAATGTCTATTTACTTAAATCAAACTCTTCGAGTATGAGGCTCGAAAAGGGTCAGGGGAATATAAAACTGAACTTGTAGATATCTTCTCAGATTGTTTCTACCAATTGTACGGTCTCATATGCTGGAAGAAGCAGCAATTCTTGTCGTTATCGAATTTTCTCGTATTTCATCTTATGTCAGTGTTTCAAATTTTGTTTGGTCAAATTATGCCCTTACTGTATAAGGCTCAAGACGGGACGAAGGAATATAAAAAAGAAATTGTAGATATTTCTTCAGACCGTTCCGACCAATTTCACGGTCAGTTTTGCTGGGAGAAGCAATCACTTTTGTCGTTATCTAATTTTCTCGTATTTATCTAATGTCAATGTTTAAATTTTTATTTAGTCAAATTAAACTCTTATACGGATTTAATGGGTTGAGGGAATATAAAATCGAACTTGTAGAAATCTTTGCAGACCGTTTAAATCACTTTTATGGTCTGATATTCTGGGAGAAGCGACCAGTTTTGTCGTTATCGAATTTTCATGTATTTTATCTAAAGTCAGTGAATGAATGTTTATTTAGTTAAATTAAACTCTTACAGTATAGGGCTCAAACAGGTTCAATGAAATGTAAAAAGGAACTTGTAGACATTTCTTCAGACCCTTTCGACTATTTTTACTGCCAGAAAAGCTGAGCGAAACGGACATTATAGTCGATATTGAATTTTCTCGTATTCTATCTAATGTCAGTGTTTGAACCTTTATTTCGTCAAATACTGTATAAGGCTAAAAATGGGCCAAGGAAATATAAAATTGAACTCGTAGACATTTTTTCAGACCATTTTGAGAAACGGCCACTTTTGTCGTTATGAAATTTCCTGGTATGTTATCTAATGTCAGTGTTTGAATTTTCATTTGATCAAATTAAACCCTTACGGTATTAGGCGTAATAGGAATAGTCGAAGGAATATAAAGACTAACTTGTAGACATTTTTGCAGACCGTTTGGATTGATTATACAGTGTGATATGCTGGGAGTATCAGCCATTTCTGTCGTTTTCGAATTTTCCCGTATTTCAATTCAATGGTGATACAGACGGAAAATTTAGTATGGAGGTCTTGGGGTTTCTAACCCTGTTAAAAATTTGGTTTGAATTACGTATAGTAATGTATCAAATCATACGGAAAACAAATTTTTTGTCAAACCCATAAGGCATTCGCCCGCTATTGAAATTTGTAGGTATTTATGGAGTATTTGGTATACAGAGTCTCTATATTTCATATAGAGCCTCTGTACGTGTATAGGCTGAGTGCTTAAAGACCAGAATATAATTTCATAATAATGACTAAAAGAAAAGAAAATTTAAGTTTTCTAAACCTGCTAATTCAAAATATATAAAAAGAAGGGAAAGATAAAAAATACTAATGCTAGGAATAGGGGGTGCAAAATCGCTGGAAGAATGGCCAAGGTTTCTGAAATATTGACCTAGACTCTATTGTCAACAAAGGACTCGTGCTTAATAAATGACAATGCATTGTTGAAAGATGCCATATTCTTCTGGTGGACTTATCGAAAGACTTCAAGGGACTGAGTTGTGCAGGCTACTTCGATATACCAGCTTTAGTATAAATTGGAGTATCACCCAAAGCTAATAGAGTAACTGAAGGGCACAAGATGGTACCCCAATAATAAAATGTCTACTAGGTGAGTCTGAAAAGAAGTCGTAGGTGTCAGTGCGCAAGGTGGTTGGCTAAATGCCAAAGAACATGATGAACTAGGCAGTGCATGTTGCACACCCACGTTTTGAGATATATGCAAGGTAGTTGGCGGATCGATGGCCTAAAAAATGCAGTGAGGAAATTACGTAAAGTATTCTGCTTAATAGTCCCCGATAATCGCAACAAATCTGTGGAGGGAGTTATATTATCAGCTGTCCACACGACTTTAAATTGTCGAAAGCGGTTTAACCGATACTGTATTTCAGCCAGAATCCCTGTTCAACTGCAATTGAGGCCCGCAATACTATATCGATATTCGGACGGTCTAAAGAGTCTGCCCACACTGTAATCGCTTTAATGTTATCAGTCGACATATTAGCGGAAAATCACGATAACGAGCGAACAGAAAAAACTAACTACTTTAATTAGATACAACTTCCTACTATCCAACTAACTGCCTTATGTGCAAAAATTCAGCATAATAATAGCTTGTTGTTGAACAAGTGGGAAAAAAAAGATTGTTCATTAACATTCTTTAACAATGACAGAAAGAGAAAAACTTTGTTGTGTGCAAGGCACAAGCTATATAATATAAAAGAAAGTATTATTTTTCTAAAGTGCAAAAATATCTGGTGTGCAAAAGTTATAAAATACAACAGAGATGTTTGTTTTTAAAATAAGCTAACTCGTGCAACCGGCAAAAAGTCGGAAAAATAAATTTAAGTGTTGCAAACTTATTCAAGATGTAATATCCAGAAAGGAAAATTTTAATACAAGAATCACTATTTTATTTGCAGAAGCGACAGTAAAAAAAGATAACTCTCGTGCAAGAAGCATTTACGTAAAAATAAATCGAACAACAAATACACTTTTTTCTCAACAAAAAAATGTGAAAAGCCACTATTATTTCTACCATAAGAAAACGCTTAACTAAAGAATTGAGGTACTTGCTTGTATAGCAAACAAGGAAATTACAAAGCAAAAAAAATAACCCGAAAATCAACTGTCCTACGGCAAGGCGGCGGCTGTGTGTGAGAGATCGCAACTAGAAAGAGACACAAACAGATGCTTGCCGCGATCGTTTGACTTCGCAGCATTGTCCGGTGTTCCTATACTAGCACTCTCTGAACTGTGCGACCAGAATCAATGAGGTCAGCCGCGGATATCCAGCACTAAGGCATGAATTAACCGATTCGCATAATTGTCCCTCTTGCGAAAACGACTCACAAGGCACACGAATCAAAATTCTCAAAGGTATGGTGGCAAAAAAAGAATTATCAACGCCTATCGAGGTATGTAAGTGTGTTGATATGTATTTATTTGTTTATCAATACACAAAAAAAACTGTACTAAAACTCTTTGGTGGTGCTAATTTATCTACTGCCTCCATGAGATTGGAGCTGATACAAGCGAGTCCACCGTCAACGTCAACGTCCAAATAATCGAGCAGCGACCAATCACAGTTTTGAAGGACAGATAGTAATTGAGTTTGATCTATGGATTTGCAGTCTCTGGTGGTAAAAAAAGATGGTTTTGGAGGTGTAATTGTATGTATTTGTATTGATTCATCTATAATATTACGGCGACTGGGAATAGTCGCCATTCGATTGCTAGCACTCAGAACCACGTCGTTGTCGTCAACTAGTATAACGTGAATCCATATGTGAGACTCACCAGTATGATGAGTCGGGTCATGTTCAATTATTTTTAGTGAGAGATCATTTGATATGCGCCTTACGAATTGTGCATCTGCCGACATTGATAGTAGGTTCACATTAAGGTCCCCCATAATAATTTTGTGACTGAAATCTCCTACACATGATATGAATTGCTCAACGAAATTTGTGCTTATAATGAATGGAATATGAGGCTATCTATATACTACCGCAACTAGAATAAAAGCTGAGCAATCCTGCTGTACACTACAAATCAGATATTTCGGGATGTCAGGAGTACCGAGCTGTGCGGTCTTATATCGAGCGAGAACCTTATCCTTAAGAGAATTGTGCACATATAGGGCTACCCCACCATCATTCACGTTGCGGTCCTGCCTGAGTATGGAGAAATCATCAATGCCAACCTTCTCATCACCAATGTCGGAATTTAGGCGCGTCTCAGCAACCGTGAAGAGGCGGTAGGAGGGAGGTTCACGAAGATATTGCTGGATTTGTACGAGATTCGCACGCAATGAAGTCACATTTACAAATCCACCTCTCAATCCCCGACGCTTGCCTCCGCAGCAGTCGAGCCTAGTCATTTCGAATTTGTCTCAGCATTATTAAGAAGCGGCGCCGCTGATGATTTTTAGTCGCAAGTACTTCACACACTGTCACTTAAGAAGTGAATGCTTTTTTCTGAACTTCACACAATGACCGAGACGCAGGATTTTTTTCATACGGTGATAAAATAGAATAAAGATCAGCAGCGGTCGGGAAAAAATGGGATATATCACCATCTCGCTCCTTGACGATGAACTTGACTTGCCTATGCCATATATAGTTAAAATTGAGTCCTTGGGCAACAGATTTCAAACTACAGAATTTTAAAAAAAGCTCTTCATTTAAATATTCATTTATAAATATTTTGCCATTTGTAAGACAATCAGCAATGTTCTGGTCAAGAAGCGATATGTTCACATCCCGCGTCCAGAACCGGGTAAAATTTCTTTTCTCGCGCATTATTCATAACTTATTCAGCACAAAACATTCAGAACTATAGCGTTATATTAAAAAACACTGAAACCTAGCCGTCGAGAACACATACCGAACTCACCGAGAGAGAGAGAGAGAGAGAGAGAGAGAGAGAGAGAGAGAGAGAGAGAGAGAGAGAGAGAGAGAGAGAAACTCGACCACGACCATCTAGATGCCGCTGTACAAATCGGTGATCTCACACCAGTGGATGTACCCGAAGGCCGCGATTTTTCTTTCGCCGTATTTGTTCCTTGTGGCGTCAGAGGAAACAAAAAAAAAACTCGAAAGGAGCAAAAACAAAAGTACGATGCGCGCCTCTTATTTGGCCAAAGTCTCCGAAAAAATGATGATTATTAAAAAAAACTTACTTAGTCATATCGTAGGCACTTACACACACACGCACACTCACGCAGCGCACAAAACCCGAGAAGGCTGCAACGCGGAAGATACTCAGGATAGCTTGCTATCCCGCAAAGCGAAGGAATGTAGGTCACGACCTAATACTGCATCTGTGTACTCGGTTACGGCACAATTTCCCTGCATACGCGTGGTCTGAGGAACGAGAGTCCAAAAGAAAGAGTGAAGAAGGAATACGTGCGCGGCTGCACTGGGATAGATGTACTTATTCGCTGCGCGAGCTTCTCCAACTGTGGCGCGCACAAGATGTCGGTGGAGAGAAGTTGTGGCGCGAGCGCCATCTATCTCTCAGCGTGTCTAGTATGCGCAAAACTCGGTGTGAGATCTCCATCGCGGTCAATTAGCAGCGAACAAGCGGCAATTAGCGCCAGGTGGCGCACGCGGAGGTCCTTTTGAAATCGCGCATATTTTATTGATATTGGGTGACTTTTCAGACAATATCATGACAATAAATATTATTTATTATATATAAGCATGCGATGATATATATTTTATATGCATGTTGTAAGAAAGAATTTACCAATATATATTAGAATATGTGTACTGATATATTATATAGAATATGATGTATGAGTTCAACGAAACTACCTACAACTCTTATATACTAAATTTGCCTTAAAGAACGTTGAAAAAAAGAACTTATTTTCAAATCAATTACTTTAAAAATTTTTGCAATTTTTTGGCACACAATTACCGTTTCAACGCCCCACGTTGGGCGCCATTTATAACGTGCGATTTTGCCGCCTATGCGTAGGACGCCAAAATCCCGCAAAAGGGTCAAATTTCCCCAAAAGGGAAAAAGTTAAGCCATAAAAATTACTTCGAAAGATAGGCAGAAGGCCATACTCGTTCTGGGGGCTAGACACTGATTTAAAATTATATATTTTACTCACAATCTGCTCTTCATCAGTGTCACTGAGCGAAACAAAATTGAATTTACTAAACGAATAAATAAAAGAAAATGATAATTGCTCGACTATGCAGACGGCGAGTCGAGGGGTCAAACGGCAAGAGCTAGTTATTCCAAATTGTATCACATCAGATAGTTACACGCATGCATACATAATCGTATGGAATAAATAAGAAAACTATGTAACATTTAAATTTGAGCCTTTAATGATACCTATTTAATGCCTACGTACCATTAGAAAAACAGGTGCCTTTAAAAAGGCTGTTTATCCGCTTTCTGAAAGAGTGAGGTTGGGCTCTGTCATTCTTAAAATTAGCCCCTCTAGTCCTTATTATTAATCAAACTCGAAGAAAAATTAATAATCCAAATATAAAAAAAAAAAACTATTTTAGCAAAATTAAACAATATAGGAATATAGAATGATTAATTACTAAATAAAAGGTCCCGTAGTCACTTATCTAAATTTAAGCTCAACTATTTTATATAATAACGCTCGCACTCTACCTCATTTCCGTTCTCGAAATACACGAGGTCGCTCTCAAAGCTAATTAGAACGATTGATTTGAAATTGAAGACTTTGAGAAAGCACGGGAGGAAGAATTGCGCTGGCGCAAATTTCTACTGCCTCAAGGTAGGCGTGCTTGGAAAAACTTACAGTTTGTCGACGGAGAGAGTCTCGTCGTTGAATTCGATACCTGGAGGTAATACCGACACTAATAAGTTATTAAAACTAAATTTAAATTAAGGAAAAAAAAAGAAAGTGAGCCTGAAACAATAATTCAATATGAAAAACAATAAAAACTATTTGAATGTAACGATAAAACGGGTTGAATGATCGCGGCGCGAGAGATACGATGGGTGAAGGTCGTCTCTCCGAGGCAGCTAGGAAATCAGTGATCAGCCCTCCTTCTCCGGTGTCTCTCCGAGGCTCAGACTGCTACGCGGGGACATCTGATTGGCCATGGGATTTGCTGCGTCATCGTCGTCGAGGAGTTGTTGTGCGCAGCGCGTCTCTCGTCTCCTTCTCCCCCACTACTACCTGCGATTTACTGTAATGTACACCAACTAGCAGTTCCGTGAAGCTAGAATTTCGCGACGAAATTTCAAATAAATTCATTTCGTGGACGATATTAGGAGCTTATTAGAGCATATTAGAACTGTAAGCTTGCAAGCACGACTGTTTGTGTGTTTTCCTTTTTTAAAGAGAACTCGAAAGGCTTTAGAGGAATTATATGTGAGGAGAGAATTTCGGAAGTTAGAGAGAAAACAACTTAACTCGGCCCTGCTCAGGCAATTCTTCATGAAGATGACGACCAGTAGCATAGACGGGCCCACGCAGCGAAAGGCACTTGAAGAGTGTGTCGGCGACATTGGAGCAGCTTGTAGATGTTGTGGCTGAAAACGCTGTAAATATTTTCCCGACGGGATACGTTCACAATTATCTCGACGGAATGAAAAAGAAATAAAATAAAACAAAAAATAGTAATTCGCTATTCTATACGGCTCTAGGCGAGAGGTAGAGCGACTGATCTTGTGGTTGCAGGATGGTAGATTTCTGTTCGAAATCGGCCTAATTCGTATTGCAGGGCGTGTGTTACGAAGGACGAAAAAACGTGCCGAAGATTTGTTGTTAAGAGTATATGAGTGCCGTTGGGGCACGCGATTAAGGGGTAACACCACGGTAGAAATTTCAATAAATCGATTTTTTATATTGGCTTAAAATATGCTTTGAACCTTCTACAATATGGTACAAAAGGTCCCATTCCGAAAAAAATGATTCTTTAAATGATTTCCTCATTGTTTTCGTCCGAAACTGATTTTGAAACTTTAAGTTGATTTTTCTCGAAACGAGTTTTTCTCAACGGGCACGCAGCATAACTTAATCAATAAATTGATTTAAACAATTTTTATAAACAAAAACGTGCCTTTTTTCATGAAAATTTTTAATTTATTTTCAATTCACTGCCAAATTTGCAAAAATCAATATCTTCAGAATCCCCTACGTGATTCACTAGCTATTAACATAAAGAATAAGTGAATATTTTTTTGTTCCAGGTTATAATGTACAATTGGTACACTGCGAGCCGCGGAGCGCTTTCGATGCAAAAGACTTAAAGAGATCGGCTATATATCAGCCATTTTGTATTTTTTTTACTCTATTCTTTTTAAATATACTATAATATTAGACTAATAATATATCCAAATATTATTTCTTTATAACCTTTCTTTCCATTAAAAAAAATACCCAAAAACAAGCTTTTTTTCGCTATTACAGTGGTGTTACCTCCTAATGGAAAATTACTTACTGGGCGCGATGCCTACGTTACTCTATGGATTAGCTCTTCAATGGTTCCATTTAGAGCGACCAAAATGGAGAAATTGGACAGAATTCGTATTGGCTTTCCGTCGTCGGTTCAACGGAATAAATTTTCAATTACGCGCTCGCGCGGAAGTTTGCCTTCGCTTTCCAGGCCCGGATGAGCCGATCGCTGATTATCTCATAAAGCTCCGGTATATTATGGGTCACGTAGAGCCATCCTACTCGTTACAAGAACAGCTTGATATCGCATACATGATGATAAGTCGAAAATATCTGGATAAAATCACGTGCGATCAAATCGCCTGACTCGAAGAACTAGAGACTAAGGGCGAACAAATGGATGCATCGCGTTTGCTTGATAAGGATTGGAGTATGCCACCGACGGCAATCGAATCTCTATTTCAGGAATACGCTTACACGGGCAAGTGAAGTACCTTGAACTCGTTTATTGCCGTGGCCGAGGAAACTGTACATAAAGATGCCGCGCCGAATGATCGGAATAAGTTATCAAATAGAACGGGAAAAATGGAAATAACGCTATGGTGCCTACACCAGCCAAGAATTCCACATTATCTATCTTGTCTGTCATCTCTAATCCAAATGCAAACAACTTCCAACTGCTGCTCTAGCGACTTCTGCTAATACAGCTCCTGTTGTTCCTAATTCGGCCATTACTCCAGGCTCAAAAAGACTCAGACGAAAATTAAAATGCTTTTGGTGTCAAACGCCGAATTTTACAACAAACAGTTGCATGAATCCAAACTGCGTTGAACGCAGGCAACTAAAGGGAAACGGCCAAGGGAGACAGCCTTAGGGGTCAGTGATATCCCCCACGAACAACGGGAACGCGTAACTGTACATGTCGAGTGCTCGTGCGAGTACTGTGTCTCGCTCGAAGGACAGGAAAATGACCCTCCTTTCTTTTTACCTCTGAAAATAAGCAAAAAGACTTTTTCAGCTCTAGTTGCTAGTTGTTTCGCGCGCACCTATCTCGGTGATAAAGTTATTTCAGTTTTGCCGGAAACAAAACAGCTGATTACCACCACCGTGCGTCTTTGTGATGGATTTTTTAAGAGGCTTTCAATTTATCGTAGATTTTAGTGCCGCCACATGGAAAATACCCTCAAGTTCGACTGATGTAGAGGAAAAGTATCAACTTGATAACCAGATAACTCGTGCTTTACCACCTCCTAGCGATAAGCCCGGCTTAACAAATCTAAAAAAGCACAAAATTCATGTTCAAGGACACCTTCCTATTAAGTAGCGGTACTATATGGTTTCAGAACCAGTACGACAAGCGATACATAAAGAGGTGGGTGAACTTCTTGAGTCTGGTTGAATCGAGCCTTCTAAACGTGCCTGGTCGAGTCCTGTCGTAATAGTCCGAAAATCTAACGGCACATATCGATTTTGCATCGATTTTCCCAAAATCAATAGTGTTGCCAAAAAGGACGTCTATCCTTTGCCGTATATGAATGCTATATTAAAAAAGCTTTGAGCGGCTCTATATATATTTACTATCGACTTGAAAAATGCCTATCACCAAATTTCTATGGAAGAGGTTAGTAAGGAAATTACTGCTTTTACAGTGCCGAGCAAAGGCCAGTTCCACTGGAATGTTCTGCATTACGGCCTATTTAATGCCCCTACCTCCTCTCAGTGCCTTATTGACAGTTTAATCGATTCGGAATTGGAACCCTATGTTTTCACCTAGCTAGACGATTTAATTATCATCACGGAAACTTTCGAAAAAAGACGACGCCTAAAAGACCGAACCTATTTTTAACTACCCTGCCCCCAAGAATTTAAAGCAACTTCGTAGGCTGTAGGGTATGACGTCGTGGTATAGGAGATTTATCGCGAATATTTTGGATGTCGTCGAACCTTTCACTCGTCTTCTTCGCAAAAACTCCCGGTTTGTGTGGGACGCCCACTCTAGCCTACTCACACGTAGAACTACCCTTCTCGCTTCAGACCGATGCTAGTGCCCCCGGGATTAGGTCAGTTTTGACTCAAGATATAGATGGAGCGGAGCGAGTAATTGCCTGCTCATCCAGAGCTTTGTTAAAAGCCAAACGGAACTATACCATTAAGGAACAATAGTGCCTGGTGGTGCTTTGGTCCATCGAGAAGTTCCAACAGTACTTAGAAGCCACGCAGTTTACGGTCATTGCCAACCATAGCTCCTTAAAATGGCTCCAAAACCTTAAAGACTCCACTGGTCGCCTCGCCCGCTGGGCCATGAAAATGGTCTAATACGATATGGAAACCCTCCATCGGAAGGGGGCCTACCGGACGTGCTTTCGCGTATGTTCCTCGACAAGGAGAACGCCTTAGCCATAGTCGATGAAGAGACGAATAAGTGGTATGAGACTCGCATCCATCGGATCGAAACTAAATCACATAAATATTCTAATTGGAAGCTTGAGAACGGAAATATTTATAAACATCACCCTGATCCCATTATAGAGGATATTGTAAGAGACTTATAACTTACAAGCTCGGAAGCTAGTTTTACCTAGCAGGCTTCGCACTAGAGCTATAGAAGAAGCACACTCAGTGCCTCCTGCAGGCCACCTTGGCATATATAAAACTTTCCACCGGGTAGCTTTTTAACTTCTACTGGCCAGGGTACTATGAAGATATGGCCAAATTTGTAAAACACTGTCTGGTGTGCGAACCAATCAAGGTTGAACAAACTGCAACTTACTGGTCTTATGGGGCATCGAGTTATCGAACAACCCTGGTTGATTGTAGCCGCCGATATTATAGGACACTTACCGATGAGCAAAGCAGGTTTCACCTATTTGCTAGTTTTCGAAGACTTATATTCACACTAGGTTGAACTCGTGTGTCTACGGCGCATTGCCGCAAAATCTGTAGTAAAAGGTTTCGATGAGCACATCGTCTTTTGTCATAGTGTACTTTATGTTCTTTATACCGATAACGGCACCGGATTCATACTAATTTAAAACGCAAGCGTGGAAATCGTGCCGAATCTCATGGAAAATTGGAGGTATCGAATGGTGAAAATATCCGCTTTACACGCTTCAATTACAAAATATATCGAGAAAGCTACCGACCGTCAAGCCGTATAGAATAACCAGGGTCGACGGGGATATGCTTTTGCACTTGGTGATCGCGCGTGGTGCCGACAACACGTGTTGTCATCGGCCGCGTAGGGAATAAGTGATAGTCTAGCAAAGTTATTCCGGGGGAATTACTGGATTGCCAAAATCCTATCGCCAGACACAAACATGCCGGCCAATGCCTCCGGAAAAGTAGTAGCAAAGGCAAGCTCCAAGAATCTCAAACCGTATCGCCCCCCTCTATCACAGGTGGCAGACAATGGAGCGGAGGACAATCCGCCTACAAGTCCGTCAGCTGGGAATCAGTATCCGCGAATTCGCGCTGGACAAGGTGAAGCTGGTTCTCACCAGGCCCACCACCCCTCTCACGGAGACGAGCCTCCCGGAGCCCAGTGATCCGATGCTCCCAGCGACGGAGCCACTGTCAGTAGGCGTGCCTCAAGCTCGCTCGATACTCGCGGTGATACAGCCCCGCCAATACCCTTGGGGCAATACACCGCACTTAAAGCTAGTGGCCAGGCCCATGGCGAGCACCATGCCGACGCCACCGCCAAGATCTATAACCGCGATTCTACCGCCACCGCCAAGATCTATAACCGCGATTCTACCGCCACCGCCGTGCCCAGCAGCGACGACAGCACTGTCTCCTCGCCCGCCGAGACCCGGGACAGGGAATCAACTGCTCCGGCCCTTCACGAAGCCAGGTCCTTATGCCCCACGGCGACGAACTGAAGCCGGCGCCTCTGGCTACCAAACAAGTCCGGGAGGCACGCGTGAAGCCATGGGCAGATCGATGACGCGCCGTCCGCCCCAACATCCGGTGACTGACTCGACCGACGTATTTCCCCATCCCTCCACCGGGTTAATATCCTCCTTATAGGACAGCTTGCTGGAACTGCTGGTTCTGCTCGCATGAGTGCTAGATGGCATGGATCCACATGGAGAGGCCTTCGCGAAATCCGATAGTGAGCCGCCGTGACCTATAGCGGTTTTTTACGTCGGGTCCAATTCACAAAAATTTTGGCAGGGGTCGCCCGATGCTTCCCCCAAGCAAGCAGTAAATCGCTTTTCTTGGTTGTTTATCCTATACCTCGTGCCTACTAGGGCCAATAAATTTATTTTTTTTCTCAAACTTATCCTTTAAGCTTAATTTCTCATCTTCATTTCACCGTCATAATCATCATTATAATAGGATTCTTTTTTTTTCTAATTATAAGTGCCTTTTGAAGGCCATTAAAATAAGACATTTAGACGGAAATAAGCCATAGTCTATTACACTTTATTATACTATATTAGAAACTAGATAGTCAGCTGACATTAATTTGTCTTTTTTTCATAATATTAATCGCCTTTCTTAGGCCATATAATAGTTACAATAGATAAGTCTAGGTTACTTTATAACCTCAAAACAGCGTACCAGTTTTTCTTATCTTCTCTCGTGCCGTGCCAGCTGATAATTATAACTAATCATTTTTTTGTTTTGTATGAGTAGTTTTTTTTTTCTTAATAAATTGTTTTTTTTTATTATTTATACATTTAACTCAAGTTTATTTTCATTTTACATCTATTACCAATTTATTTTCTATTAATTAATTTTTATGCTATTTTGAGGGCTCCTATGGTGAGGAAGGGTGGAAGGTCCCTGGCGGCACGTAACTTCGCGCATGTATGACTTTAAAACGAGTCTTGCCGGTTCTTTGAAACCCCACGCCTCTTTTACAACGGCGGGGTATTGAAGCGCTTTTTCGTCGCTTGTTACGCACGCACTGCAATATGAATTAGGCCGATTTCGAATGGAAATCCGCCATCCAGCAGCCAGGAGATCTGTCCCTCTACCTTTCGCCTAGGGCCGTATAGAAAAGCGAATTATTATTTTTTGTTTTATTTTATTTCTTTTTCATTCCGCCGAAAAAACTGCGAGCGTATCCCGTCGAGAAAAGATTTACAGCGTTTTTAGCCACAACATTTACAAGCCGCTCCAACGTTGCCAACGCACTCTCTTCCAAGCGCTTTTCGTTACGCGGGCCCGCCTACGCTACTGGCCGTCGTCTCCATGGAGAATTGCCTGAGCACACAACAGGGCCGAGTTACATTGTTCTCTCTCTAACTTCCTAAATTCTCTCCTCACATATATTTCTTCTGAAGCCTTTCGTGTTCCCTTTAAAAAAGGAAAACGCACAAGCAGTCGTGATCGCACGTTTACAGCTCTAACGCTCCTAACTTCGTCCATGAAACTAATTTATTTGAAATTCTCTGGCGGAATTATCACTTCACGAAACTGCCAGTCGGTGTTCATTACAGTGGCTAGTAGGCAATAGTGGGGGACAAGAAGACGAGGCCTGCTTTCCTGGCTGCCTCACGGCGATGACGTCTGGACCTGGACCTGCGAAAGCGCGCCATTCATTGAATTATTACTTTTGGCTTACTTACTTTCTCTATCCTTAAGTTAAATATATTCTTTTAATAACTATTAGTGTTGGTATTGCATCAAGGCACCGAATTCAACGACGAGACTCGTTCCGCCAACAAACTGTAAGTTTTTCCAAGCGTGCCTACATTGGACCGTAAATGTTTGCGCCAGCGCAATTCTTCCTCTCGCGCTTTTTCAAAATCGTAAATTTCAAATAAATCGTTCGAGTTAACTTCGAGAGCGATTTCGTGCCGATGAACACGTGTTTCTCGCGAACAGAAAAGAGGTAGAGTGCGAGCACTATTAAGTAAGATAGCTTAGCTGGAAATCTAGATAGGTGCCTACGGGACCTTTATTTAGTAATTAAACATTTTATATTTTGCATACAATTTATATTCTCTCAATTGATTATTCCTGCGTGCCTCAGGGCCATCAATTTCATACTTTCCGATAATGTTTAATTTTGCTAAAATTGTTTTCTGTATTTTTTGGTTATATTTTGATTAATAAATTTTCTTCGAGTTTGATTAATAATAGGGACTAGATAGGCTAATTTTAAAAGCGACGGAGCCCGTCTTAACTCTTTCAGAAAGTGGATAAACTTCCTTTTGAAAGGCACCTGTTTTTTTTGTGGTGTTACGCAAATATTAATTAGGTATCATTAAAGGCTCAAATTTAGTTGATATCTAGGTTTCTTATTTCTCTACTCTACTGTCATGTGTGCATGTATATAATTGTCTCTCAGTCATTAGGAATAAATAGCTCGTGCCGTGTGACCGCCAGTCAAATTACAGATAATTGAATAAATTCTTTTCCCTCTGACTCAGGGGCACTGCTGAGCATACGGGTATTTTTCCTTAAATCAGTGCCTGACGCTTTTTTATATGCAGCCTTCTGCTGCGGTACTACTACGAAGTCTGCTGGAGAACCGCGACTTTGATTTAATAATCGCCTTTCTATTCACAATTATATACTTTGCATTATTCGCGGGATTTTGGTGTCTTCCCCACCGACGGCAAAATCGCACGTTATGTTACATATTTCGGAATTTCGACCTTTTACTCATGTTCCAAAATTTCACAAAAATATTCATCTTGAATTACATTCTTGTTTGATGTTTTTCGTGGAACGTTAATTGAATGAGGATGTTGTATTGTCTATATTATTTAGTAACTACTGCTCGATAACAATCGTCTCTCTTGAATCTCGTAAATCTTGAAAATCGTGCAAGAAACAAAAAAGAACTATAATAGAATATTCGAGTGATCAGAAAAGAATTGACTTGTGAAACGACGCGAGTGAAATGTGTACGTATTTTCCTCGCACTTCGACGAATAACGCGTCAAAACAAGTGCGAACATAACATTCCTAGCTAGTTCCAGCGAATTGCGAGTCCGCGACCTTTTTAAGGTCGAAGTGTCGAACTGTAGGCACATCGACCGACGGCCGAGCCAGCGGCGACACTCTGTTCGGTAAATATTGCTAGTAATTTCAAGAATTTCATATATTAACATTGATTGAAATTGATGTCAACGTAAAATGAAGTCGACTTCAATCCACGGTGCGTACGTGATTTGAACTATGAATAGTCCCTCATTTGTAATAGTAATTTTTTTTTGTATTTCTTTAACGTAAATAGAACATTATGCAGCAAGGGAATAAAGTCGAAGATTATTCCCGAAGGTGGATTTACATTGGACAGTAAACACCCGGAAGAATAGTCGACTTTATTCGCGTTTTGCATATAGAACTTTATTTCCGACTTAACTGTGGTCACTTTATTGACTTTAATTGATAATTTATATTAATATTAATATAAATAAAAAATTGAGAAAAAGAAAGAAAGTCAAAGAAACTGAGAATTTACTTTATTCCCGCATTTGTGTGTGTGTGTGTGTGTGTATGTATGTGTGTGTGTGTGTGTGTGTGTGTGTGTATGTGCGTGAGTGCGTGCGTGCATGCATGCGTGCGTGCGTGCGTGCCTGCGTGCGTGCCTGCGTACGTGTGGGCGTGCGTATATGTGTGTGTCTGTATGAGTGTGTATGTGTGTGTGTGAGTGTGTTTGTGAGTGTGTGTGTCTGAGTGTGTGCGTGTGTGAGTTAGTATGTGGCATATCACCATTCGTCAAACTGCGGTATAAAGGTGCAATTTCAACTCGACCACATGGCATTTTACGGGGGAGTCCCAACGTTTACATTAATTTTATTATTTTTGTAATATATTATTTCACTGTTATACACATATGATCTTCCTAAAAAGTAATATTTTACATTAATGATGATTTGTAAATGTTCAAATATGTTTCCTTGAAATATAAATACATTCATAACTTTTTAAAACTTTGTATTTAGATAACCTTTTCAATGATATGCATGACAGTTCAATTGTTTATAGAAGTTAAATAATTTTAACATGAAAAATTCAAAACCGAAAAATATTTTTCAGTAGAGAACAAATCACTATTCAATGAAAATAGGTAGATGCAGGAAAATAACCATGATGGGAATAATACTGTGCAGCTCTTCCATATTTATTATAATTTTAATTAAATTCTCTTTGAGAAAACATAGTGCCAAAGCAGTTGGCAGCGTTTTTTGAATGTCGAGATACATATAGATTTAATTTTTTAATTGCCATTTAAACCTATGTAAAAGTATAGCATAGACTATGAAAAAATATTTAAATTTAAAAATATAAAAACTTAAAAAGTGTTTGCGTATCAACTAACATTTTTCTCATTCGAGAATAAATTTGACAATACTATAAAATTATTGATTAAATTTCATTTTATGCATACAAGAAATGCATACTACTTTTACAAACAAATTTTTTCGTAATTTTGTAATTCTATTCGAGTTTATGAACGATGGATTTATTAACTTATTACAAAAATATCAAAGAAATGGGAAATTATACAAAACAAAAACTAATCGATAAATCTTAAAAATTCTTTTTCATTTAAAATCTTCATTAAATAATAAAAAAACTACCTTTCACTGGACAAAAATGACCGCGTAATATAAAAAAAAAGCGATAAAAAAATTAATATCATAAAATGAAAAACCGTTATAAAACAAAAAAGAATCGATAAATCTAAAAAATTCTTTTAGATTTCAAATATTCATCAAAAACAGAAAAAAATAGTTCGATTGGTAAAAAATTACCGCATTATACCCACGAATTGAGAGATCTAAAATTTAAAAAAAGAAAATCATAAAATTGAAAAATTGTAATAAAACGAAAACGCTTAGATGAATCTCAAAAAACAATTTAATTAATTCTTCATCAAATAGCGAATTAAATGACCTTTGATTAGTGCAAAACTACCGTGTAATACCCAAACAATAAGCAATAAAAAAAGATTTGAAAAAAAATATAACCTCAAATATCTGGAAAAATAAAAGTCCTTATGATCTGCGTAGAGAACTCAGCCAAGAGATAATAAAAAGATACCTTTTTAAAAAATTTAGGTTGATTGCTACAGTTTTACTTATTTTATTGTAGGACATGGAAAACTGATTTTATTTACAAAATTTTTTTTTTTCGGAAGCAAAATAGTATTAAGAATTTAACTGAATGTTCCTCTCGGTATTTCTAATAACCATTTTTTTCAATTAATTTCCATAATATATTTCCGAGATACAACCGTTTGAAAAAAATTACGTTTTTGTCTAAGGGGGGTGCAGATAATGTGTCCACCTTAAGGAAATTTCGATTTCCAGTATATATATATATATATATATATATATATATATATATATATATATCGTGTTTTGAGGCTTCGGAAACTATTGAGATAAGTTATTTGAATCTTTAACTCTAATACCTCATGACTATTTTGCGAAAAAGTTTACTCTCTGAATTTTAATTAAAGAAGTTTTAAGTAGTTAAAAATCGGCCACTTTACCAACAGTGTTGGTAAGGTGGCCACCTATCAGTTCTTATGATAAAGTCGTATAGTAAATGCTTCAGTAAGGCAACTAGCCTAGCAGAGACTTCCTTTATGTGTTATTTAACTACACGGTGCTGTAGCATACGCCTAGGTGTCGATATTTTGGGATTAGTACGCATAGGAATTTTAAAGACCGCCGTTATTAACGACGTCAATAGCCTTTTGCCTTGCATTACATTTGTATGGCCACTTTACCAACCGATAAATGTCAACGAAAGTTGCAATTCTCACATCGAAAATACACTCTATGCCAAAAACTGGCACGTACATCTTCAAGTACGTAAAAAAAGCTACACTTTTATGTAGCGTATGATATTTTTTCGCTTGTATTACGCTGACAAAAGTGGTCTCTTTACGTGCATGCACTGCTAAGAAATCAGAGTGTTGCTGCTTTCGCGCGAAAATATGACACTATCTTATAATTAGAGGGCGATAGCAGCGGGATCATCGCACCTCTCAGCATCTATTGATACAATACATTTACTGTAAGAGTTACGGCGCCAGGGAATACATATACAGCGAGATCTCGTATGTGACAAACAAAAAGAGCCCTGAAACATTAAATTTTACCCTGAATTACTCTAGATATCGATACCTACATACATACACACACACGCACAAACATATACACACACACACACACTCTCGCACACGCACACCCCGAAAGTATTCATTTAGCCCCGCTCTCCCCTAGCACGAGAGCAGTCGCACCTCGCCGGACGCGCGGGGATTGAGCGCTGACCTGTCCATCGCTCGATTGCTTCGGTGGGCAGCCGCTAAATGTAGGTGAAGAGTAAATGGCTATTTATAAACCTAGGGGAGTGTTACCCCCGTGCATGTTTGCGCTACACTAAGATCTGTGCGCGCTCACACAGTTCCGTTTTAAAGTGTCCTTTCGTCCAGACACCGTCGATGATGTACTACTACTAACAATATACCTGTAGGCTATACACCAATTAAAGACACTGAATCAGACTGGACAGAGAGGAGAGACAACAAGCCCCAGCATCCAGCCCCAGACTAGCAAATCAACAGCTCTACTCTCAATGAAATTCTCATACTTTTCCTTTATTCCTTTTTCCCTTTACACTTGATGTTTTTGTTTTATAGTCTTAGGACTTTCTTTATTTTTCTGCCATAGAAAAAACGCATTTTAATTACACATTTATTGATTTAGTCAATGCTGATTCATCTATTTTCTCTCTTTAATTTTATCTCGGATGTTTTACAAATCTGACCTTGAAAGGGAATAGCCTATTTTCATTTCAGTTATTGATACGAGCAGTAATGCGTTATCAATCAAATTTCATTATATCAAGCATTTAACGTAAAAAAATTGGTGCAATTCTTAAACTATGCGAACAGTTTTAAAGCAATTACATTTCTTAATAGAATAATAAGTAAAAAATGTTGATTTTTTTAATAATTTGCGAAGCTTACGCGCCCCGCATCATTTTGACTTGCGCACTCGACGAGTCTATAGTCTATAGTCGGCCACGAACGCTCGCCCGGGATAGTCGTGCCTTCATTCGAGTCCATGCTAAAGAGAACTTGGCGTAGAGAAAATCAATTTGCCATATTCATCCTTCAATTTTATATTATAAATGTAGAAGATAAAGATGCTTTAAATATCTACTGCTAACAAAGTTTGTTCCTTTTTTAAGAGTGTAAACATGTGAGTAAAATTTTCGATCAAAAGTTTGAAATATGTAAATGGAGAATGACTCTAATCTTGTAATATATTTTACTTTATTTTTTTAATAATCTATGTAAAAGTTATTTTTATTATTCTTTGTATATTTATATGTATATGGATCTTAAAATTTACAGTTTTCTATGCGAAACTAAATTTAAAATTTTTAGAAATCCTTTTAATTTATAAAACTGAAAATGGCAATAAGTATTCTAATTGTATAGTCATTGGCGGTTTATAGAGTCATAATTCAAAGTCATGAAAATTCTTATCGGGTGATAATATTAAGATGAAAAATAAATGTAATGAAAGAGTTGCCACTAGCATTTATACTGCTAAATGAATGGTATTTATTTATTTTTCCTATTTTTGTCAAGATTGATAGTTAATAATGAACATCGAGGAGTTCCGCGTTCGCGGTAAGGAAATGGTTGATTATATTTGCGATTACATGCGGACTTTGGAGGGAAAACGAGTAACGGCTAACGTCGATCCCGGATATCTAAGGCCTCTTTTACCCAACGAAGCACCCATCAAGCCGGAATCTTTCGACGCCATCATGAGAGACGTCGAATGCAAAATAATGCCTGGGGTAAGAAAGAACTAGCCTAGTTAACTGCATGGATAATTTTAAATTGACCTAGGAGCTGGGTCTTCATAAAACTTATCCTTTAAGTGTATAGAATTGAAAATTTAATAACTTTCGTTTGATTTATTAATTTTTCAATGGCGCGTGCAGTTCGGAACGACCAGTTAGTGCGTGTTTCTTTATAACGAGAAATCCAATATTGTCCGCAGTGAAGCATTCTAATGTAACAATGGCTCGCGATCTTTGCAACGATTAACTTCAGCTGCAGGCGATGGGTGGCAATAGCTATTGTTGAAACAGAAATAAGTAATATAAATAAATAAATAAATCAATAAATAATAAATTACAATTTTTAGAAATTCTTTTAATTTATAAAATTGAAAGTTGAATTAAAGTAAGTATTGTAATTATATAGGAAGTATCGGTTTATAGAGTCATAATTCAAAGTCAAGAAAATACTTATATGATGATAATATTAAAATAAAGAATAAATGTTATGAAAGAGTGGCCCCTAACGTTTATGCTACTAAATGAATGAAATTTATTTATTTTCCTTTTTTGTGAAGATTCATACTTAAGGCAGGTTTTACCGTGGATTTACCCTATTTATTCAATAATTTTTATTTCATACAAAAAATAATCTTTATTGTTCAAACTTTTTACATATTAAAATACACATTTTGAAGATATAAAAATTTTTTTTTACGGATTTTTCTTGACAAAATTGACGCCTCAAAATTATTTTTTTGTTTGACGTCGTCACGATATCTCACCAATGGATCATCTGAAATCAAAAAACTAAAAAGATTCTTAAAACTTATAGTTTTGGTTATTGCATGATCTAGGATTATAACAATCAATAAATATTTCAAAAAGTTATAAACAATTTATGTTGCAAAAAAAGAGCCACAAAATTCAAAAGTCCGCCATATTGTTTTTCTCCGGTAAAAATGAAATATCCTAGAATATGCAATAGCCAAAACTATAAGTTTTAAGAATCTTTTTAATTTTTTTATTTCAGATGATCCGTTGGTGAGATATCGTGTCGACAGTCAAACAAAAAAATAATTTTGAAACGGCCATTTTGTCAAGAAAAATCCGTAAAAAAAAAAATTTTTTATATCTTCAAAATGTGTATTTTAATATGTAAAAAGTTTGAAGAATAAAGATTATTTTTTGTATGAAATAAAAATTATTGAATAAATACGGCAAATCCACGGCAAACCTGCCTTAATACTGAATCTGGAGGAGTTTCGGGTTGGCGGTAAGGATACGTATAAATAAATAAATAAATAAATAAATAAATAAATAAATAAATAAATAAATGAATGAATGAATGAATGAATGAATGAATGAATGAATGAATGAATGAATGAATGAATGAATGAATGAATGAATGAATGAATGAATGAATGAATGAATGAATGAATGAATGAATGAATGAATGAATGAATGAATGAATGAATGAATGAATGAATGAATGAATGAATGAATGAATGAATGAATGAATGAATGAATGAATGAATGAATGAATGAATGAATGAATGAATGAATGAATGAATGAATGAATGAATGAATGAATGAATGAATGAATGAATGAATGAATGAATGAATGAATGAATGAATGAATGAATGAATGAATGAATGAATGAATGAATGAATGAATGAATGAATGAATGAATGAATGAATGAATGAATGAATGAATGAATGAATGAATGAATGAATGAATGAATGAATGAATGAATGAATGAATGAATGAATGAATGAATGAATGAATGAATGAATGAATGAATGAATGAATGAATGAATGAATGAATGAATGAATGAATGAATGAATGAATGAATGAATGAATGAATGAATGAATGAATGAATGAATGAATGAATGAATGAATGAATGAATGAATGAATGAATGAATGAATGAATGAATGAATGAATGAATGAATGAATGAATGAATGAATGAATGAATGAATGAATGAATGAATGAATGAATGAATGAATGAATGAATGAATGAATGAATGAATGAATGAATGAATGAATGAATGAATGAATGAATGAATGAATGAATGAATGAATGAATGAATGAATGAATGAATGAATGAATGAATGAATGAATGAATGAATGAATGAATGAATGAATGAATGAATGAATGAATGAATGAATGAATGAATGAATGAATGAATGAATGAATGAATGAATGAATGAATGAATGAATGAATGAATGAATGAATGAATGAATGAATGAATGAATGAATGAATGAATGAATGAATGAATGAATGAATGAATGAATGAATGAATGAATGAATGAATGAATGAATGAATGAATGAATGAATGAATGAATGAATGAATGAATGAATGAATGAATGAATGAATGAATGAATGAATGAATGAATGAATGAATGAATGAATGAATGAATGAATGAATGAATGAATGAATGAATGAATGAATGAATGAATGAATGAATGAATGAATGAATGAATGAATGAATGAATGAATGAATGAATGAATGAATGAATGAATGAATGAATGAATGAATGAATGAATGAATGAATGAATGAATGAATGAATGAATGAATGAATGAATGAATGAATGAATGAATGAATGAATGAATGAATGAATGAATGAATGAATGAATGAATGAATGAATGAATGAATGAATGAATGAATGAATGAATGAATGAATGAATGAATGAATGAATGAATGAATGAATGAATGAATGAATGAATGAATGAATGAATGAATGAATGAATGAATGAATGAATGAATGAATGAATGAATGAATGAATGAATGAATGAATGAATGAATGAATGAATGAATGAATGAATGAATGAATGAATGAATGAATGAATGAATGAATGAATGAATGAATGAATGAATGAATGAATGAATGAATGAATGAATGAATGAATGAATGAATGAATGAATGAATGAATGAATGAATGAATGAATGAATGAATGAATGAATGAATGAATGAATGAATGAATGAATGAATGAATGAATGAATGAATGAATGAATGAATGAATGAATGAATGAATGAATGAATGAATGAATGAATGAATGAATGAATGAATGAATGAATGAATGAATGAATGAATGAATGAATGAATGAATGAATGAATGAATGAATGAATGAATGAATGAATGAATGAATGAATGAATGAATGAATGAATGAATGAATGAATGAATGAATGAATGAATGAATGAATGAATGAATGAATGAATGAATGAATGAATGAATGAATGAATGAATGAATGAATGAATGAATGAATGAATGAATGAATGAATGAATGAATGAATGAATGAATGAATGAATGAATGAATGAATGAATGAATGAATGAATGAATGAATGAATGAATGAATGAATGAATGAATGAATGAATGAATGAATGAATGAATGAATGAATGAATGAATGAATGAATGAATGAATGAATGAATGAATGAATGAATGAATGAATGAATGAATGAATGAATGAATGAATGAATGAATGAATGAATGAATGAATGAATGAATGAATGAATGAATGAATGAATGAATGAATGAATGAATGAATGAATGAATGAATGAATGAATGAATGAATGAATGAATGAATGAATGAATGAATGAATGAATGAATGAATGAATGAATGAATGAATGAATGAATGAATGAATGAATGAATGAATGAATGAATGAATGAATGAATGAATGAATGAATGAATGAATGAATGAATGAATGAATGAATGAATGATAAATAAAAGGAAGTACCTATACAAAGAGAAATATGTAATCGTCAGATGAATAAAATGAAAGGTGTAATGTGTAATGTTGCAGATAACGCACTGGCAACACCCGCGCTTCCACGCATACTTCCCGTCGGGCAACTCGTTCCCGTCGATCCTGGGCGACATGTTGTCGGACGCAATCGGCTGCATCGGCTTCTCGTGGGCGGCCTCGCCCGCGTGCACGGAGCTCGAGACGATCGTACTGGACTGGTACGCCAAGGCAATGGACCTGCCGGTGGCATTCCTCTCGGGGCCGGAGGGCTCGCAGGGCGGCGGCGTGATCCAGGGCTCGGCCTCGGAGTGCATCCTCGTGACGATGCTGGCCGCGCGTGGCCAGGCGATCCGCGGACTGCGCGAGCAGGATCCTCTGACTGAGGACTCGGCCTTCTTGCCGCGGCTCGTCGCCTACTGCTCAACCGAGTCGCACTCGTGCGTCGAGAAGGCCGCGATGATCAGTCTAGTGAAGCTGCGCATCCTCGAGCCCGACGAACGCTGCTGCCTGCGCGGCGGTGCTCTCGAGGCCGCTATCCTCGAGGACCTGGCACGCGGCCTCGTGCCCTTCTATGTCTCGACAACGCTCGGTTCGACGGGCTGCTGTGCGTTCGACAACCTGCTGGAGATCGGACCGGTTTGCAAGCGCTTCCCTGGCACCTGGCTACACGTCGACGCCGCGTACGCCGGCAACGGCTTCATATGCCCGGAGATGCGGCCACTGATGGCCGGGCTCGAGCACGCCGACTCGTTCAACACCAACCCCAACAAGTGGCTGCTCGTCAATTTCGACTGCTCCTGCCTGTGGGTGCGCGACCGCGTCCGGCTGACGAGCGCCCTCGTTGTCGACCCACTTTACCTGCAACACGCCAACTCGGCCGAGTCGATAGATTACCGGCACTGGGGCATCCCGCTCTCGCGGCGCTTTCGCGCGCTCAAGCTCTGGTTCGTTCTGCGCTGCTACGGCATCAGTGGCCTGCAGGCCTACATCCGCGGCCACATCCGGCTGGCACAGCGCTTCGAGACCCAGCTGCGCCGTGACCGGCGCTTCGAGCTGCTTAACGAGGTACGTGTCGGGCTCGTCTGCTTCCGGCTGCGCGAAACCGACGAGCTCAACCAGGAGCTGCTTGCAAACATCAATGCCTCCGGCAAGCTTCACATGATACCGGCCCGCGTGCGCGGCCAGTACGCGCTGCGCTTCTGCGTCGTGCGGGAGAACGCAACCGAGCAAGAGATCGATGCGGCCCTCGAGGTGATTGGTGAGCACGCGGCCGAGCTCCTCGCCGCGCCCGCCCAGGAACTGGCTGCTAAGAGCCCCAAGAGCCCGGCGCCCCTCGATAAGAAACTTGTCCGCAAGTTCAGCTTCACCCGCAGCGTCAGCCGCGACGCCTACAAGCGCTCGCGCTCCAAGACCAGCCTGTTAGACGGCGCCACCCCCATCATGGTCCTCGAGGACCCGCGCCCGCCCGTCTCGACCATTGAGGAGGACGTCTTCTGCGACAGTCGGTAGACCGCGCTTCAGCTCACGGTGCCCAGAAAGCGAGACCACCTGCTCTCACTCCCGTGAGCTGAGGTTCTCATCTAAGCGGCCCGCGATCTTACGAGCCTGATGATCTACATCTATACAAGCACCAGACAAGAGATACCTACCTACACCTGGATGCTTATATCAATATATACTTAGAAGTTAGAACCTACTTTCCCTATGATTCCTTTCAAACTTTATACTTTCGTACTTGCTACTCTGAAAATCGCTGAAAATGTCCAGTGTCCGCGCTAAAACTTATAGGTAGGAGTTTACTCCGTCTATAACATCATCTCGTAAGGGTCAAGTTGCATATAATGATGAGCCAAGCCTTAACTTTTCAACAAGAACTATTTCTCGATGCGTTTAAAGTGTCTCATGATTCAAGAAAATAGGTGTACCCTCCTAATCATCTACTCTAGTGATAATAACAAGCTCTAGGTACAAATATCCGAAAACAAAAACGATTTTTTACATGCCAATGTAATTCTCTTCTGCTAGAAATTATAATGAAGTTTTATATGAATAACACTAGATTAAATATTCCATTATAAAATCTGTGAGAAATAGATTCAATACTGTCAGCGATTACTAAAAATACTTATTGTACTTGCATAATACTATAATTAAGTTTTAACAATATAATAAGTTATGTAAATAAGCCATATAGCTATTATTCTTCAATCAATACTTATATAGATTAAAAAGTTATGGATATGTATGAGTAATAAATTTGTCTTATAATGACGCCTATTATTTTATCCCGTAAATTTTAAGATTAAAGAGTAAGTATAATACTTACCATCGGGCGCCACCGCGTCTCTTGATTTACAAATGATGAAAAATCCTTCCGGAGATATAAAATAATAAAGATAATAATAAAGTTAAGAGAGACCTGCATTAATAAATACAGCTTACACATGCGCAGACGCACGCACGAACACACGCAGACGCACGTACGAACACACGCACGTACGCACGTGTACACACACACAGACACATATCCATGCAGAATTTTTCTAAAAATAGTGTATTTTGAAAAATATGTTTCTAGCAAAACTTTTTATTTTACCATCACAAACATTCCTCTATGAGGAATCAAAAAATTCTGTTGATCTCGATTTCCCAGAGAATCACCCGTATTTTATACGAGGAAGCTTTATGCTCGTAAATATACATATGTATATATACATATATATATATATATATATATATATATATATATATATATATATATATATAGTATAAGAAGTACAATATTTATATAAAAAAATCAAAATAACATGAAATATTGTTAAAAATAATATTAAATGCGCATTTTAGCAAGAAAGTCATAGTTAGCTTCAAACAACTTTAAATATATGAGCTTAAAAAATCTGAAAAAAGTTACAAGCATTCTATATACTAACAGGAACATTTTTTCTGAGATTAAAAAAGGAATTTTTTGTTTTCGATTTACCAGATCGTTATCCATGTATATACAAAAATATAGATTATTTTTTGAGAATTCGATAATATACATATAATCGAGAGAATATATATATATATATATATATATATATATATATATATATATATATGTGTGTGTGAGTAATTCACTATATATATATATGAGTGATTCTCTGGGAAATCGAGATCAAACAAATTGTTTGCTTCCTCATATTGAGGAAGCTTTGAGCTGGTAAAATATATATATATATATATATATATATATATATATATATATATATATATATAATATATATATATATATATATTATATTTACAAGTACTTAATTATGAGTGAAAAGGTATACAGTGGCCGCAAAGGCAGTAAAACAAGAAGTACAAGTACAAAACGGAGTAAAATTAGTAATCGAGGCCCGCCTAACCGCCATTCGTTCGAAGGTGATTCGGAGCACGTTAGTACCTCGGCTAAGAAATTGAAAACTACTGATTTAGACCGTGACTGCGATGTTGATAATAATTTCGGCTACTGTTTCATCAATTTTTTAGCTGTATTTACTGCTCTTTCTGAATTAGTAGTATGCAAAAAATGTAATGGTGACGTGCGGTTTTTAGAGTCCAACAAGCGTGGACTAGGCTTCAAAATTATTGTGTCTTGTTCGAACTGTGGTGATGCTGATATTAATAGCTGTCCTGTAATAAATGGTCGTGCTTATGAGATCAACTGCCGTATTATTTTAGCTATGCGCATCATAGGCATAGGCATCAACGGTATAAAAAAGTTCTGCTCTATGATGGATCTTGCAAAGCCTGTTTTTCAAACAACTTACAGTAAGATCATATCTAATATCGCCACTGCTACTTCATCTGTTCGAATTATATCTATTAAAAAAATCAGCGATTAAAGAAAAAGAAATTTCTATCGAACGAGGTGAAAAAGAAGGTCTCAAGGAAAGTTGACCGGAAAGTTAATTGGTGAACTTTCTATTTATTCAGTCGCAAAAATGCGGAATGAAATTTGGGCAACGTTACTTCATAGAATGTCGACGAAGGAGAATACACAGCACGAGAAGTGTCCCGTCGGAGTAGACTCTTGGTGTTCTTGGCAGCGCAGTACAGCGCTAGGTACACTTGCAACGTACGAGCACAAGAGTCCAATGCATGAGGATGTTTTTAATGCAATAAAATCCATTTATAATGAACTCAGCTCCGACAACCTTCTGTTACGCTGCTTGGGTGCGTATACTCAGAACAATAACGAGTCGTTTAATGCTGTAGTGTGGTCAATTGCTCCAAAGACAGTGTCAAACGGTAAGATTATAGTTGAGATTGTGACTGACGCAGCCGTTATTATCTTCAATGACGGCTTCTTGGGTCTGATTGCCGTTTACGATGCTCTTGGGTTGACTGTTGGACCAAACATGTACGAGTTTTGCGTGGAAACGGACATCAATCGCGTCAAAACCGTTGAGCATCGTATGTCCGATATCGCGAAAGAGGCCAGGCGCAGCATTACGTCAGGCAAAAAAAAAGAAGAAGAGGAAATGACGGCCCTGGAAGGACAATTATATGGTGCAGGGATAGCAGACTGAAGGTAAAAAAGTTATTATGGACTATATTTTTGCGATTCTTAAGATTTATAGCATTTTGAAACTTCAAACACGTTTCTCTCGAAACCATGTTTTCAAAATCGGCAACTCAAAAACTTTACATCCGATTGACTTAAAATTTCAACAGTAGCTTCATTGTTTGATTATCTAGTGAAGTACACACGATTTTAGCGATTAATTAACAAAAAAAAAGTTATAAACAATTTAAGTCGATTTTTTCGTCGAAAACACGATTTTTTGTTAAAACAATCGTTATTTTGCGAAAAAAAAATTTCAAAATATAATCATGTGTACTTCACTAGCAAAATTCATGTACATAATAGAAAAATTTTTTTTTGTTATAGGTGGAGTTGGACGAGACTTGTACTGCTCGCCGCGGAAGACCTTTTTGAAAATGCGGTTCACGGTAATCACAGCAAAGCCGCCATTTTGTAAAAAAAATATCAATAAAAAATTTTGTTCTCTTCTTCAAGAGTTGCTTAATCTAATGTTATATTATTTGTATACCTTTAATCTCAAATGTCATTTAAAAAAAATAATAAACAAAGCCTTGTTTTTTAGAGCATAAGGGGGATATAACCCCTTAAATTATAACTTACTTGCCAAAACATCTGATGTGAATAAACAGCTGAAAAAAGACAACGGACATTTAAAACGATTGACGAGATATATCTATATACACGTGCAGTATTAATAATAATTATCTATTTGTATTTGTAATACATTATTGCAATATAAATATACTAGCAGTTTGATACAGGATTGTACTATTTTTAATTACCCCATTAACAATTAAAAATTAAATTTTAATTTTTAATTAAAAGTTGTTTTAATTAAGAATTACAATTAATTCTTTAATTGAAAATGTTCTAATTGACAATTAAATTTAATTTGTAATTGAAGCTTCTTTAAATTAAGAATTAAATTTAATTTTTAATTGTAATATTTTCTAATCGCGAATTAAATTTAATCTTTAATTGTAATATTTTCTAATTGAGAATTAAATCTAATTTTTAATTGTAATATTTTCGAATTGAGAATTAAATTTAATTTTTAATTGTAATGTTTTCTAATTTAGAATTAAATTTAATTTTTAATTGTAATATTTTCTTTAAGAATTACATTTTTTTAATTGAAAAATGATGTAATTAACAATTAAAATTTAATTTTTAATTGAAAGATTTTGTAATTGTGAATTATAATTGTAGTTGTTAACTGTAGGTTCTTCATCTAGAATATTTAATTCAAGTTTTATAAATTGTGGTGGATAAGTGTGCGGGCAGATGAATATCGATTTTTGTTACCTGGCAGTTTTTTTACCATGGTGAAGTATAATTTTATTTTGATTTGATCTTTGAGATCGAATGATCCTGTGCAATAACCACATATTCTAGTGCAAAACTTTATTTTTTGTCGATCGCCAGTATTTAAAATGGATACTGAAAAAAATGGTTTGCTAATGCCATAATTTTATTGTTCATGAAGTTGCTGTATGAATGTAAGCGAAAATTCGCGTAAATTCGCCTTTTTTTGTTTACCCTTTTAGGGAATAATAGATCAGATGGCTCAATCACAATACAGAACTTTGAATATTACTTAAATTTCTTCTATAGTGTTTTTGCTGTTGCTATTGCAATTATAGTAAAGCTAACCTCATCTAATAGATAATCTAAATAATAGTAAAATAAAAGAAATTTTTTCCGCAAACATGTTAAAATCAAATTAATTATCAAATACATAAAAAAATAAAAAATTTCAGCGAGGATTTGAACCAGTGGATTTTTGGTTTGTAGGCTTGTACTCTACCGACTAAGCCAATTGACATAAACAAAACGGTAGCTCAGTTAGTAAATATGATATACATACCATAAGCCCACCGGTTCATATCCTCGCAAATTTTTGTATTTAATTATTTTTTTGATAATTAATTTGTTTTTTATAAGTTTCGCTAAATTTGCTTTTGAAGTTATCACATTATTAAGAAAAAATTATTTTTATTTACTTTTTAGAACTTGGTTCTTTTTCTTATGTTTTGTTTTTCGTTATATCGTTTATTTATTTAAATAGTAAAAAAATAATTTGATGTAGCTGCTGATAGCTTACTATGCTTTCCTATCATCGCATGGCATACGTACTATTTTTTATTATTATTATTATTATTACTTTTTTATTATTTTAATATGATTTTGGACATTAGAGAAAACTTATTTATTTGCCGTATCCACATAAAAATTTTCAATATTAGTTGAAAGGATACATACAATAACTATTGACACTTCCATACATACAGATACTTTTTGCGATGACGAAAATATAAGACTCTCCCTTGGAACGATCGTGCCTAAAAATGAAACACAATTTACTGCATATACATTCAAACGTTAGTATTATAATATAAGTTTTACTTTTAAAAAAGCATACTGCGACATGATTTTGTGTGAACTATAACGTCCTCTGACCTTTTTAGTTCTCACTTGTGTTTATGTACAAAAGTAAAATTCTATATTCCTTTGTCAAAGTAAGAAAAATACATCAGTCGTATACTGACTGCTCATGCGGTAACACTCGAGGCGATTCTCCTTTGCTATTATAAGTAACCTGAATATATTGTGTGGACAAATCATTTTGTTATCAATTCAAGTCATCTGATTCGTTAAATAGTAGTTTGGTAAGTACGCTATAGTGTAGTATTAATATTATCATAGAAATTATTTCAAAGTACGGCATAAAAAGTAATACTTTCATTCCTAAACAGAATTTTCATAAATTATACATTGTTTATTATATTTTTGTGCTTAAGAATAAATAATTAATTAGTATTTTAAGAATTTTAGATCGTTTATTGTATTTTTGTATTCTAAAATATTTAATTTATTTGCAGTTTCGAGTGTTTTATATAATTTATTATACTTCGCTATTAGAAAATATTTTATTATTTAATACAAATACGAATTCTTTAGTGTTTTTGTTGGAGTGTACAATTGAACTTTCCCGCTATCCAGTAGAGGGAGCCTCCGTAGGAGTCTATACAGTCCACTTTACTATATACATAGAAAGTATCGCCCGCGATCACAAAGGCATCGATTTTGGTACAGGTGCTATGTTCGCGAAACCCCGAAAGGCGCACGCAGAACCGACATCAGGCATCAACTTCAAAAATCACACGATAGGTGGTCCAAATGGCGAAAAAGTGCAGGCCCGCACGAATCAGCAGAAACAGCTAACATGCAACTTCTGCAAAAAGAAGGGACACGTTATTACTGATTGCTATAAGAAGAACAGAAAGGACAGAGGATGTGCGAACGCAACAGACGATCTCTTTTATGCATGCGACGTATACGCTTCTGGAAGCACTGCATTCAACGCAACGACGGTTCGAAGTGTTGTTTGGATAGTGGGTGTACCGCTCATTCATGTAAAGACGCGGAATCATTCACGAACGCGCAACAAATTGAGATTGGCTAACGATGCCACAACCAAGGCAACCGCCAGAGGTGACGTACGTATCCTAACCTCAAATGGCAAACAAGAAAAATCGATCACACTACAGAATGCACTACTCATCCCAGAGCTTCGTACTAATCTATTATCCGTCGCCAAAATCGTAGACAAGGGTTACGAGGTGTCATTCAACAAGCAGTATGTATACGTAAAGGATGATCTCCAAAACATCAACCTCATAGCCGATCGTGAGAGCGACCTACTTTTTGTCCGTGAAATACATAATGAAGCTCACATGACATGTGGCAAGAAAAATGATGGCAAGGAGTGACACGCTCGTCTTGGACACCTCAATCAAAAAGACATGAACCCGATGATCCGAACAAAAGTTGTCACTGGTATCTAGCTGGGAGAAAACTCAAACCCCCTTGCCTGTGATGCCTGCGCTAAAGGAGAAATTACTTCCGCTCCATTCCCAAAGATACAGAGACGCACATCGTCCCCACTCGAGATAGTGCATACGGACGTCTGTGGTCCAAGGCGCACGGAGGCGCCCGTTACCTTTTAACCTTCACCGACGACTATAATCGTTGGACAGAAATATATTTATTGAAAAACAAATCTAAGGTTAGCGCTCGATTCGTCGAGTACAAAAGGTTCGTGGAAACTTTTACCGGTAAGAATATCAAGGGTCTACAATCTGACAATGGCACCGAATATTGCAACGCTACTATGGATTAGATTCTGAGCGAATCCGGTATACAGCGGTGATTATCAGCCCCGTACACGCCGCAGCAAAACGGCGTCGCCGAGCGCAAAAATCGGACGCTAATAGAATCCGCTCGCACGATGCTTACGCAGTCGGGACTCACACTGTCTTATTGAGGAGAGGCACTCGCAACAGCAAATTACATACGGAACAGGTGCATCACCAAGATTCTCGGAAGAAAGACTCCGCCCGAACTCTGGCGCAACAGAGTTCCAGACGTCAGTCACCTCCGGACATTCGGCGTCAAAGTATATTTTCTTGATAATGTCCAGGCAAAGACAATCTGCAGCCGCTCGGCATCGAAGGCATTTTCGTAGGCTACTCTGATAATGCTAAAGCTTACCGCGTATGGATTCCGACCGAGAGGAAAGTGCAGATAACTCGTGACATCAAATTTTCCGACGGATTCCAAAATAGCGACATCGAGGAAAACTCACTGATGCCATGTATTTTCTCTGACCCGATGCCCCTTCACGAAGCGGCTGAAAAGAGCCCACACATTGCGTTACCTCTGGCACGTCCCGGCCAATGATACACATCCAACTGATCAACTCACAAAGGTCGGCCCGGTAGACCTCGGAAGATAAAAACTGGAAAGCCGGGATGGCCGGCCATCCATCGCAGAGTCATCAACGCCACTGAATGCTCCGTAGATAAGAAACTCAAAAACGCCGACGACGATTCTACCGGAGATGTCCTCGGTTAGGATAGAGTGCAAAACGGATATGCATCTAGCGATTCCTGCAGCGAACAATCTCAAAGTCCGAAAAATCATGACAAAAATGGTAAAGCTGACGAATCCGAAGAGGAGGATTTTCGCTAATGGGACAAAGATGCAGCGATACTGAGCGAAGCAATGAATGTTTCTGAAGTTCTTCTGCATCAAGGCATATCCGGACCGAATAGATCCAAATGCAAACACGCCATTTGCGCGGAAATCAAAAGTCTCGTTATGCATGACACCTTTGAGCTGGTAGACCGACCGAAAAATTCTAGAGTGGTCAAGAGTCGCATCGTTCCTCGAAATAAGTATGGACCAGATGGCCAACAGAGTCGTCGCAAGGCTCGTAGTAGTAGCCAAGGGTTTCATCCAAAAACCTGGAGTAGACTTTTTCGAAACGTTTGCGCCCGTTGCGCGCCTCAGCTCTCTCCGAACGCTCGTAGCATTGACAGTAAAACACGGCTTGCATACTCGCAGCTCGATGTTTGAACCAGCATACCTGAACGGAAAAATGGACACCGAAGTATACATGGAACCTCCTGAATCATTGGTCGAAATGCTCGAGGAGATAAGCCGACAAGAAACAGACCCGGAAGTACGGAAGCGCATCCAGGCAATACTCTTAAGCATGAAGGATGCTGCGAAAGTTAGTAGACTTAAAAAGGGCCTCTACGGCCTACGCCAAGCCGAGCGCTCGTGGCATAAAAAACTTGACGCCGTATTACAAGATGCCGGATTAGTTCCTACGAACGCGGACCCATGCGTTTACATTGATAGGAGCAGCGGAGACAGTTTAACGTTTGTCCTTGTGTACGTCGACGATATGCTGTTTATCTCGAACGACGAGTCCAGGGAGAGATACATCAAACGTAAGCTCTCTCAGGCCTACAGGGTTAAGGATTTAGGAGAAGCTCAATTCTGTTTGGGAATTGAGATTTAGCGTAAAGAAGACAGCCTCACCTTATCGCAGACAAGCTATATCCGAGAGCTGCTGCGGAAATTCAACATGAGCGACTGTAAATCAGTCCGAACACCGAAAGCTGCCGAATCCAAGCTCACCAAGAGCGCCGAGGACAACATGTACATCCAAATCTTTCTTTATAGGGAGCTGATCGGTGGGCTGCAATACGCCGCCGTCGGAACACGACCTGATATTGCCCAGACTGTGAGTTCACTCTCTCAGTTCTGCAACAATCGAACGCAAGAACATTGGATCGCAGTCAAACGCGTATTACGTTACCTTATGGGAACTGCGGATCTTGGCATGAAATACGTAAAAGACGACGAGCCGCTGAAGTCGTCAGATGATTGCCCACGTCTTAACGAAGACTCTATCCGGATCAAAGCACATGGAGTGCTCCAGTGGCCTGGGTCTGCACCCCACGAATGATAGCGGAACGTCAACTTGAGGGAGAGTGTTGGAGTGTACAATTGAACTTTCCCGCTATCCACCAGAGGGAGCCACCGTAGGAGACCATATAGTCCACTTTACTACATACATATTTCTTAGTACTATTCGCGTGTCTAACCAAGCGACAACCTTATTGGCTAAGTGTGTACTCAGCACATCTTTTTCTACTCTATATCGAAAAAATGTATCATACATGTGAATAAGATTTCAAGTCATTCTCGTTTATTTGTTCCCTGCATATATAAACTCTAACAGTTTCCTTGACCGTATTTCTGAAAATTATTTTAATAAATTTCTGTAGTTTTATGAGTTTTCAAATGATAAGAATGCCAATGTTAAAAGATTATTAAAGCTACTTTTTGAAATGTAATTTTAAATTTAATATGGATTGTGAGCTTAGTTTATTTATTAAAGTTTAATGTATAGTTATAAATCTATAATATGTAAGTATCTTTTTACATGAATTTTTTAGTAAAAACATAATTTTTATACATAAAATCTATACATGAACCATTGAAAACGACGTGGAAGATTTCGCAAATATTCATAATCATTTCAATTTTTATGACATGAATTGTTAATTTCAGTAATCTGGTGCGTAGTGCATGGAGGGGGCGCCCCCTTGCTCCCCACGTCAGACCAACCTCCCCCCGCGAAATCAAGAAGCTACATAATGTTTTTATTTACGTTTTCACATAATACTCGGAGTCGGCGTTGTCAGTCGGTTTAAAATTTTGTATACGTGATTTAAAATACTTTTCTAATAGCTTACTGCTTTTTAGATTCAAAATTTCGTATAATTCATAGAAGAATAACATTAAATTTTCAGTAATATTTTATTATTTTTATTACAGTATCGATACTCCTTAAAATAAAGTAATAGATTATAGATACATTTTGTAATAAATCATTTATGAAAATATTTTAATATTTTCTCGTATGATTTTGTAACAATATACTAATAAAATAATAATTAGAGTAGCGCTAGTCAGCTCATTTCAAATCTCCTGCTCGAAAACTTAAGGTTTTGAAGACTATATCTAAATACATCCTTATACCCCAATCTTGCCAACGTATTTATTCAACAAGTCTTTATTTAATAAATCTATTAGTTTTAATAAATTCATAACCGTATTAAAAGAAATTTTTGTGCAATAAACTCACTGTCTATAAAACATTCATAAGAGAAAAGTCACAGCATCAATCTAATACAATTTTAATTACCGTATTTTTAGAGCTGATTTTTTATTATCATTATGGAGATAAATGAGGAAGATACAATGGACGCATTAAGCTCTTTTTCAACTGTCTAAATATCACAAGCATCTGAAGTGTTAGCGAATAATGACGGCGGTAGTGGTAATATAGTAGGCGGCGAATCGCAAGTAATGCATGAAAAAACGGAGAAAATTCAAACAAAAAAACCTTTTACTGTCGATTATAAACAATCAACACAAGAATCGATTAATGCAAGATGTGGTACATGTTATAAAATCGTCGAGGGAGCTTTGAAAGTGACATAAAATTTTTGTTCTCATTTAAAAAGTGACAATTTCTTGATATAGATCATTATCGTTATCAATTTAGCAATTTCTTTTTATACTTACCGTATTTTTGCAAAAATTCTTAATCTGTTTCACTCAATTTGTGAATTTTGATATAAATTACCACATGAAATTATGATTTATCTGCTGCTGAACGTAAATTGTTTTTAACTTTAACGGATAACACCACTCTAGAAACCGAAAAAAGGCCTAATTTTGACAATTTATTCTGGGATTATGGGAAAAGGAATAGTATTCATATTTAGATGATTCATTTAACACATATTGATGTATGAAAAAAAATTTTTTTATTAGCATTTTTGTACAAAATGGCGGCGCTACAGCAGATCTGCGGAAAAAGATTTTTGAAGGTGCTCCGCGGGCGCACCAATTCCTCGAAAACCGTGAAAGCTGGAACAAATAACCAAAAATTTTCTGAAGCTACATACTAATAGCTATCGAAGTACGTAGGATTTTTTTATTCCCATTTTTGTAGGAACTGTGCACTACTGAAAAAAATGTATGAATTTTCGACTAAAAAAAGAGTAGTAAATTGTTAATAAAACAAGTAATTTTCAAAATATCAATAAACGGCTATGTACTTCGATGGAGAATATATTTGGGAAGCTACTGTAAAAATTGCAAGTCGATCCATGCAATGGTGTTGAAGCTATGAGTGCGCCCAGTTTGAAAAGGGCTTCTCACGACATTCGCTGTATAGCCGCCATTTTGTATTTAAATGTAAAAAAATATATATTTTTGTACCTCAATATATGTATAGTAAACCCTGAAAAAAGAAATTTGATCCCTTCTTTCCTACTCTTGTAAAAAATTGTACAAATTAGGCATTTTTTCGGGCGGCTAGAGTGGTGTTACCCCTTAATATTGACAGTTCCTACAGTACGACTAATATATATATATATATATATATATATATATATATATATATATATATACGGTGACCCATTTTAATCGCCGCACCCGGATTTCTCGGAACCTAAGCCAGATTGGGAAAAACGGTTCAGACAAAAGTTGTAGGGGACAAAGGGGGCCACACAATGGCCCTAACGTCTTTGACCTTGATCTTGACCTTTAAGGTTATTTCAAGGTCAAAGTGGGTTTTTCATATGGGAATACCTAGTTTTGACCCCGGATTCGGAAAGAGCGGGAAATTTTACGTTCAAAATCATATTGAGAAAACGTTTTTCAAGGTCATTTCAAGGTCAAATCAAGGTCAAACTCCGAAAAGTCCGTTTAAAATCGTTTTTTTCCATGAACCATAGGCTAAGCTGGTTCAAATTGATCGTAGGCTTAACCCTTAGCGGCCACACAGGGTAGCTAGTTACCCCAGGCTCAGAAAAAGTGAAATTGGAGGTCTAAAACATTTAAAACATTTGACCAGTTTTTAGAACGCCATCTATAAATTGACCGATAAAAATCATTAGAAATATTGAAGAACACTTCAAGAAACATGAAACAATCGGTTACAAGTGTTAAAATACCCATATGTCTTGTACAACTAGGTTTTTCAGCGTGGGGTAATGAGTTACCCCATGTGGCCGCTATGTGGCCTGGCTGAGGTGTGGCCGCTAAGGGTTAATAGAGGAACCCACACACCCAAAACTTACACATCCTAGTAAACAAAACTCAAACTCGCACATCCTAATCCCATAAACTTCGTGCACTTACATACTAAACTGTTACACCCCAGTCCCACACAACCATACCCCACACCCTCCAGTCTCACACATCCCTACCCCATGCATGCTAATCCCACACACCCCAAACCCACACATCCTGAACCCTGACAAATTTTTCTCAAGGGCAAAATGGTTTTTTAACGGAAACTTTAAGATCGTTGAAGCTTCTGTTATAAATGTATTAACCTTACTTTTCGCGCTACCCAGAAACAACGACGTGGACGTAGTAAGGATTGTTTCCTTTGGGGTGCTTGATTAAAGTGAGTGCCCTTGCCTCTCACTGTTCGGGGTGCTTGATTATAGTGAGTCCCCTTGCCTCTCACTGTTCGGGGTGCTTGATTATAGTGAGTCCTCTTGCCTCTCACTGTTCAGTGTGCTTGATTATAGTGAGTCCCCTTGCCTCTCACTGTTCGGGGTGCTTGATTATAGTGAGTCCCCTTGCCTCTCACTGTTCGGGCTGCTTGATTATAGTGAGTCCCCTCGCCTCTCACTAATGTAAATAAATTTTTATTTAACCTCGAAGCAAGTGTTCGAAATGACACATAGTCAAACGCCTTTGAAAATGGCGAACGGTGTTCTGCAAAGTTTGTTTCGGAATGGCAGCGCATGCTCGACGAATCCTATCCTGTATATCTGCTCTTGTAGTGGGTTGTTGCTCAAAAACATCATTTTTTAAATACCCCCATAAATATAAATCTGGTGATGTAAGATCGGGTGAGCAAGCAGGCCAGTTAACCGGACCTCCTCGACCAATCCATCTGTTACCATAGCACTAGCTCATTCAAAAAAGCCCTTACAATTCGAGCGAAATGTGGTGGTGCGCCGTCCTGCTGGAGCCATATTCTTCGTCGAGTTTCTAAATCAACATCTTCCATCAATCCAGGTAGTTCATCTCTTATTAGCGTCAAATAGGTATGTTGATTTACATTTTCTTCAAAAAAATAAGGACCAATCAAATATCCATTGATAATCCCGCACCATACCATAATACTCCAACGTCTTCGATGGTTTACAGTTCTGACCCAATGAGGATTCACAACAGACCAATAATGGCAATTATGCCTACTCAGTTTCCCATCACTTTGAAATTTTGCCTCATCAGAAAAAAGAACAAAGTTAAAAAAGTCTGGATCATTTTCTATCATTCGTAAAGCCCATGGGCAAAACACAATACGCTGTTGGAAATGCTCAAACTGTAGCTCTTGAACCAAAGTAATATGATACGCATGATATTGAAGCACCTTCATAATTCTTAAAAAAGTATTTATACAAAACAGAAATGTTGTATCTTTATTTTTTAGGAAGTTATGAGTTTTTTTTGTAAAAAGAATCACATTTTTCGACAGCGCATAATTCAAAAAATTAGGATCCGACTAAGATAATTATAGAAGCAAAAAAAAAATAATTAATAAAAATACAAATACAAAGTCAAAATTTAAATTAAAGAAAAATATAGGATGTGTGAGTTTGGGATGTATGGGTTTAGGGTGTATGAGGTAGGAAAATGTTGGTTAAGGATGCGTGAGTTTAAAGTTTGCGGATCGAATGTTTTTGGTTTTGAGATTTGTGGGGTTAGGATTTGTGAGTTGGAATTTGGGGATTTCCATTTTAATCTCAAGGTCAAATTGACTTCACTTCGGATTGTTTTTGTCTAGAAATCATAAAAAAATAAACAATTTTAAAAATTTATTTACTGCCTACGATCAATTTGAACCAGCTTAGCCTGTGGTTCATGGAAAAAAACGATTTTAAACGGACTTTTCGCAGTTTGACCTTGATTTGATCTTGAAATGAAATTGAAAAAGTTTTTCTCAATATGATTTTGAACGTAAAATTTCCCGCTCTTTCCGAATCCGGGGTCAGAACTAGGTGTTCCCATATGAAAAAACCACTTTGCCTTCAAATAACCTTAAAGGTCAAGCTCAAGATCAAAGACGTTAGCGCCATTGTGTGGCCCCCTTTGTCCCCTACAACTTTTGTCTGAACCGTTTTTCCCTATCTGGCTTAGGTTCCGTGAAATCCGGGTGCGGCGATTAAAATGGGTCACCGTGTATATATCCGGCGCAAACAAAAATTTTGATAACAATAGTATGTTTTGAATCAAAGGGGAGGTATAGTATTTTTAACCGAGTTTTATTTTTGCAGTGCAAATTAAAGACGATCAAATATCGCGAGCTGGAGACGAATATTGTAAAAACGCAGTCTAAATTAATATATATATCTAAGTAGGTATACAATGAGAGTTCTGGACGCCCCACCACTCGACTTTTCGACTCACCTGTACAGGTGAGAAGCTCTGTGATTGGTCAAGGCGGACAGGTGAGAATAAGCCCCACCCCCTATCTCACTTAGGTACGATGACGTCATGCTATAGTATATTATCGAATATACTACAAACTTAGCATGGTATTGCACCAAATACCGACCACCATATATATATAGATATACTAAGTCAGGCGCACCCGCGCTCGATCATCGTCGAAGTTTCGCGCGGACGAATGATATCATGCTTTTGCGCCGACAATCGTTCGGCGGTGTCAGATTGCATTCGGCGCACTTTACAGAGGTAGAAAAAATATTTCGCGATACGATTGCTTTCATGAACGCAGTCGAATATTCGAAGGACTATCTGTAAGACGCACATTTAGACATGTGCGTGTGTGCGTGTGCGCGTGTGTGTGCGTGCCTGGAACTCTCTGGAAGCTTCTCATCGTCGACGAGGACCGACCTTGGATGGATCTGTGGATGAGCTAGGCTGCGATATACGAATGCTATTGTGTTTCCGCAGGCCGGCACAACGCGTGTATATCTATATATGCCCGATTCAAGAATCATATACCTCCTGCTATAACTTTGGCTGGTAAGCAGCGAGTTGTAAGGGCTGAAAAACGCTTTAATAAGGAGAACAATCATTAGCCTATTTCTTTTCAAAATTAGCAATATAAGTATAAGACTACATAAGTTATTTACATTTCTATTTATTATATATACTTAATACGAATATTCAATATAATCAAATAAAGCAAAGAAATTCGAAGAATTTTGAGATAATAGTGAAAATCAAAAAAATCTTTAATTTTTAAAATTTCGATAATCAATACTCCTATGTCATAGATGACCCCCGACAGTGGACCTTAACTTTTGCTTATTTAAATCGAGCTCTTGTAGTTTAGGCTATAAGTTTAAAGTCCCCATTATGGAACACTTTTTAGGTGGTGCAAGCTTGTCATCTAATTTACATTATTAAAATTATTAATATTGGGTATAAAAAGAATATTGTTTGAAAGGCTATGGTTTATAAATTAATTTAGAACGTGCAAATAGCAATTTTTTTCTTAATTTGAATTATTATAAATAAAATACTAAAGCAATAGCATGTACGTATCATGGAACGCTGTTTTCACAGCTTGTCCCCGTGTTCCGAACTCCATGTCCCTACGATGGAACGAATAATTATTACAAAATATATGACTTTATTTTATAGGTTTTATTTGTCATTGTTATAGAAATTAATAAAAATCCACATAATATACACTAGGAATGAAGTAAAAATTAAATTGACACCGTTTTGTGAAAGTTCTTTAATAACATAAAATTACTATAGGTAAGGTTAACTATTTCGATATGTATTGCTGATTTGACTTGTTATATAGGTTTGGTTTCCAAATACAATGAGCACATTTATTCTATCAAATTTTTGTAAGCATTATAAATAAATCAATAAAACATAACATTTAATACGTTATGAAATAGAAAACAACATGCTATAAGCTAAAGTTATTATAAAAAAGGTGCTTGCAAAGGTGTTCCAGACATAGGGCCTAACGTGATTTTATGTACCCTTTATGTCTCGGCTAAAAAAAAGACACTGAATTTGTACGGTTCTGAAAACACATACGAATAAATAGTTTTTTTAAAGTTACTTTTTGTATAATAATACTTATGTTTGTATATTTAGAAAGAATCCAAGCATAAATATCAATATGATTTTAATGGTTCTTTATTAATATTATTATTATTTCTTATTTTAACATTTTGTTTACTGTTCCATGAAAAGGGACACGTTTTTGAAGGTGTTCCTCAATAAGTATTTTTACCTTAATATATAATCAAGTAGTGTGCACTAAATATGTAATACAGTACATATATGTATACGTATATGTATATATATCATACATGTATACATGAGTAGCAGCCTCGAAATCATCGAATCTGATATCATGCGAGTATATCTATATAGCTCAATTAAATAAAGATGCTTTTCATTTGATTGAATTATTAAAGTAAATATAAAGCTTTAAATAAGTATTTTATAGTATAAATGGGTAGGTATAAGGGAAGTGAGGAATAATGGGTTGTATAAACAAGCTACAAATTTAAATTTTTTTTCCAGTTTATTTAATAATTTAAGTCTTTTTACAAGCATATGAGTAATAAGTTTACCATCACACCTGCTCCAGGTGAGAAGCACTCTGATTGGCTCAAGTTACCCCCTATGTGATTGTTCGAGTTATTTAAGTCTTTGGGGGGGATTTGAATTGCGCGCCGTTGCTCGCCGACTGCCGCATATTACAATCGGCCGAGTAGTTGCGCGCGCCACCGCTTATCGGCCGAGCTGACCCGAGCGCCGCGAGAACGGAAGTTCTCGCGCGCCTTATGCACGTCTGGGGGAGTTCCATTTTCTCTCCCGCAGAGACTGGTCGACTTTTTCATCTGTGCGTATCGTCGTTTCGTAGGGAGACGAGGCATTTGCCGTAATCTCTACAGCGACAACGCCACAAACTTCCAGGGAGCGGATAAGGAACTCCAGGGTATGTTCCATCATGCCTCCGAGTTTTACAAGAAGATTGCCTCTCTTCTTGCGAACGATGGAACTGATTGGACGTTCATCCCTCCCAATGCGCCGCATTACGGTGGTTTATGCGAAGCAGGGGACAAGTCCGTGAAGCACCACTTGAGGAGAGTTGTCGGTGAGCACACCCTCATTTTCGAGGAGTTATCCACAGTCCTCGTGGAGATTGAGGCCTGCCTTAACTCTCGTCCTTTAGGGGCCTTAAGTTCTGCCCTCAACGACTTGCGGGCGCTTAGTCCCTCGCATTTCCTTAATGAAGGAGCTTCGGTTTTGCTTCCGGACGCTGACCTACCCGAGTTGCCAGAAAATCGGTTGAACCGGTTCCAGCTACTCCAGCGTATCCGTAGCAACTTCTGGAAGCGCTGGTCAGCGGAGTATCTGCTTCACTTGCAAGAGCGGGAAAAGTGGAGGGACCCTTGCGAGAACTTCGCGGTAGGTCAGCTCGTATTGGTGAAGGATGATCAGTACCCTCCATCAAAATGGCCATTGGGCAGGGTCACTGAGGTGCACCCTGGCCCGGATGGTCTGGTGCGAGTGGTTACCATGAAGACTGCCTCTTCTTCCCTTCGACGACACATTGCTCGTCTTTGCCCTTTAGTGTCGGATGCTAAGGAAATGTGAGCCGGTTTTCTCCTTTCTCCAAGGTTCTGGTTCGTCCGTCGGACGAAGGTGGGCGGAATGTTCGGGTTATTTAAGTCTTTGGGGGGGATTTGAATTGCGCGCCGTAGCTCGCCGACCGCCGCGTATTACAATTGGCCGAGTAGTTGCGCGCGTCGCCGCTTATCGGTCGAGCGGATGCGAGCGCCGCGAGAGCGGAAGTTCTCGTGCACCTTATGCACGTGTGGGGGAGTTCCGCTTTCGCTCCCGCAGAGACTGGTCGGGCGTGATCCAGGCAGCGCATCGGACCCGATTCTGGATTTTTGAATAAATTGTACGAGAAGCCCGGCACGTACGTCCTTATCAGGACGGTCGACTTCTCCTTTCATTAATTGTCTGCGTCGGGTGTGTGTATGCGTAAATCGAGTCGTGTGTGTGTGAGTTCGGTGCGAAGGACGATTGGGAAGGTCCGGCCACGTGCGAGCTCCCTCGACGTGCCGACTTCCAGCCGGCGATCACCTACGCGGCAGGACCAAAGGGTCTGTCCGTGGTCCAGGTACGGTTCCCTCGAGACGTCGAGGAGCCCTGCGACCAAGGAGGTGCATCCCAACAACGTACAGCCAGGACATTACGTCGCGCTATACACGTTTCTCCCGCCTAGTATTTAAGCTAAGAGAGCTCTCTTGCGCGCGTTAATGGTACCTCACAGCGTTAGTGTATTTGCGTTTGTCACCTTCTCTCTCCCTTCTTTTTTGTTCCTATCTTAGAATCTCTTTTTGTTAGGTATAATTTCCTCTTTATCAAATAAATTAGTCGCTTGCCCCTGCTTTTCTCTCTGCCTCGTGGTAGTTTTTACGCCGAGGCAACTTGTCTTATTTTCCCGTGAGCTCGGGAGAAATTTTCGGGTATGGTTTTAGCTGATCCTTAGTTTGCAGTTCCGAAGAAGATCGATCTTATTCTAGGCGGAGATATCTACGGTCAGTTGCTTCTTTCTGGGATGAAAAAATCCACGACTTCGCGTCTTGTTACTCAGAACACAGTCCTCGGTTGGATTGTCTCCGGACCGGTGGATGCAGAAGGATCACGGCGGGCGGATGGTTCTGCGATTGATTCTCCAGTTCAGGCGCTCCACTGCAGGGATTTTGGGTATTTGAGGAAGTTTCAGCGCCAAGTAACAGGTTGAAGTCAGAGGATGCAAGGTACGAGAGCTTGTTTCGGGAGACGCATGGCCGTGACTCGCAGGGTCGGTATGAGGTGAAGCTCCCCTCACTGGGATCGCTTTCTCATCTGCATCGTCGAATCCGAAGCTTACCCAAGCGTACGTTGAATTCATGGAAACTTATGAGAGGTTAGGTCACATGTCGCGGGTTCCTTCGTCGGAGATCCATCGGTCTGATGCTTGGTATTTGCCTTATCATGCAGTGATGCAGGAGGACGCATCAAAGTGGAAGGTACGGGTTGTGTTCGACGCCTCTCGTCGTACGCGAGACGGACATTCGTTGAATGCTTCTTTCTTCACAGGGGCTCCGTTGCAGTGTGATCTCTCTTTGATTCTGTTGAACTGGCGTAGGTATCGATTCGCTTTCACTGCTGATATAGTCAAGATGTTTCGACGGATTCGGGTGAGGCCGGAAGATCAGGACTACTAGAGGATCGTCTGGGCGCCCGATGCTGCATCTGAATCAGTTGATTTTCGCCTGACTACGGTCACTTATGGGACGGCTTGTGTGAATCGGTTTCCGCTCGGGGCTCGTTGTCCTCAGTCAGAAACGTATGTCGATGACACATTTGCAGGAGCGGATGATTTGTCGACTGCAATCCGGAAGAGGGTCGAGCTTACCGAGCTCTTAGCTTCTGCTGGGATCGAGTTGGACAAGTGGGCTGCAAATCATCCGGAATTGCTGCCAGATTCGGTACGGCAGATCACTGAGAAGCTGATCGATGAGGATGAGTCAGTGAAGGCTCTAGGGGTACAGTGGGTCCCATCGCAAGATGCGTTTCGGTTTAATGCGTCTAGTGTTGAGAATTTGGCTGATGCTCAAACGAAAAGGTCCGTCCTCTCTAATATTGCGCGATTATTCGATCCGTTAGGTTGGATTGCCCCAGTCTCGGTCACGGCCAAGATCTTGATGCAAGATATGTGGATCTTGAAGTGCGAATGGGACTCATCACTGCCAGCTGAGATCCGTGAGCTCTGGTATGATTATTGCAAGAATTTATCTGCATTGCCTTCTCTGTCCATCGAACGTTGGCTAGGGGGTACAGCTGCTTGTTTTTATCAGATACATGGATTTGACGATACTTCCTCTCGAACTTATGCCGCAGTGGTATATCTCCGAATTGATGAGGGTAATGGAAATTGCCGGGTGTCGTTATTGTCAGCAAAATCCAAGGTAGCTCCCGTGAAAACGGTGAGCATTCCCAATTTGGAGTTGTGTGGCGCAGCTCTTCTCGCAAAACTCTTCCTGCATGTGACTAGTTTGGATTTTCTACGAGGTCATCGAATTTTTACCTAGTCTGATAGTCAGATCGTGCTTATGTGGCTTCGTAAGCACCCGTGCTATTGGAAGACCTTTGTAGCCAATCGAGTATCCTTGATACAAACTACGTTGCCGTCGGCCACGTGGGCTCACGTTCCGACGAATGAGAATCCGGCGGACTAGGCGACGCGAGGGGTTCATTCGGGAGAGTTGGCTGATAGCGCTCTCTGGTGGCAAGGTCCGGCGTGGCTATCCATGCCTCCCAGAGTGGCCTCGGCCGGCTGATCCGATCAGAGCTCATCACGCTCGTCCACGTTTTGAAGAAGCCGAGATATTGGCTCGGTTTTCCTCCTTGACAGCACTTGTTCGCTTCGTAACTTTCTGCAGACGTCCTTTTGTCCGTTTGCGGACCAAGAGAAAGTTGACGGAAGGCGATTCGCCGCAATTCTTGACCACTTTTGAGCTATTTGTAACGGTTATTCGCTTAGCTCAAGCAGTTGTCTTTGCAGTAGAGATTAGGCTGCTGTCATCGGGGAAGAGATTGCCGAAGGGCAATCGGCTCAGCAGCTTAAATCCTTTCGTGAGCAAGGTGGATGGACTCCTGCGTGTGGGAGGTCGATTGGCTCATTCTAATCTCTCATTTGACCAGAAGCATCCCCCGATTTTGCCGCAACACTCGGTCCTTAGTCTGTTGTTCGTGCGGCACGCTCATCATCAGTGTCTTCACGGTGGTCCCGCTTTAACATCGAGCATTTTAATGCCTCAGGTATGGATCCTAGGTAGAAATCGACTAGTTAAATCAACGATTCGCGCATGCATGCCTTGTCAACGTGCTAAGCCTCACTCAGCTCAACAACTTATGGGTGAGCTCCCCGCTGATCGAGTGACAAAGGGTAGAGCTTTCTCTACGTCAGGACTCGATTACGCCGGCCCGTTCCAAGTTCGTACGGCAAAGGGTCGAGGGAATCGGTCTTATAAAGGATATATCGCTTTGTTCGTCTGCTTCGCTACTCGAGCTATTCATCTAGAGCTCGTTAGCGACTTAACTTCATCGTCGTTCATGTGTGCGTATCGTCGTTTCGTAGGGAGACGAGGCATTTGCCGTAATCTCTACAGCGACAACGCCACAAACTTCCAGGGAGCGGATAAGATTGCCTCTCTTCTTGCGAACGATGGAACTGATTGGACGTTCATCCCTCCCAATGCGCCGCATTACGGTGGTTTATGCGAAGCAGGGGACAAGTCCGTGAAGCACCACTTGAGGAGAGTTGTCGGTGAGCACACCCTCACTTTCGAGGAGTTATCCACAGTCCTCGTGGAGATTGAGGCCTGCCTTAACTCTCGTCCTTTAGGGGCCTTAAGTTCTGCACTCAACGACTTGCGGGCGCTTACTCCCTCGCATTTCCTTAATGAAGGAGCTTCGGTTTTGCTTCCGGACGCTGACCTACCCGAGTTGCCAGAAAATCGGTTGAACCGGTTCCAGCTACTCCAGCGTATCCGTAACAACTTCTGGAAGCGCTGGTCAGCGGAGTATCTGTTTCACTTGCAAGAGCGGGAAAAGTGGAGGAACCCTTGCGAGAACTTCGCGGTAGGTCAGCTCGTATTGGTGAAGGATGATCAGAACCCTCCATCAAAATGGCCATTGGGCAGGGTCACTGAGGTGCACCCTGGCCCGGATGGTCTGGTGCGAGTGGTTACAATGAAGACTGCCTCTTCTTCCCTTCGATGACACATTGCTCGTCTTTGCCCTTTAGTGTTGGATGCTAAGGAAATGTGAGCCGGTTTTCTCCTTTCTCCAAGGTTCTGGTTCGTCCGTCGGACGAAGGCGGGCGGAATGTTCGGGTTATTTAAGTCTTTGGGGGGGATTTGAATTGCACGCCGTAGCTCGTCGACCGCCGCGTATTACAATCGGCCGAGTAGTTGCGCGCGTCACCGCTTATCGGCCGAGCGGATGCGAGCTCCGCGAGAGCGGAAGTTCTCGTGCGTCTTATGCACGTGTGGGTGAGTTCCGCTTTCGCTCCCACAGAGACTGGTCGTGCGTGATCTAGGCAGCGCATCGGACCCGATTTTGGATTTTTGAATACATTGTACGAGAAGCCCGGCACGTACGTCCTTATCAGGACGGTCGACTTCTCCCTTCGTTAATTGTCTGCGTCGGGTGTGTGTATGCACAAATCGAGTCGTGTGTGTGTGTGTTCGGTGCGAAGGACGATTGGGAAGGTCCGGCCACGTGCGAGCTCCCTCGACGTGCCGACATCCACCCGGCGATCACCTACGCGGCAGGGCCAAAGGGCCTGCCCGTGGTCCAGGTACGGTTCCCTCGAGACGTCGAGGCGCCCTCCGACCAAGGCGGTGCATCCGAATCACGTGCAGCCAGGACATTACGACGCGCTGTCCACGTTTCTCCCGTCTAGTATTTAAGGTAAGAGAGCTCTCTTGCGCGCGTTAATGGTACCTCACAGCGTTAGGGTATTTGCGTTTGTCACCTTCTCTCTCCCTTCTTTTTTGTTCCTATCTTAGAATCTCTTTTTGTTATGCATAATTTCCTCTTTATCAAATAAATTATTAGCTTGACCCGGCTTTTCTCTCTGCCTCGCGGGAGTTTTTACGCCGAGCCAAGTTGTCTTATTCTCCCGCGAAAAATTGTGTATTTATTTATCTACCCAGCCTTCCCTCACTCATTCATTCATATATATGTATATATCTATTTTTTAATTATTAGCATTTTCTTTAGTCATATATAAATTCTTACGGTAGACCTTAACTTTTGTTTAAGCGAGAATGTATAATCAAGAAGTGCACATATAATACGTACACTAAGATACGATACAGCGGAATCTGATATTGCGCGAGTATATCTATATTGAGCCTCAGTCAAATGGAATAAGACGTGTATGTGTGTGTATGTATATATACGCAAGACTCGAACATTTAACGTATGTTTATGTAGAAATAGTCCCGAATTCAGTGAATCCAAATCGAACGTTTATCTTTATAGACGATTCAAGCTTTTTTATAATTGCTGCGAAGACGTATACTAATGTAGGTAGTCCAAGACAAATACCTCTAAGTATCTGAAAGTCGCTCTAGACACGTGTATCCTTCAGACAGCTGGTGTATATGCAGGTATGCTAGTATAAATGGATCGAATGATACATCATGAATTACCGAATATTCATTTTATTTTGGCCTCTACTCTTATACAGAGACAGTATATATATATATATATATATATATATATATATATATATATATATATATATATATATATATAGCATTATCGATTGATATTTCGAATGCTTGCTTATTCTTCTATCCCCAGCTGATCTGAAGGTCATCAGTCATGGTGTACAGGAAGATCGCGTGCAAAGCTTTATCACATAAATAAAGATAGTCAGGTATTATCAATTTCATCGTATGACGTCACACATTCACGTGTCAGGTACATTCAAACTCCAGACAATTCTATATTATGATCTTTAACATCACATATTACAGAAAGTTGCTTTATCGATGAAGATGTTGGAAGTGCAGAATATTGTATGATAAAATCTGTTAGCCTGAAATCAGTGGAGTTTCAACATGCCCTCTATACCTAAGTTAATGATATATACAATATTTATTTATATATACTAATGTATATGATATATATATATATATATATATATATATATTTATAAATATACTTGTCACTGAAGAAGAAATTAATTTAAACTTTTTCATTGCATAATTATATTATAAAAGAGTGAATATAAAAATTCTACTCTATCATTAAATAAAAGTATTTCTATATGAAAAAATGATATACAACGTGCCACTCTATGATATAAAAGGTACAACTCTGTGTCATAAAAGGTGTTGTATTATGACATAAGTTGTCATAGTATTTCATAAACCTGTTACATTATCACATGAAGGTGTTACTCTGTTACATACAATTGCTACATTATAACATCGAAGGGTGACTCTATAACATCAACGTGCTACTCTATATCATACGAGGTGCTATATTATGACATAATCTGTTATTTTATTACATAAAATAAAATAAACTGTTACATTATGACTTAAATGTATTACTTTTTTACGTAACGTTGCCATATTTTAACATAAACGTGTTACTCTGTTACATAAAATTGCTACATTGTAACATAAAAGTGTGACTCTATAACAACGAAGTGCTACTGTGTGACATAAAAGGTGCTAATCTATTGCATAAAATTATTATAACGTAAAAATGTGACTCTATAACATCAAAGTGCTACTTTGTGACATAAAAGGTGCTACTCTATGTCATAAGAGGTGCTATATTATGACATAAGCTTTTATTGTATTACATAAAACTGTTATATTATGATATGAATGAGTTACTTCATTACATAACATTGCCGTATTATAACATAATCGTGTTACTCTGTGACATAAAATTGCTACATTATAACACAAAAGTGTGACTCTATAGCATCAAAGTGCTACTTTATGACATAAAAGGTGCTACTCTATGTCATAAGAGGTATGTTACTGAAGGATATAAAATTACTACTCTATGGTATAATTTGTATAAATATTAGTTATTGTTTACCCATATCAGCATTTTACTGTGAACCATTGAAGAATTGACATGGCAACTTTTCAGTAACAGCATGATATTCAAGAGGCTATCAACTCTAAATGCAGTGTTTTTAAGCAAAGTGGTGATGAGACTTCAAATGGTTCAGTCATGCCTGCACAAGCTCAAGAAATAAAGCCTATGATAGCCAGCTCTATAGCAGAGAGTTTAAACACTCAGAATTATGACAATACCGATGCTGATCAAGAGATTCTTTTACATCTAAATAAATATTTGACAAAGTTAAATCAAAATTGTATAAGATATCTTGATAACATATATGGATTTTATAAGCAAAGAAATACACTGATGATTGGTAACTCACCGATTCAGTTTGATACTTCTTTCGTCAAATTGAATCAGGCAAGTTATCCATTAACAAAAGGTTTATTAGAATTGCTCTTTATAAAAGAGCCTAATAAAAATTTTATAAGTTCTCATGATATAGAAAATTATTATAGTATCATTGAAGCTTCAAGTGCCCATAAAAAACGTTACTGTGAAGCCGAATCAATTCATAAACTGAAGAGCAGGAAATTTTATCATTTAATAGCTGCAATGCTCAACAAACATTCTACAAATGAACTTCAAGTCAGAAATGTGAAGAGGCAGTCTACTGATCAGCAAAACAAGGTGCTCCTGCCAGAGAAAGATGTTCTTAATAAAGTTGAAAAGACAAAGAAGGCTTTTAGTCGAAAATGCAAGTCGAAACAAAATGATACTTTATACACTAAGAGAATGTTAGATGAATGCTTATGCATTTAATAAGCTCGATAAATCTCATAAGTCAAATGAGGCTTATGAGTTTAATGAACCCAGTGCATCTGAATCTGGTGAGTCTAATACAATTGACAAGATATCTAAATCTGATGAGTCTAATACAATTGACAAGATATCTGAATCTGATGAGTCTAAACAGTTCAACAAGATATCTGAATCTGATGAGTCTAGTAAGCTTGTAAAGAGTTACGAATCTGATGAGTTAGAGAATTCTAATGGGTCTGATGAGTCCGAAAAAACTTATGAATTGAATGAGTCTTTTACAATTCAAGATGATGAAACCTTGTCTAATCAAGGCTCCTCATTTCCAACAGCTGATAGTGAAGAAGATAACGATGAATCTGATCCTTATCAAGATATTATTGATAAATCGAGCGCCCATAGAAAACATTACAGAAACGATGAATTCTTTCACATTGAGAGAAACAAAAAGCTTGGTAAATTTATTGCTCCGTTAATGAAGGCATCCGCTGTAGAATTAGGACTCCATCATCGATACAAGAGACCTTTTACCATTGAAGAAGATTGCATCCCAAGAAAGATTAGCAGAAAAAATACTGCGTGAATTCCTAATGAACTTGATGATGACTGTAACGATTCTAACATATTAGTCGATCGACTTCGAGTACTTGTAACTGAGCTAAGGATGGGGAATTTCAGCAACAGCAGTGAGATAAGTTCGATTATCAATAAGCTTCGTAAAGATGGAATTGTATATTGAACACATAATTATTCTTTTGTACTAAGATTGCAATAGATAGACATTATGATGTATTATATATATTATCTCAACTGATAGCTAAAAACATTATTAGCAAATGGTGTAAAATTGAAATTTTAAATAAAATATATTTGTATTATAAAATACGCTTCCTTCCATTTATTTGATACCCAAATCAGTGTCTTCACTCCTAAGCTTCCATAATTAAATACGTTTAAATATTCCTGTCAGAAATAAGTAAAAATGTTAATAATAACCCATCTACTGAAAAATCTGTTAATTCAAACCTGAAATTTCTAATACAATGACGTTACTGATAAAGTATATCATAAAATATTCTGCATTTCCAACATCTTAATCGATAAAGCAACTTTCTGTAATGCGATGTTAAAGATCATAATATAGAATTGTCTGGAGTTCGAATGTACCTGACACGTGAATGTGTGACGTCATACGGTGAAATTGATGACATCTGACTATATTTATTTATGTGATAAAGCTTTGCACGCGATCTTCCTGTACACCATGACTGATGACCTTCAGATCAGCTGGGGATATTTCAAAATTCGTACGTAATGTATTGTCAACTCTGAATTAAGAATAAGCCAGCATTCGAAATATCAATCGATAATGCTATATAGATATACTGTGTTCCGTCCTCACACTTCTGTAGCGCGCGTGCGCATGAGCAGGTGGAATGTGTGGTGCTAGAATGCATGAAAGCTGCGAGAGATGGCAGCACGGGTCGCCGGTCTCTCGCCCGCGATCGTGGACTTACGCGGATAGGGAAGGAAGGGCGCGCACTTTTTCAACGACCACGGCAGCGTGCAGATCTGCGTCGCGAGTAAAACCGTATAGCTTAGCGAACAACGAACGGGAATCACTGATTCTCTGTCACAACGTGATACGAACACCTTCTAGGCATTAACATTAACGCCTTAGTGGCAATTAATATCGAAATACCTAACGTGCGTTTTGTATTTCCGTGCGTGTGTGTTCAGTGCCTTGCGTGTGCGTGCCGCGTCACTCGCTCTTACCGTTCTTTGTAAATATCTAGTTAATTCAGTGTAGTATTTTTTTGTGAATCAATAAATCAGGATTTTTTATGCAGACACGGCTTTTTCCCACAACCACGTGTTTTATTCTTAATCTTTCCGTTCTTAGTGTTAAAATCTATAAATATCAAATTCACTTTAAATAAACACTAAAATCAATTAAAACATTCCTTATTATTAATAGCTTTCTTGCCACCTAGGGCAAGTTAGCCCGTCACGTCAAAACATACTGTCTCTGTATAAGAGTAGAGGCCAAAATAAAATGCATACCTGCATATACACCAGCTGTCTGCAGGGTATACGTGTCTAGAGGGACTTTCAGATACTTAGAGATATTTGTATTGAACTACCTACATTAGTATACGTCCTCGCAGCAATTGTAAAAAAGCTTGAATCGTCTATAAAGATAAACGTTCGATTTGGAATCACTGAATTCGGGACTATTTCTTCATAAACATACGTTAAATGTTCGAGTCTTGCGTATATATACATACACACACATACCCGTCTAATTCCATTTGACTGAGGCCCAATATAGATATACTCGTGTAATATCAGATTCCGCTGTATTGTATCTTATTGTACGTATTATATGTGCACTTCTTGATTATACATTCTCGCTTAAACAAAAGTTAAGGTCTTCTGTAAGAATTTATATATGACATAGGGGGTAACTTCAGCCAATCAGAGTGCGTCTCACATGGAGCAGGTGTGATGGTAAACTTATTACTCCTATGCTTGTAAAAAGATTTAAATTATTAAATAAACGGGAAAAAAAATTTAAATTTGTAGCTTATTTATACAACCCATTATTCCTCACTTCCCTTATACCTACCCATTTATACTATAAAATACTTATTTAAATCTTTATATTTACTTTAATAATTTAATCAAATGAAAAGCATCTTTATTTAATTGAGCTATATAGATATACTCGCATGATATCAGATTCGATGATTTCGAGGCTGCTACCCACGTATACATGTATGATATATATACGTATACGTATACATATATGTACTGTATTACATATATAGTACACACTACTTAATTATATATTAAGGTAAAAGTACCTATTGAGGAACACCTTCAAAAACGTGTCCCTTACATGGAACAGTAAACAAAATGTTAAAATAAGAGATAATAATAATATTAATAAAAAACCATTAAAATCATATTGATATTTATGCTTGTATTCTTTTTAAATATACAAAAATAAGTATTATTATACAAAAAGTAACTTTAAAAAAACTATTTATTCGTATGTGTTTTCAGAACCGTACAAATATAAGTGTCCTTTTTTAGCCGAGACAGTTTATCATACGACTATGTTATTTCACTGTAATTATAAATCTAAGTAATTTAATAATACTTGTAATAGCTTAAATTGTAGCTTTCCATCCATAGATTCGAATTATTTGCACGTTATTTGTATGTTAATGCTATTTTTATTAAATATTTAGCTGTTCCACAATGGGTACATAAAATCACGTTAGTCCCTATGTATGGAACACCTTTGCAAGCACCTTTTTTATAATAACTGTAGCTTATAGCATGTTGTTTTCTATTTCATAACGTATTAAATGTTATGTTTTATTGATTTATTTATAATGCTTACAAAAATTTGATAGAATAAATGTGCTCATTGTATTTGGAAACCAAACCTATATAACAAGTCAAATCGGCAATACATATCGAAATAGTTAACCTTACCTATGGTAATTTTATGTTATTAAAGAACTTTCACAAAACGGTGTCAATTTAATTTATACTTCATTCCTAGTGTTTATTATGAGGATTTTTATTAATTTCTCTAACAATGCCAAATAAAACCTATAAAATAAACTCATATTTATGTAATAATTATTCGTTCCATCGTAGGGACATGGAGTTCGGAACACGGGGACAAGCTGTGAAAACAGCGTTCCGTGATACGTACATGCTATTGCTTTAGTATTTTATTTATAATAATTCAAATTAAGAAAAAAATTTCTATTTGCACGTTCTAAATTAATTTATAAACCATAGCCTTTCAAACAATATTCTTTTTATATCCAATATTAACAATTTTAATAATGTAAATTAGATGACAAGCTTGCACCACCTAAAACGTGTTCCATATTGGGGACTTTAACCTTATAGCGTAAACTACAAGAGCTCGATTTAAATAAGCAAAAGTTTAGGTCCACTGTCGGGGGTCATCTATGACATGGGAGTATTCATTTTGAAAATTTTAAAAATTACAGATTTTTTTGATTTTCACTATTATCTCAAAATTCTTGGAATTTCTTTGCTTTATTCGATTATATTGAATATTCGTATTAAGTATATATCATAAATAGAAATGTAAATAACTTATGTAGTCTTATACTTATATTGCTAATTTTGAAAAGAAATAGGCTAATGATTGTTCTCCTTATTAAAGCGTTTTTCAGCCCCTACAACTCGCTGCTTACCAGCCAAAGTTATAGCAACAGATATAAGATTCTTGATTGGTGCATATATAGATATACACGCTTTGTGCCAGCCTGCGGAAACACAATAGCATTCGTATATCGCAGCCTAGCTCATCCACAGATCCATCCAAGGTCGGTCCTCGTCGACGATGAGAAGCTTCCAGAGAGTTCCAGGCACGCACACACACGCGTACACGTACACACGCACATGTCTAAATGTGCGTCTTACAGATAGTCCTTCGAATATTCGACTGCGTTCATGAAAGCAATCGTATCGCGAAATATTTTTTCTACCTCTGTAAAGTGCGCCGAATGCAACCTGACACCGCCGAACGATTGTCGGCGCAAAAGCATGATATCATTCGTCCGCGCGAAACTTCGACGATGATCGAGCGCGGGTGCGCCTGACTTAGTATATCTATATATATATATATATATATATATATATATGGTGGTCGTTATTTGGTGCAATACCATGCAAAGATTGTAGTATATTCGATAATATACTATAGCATGACGTCACCGTACGTAAGTGAGATAGGGGGTGGGGCTTATTCTCACCTGTCCGCCTTGACCAATCACAGAGCTTCTCACCTGCACAGGTGAGTCGAAAAGTCGAGTATATATATATATATATATATATATATATATATTAATTTAGACTGCGTTTTTCCAATATTCGTCTCCAGCTCGCTTTATTCGATTTGCACTGCAAAAATCAAACTCGGTTAAAAATACTATACCTCCCCTTTGATACAAAACATACTATTGTTATCAAAATTTTTGTTTACGCCGGATATATATATTCAAAAATATATATATATATATTAGTCGTACTGTAAGAACTGTTAATTGTAAGGGGTAACACCACTCTAGCCGCCCGAAAAATGCCTAATTTGTACAATTTTTTACAAGAGTAGGAATGAAGGGATCAAATTTCTTTTTTCAGGGTTTACTATACATATATTGAGGTACAAAAATATATTTTTTTTTACTTTTAAATTAAAAATGGCGGCTATACAGTGAATGTCGTGAGAAGCCCCTTTCAAACTGGGCGCACTCATAACTTCAACACCATTGCATGGATCGACTTGCAATTTTTACAGTAGCTTTACGAATATATTCTCCATCGAAGTACATAGCCGTTTATTGATATTTTGAAAATTACTTGTTTTATTAACAATTTACTACTCTATTTTAGTCGAAAATTCATACGTTTTGTTCAGAAGTGCACAGTTTCTACAAAAATGGGAATAAAAAAATCCTACGTACTTCGATAGCTATTAGTATGTAGCTTCAGAAAATTTTTGGTTATTTGTTCCAGCTTTCACGGTTTTCGAGGAATTGGTGCGCCCGCGGAGCACCTTCAAAAAATCTTTTTCCGCAGATCTGCTGTAGCGCCGCCATTTTGTACAAAAATGCTAATAAAAGAATTTTTTTCATACATCAATATGTGTTAAATGAACCATCTAAATATGAATACTATTCCTTTTCCCATAATCCCAGAATAAATTGTCAAAATTAGGCCTTTTTTTCGGCCTCTAGAGTGGTGTTATCCGTTAAAGTTAAAAACAATTTACGTTAAGAAGCAGATAAATCATAATTTCATGTGGTAATTTATATCAAAATTCACAAATTGAGTGAAACAGATTAAGAATTTTTGCAAAAATACGGTAAATATAAAAAAATTGCTAAATTGATAACGATAATGATCTATATCAAGAAACGGTCACTTTTTAAATGAGAACAAAAATTTATGACACTTGCAAAGGTCCCTCGACGATTTTATAACATGTAACACATCTTGCATTAATCGATTCTTGTGTTGATTGTTTATAATCGACAGTAAAAAAGGTACCATCCAAATACGTAAGGTTAGAGCACTTGTCTCGTAAAAATTCCTGAGAAGACAATCAAGCTTCATGCTGCTTATCTGCTAAAGGTTTTTTTGTTTGAGTTTTCTCCGTTTTTTCATGCATTACTTGCGATTCGCTGCCTACTATGTTACCACTACCGCCATCATTATTCGCTAACACTTCAGATGCTTGTGATATTGAGACAATTGAAAAAGAGCTTAATGCGTCTATTGTATCTTTCTCATTTATCTCCATAATGATAATAAAAAATCAGCTCTAAAAATACGGTAATTAAAATTGTATTATATTGATGCTGTGACTTTTCTCTTATGAATGGTTTATAGACAGTGAGTTTATTACACAAAAATTACTATTAATACGGTTATGAATTTATTAAACCTTATAGATTTATTAAATAAAGACTTGTTGAATAAATACGTTGCCAAGATTGGGGTATAAGGATGTATTTAGATAAAGTCTTAAAACCTTAACCCTTAGCTACCGAGGTGAAAAAAAAGTCGCGTATCCGACGACGTAGTGACATATAGACACCATTTAACTTTTTTTACAAATTTTAAAACAATACCTTTCTTTGACCGGGAAATAAAATTTATGTGATAACATACATTCATTATAAACCGATTTACGTAGTTATTGAGCCAGATTATACTAAATTATAAATATTAGAAATCATTTTATAAAGAAGTCAAAAGTAAGGTTAGGAAATAATACAGGTTTGTTTTATTTTATAAAAAACAATATTTATCATTTAGAATCGTCATTATAACGCTTTTTCTTTTAAATAAAGGTACAATAAACACCATTTGTCAACTTTTAGACCTTTAATAGTGTTATAGAACATTTTCACAGGTACTTTGATTTACACATTTTTTAAACCTATGTCAGCCTTTTCGTTATACTAATACTAGTAAACTCTCATAGAATACAAAGAATATTAATAAATAACCTTAAGAATTTAGTAAATTATGATTAAGCACATGTATTGCAAATGTTATTTGCACAATTTGTGCAAACTGGTTGCTCGCATTTACAACATAAGTAATAGGTAGTACGATTATCTTTCCTTGGACAAAAAACACAGCGCATTTTTTTTTAACTTTTCTACTTTTTTGGTTGGTTGTTCTTGATTTGTTATTTGCTTGATTTTGATCTGCAACTCTCTTGGAAGTCGGCTGAGATTCTTCAAGTGTAGAATCACAAGCTTGTATCCTAGTTGTTTGACAAAAACCAACCTGGAAAAATTATTTAAAATTTATGAATAACATAGATTAAAATTGTGGAGTATAATTATTGTGCTAAATGTAATTGCTTTTACCTTGTTAGTTGTTTTCTTGCAGTCTCAAACATTTTTTGATAAACAATGTAGGAATTGACGGAAGCCATGCCAAGTACAGCATGGAAAATTGCAAGAGGCCAGCGACAAGTTCTGCGGCTTGTGCAGTAATTAGCACATTTTTGGTCTAATGAACCCACGCCACCTTTGGTACTATTATAATAGGTGATTATCTGTGGTTTACCATTTTCAGAAGTTACTTCTGAGTGATGTATTAACAACACCATTAAAACCACTTTATTTTTTTTTTGGAACGAAAGACAACAAAGTTAGGTCACTGGTAAATCCATATAGTGATGACGACACTTCTATCTTTTTTCCTGTTCTAAAAGCTGCTGGTACTTACCTCTTATTTTTTCTTATAGTTCCAACATAAGTCAATCCTCTATGTTTTAATTCTTGAATAAGCTCAATGCTTGAAAACCAGTTATACTATATATATATATTATGTATATACTAATCGTAACACAGATTGGGTGGGTTTCATAAATTTTTTTTCTGCATTTGTAAGCGTGTATCCATCACAGTATTTATCCGAGTAAATATAGCCATTATATGCATAGGAATTCTCTGTATCAGTCAGCAACATAAGTTTCAAACCATATTTTGCTGGTTTCTTTGGTATGTAAACTTAAAATTTACATCTGCCACGGAAAGGGTGTATCTCATCGATACGAACAGAATCACTCAAACAATAATTAGCTTTTGAATTCTCTATAAATTTGTCGAACACATCTGAGATAAGACAAGCTGGGTCTGAGTTTCTTCTTTCTTCTCTATGTCCAGCATCGTCGAACCGTAAGCTATCCTTAAAAAAGGTAAATCTATTCCTAGACATAACGCACCTAAAAATATCGCGACCAGTTCCATCAGTAGCAAATAATGAATAAATGGATTCATTGTTGGCTGTAAACACTGCAGAATAATAAAGTAATCCAAGCAGAGCCTTTAAATCGATAGAGATTTATATCCTTGCAGTCCAAGTGACCATCATCCCTGTAATTTTCTCTTGAAGAAGAAATGTGTACATTAGTATATTTCATTATTTCTTTCAGCATGTCCTCCGTAAAAAACAAACTCTATATAGACAAAGGATTCCTTTGCTGTAAAGTTTTAGCAGGTCCTTTTAAGCCAGGTGCCTCCTTTACAATATTTTCAGCCAATGGTCTACCTGTTCTTTGTGGAGCTTGTGTTGACCACTTGAAACGATTTTTTCCGTAGAAACTGCGTGGATCATTATTGTTGACTTCCTTTTCACTGTTGCTTGATAAGGACTGGTCATTATCGGTGTTACATGAATAAGTACCCTCATGACTACCCTCGTTGTCGGTGAGACTTTCATCACGACTATTCTCATCTAACCTCACTTTTTCGAATCCACGAAAATAATTACCTGAGTCTGAATTTTCTTTAGGAAAATCATGAAAATCACTTTCATCGCTTTCATAAGTCGTATTTGCGTTGTCACACATGAATTATAATACTTATATTAACACATTCAGCAAAAAAAGTTTGAGGCTGCTGTTTGGTACTCAACCACGTATGCGGGAACGTGACTTTTTTTCGCGCGCAAATAATGTTACATAACCCGCGAGGTGGTTCTATATAGACACCAATGGTAAATTATCTAAAAAACGACTAATCCATTAAATTCTATATTTTCACACGAAAATTGTTACGTAATTTTATAACTTTACATGGAAGTTTGAAAATGAAATTTAAAAGTTTAAAAAAATTACGAGAAAAATAAAAACTTGTGGTGTCTATATAGAACCACGTCGGTAGCTAAGGATTAAGTTTTCGAGCAGGAGATTTGAAATGTGCTGACTAGCGCTACTCTAATTATTATTTTATTAGTATATTGTTACAAAATCATACAAGAAAATATTAAAATATGTTCATAAATGATTTATTACAAAATGTATCTATAATCTATTAGTTTATTTTAAGGAGTATCGATACTGTAATAAAAATAATAAAATATTATTGAAAATTTAATGTTATTCTTCTATGAATTATACGAAATTTTGAATCTAAATAGCAGTAAGCTATTAGAAAAGTATTTTAAATCACGTATACAAAATTTTAAACCGACTGACAACGCTAACTCCGAGTATGATGTGAAAACGTAAATAAAACCATTATGTAGCTTCTTGATTTCGCGGGGGGAGGTTGGTCTGACGTGGGGAGCAAGGGGGCGCCCCCTCCATGCACTACGCACCAGATTACTGAAATTAACATTTCATGTCATAAAAATTGAAATGATTATGAAAATTTGCGAAATCTTTCACGTTGTTTTCAATGGTTCATGTATAGATTTTATGTATAAAAATTATGTTTTCACTAAAAAATTCATGTAAAAAGATACTTACATATTATAGATTTATAACTATACATTAAACTTTAATAAATAAACTAAGCTCACAATCCATATTAAATTTAAAATTACATTTCAAAAAGTAGATTTAATAATCTTTTAACATTGGCATTCTTGTCATTTTAAAACTCATAAAACTACAGAAATTTATTAAAATAATTTTCAGAAATACGGTCAAGAAAACTGTTAGAGTTTATATAGGCAGGGATCAAATAAGCGAGTATGACTTGAAATCTTATTCACATGCATGATACATTTTTTCGATATACGAGGTCTGTCCCAAAAGTATCCGACCTACCTCGATTTCTCGGCGCTTGATTTATTCTTCGTCACCCGGGGGGTGGCATCCTTCAAAGTAGTCCCCATTTGATTGAACAAGACGCTCATATCGATGTTTCCACTTATTAAAGCACTCTTGAAAGTCAGCGTTCGGAATCGCCTTTAGTGCATTCGTCGCATTAGTTTCTACAGTCTGTTTATTGTCGAATCGATGTCCTTTAAGCGGCATTTTCAATCGAGGAAACAGCCAAAAGGTGCAGGGAGCTATATCAGGACTGTATGGAGGCTGGCGGAGCTGCGCAACACTGTATTTCAATAAATACTGCGGCACAAGGTTTGATGCGTGCGCTGGAGCATTGTCGTGATGAAGAAGCCAGTCACCGGTTTCCCAAAGTTGCGGTCGTTTTCTCCTGATTGCATTACGTAATCTTTTCAAAACTTCAACGTAGTACTCTTTATTGATTGTCTGACCTGTAGGGGCATATTCCTGGTGCACAACGCCCTCATCATCGAAAAAAACAATCAACATTGACTTGATGAACGAGGATCACTGTCAACAGATGTGCGGCCACTTTTGAACCGCCTATACCACTCTTTTATTTGTGTTTTGCCCATACACTCATCTTTAAAGGTCTTTTGCAACATTTCAATAGTTTCCGCGCAACTTTTACTGAGATTAAAGCAAAATTTTATGCAAATTCGCTGTTCGGTTCGTTCTGCCATTTTTAGCAATAAGCAAATTGCGACGAACGCAAAAAAGTCGTTGTAAACAAATACACGCTGCGCGGGAACTAAGGCATTTCATCGGTATCTCAGGCTACTGACGAGAAGGTTAGGAGTTGCTGGTGACGTTCGTACCCTCCAGAGGTCGCCTGAGTCTCTCCGCGCGAAGATATGAACGTAGGTCGGATACTTTTGGGACAGACCTCGTAGAGTAGAAAAAGATGTGCTGAGTACACACTTAGCCAATAAGGTTGTCGCTTGATTAGGCACGCGAATAGTACTAAGAAATATGTATGTAGTAAAGTGGACTATATGGTCTCCTACGGACGCTCCCTCTGGTGGATAGCCAATGGAGCACTCCATGTGTTTTGATCCGGATAGAGTCTTCGTTAAGACGTCGGCAATCATCTGACGTACGACTTCAGCGGTTTGTCGTCTTTTACGTATTTTAGGCCAAGATCCGCAGTGCCCTTAAGGTAACGTAATACGCGTTTGGGTGCGATCCAATGTTCTTGCGTTCGATTGTTGCAGAACTGAGAGAGTGAAGTAACTTACATTGCACCTATTTTTTTTTGTTTTATTAATTTTTTTCTGTTTTTATTGTTTTTTTTTATCATTTTTTAATATTTAAAGTTTTAGAATAATACTGAAGAAAAAATAAATGTTTCTAATTAAGATCAGTATTTAATCTCAAATTATATGATATACTTAATTATAAAGCTGTATTAATAAATAATAAAATAAGCAATAAATATTAATGCAAATAATAATTAATGCATTTAATTATTAATTAATGCATGTAATTTTAGATATACTGGGATGAAAAAGCAGCTACTGCTTTTCTTAATCGTTTTAGGAAAGATTTATCTTCGATCATATATATTTTAAACCTTTCCCAAAATTTAACGAATTCTCTGTGAATCCCCAGTCTGCGCAGACCATACACCTAAGCCATTGTTATTCAAGAGCATGATGGCTTGTTTTAAATGATCTAAAATAACATGGATTTATAATAATATAAGGCTGCAATTGGTATGGCCCAACAGCTTCATAAATTTCAGGATCCTGTAATTTATCTGCTTCCCTTAAAAGTCTCTGACATTGTTCGCCTTCAAAGACATCCCCTTGATAACTTTTATGAACTATACTCAGCTTTCTTGGCCACAGCAAAGCTTTTTCGAGGCCTGCTATTTTAACGATCCCATTCCAAAAGAGATGATTGACAAATCCTTGAAGGAGATGAAGTTCTGGAGGAACACATTTATCTATTACATACGAGTAATCATCATAATCATCATTATTTTCCTCAACGAATAAGGGAAAATAAAATGTACTATGACATTCTTTGGCTTTTTTCTTGTCGCCACCTAAGAGTTAAATTGTAAATAATCATCTTTCAAGTGTTTACACGTTTTTAAATTAATATTTTGGTCATTAGTTTCTAAATTACTTTCATCAGTTATTTGATTGGAGCTCTGTAATTTTCTAAGCGTTATGCTACAATACGGGGCCGTTGCCGTCTGCTGTCCATTAAAAATCAAAATAAGCTTAAAATCCGATGCAAATTTAAAAGGTATTTCGATACGTTTGGTTAAAGCAACTATAGTTTTAAGGTTTCCATAAGACTCCTTAATTTGTGGAATGATGCATAATATAATTAATCTATAGACACTGTTTAGTTGACGTTTATTTCCAATATTTCCGCCAGAAGAATAAAAGGAAACGTTCTTCTTTCTATACTCATCTGAATAATCTTCTTTTTTCTTTTAAGATAAAATAGAGATCGCAATTTTGAAAAAGTTTTGGTCACCGTCAGCCATTACTTGTATTTTAGCTTCCTGTACTTGCTTTACATTCCGCTGTTCAAAAACGAAGTCAAGAAGTTCACTTGCGTTAGCATAAACAACTGGTCTTTCTTTCATTCCTTCTTTCGTCTCGAATTGATAAAGATCTTCTTGGTAAATATTTTCCATCATCTTTTGTTTCTCTTGCATATGTTGGTTGTAATTCGATGGCACTGATTTTCTTTCTGCCGAACTGCGAATAAAGTTTACCATCTTTTTCATATAATTCGTCGATGATGCTGTTGTCGCTTGAAAGTTGTTTAAGCTTTCAGCGGAGAAGATTATTTCAGTTTCTTTTTTTTTATTAACAGACATTCGAACCTTCTTACCTGCTGTATTATTCAAAACAAGGTCATCATCATCAGTATCATTGGTACTAGTAGTAATTTTTCTTTTTAAAAGACTTGTTATGATTTGATTTTGCTGTTTATCAGGTAATCTTTCCACTAAATTGAACACATTGTAACGTGCACTTGAGGAACAAGGACCTTTACAGGAATGTGGAATACCTTTACCTATTTCTTGAAAACAACAGCTACAAATTTCTAAGGAGGCTATCTGTTTATTTTTATTTGTTCTTGAAGAAGCATTTTGCACAATACTTTCAAGGCCCGTATTTATATTAATTTTAGTTGAAAACTGTTGAACAAGACCTCTACCTTTTTTTATTTTTGAATGGTTAGTACGTTAGGAAAATGTAACAGTCGCAACTCGTTATTTATCTGGTTTCTTTTGCCAATTTAATGTCCTCGTAATTAGGCATAGATGGAAGAGGTCTTTTCGAAATACCATGTTTTTCTAGTTCACCAATAGTTAATCGGTAAGTGATGCAAATAGTTCTGGGGAATTTCATATTAGAAACATCAAATTGATAATTAATATGATTTTTTATTGATGCAACATGTTTTTCACTTAATAAAAAATGTTCAGATAGTTTATTTTGAAAAACATTTTTTCTTCCCGCAAGGAGCACATACTTTCATACAGTTCTCTTTATGATAACATTTATGATCTAAATGTGGATGAAGAGACATTTTATTTCCAAAATAAATTGCTATAATCGATGTTGAGATAAATATATTTGATTACACCTCTCAAATTGGAGAAAGAAAATCTCTGATGCTAAAAAATAGCTCATGAATATATCTGAAATTTCCATTTTTTGATTGTGGATAGCATAGCGTCATCTAGTGGCAATCAACATAACTATATTTTCTTGCAAATAGATCACAAAATAAGCATAGTATATGTTAGTTTGAAAAAAAAATTAGGGATTAACTGATTTTCGTAATGTATAAAATACGAGCTTGCGCGCGTGTGTGTGTGTGTGTGTGTATATATATATACACACATATGTCAAAAGAAAGTTCTTTCATAGTTTAAGTCATTATTTGTTAAAAATTTGGCATAAGAAAAGATTTTAACCATCTCGATTCTTAGCTATTGTATATTTCACAAATTATTCCTATATAAAAAACGAGAAATTTGAATATCTTACAAACAGAAGCAGCTAGGATTTCAATTCAAACTGATTTTTCATCTATTTTTAAGTACAGACATATCCCCGCTTTCAGTTTTTGTCGTCATTTTAATTTAAAGAGTATTTTTAAGATCACCGCATCCATTATATTCAGTCCAAATGCTAAATTTATTTCAATGATTTTAGTGTTTAACCTGTTCATCAAAAATACCAGCAGATAATGAAATATATGTATACTATCTGAGGAAAAAGAGCAGGTACAGGTTTAATCTCGCAAGAACTTTATACATTCCTAATGTTCCCCATGAGTGAATACTGATCTATCTCTGCGTCCGATACTGAAATGATGTAGCAGTGTTTATTGTGTGCGAGTCTGAGGATGTCTACTATCATTGATTTTCTAAGCAAGTCCATTATGTTCAAGATTATTCTTGTTCGCATTCATTATGTTCAGTACGAATATTGAATAATTGTTTTTAATACTTTTAGCATGCAACTTGTAGAACAATATACCAGGCTTCACTTGCTGTTCTTAGAAAAGTTCTGTGCCGAAAAGGCTTCTACTATCAAATTAAAAATACACAATGGGAGTCTGATTAACTGAGAAGAGCACATGCTGCAAGAGCCAGCCTAAATTTAGGACCTGCAGTATATCGTTAGATTTCTTTGTAAATAAACCATTGTAATTTATAATGTCAACAAGATTATCAACAAGTTTCAAGCTTTGTGCTGTTTAAAGGACTATCGGCTCGTCAATTTGTAGACAATAAATGCACAGAGGATTTTAATAAAGCCTTGGAGAGTCGCAAGTCATAATGCAGTGTTTTACAGACTGTAAGTGATGGATTCAGTCACTGCTTAAAATCATATTATAACCAGGTGAAATATCTCAATAAAAAAATTATTTTTTAATGATGAGCATTTATAATAATTTTTTTTAATTGATTTATCAGTTCGTTCAGTTAGGAGATCTTAAAAGGCATTCTAAGCGAGATGTGTAAACCAATGTTCTAAGCAACTCTTTATCGTCAAACATGAACATCGACCGCGGAACAAGTTTCTGCTACAGATACTATATTCCAAATGCATATAGAGTGATTATAATTATTTCACTATAAGTACATGTCTTTTTTGACATTATTAAATGAATATTTAGTATAGTGTAGATTATGTACTAGAAAAAGGAAGTAAATCTTAGTCTAATAAAGGGTTGTTCAGTGCTATTTAAAAAAATTTTGGTTGCATTTGGGTCATGAGTAGTGAACTATAGAATTAGAACTTGCAAAAAAATGAACAGATTTAATATATTTTGAATTTGCAAATATGTAATAACAAATTTTGTCAAAATAAAACTAGTCCAAATTATGCCACAATGCTATTGTCACATTGAGTCGTAAATTCAACTGAACAACATAAATACCTGGATACTTCCTGGATAAATTAGTTATAATAACAATAAATTAGTTGTAATTGTCCAAAATTAATAATTGTTGTCTGCGCATGCTCACACACGCAGTTGGGTGGCTCAAGAAAGCGCTCGCGCGTAAATTTAAACAATACAAACGCAAACCCTTTTTTTTTGTTTAAGAATAAAGCATCAATAAATCGCAAATACTTACATTAGCCAACGTACCCTTAAAATATAATTAATGTCAAAGTTATTAAAATATAGGAACCTGACCCTCCTATAGAGTATTTAATTTTCTCTGAAAATTTGCCACCTAAATTAGTAATTATGACTACAAGGAACCAAGGCCTACACACACACAACCTAAGTCCCTAAATACCTCAATAGCATCTCCAATCCTGAAATTCAGAAATGGCTAACGTAGAATCAGAAAAGAAATTAAGAAATGAAGAGGCCACTGATATTATAATATAATATGTACAACAACGATGTCAAATCGCGTGCGAACAGATTCCGAAACGCGCAGATGACGTAAATAAAATTTGCGAATTTTTACAAGATAACATTGATATATTAAAAGTGCACGACGCGTGTCAGGATGAATTAATGATAGACATACTTCTAGAGTTAATTCGCAACAATATTTTTTTTTTTTTTTTAACGTCGCCATGTTTGTGCTCCTATGTGGTGCTAATCGACGACGGAGATCTGCGGTGTGTTTGTAAACAAAGCACATGTAAGTTTTACAGAGGTGCTTGTATCAATCGGCAGAGACTATATTGTTCACAACATTTGATCATGTATCACGAAATTTGAGTGTGAAATACACACACTTTTAAACAAAATCGCCGAAATGACGAAAACAACTGCCTATCAATCCATTATTGACACAACAAACACGACAAACCCACCCAAAACTGATCCTAAATTTCCACTACAAAATCATAATAACACACAAAAAATTGACATTACAAAAACCTCTCCACTTTTCGCTACTCCAAATGTACACAGCACACCTTATCATATAAACTCAGCAAATAATTATCGTAGACAACATTACAACACTTTACAATCTTTTCAAAACAACACTCTCACTCGGGTTCGCAATTTATCAATTAAAGATGCAGTCGAAATAATTCCAAAATTTAACGGTTACAACATTCCACTTAGAATTTTTTTGGACGAATGTAGAGAAGCGCGAAGCTTAATACCGCCGTGTAATGAGCCAGATTTAGTGAGATTAATAAAAATGCGCTTGGCCGGACAGGCATTAAAAAGTGCACAGCAAAGAACTTTTCTTAATATTCCAAAAAAATATTTACTCAAAATTGAAAATTAAATGAAAATAATGGGTCCCTGTAATTATCGGTAACTATTGAGGTTTCATATCACCCAAACTCTACGTTTTCTATTTTCTAAATAATTGTTTAATATTATTATTATTGAAGAAACAATACGTCATAGACACTTTCTTTATCAATAAATAAGAATCAAAAAATTTTTCAAGTAATTCTATTAATTTTATCACTACGAACTTTAAGTTCCCCGTTATAAACAACCTTATTTGATACCTGGAACGTAAACCTCATAGATATTAAATAAATGGAATTGCTTGAAAAAGTTTCGGATATTCTTCATTGATAAAGAAAAATCCGGATGTATCGTCTTTTCTATTAAATTTTTAAAAAATATTTAAAAAAATTAAAAATACAATCGATAAAAAAGATATCTTCTCTTGCCTTTCATATCCCTTTAAAAAATACACTGAAAAATCTTAAGCTAACCTAAGCCACCGAAAAATTAATAACCAATGGTTTTGTTTTCTTGTTTTTTTTTTTTTAATAAATTTAAATATATTTTATCAAACAAACAAATTATTTGTTTGAAAGACGTATATAGAATGGTTCTAGAATGACAATAATGGAAATATTTGTTTGTTGAACATTACAAAAATTTTAAAGTTACGTATACGAACGCAAAGATTAGATAAAAAAGTATAAACCGGTAAGGTAGAAATCGGGTTGATATTTCATACCCCCTTAATTGCTAAATAATAAAAAATGTGGCTTGTTGTTGTTGTCTAATCAAAATCAATTTTTCATATATCATATAACAACAATATATTGTTTCTATTACGGCTTATATATTGCTTATATGTTAACGAAATTCAAGAGTCTGATTAGCAAAGTGGTCAAGGTAAGCGCCTACTAACTATAAGATCGCTGGTTTGAGCTCGGGTTAGGGCAACTGTTTTTTACATTTTATATTTTTTTCTCTCGTTCTGACATGCTGGAGCACATGCTGAAGCACGTGCGAAACACGTGATTATATGGGTTCATTTCATCACGTGCTTTTTTACATGCTCCTGCACATGACTTGGCCCGTACCTCTATACGTATTTTAACACATGTTGATTTTCATCAGGCATATTGCAGTAAAAGTTTCTTGAATTTGTGTTAAAGAAATATTTGAAGAATATTTAGGAAACCTTAATAGAAGAGACCGAAGTAGATAGGCTATAGGCATACTGGCTCATGTGGGTTCTGTATCACCCCCTCCCCTCTCAAAGTGATCCAGAACCCGTTCGGATTCTAAATTACCCAGAATGATCCAGAATCCGAAATCGAGAGAGTGGGAGAGCTTCCCTTTCTATCACGTGAACCAGAATGCCTATAGTGTTTTCTACTTTTTTTTTTATTTTCTTTGCAAATATTTACAGGAGTGATAGAATAATTTTATGAGTTTGATGGTGTGAAGTGCGCAGGCAGTCTTGTAGATGGGATTATGGTTTGTACATACTGTAACGCACTTGACTATATAGGTTTTTGACGGATAGCCGTATTGCTGAATGTTATGAACTGCAGAAAAATTGAATCGTTGCAGCCATTTCTGTTTAAATACACCCATGACAAAAATTTTGCTAGCATCGTGTAAAGAGTCACGGAGTAATGATCCAATTTGTGAGTAGTCAAGCCCATCTGTGTTCCAGGCTATTCCATGATAATGATGTTCCAGCCAATTGTTTTCCCTTTGCAATTTGTCAGATAGTCTTTTCCATGAAAAGGGTTTCTTGAATAGACGAACGATAGGATCACTCTTTCATTGAGAGGAATGATAGCTATTTCTTTTAAAACATAATCTTTTCTTTTAAATTATCTCCCATTTGCTTGAAACCAATCATGTCTACTGCATACTCCATCTTGGAATGAGTGTTAAAACGAAAGTGTGTTGGATAATATGCTGTTTAGACAAGCTTCTTGATATCCCCACTGATGGGATTGTACTGAACGATGCGATCGTGTAAGATCATGCATTAAGCTGAAGTGTTAGCTGGAAAGTCTTGTTTAGACTCAAACTCTAGACGTACATCGACAGGAGCGCTCTTTATAGATTCGTTTTGCCGTGAACAGTCAATAACTATGAGTAGTTCAAGGTTGATAAATTCAGACTTTGTCAGCAGTGGCTGTGGGTCTCTTCCATAGTAGGTGATTTAAAAATTGGCATACATATCATAGAGAACAGCGAACTGATTCTTAGATATGTCGAGATTCATATTGTTATATGGATAATATTGTGAATTCAAGAAAAGTCTCACATTACTAATCTCATAATGGTCAAATCGAGTGGCATTTTCAGTTTTCAAAATTTCTTTCTTGGTTTGTCGTCCGAGAATGACAAAACGAGTTTTTTCTAACTGATTTGAAGTTTTCACTGTCTAGACATGTTTATTCGTGCTCGGAAGTAGAGGATATTCAAATAACTCCCAAGATCGATAACACATAGAGATAGGATTATCTTTGCCAATGAAATTCAGCAGCTGGATCTTTTGTTTATCAGATGCAATAACATATGGCATTAACCACTCTATCTTCGTTATTTTTACCTGGTAGTCTTCATATGTAGTTACACTATTTGCTACAGTACCTTCTTGAATTATTGCATTCAAGTCATTTCTTGATCTTGTGAGAATGAGTACATGCTTCACATTAACTATAATTTTTTTATAGTCTTCTGTAAATCCCAAGATCATAATCAGAGGAATGGAAACGTCAAAGTTGCCGTGTACATCTACCAAAGTTTTGCTTTCTTCTCTAACGTCAAGCCAGCCTGCATTTTCTAACATGAGAGTCTGATTCGGATTGAATGATGTCCATCCTTTCATGAGACTGCTTAAACCAACATTTTTACTTTTATCTATCTCCACAGCATTAATTTCGTAACGAATTTCATCAAACAGATGGCAAATGCCATTGTTCACGAATTTAGTTTTAGTTAGTGCTGTTCCATCTGGTTTTTGCAGTTTTCCACATACATGGATAGAACTGCGCGATGGTAAGAGACATAGATCTTGATGTTGGATAAAAATACGAATTTCATCACTATTATCAAAGCTTAATGTCGAGTAAGGTTGATGTGCGTGAACCTCGTAATGAGCAATAGACTCATCGAATACGACACCTGATTGAATGCTTAGAATTTCGTCCATTTTTCTGGAAGCAGCAGAGAATTATACACGTGAATTTTCTCCACGAACTTTTAGACCTAGGCTTCTGAGGAACTGAATGCTTTTCCGTGTTAACGGTTTGAGTTTCTTCGGTCGACTGATATACCGATTGACATGTTGGTTGACTTATATGCACTCTAGAATTGTAAACGATGCCCATTATACAGATTTTATGTGGAGTCTAATAGTAATTTCTTCTCCACGGAAATTCACTAAATTTCCATCTTGATCTACGAATTGAATTTGAAGATGATCTATGCACTTGACACTGAGTGGTATATATATTACATCAGATGGAACTTCCAAGATTTTATATCCTGGTGGAATTCTGGGAAAGAACTCATGGATTGTATGAACTTTTTTCTTGTTGATGTAAACACCTGCGGTGATATTGCACTCCACTCTGAGTGCGTTGATTTTCAATATTTTCACACGTAAATCAGAACTGTGATGAGTTTTTTCCTTGAGAATGCGAGGAGTGAAGCCAAGAAGACGACCTATTGAATCGTGAGGAGTGAGATCCAACGGATGACTGCAATTAATTTCACTTCTGAGAATATTGTTGTTAGCTCTCAAAGAAAATTCAATTCCTTTAGATTTAAAAGTTTCTTGTAAAAATTTATTAATAGAATTAATCTCGTAACTGCCAGTAGGGATAGTGATAATATTTCCATTCACATGAAGTTTATTATTCGAATAGTCCACATTGGGAATCGAGTTGAATGTTAAAAGTTCAACTAAACCCAAAACAAAATTTTTATGCTGAAATAGTTCAATTGAAGGAAAATATTGAGCTTCTAGAACAGAAGATTTTCCTGAAAGATTCAAAGTGAAACTGTCTTCTATGACTGATTGGAAGAGAATGATTCCCATTCGTTTGCAATCTTCTCTTTTATAGTCTTCTGGTTAAAAATTGAAGACAAAGATGACCACAAATGAATGAGTCAAAATTTTGATATCTTTTATAGTTATATTTTACTTCTTTCATTGTTGAAATATAACATGAGCTCTATGGGAGGTTCCGGATCACCAAAACTGTCAAAGTAAATAACTTTAGAACCATGTTTTCGATAACACACCCAGTGAGTGCCTTTATTTTTCATAACATTCAAGTTAACCATAACAGATTCATTACTCCATGGACCATCGGAAGGCAGATTATGTCTTATAAAAACACCTCGGAAATGTGGAATTTGCAACATACGAGCATATTTTAGAAGATCATAGTCAGTCAGTGGACGATTTGGCAAAGTTAAATCGAAGTTTTTTTTTTTTTAGTAACTTGACCATGACCAACATGGGGTTTCATAAATAATCCCATTCCAGTTTTATATGGTTTAAGATAGAGACCTTCGCCTAAAGCAATAGCTTCCATTGCCTTATTATGTCTCTTTTTTTCTTCATGGTTTTTCTGTGCAGCTTTAGCATCATTTACTGCCTTAGCTATTCCTGCAGCTCTTCCTGCCAGAGCTCCGGTCGCACTTAGTCCTGCGAACAGCGGTATGAGAAACGGAAGAACTCCACAAATGTTTTATGGAATTGGAAGAACACGTGGAATGATAACTTTCCTCTTACCACCAACTTTCTTAACAGCTTGACGTGCACCTTTCAAGGCGGATTGAACAACCTTGCGGGAACATTTACTTGGTGACATTGATTTTTTAGCAGCCGTCACTAACTTACTAAATTTTAGACCCATTCCAGTTATTCCTTTTAATTTCATAGCATTTGTAACAGCAAAAGCATATGCTTCTTCACGAAGACTGGCATCCTTGGCTTTAACACGTTGCCAAGCTTTATCAGCGAGCTTCATGTCAGCTGCTTTACGATCTCCATTTTTATTAGAGTACACTATGTCATCTTCTTTGCATGCTCGATCAATCGGATTAATTCCAGGATCACCTCTTTTCAATCGTTTTTTCAATTTAGTTCCGGGACCACAGTATTGATATCCAAGAAGATGCATTTCAATCGGCAAGTTATTGATCACTTTATCAAGCAATCCATAACCTTTTGGTTGTTTCCGAGATTTATGTACGATCATCTCTCTTCGAGTGTTGTTTTATAACTAAAGTTCAAAATATAAAACATGCGTTTATAATACCACAGTTCAATATCAAACTAGACTTTGTCACGTGAACATGGATTTTAGCGAGCAGAACGTCAAACTCCCCGTCACAAACTTTGATTTCGGAAAACAGAAAAGAAGGAAGCATCATGGAAAATTACAACCTGATACTATACGAGCAGTATTCTGTGGGCCATCTAACTGTGGAAAAACAAATAGTTTATTAACTCTAATTACATATCCCAATGGTCTTAGATTTGAAAATTTGTATGTATACTCTAAATCCTTCAATCAGCCAAAGTATCAATTTCTCGAAAAAGTTTTGGAACCGATAAAAGGTGTATCATATCTACTTTTTAGTGAGCATGAATCTGTAGTATCTCCAGATGAAGCCCGACCAAATTCAATTATTATTTTTATGATGTGGCTTGTGAGAAGCAGGACAACGTCAGAGGGTGAATCTGTATGGGAAGACATAAAAGTGTAGACAGCTTTTATCTATGTTAGTCGTACGCTCATATACCGAAACACCTCGTAAGGGACAATATTAATATGTTAGTAATTTATCGTCAAGACGATGTTAATCTAAAACATATCTATGAAGATCATGTTAATACTGATTTAACTTTCAATGAATTTCGAAATCTTTTCATATTGGCGATTCAGAAATTCAATTTCATGATAAAATGGTAAAAGTGAGAGATAAAAGTTATCCTAAAAGTGATGATCTAATGGAATTACTCTTCAAGAAACAACTAGATGACAATCTTATAAGTTCAACAGATCGAAAAAATTATCGCAGCATCCTGGAAGCATCAAATGCTCATCGGAAAAGATACAGCAAAGATGAGAGTATACGCACTTCGAAGAGTAGAAAATATATGAATATCATAGGACCCATGTTCCGCAGCGATCGTAAAAATAAATCTACCACCGGAAGAGGCCTCATACCTAAATATAAAATAGCAAAGAAAAATTCTTCTATAGATCTAGTCTACTGGAATAATCCAAACGAGCTTACCGAGCGACTGCGATTATTAGTTGCGGAACGATCTGCTGGAAATAACAATCACGACAATGAAATACAATCGATCATTGAGGAACTACGTGAAGCTGGACATATATATTGAAATGCATCTTTTCTTATAAGATCGGTAGGATCATGAGTCTCGACGTGTTCGGAAGAAAACTTGACTGCACGCAAGAAGTGAGTCGCGGTCCACTAGTCATTGGTTATAATCTTACATTAGATGGTAATTTTGATTTACAAAATAAAAGGTTGTGTAACCTTGCTTATCCAGGGCAGCCTAATGATTCCCATAAACACTGAATTAAATAAAATCAATAATGTTCTTTCCCATCTTAAACTTCGATTAGATAATCTTGAGACAAAATTGAAAGAATGCTTTCAAAAAAAAAAAAAAATTCTGACTGAATAAAAGTTTTATAATCACGAATTTTTCTTAAACCTTAAACATATTATCGAAAAAAAATGGAGTGACAAAAAATAGCTGAAGAGTTGCACAAACCAGCTCGCTGCATCTACAAGCGAAGAAAATATGATATACGTGGAATAGATGAGACTTGGCAAGCTGATCTTGTAGAAATGATTCCATACGCCAACAAAAACAAAGGTTTTCGCTACTTACTTACTGTCATAGATACATTTTCAAAGTATTCATGGGCCATACCAATCAAGTCAAAGAGTGGTAATGATGTTACTCTAGCTTGGAGTCAATACTGAAACAAGAACGCGTACCGACAAAGCTACAAACTGACCAAGGAAAAGGATTTTACAATTCAAACTTTCAGAAACTCATGAAGAAGTACAAGATAAACCTATACTCTTCACATAGTAATCTTCATGCAAGCATATGTGAACGTTTTAATAGAACCTTAAAAAATATAATGTGGATAGAGTTCAGCAAACAAGGGAGCTATAAATGGTGGGATATCCTACCTGAGTTGGTGAAAGCTTACAATTCAAGAAAATATTGGACAATAGGAATTGAGCCTAAAAATGTTACGCAGGCAAATGAAAGAGAGGTCAAGAAGCATTTTCCAAATGAAAAGTTACCTGAGAAAAAACCGAAATTTAAAGTAGGAGATAAAGTGCGGATAAGTAAGATAAAACATGTTTTTGAAAAAGGTTATACACCAAATTGGTCTACTGAAATTTTCACAATATCACGAGTTGTAAAAACCAATCCGGTAACTTATCATGTCAAAGATTATTATGATAAACCCATCTCTGGCGGCTTTTATGAAACGGAAATTCAGAAAACTATGTATCCAGAAATTTATCTAGTAGAAAAAGTTTTAAAGAAAAGTGGAAACCGTGCATATGTTAAATGGTTAGGCTTTAGTAATGAGCATAATAGTTGGATAGATAAAAAAAAATTATTTGATTTAGCCAAGATTTAAACAAAAATATTAATGTAAACGCAATAATGTAGGTACTAGTAAATAAAGCAATCATATTATGTTATTGTATTTATTTATGTATTATTATGTACAAGTTTTAATCTGAATAAAATAAGTATTATAATCAAAGCAAGCTGCGAATTTCATTCAAACTTAAAGGAAGATCCACCCTGATATGTCACAAATAAATTCATTTTATTTGCAGTATTGGAGAGTCTGTCAAAAAACTCTTGATCTCTTAGGATGGCTGATGAAATCTTCTCTGGTAAAAAGATTTGAAAACTTTCGTCGAGCTCGGCTACGACCTTCGTACCGAATCTCGTCTTCACCTCCTTAAGTGCTGTCACCATGTACTGATGATCTTTTTCCAAGTCTGTTACTTTCTTCCTCGGCAAGAAGTCGCGTTCAGCAATCTTATTAAGTGTAGATAGATCCATTCTGGAAAAAGTAAAAAAATAAGAACTTCTAGTAGAGAAAAGATTTGTTAGAGCAAAAAAAAAGAAAATTGGTGAGAATTAACTGTGAACTTACTTAGAAATTTAGTTGAGTCTTGGTTTCTTCCCGCAAGGGTGATAATTCTCGAACTCTTCGATTGCTCGAATGTGCTCCTCGTCGTGGTCTGTCTGTTGATATAGTCCATTCCCCACCACAATTTCTGTCCCTTCCATTGCCTCCTGCAATATATACCTTCTCTCTCCTCCCTCAGAGCGTATCCCCTCCATTGATGGATCCCAGTCATTCATAAACTCCTCTAATACATCATATTCAATTCTGATTTGTTCACCTTCATTGTCTTAAAGTGTTATCCCCTCTCGCCTTACACGATTTTCATTGGCCGCTTCACCTCCACCTCGTTTTTTCCCCTCTCTTTCGTCTTCTGCAACATCCATCCCCACTCGCATTGCCCCACTTTCATTGGATACTTCATACCCCCTCTCCACTTCCATCCCTATCACTATTTCTTGTTTTTCAGCATCCTCCTCTATTCGAAGTGCAGCTTGCGCCATCTGCTCATCCATGATTCGAAAATGACTCCAAGGTAAAGTGTCTGTTCTCTGAGGCAACAAGAATCTCTTATCATCGTGAGGACTAAGAGCAATTTTATTCTGTCTTTCAGTATGCACTATATGCAATTTTGAACGAATGTTGCATTGATCACGTTTTACAATAATAAGATCCTGAAGACATCTTCTATAATCCTCGAAAGTTATTGTCTTCTTCACAACCCTGGATTTTATACCTTTGGCTTTTTTCACTGTCTCTCCTCCATCAACTAAAGTACTGTACATTTTGCTTCGTAAACCTATAAATTCCATCATGATCTTGCTACAGCATTCGTCTTTCATTAATCCTGGGACTTTTTTATTGACACGTAGAATGTTAAACTGATTATTCTCATCATAATCAGAAGTATCAAACCTGTGAATGTCTTCTTTCATTATTTTATACATATTAATGTCCTCAACTTCATATATCAAACTATCAGTATCTGTATAAAGAAGTTTACATTTTTCTCCTACTCGCTGTTTCATATACGAGTAATGAAAATCATAAACTAATGTCTTGGACAAATCAAGGATATAAAGACCAACATATATCGGTTTCTTGATTGTGATACTTGTTCTCTGTAGCTGAATAGCAACTAAATTTTCATCAAAGATTGCACAGCTGTGGAAATGTGGTTGAGCTATGTGTGCTTCTGCCCCATATCTGCCTGTGAATTTATTTACTAATCGTACATCAACACAAAACCACTCTCGCTCGACACACTTTTTTCAAACTCATACTTCGCTTGCTTTCTCTTCTCAGTATTTAATTGGACATAAGATTTAAGCCAGGCCTTCTGCTCGAAACTCAGAATTCTATCCACCTTTTTCAAACGAAGTCCATTATCCAGCGTCTGTTTAAGTGTTCGATAGTGAATCAGATACTTTTTCTTATCGTTCAGAGTAGTGAGAAGTTTGTTTTGCTTTCAGCCAGGTGGTGCACGGTGCTCTGCACAGGAAGGGAAGTCTCGATGTCCATCATGTATTTCCTCAGGATACTCCAAGTCTACTTCAGCAATGTAACCTATATCTGAATCTGGTGGTGTATTGAAGAACCTTGTATTCGCCTCAAAGTCAATCCATTTGGTAAATGCTGTACCATCGCCCACCCATACAGATTATTTATATCAAAATATAAGAGTGTCTTCGTTTTCTGTTACTCATCGTATGAAGAACCCATGTATGGATTGTTTGCCTTAGCATATCGTTTACAACACTGGTTTATTCCTCCCCGAATGCCTGCTTCAATAAACATTAGCATGTCAATATCTGTAAGAAGCTCTAATTCTTCCTTTGTCATTTTAAGAGCTGCTGAAAATGTTAACCCTGGCGTCGTGTAAAAGTGAGCAGGACATAAATCATAAGCTTTAAGAGATGTCTCTCGAAAACTTTCGAAAACGTCAGCCAATAGTAGAACATCTGTTTTTAAGTAAAGATCTGAATACTCTCCCAATGTTTTTATATTGAACTTATCCCAGACTCGAACAGCATGCTTGTAGTCTTCTTCAGCAATATGGGAATCTGTTAGTTTATTATAAAACTCATTCTTTTCTGGCAATTTTGTAGACTATAGCTTATCAAATGCGTCTACATAATCATATAGAAATATACCTTTCCGTCTGAGAAGATCTATCATTTCATCTGTCAATCCATCTGATCGAAACTCTTTCACCGCTATAGGCACGTTTTGTAGATATGATGCGAGCTTTTCCACTGATGATGTTAGAAAACGCCAAGAATCTATGAGTCTAAAGCTGATGTCGCAGTCATCTATGTATCAATGTAGAAGTATCGATCTCTTTCAAAATGAAGTGAGTATCATAATTGAGGTTATGAAAAACAACGAGAATGAATCTTGAGTTCTTATAATTCAAATTACATGAATTGTGAGCTGCACCTCTAAAACTGAAGAGAAAAAAGAACTCATTTTTTTTTTTGGGAATCACCAAAAATTAATTTTAAATATAACTAAACTAATAACATACCGTCCTATAAAATGGCAATGGTCTCGCACTGCAAGTTCTTCATCACGGATTGATTTTCGACATATATGACAATCGGTTGACCTCTGGAAAGATAATTCTGCTATAGCTGTGAGTTTCATTGGATTAGGATTCTTGTAGAGATGATCTATCTTCTCACTTATTGATTCTAGTTCTCGAACAAACCATTCTTCAGGTGTCTCTTGATCTCCAAATTTTTGTCTGTAAGATTTATAGACAGATAATCTGTCATCAAAGCTGCATTTTGTGTAGTAACCTATGCTGTATGCTTCATGAAGTTGAAAAGCATTCTCATTCTCAGTAGGCTTTAATAAACATTCAAAATCAGCATAAATAACGAAAGGAACTTTTTCTCTTTTTTTGTAATCTTCGAATTTGAGAATGTTGTTCTTTGAGTCTAGCCGATTCATTCGGCAATTATTCATATTTTTACAATGATTTTCATGAATTTCCAATCTTTTTTCATTATAAAAAACTTGTAAACACCTTTCGCAGTGGTATGATTTTTTATTAGCTTTACACAGTTGAGAACTCAGAAGACGAGACATGCTATTGATCCATACGTAATGGTATTTAGGCATGCTTCCATCGCCATCAGCAAACTTATTTTCTTCATGCTCATCAATGTAAAAATCTTGAATAATAAGTAGATTTACATGTCTACCCTTCTTTTCTGGTTGATTATTATTTTCTGGTTTATTTACATGTTGATCTTCCTCTTCTGCTTGATTTGCTTTTTCAGCCTTCTTTTCTGACGTAACGTGACAAGGCGATACTTCAAATTTTGAACCATACTTTCTGAGCATGTATACATTCACTGAAATATTATTCAATTTTTCGAATTTTGAAATATCTTTCAGTTTTACTGGGAACTGTATATCACTAAAGATCAACTCATTCTCATGTGCACGATATTGATTAACTCTGTTGGAATTATATTTGCTGGGATATAATGCTGAAAGAATAGCATACTTGAAACACTGATTGTCATTGTTATGAATATTAACACATGCTTTTTTGTTTTCTATAAACTTTGGGAGAGGAATGTAAGAACTGCCCGTGAATGGAGAATATTTTTTCATATTTATATACAAACTTTTATTACTCTTCAATGTCCAGCCGGAATCCTTTTCCTAAAATTCTTCTAGTTGTGTAAGAGTGGGCTCTTTGATATAGTCTTTAAACCATTCCTCTAAATTTGTTGACATGTATACTGTAGCACTTTCACTCGTAAAATATTTAATATCGGTCGTTTCCTCTCCATTTTTCTGCATAGAAAATTCCGAGATAAAATCTGAATTTATTTTCACAGCATTGTATTCTTCTAAGCATTCTTGTGCCTTGACTTTGAAGAGCTTTTGTGCATCACTTAAGAAACTCAGAATGTCCATATGTTTTATATTTAGAACTACGCCAGTCTTGATTCGATTTTGGAATGCCGACTGCTCGTCTCGCCACTCTACACTAGCTTCTGTTTTCTCAGATTGTAGATTACCTCCTCGTTGAAGATGTTGTTCAAATTCTGCTTGCACACACGAAAGATGAGTCATGCAAGCTTGACATTTCTGTTTCTTTCCTCTTGTAAGTTTAGATTTTGCAATTTTTTCATTTAATTCTTTTATGGTTGAATTATACATGTCTAACCAATAATGAATATCGTTATTACTTAAATCATTTATACTTTGTAAAGTATCACGAAGAAGCTGAACAAAGCGTTCAAAAATATCGATGGATGCCATATTTGCTTTTTTCTCACTTTAATAGCACTAGAATAGCACTAGAATAGCACTTCACAAATGTGCACGATAGTCAAGACTAAAACTCGTTGACCACAATAGATGAACTGTGCTTATCCAAGAAACTGCTTCCCTTTTTGTAGGCAATGTCGACGTAAGTAGAGGTAGAAAATTCAAACAACTGATCAAGGATAAAATGAAGAGAAGGGAGATTTTCTTAGGTAGGGATGAATTTTCTTTCATTTGAAGCAACTAAAATAGTTTTTTTTGGGAAGAGGAGGGAGATTTTCTAAGGGAGGGATGAATTTTCTTCCGTTTGAACCAACCAAAAAGCAGCTTTTCATCCCTCCAATCAAGAATAAACTTTCTTTTTTGAACGACTAATCCTAAAAGAGCATGAGGCGGAGTTTCTTGTTATAAAATCAGGATGAGAGAATTTTCCTATTCATTCTCCGAGTACACTTCGTACTGAACTATCAACTACAGAGGTGTAAGATGGCTAGAACACGTGACTACGACTTGATGTTCAGAAATGCCATACTGCAATTTCAAGAAGAGAATGTTTATATTTGTGACATTCAAGGATTCCAAAGAATAGCAGAGGATTCTTTCATTTTCAAAGAAGTATGTTTACTCAATTTAAAGAAAACTGCTTTACCGACTGCATACCTTTTTAAACCTCCTATGACATTGGAAGAACTGACTGCAGAAGAAAAATGTATGACTCACTGGGTGGAGAAGTATCATCATGGAATTGCATGGGACGCTGGAGATATTCCTTATCATCGTCTTCAACGAATTTTCCAAATTTGCTCGCAAGGGATTGAGAAATTATACGTTAAGGGAGAGCAGAAAGTGCATATATATAATATGACTCTACTTTCATACTTTTTTCATACTTTTTCATACTTTTTCATACTTTTTCATACTTTTTCATACTTTTTAATACTTTTTCATACTTTTTCATACTGTTTCATACTTTTTCATACTTTTCCTTTTACTTTTCTTACGTTTTTGATTTTATTTACAGATTAATTTCAAACGTTGAAGACTTTGGATATCCATCACTAGATACGATATCGAGCGATAAGCATTACGTATGTTTTAATGACATTCTCTGCATTAGAAGGAATACCTATATGCGCTGTACATAACGTTATCTCAATACGAGCATGGCTACTGGATTGTTTGGATGCTAAATTTGGCCAAGATGAAGTAGATATCATTTCTAAAAGGAATACATACTCATGTGTATATTGGAAATAAATTTTTATTAAATATTCTGTAAAAAAAGAGAAGCTTGATGATTGAATAAAAAAAAATTAAAAGAAAAGTCATTGTACGAGGGTAGTTCAATAAGTCTTTAGAATAAAGTATAAAAACAATTTTTTTTGGGTAAATTTTTTTTTATTTTTCAACATAATCTCCTTGGAGCTCTATACACTTGGTCAATCGCTTTTTAAGTTTTTTTAATCCTTCAGAAAAGTGCGTTTTCGGAAGTTCCTCAAAATAAGCACTTACAGAGGCAATGACGTCTTCGTTGTCCGTAAATCTCTGTCCACCGAGCCATTTTTTCAAGTTTGGAAATAAGAAAAAGTCACTGGGGGCTAAATCTGGTGAATACGGTGGGTGTTCGACCAATCCGAATTTTAGTTTTTCAATTTTAGCCATTGAAACGAAGCATGTGTGAACTCGGGCGTTGTCGTGATGAAAGAGAATTTTTTTCTCGCCAAATGTGGTCGTTTTTTTTTAATTTCTTCTTTCAGCTGCTCTAATAATGATGCATAATACTCACCAGTAATTGTTTTACCCTTTTCCAAGTAGTCAATAAGTATAATTCCACGTGCATCCCAAAAAACTGTAGCCATAACCTTACCAGCTGACTTTACGGTCTTTGCCTTCTTTGGAGCTGGTTCGCCTGTGGAAATCCACTGTTTGGATTGTTCCTTTGTCTCAGGAGTGTAGTGGTGTATCCATGTTTCATCCACAGTCACAAATCGACGAAAAAATTCCTCAGGATTCCGACTTATGCGCGCCAAAAGAGCCTCAGAGGCGACCACTCTATTGCGTTTATTCTCAGCTGAGAGCAAACGCGGCACCCATCTTGCCGATAGCTTTTTCATGCCTAATTTTTCATGTAGAATTGAGACAACTGCACCTATAGATATCCTTGTGGCCTCAGCTAACTCACGCACTTTTAATCTTCTATCCTTCAACACCATATCGTGGATTTTATTGATGATTTCGGGAGTAGTTGCTTCTACGGGCCTTCCTGAACGTGGTTCGTCACTTATTGATGTACGACCACGCTTAAATTCATTTACCCAGTTATAAACCGTTGCTAAGGCAGGGGCAGATGTGCCATGAACTGAGTCCAATTCATTTTTTATCTCGTATGGAGTTAAACCCTTTAAATAAAAATGTTTAATTACCGCTCTGAACTCGTTTTTTTTCCATTTTTCTTAACAAGCAATTTTTTTTTTTCAATTGGTTATAAAAACACGTAAACTCAGAAGATGTGGACTGTGACTGCACCATATATCTAGTCGGGAGTGGTGCTGACTGAAAACAGATGATTTGGAGCGATTCGCGCGCCATCTGTTGGTCATTCTAAAGACTTATTGAACTACCCTCGTACCATATTATTCTTTCATAAATATAAAATTAAAATATAATAGATAAAATCTATAGCAAACATAGGGTACATGTGGGTGTTACTGCGGATATTTTACATTAATTAGAATAAAGCATTGTTCATCAGATAGACAATATCAATGTGCAAAACACTATTTTTCTTAGACTATTCTATTTAACTTTTTAAAGGGTTTTTTCATTAAATATATCAGCCGTATTTCATTTAAAAAAAGAAAAAAAAGAACATTTGTTGTATTTACAAAGATTTACATTGCTTTGAAATTTACTTACCTTATAAGAAAGACGAAGGAAAATGGAGGAAATGACAAGGGGAATAAACGAAAACAAGTTGAAAAAATATTTTTTCATTATATTCGAAAAAAACACATATTACATTAAAATTAATATATAATAAAATAATTATTTTTTACATATATATATATATATATATATATATATATATATATATATATATATATATATATATATGGAACGTTTCACGTCAACCGGATCATCAGTGCACCCAAAATTTGGGTTAACCTATCAAAACGTTTGAGGTCTCAAAATGTTCGTCTGGTAAAGAGCTTTCAAAAAAATGCTGGCGTTTTTTGAAATCCAATATGGCGCATCAAATATGGCGCCTGAAAGCCACATTTTCATAGCACATTTAACAAAAACAATAGTAAAAATGTTCTAATTTATAAAATATACCTCCCGAAAGCATGTAACACGTATTCTCGGACTTATAATTGAGAATGCTTATAGAATTCCGAATTTTCAAATTGTGGATCCAAAATGGCGGACAATATACCACCACCAAACCATTTTACCGCAAAAAATGATTTCAGATTAGTTGAAAGTATTAACATAGGGGTTTTCGGAGATTCTGAATCTTATTTTAACATTAGAATTCCGAAATTCAAAATGGCGGATCCAAAATGGCGGACATTATACCACCACCAAACCTGTTTTACCGCAACAAATAATTTTGGATCAGTTGAGAGTATCGATATTGGGGTTTCTGAGGTAAATGGTACTAAGTGTATCATCGGAATCAGTATTTGTGCTCAGAAATCTTATATTTGTCCGGTCTATTAGATTCAGAATCATCTGTCTGCGGTTTTTGCCCGTACATTTTTCTATTGTTCCGTGTATATATGCCTGCGTGGATAAAAGAAAAAATAGAATTTAGCCAATTGAATCAATATTTCATGACATTTTGAGCAGTCTTAATTATTCTGGCTCCTCGTTCGTGGTGCTTTTACTGGTGATAAATGGCTTTCGACGATATCATAAATTATTTTGTTTCTAGGTTCATCGGCATTTGAGTAATGCATGACTTTCAATGTTTCATTATTTTCTGGGATAAATCCATGCGCCGTCTGTATATTTGTGACAGACGGACAGCTTTTGAATCTCTTTGTTAGGAATTTATGAGTTTGTTCGTGATCTTTTTTGGTGTACAAGAAAAATTTTATATTAAATGATCGCCTAGTAGCCCATGAATAAAGAGCTTTAACATCTAAAATCGCTTCATTGTTTGTAGCTTGTAAGCTTGCTCTTGTAGCTTCTCTCTTCACTATCGCTCCAACTCCATCGCAACTACCTTTTTCGTGTGCTGTTGCAAAACAGTGCCATTCAGCATCAACGCCAAAATCTCTCTTATGGCTCATTAAACTGCTCATTTGATAACGATTTTTAAAATGCTGTTTAGCACCATCCGTAGCATATATAACCTTTTTTACTCTAGGACAAACCTTGCGAATTTCAGGTATAAGCTTTTGCTGCATTATGTATACTGCAGTGGCATCATGAGTAGTGCAGTCAGACATAGCTACAGTACTAAAATGCTTTAGCTTACCTTCAGATTTATAATAAACAACCGCAGGAAATATCGTGCTCTGATCATTATTGAAATGAAATGCCTGTGCAGCATCTTGGGCCATAAAAGGATAGTTTTCAGAAAAATCCAATTGAGCAAGAACCTCTTCATCTGAAAGGTTATTTTTCTTTTCAGAAATGAACTTTGATTGTTCCATAGCGATAAAGTTATGAGGTATCAACTTTTAGTTAGACTAGTCTAGAACATAAAGTTTCAATAAAGTCTTGCGATGTTAGGCATTGTTTTATCAAAGTGCATCTATCGGTTGATTGCCACGTGCTGAAGATGACTCGATCAATATTGTGCTCATCCATGATGTTCTCAACGTAATTAGAGAACTTTTGAATGTCTGGACAAAATTTGCATTCATTCAAATAACAACATGGTTTGGGATCCTCACATAGAACAAAATTCAAACAATCTTTATAATTCTTGAGAACACTGTTTGAGATTTTTTCGATATTCACTGCGTCAAGCATTGCCTTAAAATTTTGGTGTATCGTACATATACATACGTTGTGTGTACCAGGAGATCCTACAAAGACACAACATTTTGGTCTTAGCTCCGCAAACTTGGTTAGCCCGATCGGATTTTCAGGAAACTGCTCTATAAATTGACTATGAATGTTCTTAATATCAGTAAGTAATAATCTTTTCTGCACTTTTCTATTTTTACTATCTACATAAATACTGACGGTATCTTTTTTATTTGGCATAATTCTGCTATTAAGATCATCTTCGTAAAAATCTTTAACTTTCTGAGTAGTTTCAGTAGGTAAAGTTTTTCCACTTCTTGCAACAGGAGAATACAAAACTCCATCTAATTCTCTTAACTTTTTTTATTTACGAGCCATTCTGTAGGACACACCAAATTGGTCCATAATTTTACGTGTAGCCCACTGTTCGGGCTAAATAGTAAGAATACTTACACGTAATGGATCGTTCTCCCTCAGAGATTGAAATTTGTTTTTGAGACCAGTTAAAATATCTGTAAGATCATCTTGCGTAAGTGCATCGGGGTTTGAAACAGAAGGTGAGTCAAAATCTGATTCAAAATCAGCACTAATACTGGCGTTTGGTGACGACAAATCATGTAGCTCGTCAAAAAATTTTCTACATTAATCACAAATCACTGAAAAGTTCGGATAATCAGGATAGACATCTCGAATTGCTTTGGAGATCTTCCTAAAGAGATTTGCTGTGTCCTTTTGTAATGTTAAATGGATTTACGCATCTATCGGCACGGTATATCTTCGCATGGGAAGACATTGTTGTGGGATCTGAAAGTGCACAACCAAAACAAAAGAAATGTGGACTCTTGGCGAAAAAGTCGCTGATGAAGGAAGCCGCTGATTGACTTGCTCACCAACTATCCTAAAAAGGACTGTTGGAGAAAAAGTCGCCAATAAAGAAAGCCGCTGAAAAACTCGCTCACCAACTATCCTGAAAAGAACTGTTGGAGAAGAAGTCGCTGATGAAGAAAGCCGCTGAATGACTTGCTCACCAACTATCTCAAAAAAGAACTGTTGCAGAAGAAGTCGCTGTTGCAGAAAGCCGCTGATCGACTTGCTCACTTACTATCCTGAAAAGGACTGTTAGAGAAAAAGTCGCTGTTGCAGAAAGCCGCTGATCGACTTGCTCACTTACTATCCTGAAAAGGACTGTTAGAGAAAAAGTCGCTGATGAAGAAAGCCGCTGATTGACTTGCTCACCAACTATCCTAAAAAGGACTGTTGGAGAAAAAGTCGCCAATGATGAAAGCCGCTGATAAACTTGCTCACCAACTATCCTGAAAAGGACTGTTGGAGAAGAAGTCGCTGATGAAGAAAGCCGCTGAATGACTTTCTCACCAACTATCCCAAGAAGGACTGTTGCAGAAGATGTCGCTGTTGCAGAAAGCCGCTGATCGACTTGCTCACTTACTATCCTGAAAAGGACTGTTAGAAAAAAAGTCGCTGATGAAGAAAGCCGCTGATTGACTTGCTCACCAACTATCCTAAAAAGGACTGTTGGAGAAAAAGTCGCCAATGAAGAAAGCCACTGATAAACTCGCTCACCAACTATCCTGAAATGGACTGTTGGAGAAGAAGTCGCTGATGAAGAAAGCCGCTGATTGACTTGCTCACCAACTATCCCAAAAAGGACTGTTGCAGAAGAAGTCGCTGTTGCAGAAAGCCGCTGATCGACTTGCTCACTTACTATCCTGAAAAGGACTGTTAGAGAAAAAGTCGCTGATGAAGAAAGCCGCTGATTGACTTGCTCACCAACTATCCTAAAAAGGACTGTTGGAGAAAAAGTCGCCAATGATGAAAGCCGCTGATAAACTTGCTCACCAAGTATCCTGAAAAGGACTGTTGGAGAAGAAGTCGCTGATGAAGAAAGCCGCTGAATGACTTGCTCACCAACTATCCCAAAAAGGACTGTTGCAGAAGAAGTCGCTGATGAAGAAAGCCGCTGAATGACTTGCTCACCAACTATCCCAAAAAGGACTGTTGCAGAAGATGTCGCTGTTGCAGAAAGCCGTTGATCGACTTGCTCACTTACTATCCTGAAAAGGACTGTTAGAAAAAAAGTCGCTGATGAAGAAAGCCGCTGATTGACTTGCTCACCAACTATCCTAAAAAGGACTATTGGAGAAAAAGTCGCCAATGATGAAAGCCGCTGATAAACTTGCTCACCAACTATCCTGAAAAGGACTGTTGGAGAAGAAGTCGCTGATGAAGAAAGCCGCTGAATGACTTGCTCACCAACTATCCCAAAAAGGACTGTTGCAGAAGATGTCGCTGTTGCAGAAAGCCGCTGATCGACTTGCTCACCAACTATCCTAAAAAGGACTGTTGGAGAAAAAGTCGCCAATGAAGAAAGCCGCTGATAAACTCGCTCACCAACTATCCTGAAATGGACTGTTGGAGAAGAAGTCGCTGATGAAGAAAGCCGCTGATTGACTTGCTCACCAACTATCCCAAAAAGGACTGTTGCAGAAGAAGTCGCTGTTGCAGAAAGCCGCTGATCGACTTGCTCACTTACTATCCTGAAAAGGACTGTTAGAGAAAAAGTCGCTGATGAAGAAAGCCGCTGATTGACTTGCTCACCAACTATCCTAAAAAGGACTGTTGGAGAAAAAGTCGCCAATGATGAAAGCCGCTGATAAACTTGCTCACCAAGTATCCTGAAAAGGACTGTTGGAGAAGAAGTCGCTGATGAAGAAAGCCGCTGAATGACTTGCTCACCAACTATCCCAAAAAGGACTGTTGCAGAAGAAGTCGCTGATGAAGAAAGCCGCTGAATGACTTGCTCACCAACTATCCCAAAAAGGACTGTTGCAGAAGATGTCGCTGTTGCAGAAAGCCGTTGATCGACTTGCTCACTTACTATCCTGAAAAGGACTGTTAGAAAAAAAGTCGCTGATGAAGAAAGCCGCTGATTGACTTGCTCACCAACTATCCTAAAAAGGACTGTTGGAGAAAAAGTCGCCAATGATGAAAGCCGCTGATAAACTTGCTCACCAACTATCCTGAAAAGGACTGTTGGAGAAGAAGTCGCTGCTGAAGAAAGCCGCTGAATGACTTGCTCACCAACTATCCCAAAAAGGACTGTTGCAGAAGATGTCGCTGTTGCAGAAAGCCGCTGATCGACTTGCTCACTTACTATCCTGAAAAGGACTATTAGAGAAAAAGTCGCTGATGAAGAAAGCGGCTGATTGACTTGCTCACCAACTATCCTAAAAAGGACTGTTGGAGAAAAAGTCGCCAATGAAGAAAGCCGCTGAATGACTTGCTCGCCAACTATCCCTAAAAGGACTGTTGCAGAAGATGTCGCTGTTGCAGAAAGCCGCTGATCGACTTGCTTACTTACTATCCTGAAAAGGACTGTTAGAGAAAAAGTCGCTGATGAAGAAAGCCGCGGATTGACTTGTTCACCAACTATCCTAAAAAGGACTGTTGGAGAAAAAGTCGCCAATGATGAAAGCCGCTGATAAACTCGCTCACCAACTATCCTGAAAAGGACTGTTGGAGAAGAAGTCGCTGATGAAGAAAGCCGCTGAACGACTTGCTCGCCAACTATCCCTAAAAGGACTGTTGCAGAAGATGTCGCTGTTGCAGAAAGCCGCTGATCGACTTGCTTACTTACTATCCTGAAAAGGACTGTTAGAGAAAAAGTCGCTGATGAAGAAAGCCGCGGATTGACTTGCTCACCAACTATCCTAAAAAGGACTGTTGGAGAAAAAGTCGCCAATGATGAAAGCCGCTGATAAACTCGCTCACCAACTATCCTGAAAAGGACTGTTGGAGAAGAAGTCGCTGATGAAGAAAGCCGCTGAACGACTTGCTCGCCAACTATCCCTAAAAGGACTGTTGCAGAAGATGTCGCTGTTGCAGAAAGCCGCTGATCGACTTGCTTACTTACTATCCTGAAAAGGACTGTTAGAGAAAAAGTCGCTGATGAAGAAAGCCGCGGATTGACTTGCTCACCAACTATCCTAAAAAAGACTGTTGGAGAAAAAGTCGCCAATGAAGAAAGCCGCTGATAAACTCGCTCACCAACTATCCTGAAATGGACTGTTGGAGAAGAAGTCGCTGATGAAGAAAGCCGCTGATTGACTTGATCACCAACTGTGTAAACGGGTATTAAGCCTACACATATCGCTTTCTTCTCGTTTATAGAGTTTTAAATTGCCTGTCTGAGGTTCAAAATATTGATAATGGGTTAGGTGAGAGGTAAGGTCCGCCATATTGTATCTGCTATTTTATATTTTAGATTCTCGATGTTAAAATAAGATCCAGAGTCTTTGAAAAACCTTATATCGCTACATTAAACTGATCTTGAATCATTTGTTGCGGTATAATTCGGTAAGAGGGGGCAATGTCAGCCATATTGGATCTGCTATTTAAAATTTTTAAATCTTGATGTCAAATTGAGATTCAGTGGCCCTAAAAACCCGTATATTGATACTTTAAACTGGTCTTAAATCATTTTTTGCAGTAAAATGGGTTTGGTGCTGGTATAATGTCCGCCATTTTGGATCCGCCATTTTGAATTTCGGAATTTTAATGTTAAAATAAGATTCAGTATCTCCGAAAACCCCTATGTTGATACTTTCAACTAACCTGAAATCATTTTTTGCGGTAAAATGGGTTTGGTGGTGGTATAATGTCCGCCATTTTGGATCCGCCATTTTGAATTTCGGAATTCTAATGTTAAAATAAGATTCAGTATCTCCGAAAACCCCTATGTTAATACTTTCAACTAATCTGAAATCATTTTTTGCGGTAAAATGGTTTGGTGGTTGTATATTGTCCGCCATTTTGGATCCACAATTTGAAAATTCGGAATTCTATAAGCATTCTCAATTATAAGTCCGAGCATACGTTTTACATGCTTTCGGGAGGTATATTTTATAAATTAGAACATTTTTACTATTGTTTTTATTAAATGTGCTATGAAAATGTGGCTTTCAGCCGCCATATTTGATGCGCCATATTGGATTTTAAAAAACGCCAGCATTTTTTTGAAAGCTCTTGACCAGACGAACATTTTGAGACCTGAAACGTTTTGATAGGTTAACCCAAAATTTGGGTGCACTGATGATCCGGTTGACGTGAAACGTCCCATATCTATATATTATTACATAATAACTAATTGATGAATGTCACATCTTCTACGATGCGAGGTTTTACTATTGATGCTCGCGGTGGTGGTGGTGGTGGTGGAGGTGATGGTAGTGATGGTGGTGGTGGCGCTACTGCTGCTGCTATCTTCGGTTGAGTTTTATCCTGCACTCGGCTGTGCATTCGTAGCGAATCTCGTTTCGCTTGCTTATTTTGAAGCGAAGCTTTGTCGTCCTTCACTTGATCTAAAAAAATAAAAATTGCAAAAAAAAAGTTTTAAAATATAATATAATATAAATATCAAAATATAATGAAATTTTTAATTTTTGTATTTCTTACCAATCTTTGTCGACCTGGAAGGTGACTTCAGTATGCATCGTATGCAAATGGGGTGGCGTGGAAGGCGTTTTAGGCCTCGGCTGGTTTTCAGCTTCATCTATAAAAGAAAAGAAAAAAAAATTATTAGATTATTATTTATTATTTAATTTTAACATAAAAAAAATTAATAAAAAAATAGTTACCTTCAGCTTTCCTCTTCCGCTCGTTGTTGCTGTTGCTGCTGCTGCTCGGCGATGAAATTTTTGGTATACGACCAACATCGTGTATACTTTTTCCTTTCGCCGCCTTTAAACTGCCCCTTGAGCTCGAGCTAGAGCTGGAACTTGAGCTCGAGCTGGAACTCGAGCTGGAACTCGAGCTGGATCTCGAGCTCGACCTTGATCTCGGCGAGCGAGCAACCGGTGCGCTCTCTTGAGGTATTCCCTCGTACAACTGTTGCATAGCAGCAACAGGGGGTGGTTGTGGTACTGAAAAATAAATAAACATTTAACATAATATTATTTTAATTATTATTAATAAAATTCTATAAAATTTTACTTACATGAATGTATCGCATCCATTGCCCATGACACATGGTCAAGCATCATGAGCAATGTGGGCCCGTTAGAAATGAGCCACCGGATACGATCCCGCATCATTTGCAAATTTGTCTTGCTATTTGATGCCATCTCGAATTTTTTTTCAAATTTCAAGTTGATATATGTTTTGAAATTTGAAAATTTACTGACTGACCCTAGTTTGCGCCCTAGAATTTATATCGTCAGAAGAGCTTACCCCTTCTTTCACTTTTTCAAGAAATTCTGCGATTGGTTAAAAATTCTCCTCCGTTAATTAGAAAAACGCCTGCCTTGCAGAAATTTTCCTCCCAGAATTTTTTTAAGAACCACCTCCATGTCGGTCACATCTACGCCTACACATTTTTTTCATGAAAGTTTCTACAATCTTGATGTCGAGAAAGTGCATCTCTAGAAGCTGGGGTCAAAGTTGCTGACAAAAGTGCCACCTGCGCGAAGTCCTTCAACGTGTACCAAGCCTTGCTGTAATAAATCGTTTCTCGCCTAAAAACTGGCAGCGTATAGGCCTAAAAAAAGCAAGCGTGCGCGCAGTAAGCCTTTCTCTAAGGGTCGTGTATTGTTGGGGACAATTTACTACTACCTGCACAAGGACCTTCAACACGCGCTATGCCTTACTGTAATAAATCGTTTCTCGCCGAAAAACTGTCAGTGTTTTAGCTCGAAAATAGACTTTTCGAATGTATGCGCGCAGTATGCCTTTCTCAAAAGGTTATTTATTACTGGAAAGTAATTTACTACTACCTGCGCGAGGACCTTCAAACTTGCGCCATACCTTACTGTAATAAATTCGTTTCTAGCGGAAAAAAAATAGCAGCATATCAGCCTGAAGAAAAATAAATTTCCGCATGCCTGCGCACAGTAAGTTCTCGAAGGCCGTTTACTGATGCAATCTTCCTTCTATCTCTGCGCACCTACAGCGCATACCTGCGACGAAGACGTTTATTGCTAGCAAAGTCAGTGAGCAACGTTCTATCTATTTTTAAAAGCAGAGGAAAGAAAGGCTGACCCTTTCTTTTCATTCATTTTCGGCTACTTTCCATTTCCTACGCATGCCATCTGTTTCTTCGAAAAGAGGAGCAAATAGGCTGCTCTTTTCCCTCTCTTCGGTGGGAGTAAAACGCTTACGTATTCGGGCCTACAGAGTGGGGATAGAAAAAATCAGATACGAATTCTACATCACTTTAAGAGGGGACAGTTCAGAGGCGGGGCTTAAAACACACACAATACGAATCCGGGAAAAATTGGAGAAGGGACCAGGCATTATACACACTACAGATTCTGTATCACTTTGAGAGGGGGTAAATCCAGGGGAGGGGCTTAAAACATACAATACGAATGCTCAAAAATAGGAGAAGGGACCAGGCATAGGCCTTATACACACTACCGATTCTGTATCACTTTGAGAGGGAGTAAATCCAGGGGAGGGGCTTAAAACATACAATACGAATGCTGAAAAATTGGAGAAGGGGACAAACAGGGATAGGGCTCATACACACTATGAATACTGGATCACTTTGCAGGGGAGGGGGTGATACAGAATCTGCATTTGCCAGTATGCCTACAGCCTATCTACTGACCGACATTTGACACGACGACAGTCTTCCTACATATTCGACTTTTAACTCGATGGAGTCAGCCCACCGAGGGGCTCATCTCAAGTGTTTGGAATTCTAACTATGTTCATTTGTTTGGATGATCTAAGGAAGTAAAATCATCTTTATATCCTTATTTAACATCTCATTCACGCTCGTACAATAGTACACCTATTTACAAAATCATCAATTATCATTCTCTAATAAGATTTTAAGGTCTCTTATTGAAAAAAAAAGAAAATTTTCATTTTTAGTCAGTTTTATATAAAATTTCCTCACTTTCAATTTTCAAAAGTGTCAATATTCGTGATTACGATTTTAAACGTTAATCCCTCTTGTTAAAGTATTATATGTATATATTGTTTTTAGACAAGGATTCTTTGAATCTCCTTGCTGTCTGTATCTGTTATTTGACTCTGTCCCTTGGACACAAAAGCATCTACTGTTAGACTCTATAACTCAAGGTCGATTTTGGGCTTGTTTACTTTATTCATATCAATAGTTAATCTTCCAAAGCTATTCTATTACCAAATCAAAATGAATGTTTTCGTAAAATCTTGAATTGATCCGAACATAGTTCTATTGAAATAATATTTACGCAATTTTACGCAGTTTTTCAGTATTAACGAGAAACACATATGAACAAAACTTGATCAGTGTCTTTGTTCATATTCTGTCTTTTCAAGTTATACTCGACTCTGGTAATCTTATACAATAGATTTGAGTTTGGTTATGGGGTCTCAAAACTTTAATAGTAATTCATCAAGAAGTTTTTTTTTATCTGAAAGCTCTCGAGAGTTCCTATCAGAACTCGCTTCTTCTGAGACATCTATATCAAATATCCGTTATTTCTAATTTCAAACTAATATCTCCATTCTTATTAGGGGAGGATGGGGTATTGCCGGTCACCTAAACAAACGTGCTTGTTATATCCACTTTCAAATTGTTTCTTTTAACCTTAAATAATTATTATGTTAGTTCAAACCATTGACTATAAATATTTCTTATTGGTTTAATATAAAAATGTAAGATATCGAAGCTATAAGTCGAAATAAAAAAAGCATTATGACCGAATTTACTCTACATCAAAGGGTAATACCGGTCAGCCTTGGTACAATTCCGATCACTATTAGAAAGTTACTTTCATAGGTTAAAAGTTTCTTTAAATCAATTATATGAACTTTCATATAATCCGTCGCATTATCATTCGCACTTACATAGTGAAACATATACTAACATAACCACTGTTCAATCAAAAACAATTAAGCAAAGTTACCCTACCTGAGAGCGCACCGAAACGTTTTCTTAGCCTCACTTTCGGGAGCGTCATATAAATAACATTGTGACCGGGATTACCCCTATTCTGCTTAGTAATTTAAATTGAAATGACAAAGAAGTAATAGGTTCAAATTTTTTTTTCTTCACTACTTTGTATTCTTAGATTGTTCAAATTAATAAAGATGCCAAACATAACTGCATAAAGCAACAAATAATATGCATAAAAGCTTATTTTATAGACCAGATTTCTTATAATAAATGTAGGCCTAGACTTTGATTGTGTATAATTCCTTAATAAAACTGAATAGAAGGTTGTTGGATATTAGATTAATTGCATTTTATGTTTAATATACTATTCGAATTATTACCTAAAAATGTTTAGATTATTGAAAATAAGGGTGACCGGAATTAGCCAATGACCGGCATTACCCCGTTCTCCCCTACACAATGCATTCAATAGTTCAAATAGCAACATCTATTTAAATTTATCGGACGCCTACAACACAAGCTCTGTCAAGGGTTTACGGGTACATACTGTTTCAACAAGAGGCCGGTATAACCAGGAAAAAAAAGAAGAGACGAAAGATTGAGGATAGAGTAGTACGACCTCTCATCTCAAAGACTAATCGCGGAATCTTCTTGCCGCTAGGTGTGCCGTTTTTGCTTGGACATGCGAATATTTTCAGTACACTGATGATTCGGTCATAACTAGCATATTTTTAACATAATAATGACGAATGATTCGAAATAATAGATTTTTAACGTATCACTATTTTGACGATTAGCTTGATGTTTTGGATCTACCCAAGTTTTCGGTAGTTTATTTATGGTTAAACAAAAAAAGACAAGACATAAATATATACTAGTATATGTAATACAATTAGAAGCACATATGTAACACTCCACGTAAAATTAATCAAAAAATTTTTTTAATTTTTCAAAGTATGGGTATATTGTTGCAAAAAATCAAAATAGGGTATAAGAACCATTTTAGACCATAAGCTTAGACACGGAGAGAAATGATGTTATAATTTTTATTAATATATCGTCGCCTTGGCGTAAGAAGGTACCAACTCAAAGTCCGCTTGAAAAAGGTACCAACTCGGAGTCCGGTTGGAAAAGGTACCATTTCGCGGGAGAAAAGTTTTTATCCAAATTTCAGTTGGCACCACTTCAGGAAGCTTTTATACATTGATTTAAGACACAAATTCATTAAACCTGAAAACAAGCAATGGTACCTTTTCCAAGCGAACTCCAAATTGATACTTTTTCCAACCGGACTCCGAGTTGATATCTTTTCCAACCGAACTCTGAGTTGAAACGTTCTTACACCAAGGTGACGATATGAATGAATTATTACTATTTTCTTTTGTATAAATGTTTGGACATACTCGTATTTTATCAATTTTTACGTTTCAATATAGCAATTTTATAAAATATTAAATAGTAATTTTAAAATTCATATTTACAAAAACTTCTTTTCAATTTAATATTTCCATAATTACTATTTATTCTAAATATTATATTTTCTTACATATGTACACTTTAATTGTAAATGAAGTTATTTTTACCGAAAAAACGGATCTCGTGGAAATTTGAATCCGCGTCCTTCAGCTATTGAAACGGACACTCTACCGACTGCGCCATCATGATCCTTTCCTAGTGTTAGACATCTATTAAATCCTATTCACCAATACAAAAATTGCATATACATCCTATTCGCAAATAGGCTCTTTTCATATTTGGAAAAAGGAATTAATAGGATTTAATAGATTTCTCACATTTGGATTGTTTACTATACTTCAAATCGTCCTTATAAGTTACAATACGTTTCGTTTTTGTTTAGACTTATATTGTCAATATTCATTAAAAATTATGTACTTATTTATTGTTGTAGATCTAATTAAGGAGTTATATCCCCCTTATGCTCTAAAAAACAAGGCTTTGTTTATTATTTTTTTAAAGGACATTTGAGATTAAAGGTATACAAATAATATAACATTAGATTAAGCAACTCTTGAAGAAGAGAAAAAAATTTATTATTGATATTTTTTTACAAAATGGCGGCTTTGCTGTGATTACCGTGAACCGCTTTTTCAAAAAGGTCTTCCGCGGCGAGCAGTACAAGTCTCGCCCAACACCACCTATAACAAAAAAAAATTTTTCTATTATGTACATGAGTTTTGCTAGTGAAGTACACATGATTATATTTTTAGAATTTTTTTTCGCGAAATGGTGAATGTTTTAACAAAACATCGTGTTTCCGACGAAAAAATCGACTTAAATTGTTTATAACTTTTTTTCTTGTTAATTAATCGCTAAAATCGTGTGTACTTCACTAGATAATCAAACAATGAAGCTACTGTTGAAATTTTAAGTCAATCGGATGTAAAGTTTTTGAGTTACCGATTTTGAAAACATGGTTTCGAGAAAAACGTGTCTGAAGTTTCAAAATGCTATAAATCTTAAAAATCGCAAAAATATAGTCCATAATAATTTTTTTACCTCCAGTCTGCTATCCCTGCACCATATAATTGTCCTTCCAGGGCCTTCATTTCCTCTTCTTCTTTTTTTTGCCTGACGTAATGCTGCGCCTGGCCTCTTTCGCGATATCGGACATACGATGCTCAGCGGTTTTGACGCGATTGGCGTCCGTTTCCACGCAAAACTCGTACATGTTTGTACACATTACAGCATTAAACGACTCGTTATTGTTCTGAGTATACGCACCCAAGCAGCGTGACAGAAGGTTGTCGGAGCTGAGTTCATTATAAATGGGTTTTATTGCGTTAAAAACATCCTCATGCATTGGACTCTTGTGCTCGTACGTTGCAAGTGTACCAAGCGCTGTACTGCGCTGCTAAGAACACCAAGAGTCTAATCTACTCCGACGGGACACTTCTCGTGCTGTGTATTCTCCTTCGTCGACATTTTATGAAATAACGTTGCCCAAATTTCATTCCGCATTTTTGCGACTGAATCGTAGTTTCTCCTAATAGCAAGTCCGTAATAAATAGAAATTCATCAATTAACTTTCCGGTCAACTTTCCTTGGCCACCAAGACCTTTCGTTGTTTTTTCAAATTGCGCAGACGCGTTTCCATACGCTTATGAACGTGTCCGACACATTCTTTTTTTTTCGACGATGAAATCTTTATAAGGTTTTGAGTCGACTATACCTTTATATGTTTTTGAATCGCCGTCGCCGATATATTTCAAATATTTGATATTATGAAGTTTTTCTGAGCGTTTGAACATTTCTATAACTGCGTCGATCTCCATTTTCCCGGCACTACCTTCATGGTTGGCATCACAGTTCTGTTTGTGTGAAGGGTATACCTCTTCGTATTCAGCAGTACCTTCTTTTTTGCCAATATTCACACACTTTACAGTACTTAGATTTTACACACACATCCAATACTTTGCCAGTGTACCAACCAATCAAAGTCACCAATCCGAACAAAGACGTAAACCCTCTCTTTCGCCAAGATCCATCGCCTGACACCGTGAGACCTTCTTTTTCACCTCGTTGGATAGAAATTTCTTTTTCTTTAATCGCTGATTTTTTCATAGATATAATTCGAACAGATGAAGTAGCAGTGGCGATATTAGATATGATCTTACTGTAAGTTGTTTGAAAAACAGGCTTTGCAAGATCCATCATAGAGCAGAACTTTTTTATACCGTTGATGCCTATGCCTATGATGCGCATAGCTAAAATAATACGGCAGTTGATCTCATAAGCACGACCATTTATTACAGGATAGCTGTTAATATCAGCATCACCACAGTTCGAACAAGACACAATAATTTTGAAGCCTAGTCCACGCTTGTTCGACGCTAAAAACCGCACGTCACCATTACATTTTTTGCATACTACTAATTCAGAAAGAGCAGCAAATACAGCGAAAAAATTAATGAAACAGTAGCCGAAATTATTATCAACATCGCGGTCACGGTCTAAATCAGTAGTTTTCAATGTCTTAGCCGAGGTACTAATGTGCTCCGAATCGCCTTCGAACAAATGGCGGTTAGGCGGGCGTCGATTACTAATTTTACTCCGTTTTGTACTTGTACTTCTTGTTTTACTGCCTTTGCGGCCACTGTACACCTTTTCACTCATAATTAAGTACTTGTAAATATAATTCACAGTTAAAAAGTAAAGCAAAATTCAAAATAACAACGAGAACGGCTGATCGACTAAACACAGGGCAAGTGTGAGTAAACACGTGCTGTAAAGACGCTGTAACCGTCGTAATGTCATGTAGCGACCTCTATAATTCAAATTTAAAACACGATATCGATCATAGGTAACTTCTACTAATTTCCAAAGCCGCAAAATTCAAAAAAGCGAGCATCGCTAAAATAAGCAAAAATTGTGATTTTGGAGCATCAAAGCTGTTTGGAAAAAATTGATTTAAAAAAATTTTGAGTTTAAATCGGTACTTGGGCGTTGTAGATTTTGATTCTAGGATTGTTTTGGCAAGATTGAAGCCAATAAAAAAAATGGATAAAAGCAAAAAAATTTGGGGGATATAACCCCTTAACTAACATGTATTGATATAACGAAGAAGATCTTGTATCATCGAATTAACAGTATCGTAGTCAGTTGCGAAAGATTACGTATAAGTTTTAGAGGTTAGATTTTTTAAATCAAAACGGTTTACTAAAACATTTACGAGAATTTAATAAGTAATTTCGTAAAATTTACTAAAAAATATAGTATTCTGAAAATATAACAAATATTATTATAATTTCAAGTACTTCCTGCTATAATATTCAGCACAAATTACTACATTTTTTTGTAAATTTCATATATGACATTTTTTACTAAAGTAGATAGTAAAATTTCATATGCTTTAATTGCATAATCTCATATACGTGTAATAAAAACCAGTTGAATAACAATTACTACAAAACACAGTAAAAAGCATGAGAATGTAAGTAAATCCCACCATTCCTTCATAAAATAGTAATTTTGAATGTAGAAATAATAATTTATAAAGGCATTCAAATTTTTTTTTAATTCCAACTCTTTTTAAACCCTATTTTTAGGGGTAGCGCTTCGGGTAGCACCCATAGAAAATGGATAACAATTTTTTTCCTACGTGTTATTGAAGATAAGTAAGACATTCCAGTAATGATCAACGAGGGGATCAGCATTTTTCGGGAAAGCGCCCATCGAAAATGGATGATAATGTTTTCGTATGTGTATTTGAAGATGAGTTAGATACACCAGTAAGAATCAGTGAGAGGTAAAAAATGGCGGCTGAGTCAGAATTCTTCTTTCGTTTCCAACCCCTATTTTTAAGGGTGTAAGGGGTAAGGGGTTCAAAAGCGCTCAGAATAGTCGTTTAGTCATTTTTGATAATAATAAACCTATTTGTACATTTAAGAAAGTCATTTATACACTTTGGACTTAATTGAACCAATATATTTGGAATTGTTAACATATAATAATGTAAAAATGTGAAAATTATAGTTAAATTAATGTTTTTCAACGCGTTTCATGTGTATACAGTTTTTTAAAGGTTTTTCAACAAACAACAAGCTAAACAAAATAATATTCTAAAAACCATGAAAATCAACTGTAAGTGCATGTTGCAAAATATTCATATGAAATGTAGTATATTATTGTTATTACAAGATAATTTGTTGTTATTAAAATATGTAATACCACAAGTTTCAGGTATTGAGTGCGTGTGTCGAGCAATTCAAAAATGTTTTAATTTTCAGTTTATAAATTACACAGTTTTTATGATTGTCTACGCTTATTAGTAATAAAGACAATTAAAATTATTCTTATAAATGTTGTACAAAAGTCTTGTCGATCATCGATAGATTACCGTATTTTCCGCGTACATTAAGTTAGTGGGCCCATTTTCAAGTAAGATAATTTTACAATATGCATTACTTACCGTTCGATTACCGTTTTTATGCCGTTGAGTTATTTTTTTAATATCAAAATTAGTGGGCCACATACTCAAAACAAGGCAAACAAATGAAGGGATAAAATATTGTCGCTTTAATTGCGGTTAACAACCAAGGTTCTTAAATACCCAAAAGATATATCTATTACGGATTTTCAGAATTTAATCATTTTATTACCATGGGCCCGCTAACTTAACAACGCTATACGTCGAAAGAGGACCAACCGATTCAACTGTACCAAGTCTCAAAAATTGCCGCTTAATTTGCCATTAACAATCCAAGTAATAAAATACCTAAAAATAGTTTTTATATGAATCATATAATTTTTATAAAATAGTTTTTATATGAATCTTATATTTTTTTTAATTACGCGGCCCGCTTATGTAACAATGCTGATTTAAAAAAGCGGTCCATCTCATTTAACTGCAACTAGTTCAAAAAATTGCCATTTAATTAGCCGATAACAGTCCAAATACTCACATACCGAAAAAATGTTTTTTATATGAATTCTTAGTATTTTAATTCAATTACTATGGGCCCACTAACCTAACAATCCTGTTTTAAAAGAGCCGTCTATTTAATTTAACTGTAACAACTCTCAGAAATTTCCATATAATTTGCCGTTACCGATCCGATCACTCAAATACCGATAAATAGCTTTTTTTTAGTTTAATGTCCTTTCTCCATTGAGACTTTAAATGAGTCTCGCTTTAACTTTCAATGTTAAATAATATTGATACTTTATCAATCAGGCTATTTCGAAGAAGTGCAATCAGTAGTGTATATTTTTCTATATTTCTTACAATTTAACAAATTTTGTTTACACGAATAGAATAAATATGTATCAACATTAAAAGCTAAAGCGAGACGCACTTAAAATCCCAGTGTAGAAGGGGCATAAAAGGATAGATATTTTACAAAAACTTTTTCAAGAATACCGCGATTCCGAAACCGAAAGCGGGAAATAAGAAAACTGAGAAAACAGTAGAACATGCCGAAAAGAAAAAGAAAATCCAGAAAAAAGTCCAAAAGTAATTGTAACTTACCCTCGAAAACCATATTATTTATTTATAATCATTCTCGAAATAAGGAGGTACCCGTTTGCATCTAATTCTCTTAAATGACATTTTCACTAATACTGTGGGTGGACTTGAAACTTATTGAATTGATTTGACTGAATACCCCTATTTTGGGTATAGCAATCACTGTTAGTTGAAAGTTATGCAGTTTTAATTTATTTTCTCTATTTATTACCCTTACGTTAACGTTACACTGTTTTATGAATTTAATTATTTTACGCTATTTTGACTTCGTTGTATTTTGAATGAATTTGAATTATTTTAAGTTGTTTGTAAATTAATTGATAAAGGCGAGGTAAAACGATCAAAGAAATAGCTGAATTAAGGAAAAAGGCCTTCCGGCACAAAAAACCCAGATTTTATTTACAATATACAAAATGAAAAATGAAGATTGAAATGTTGCACAAATATAATTTACAACGAACTACCGACACGCACAAAGTCGAACCGGCGAGAATTCGCACGTGGCCGAGTGGCCGTTCACAAAAAGAAACAGACAACAATCGCGAGGTTTCTTGTCTCTTTGATCGCAATTTACATTAATAACGCAGTGCACACCGTATTGATAATCACCGTCCGTAGACGGGAGAGTGATTCTCGTTAGAATCGATTGATCAGCCTACGAGGCGAGATTCGCGCGTTAGCGAACGATTTGGATTTCGAAAAGCCCGAAGGTCGCGAGGGAGCTCCGCACGCTGATAGTTGTCGTCGATGACTGACTGCTCGCGCCGTCAGGCGCTCGTAGCCCGAAAGATGGCGGTCGGCCCGACGATTAGGACTAGTGTCCACGCAAACATATACGTATACATACTGGCGCGCGCAGGCGCAAAATTCAAAATTCATTTAATTTAGAATTAATGGTAGGATGTAAGGTGTTACGACATAACACTTATATTTATCTTGCCTCTTCCTGTTTATCGACATTTTCTTGTTGACATTACCGTTAATCAATTAATTACGTTTTTTTTTTATTTGTATCTGTATTCATTCTACAAAAAAGCACGCGATATTTAATTTGAATAAAAAGTTAAGCGTATATTATATGAATATATTAATAGAAAATTATATTATAAACAAATTCTAAATCACTCATGTTTAAGTTTTGGATATGAGATTCTTCGACGGGGATGATAAGAGGATCACCCGGGACTCTCGAAAATGAGGTTCAGGTGTTCGGTGCTGGGAATAATAAAGTCTAGGTATTTCGCTCCGTAGCATTTGATGTATACGTATAGGTCTGCTAGGGGTAATAAGCCGCGGATCATCCGGAACTCTTAAAGACGAGGTCCAGGTGTTAGGCGTAGGTGGAAATCGATGCCTAGGTATTATGAATTGACTGGTCATTTTTTCAGTTTGATTAATATAAAAGCATAGCATGTTTTCAAAAGGTTCAGGACTTCTTCTGAATGTGATTTAATTTTATAAAGATAAATGATACCGATGAAAGAAAGAAAAAGCACCGCGTGACGCGCAGTAGTTATGTCTAGTTTGTATTATAATATGAATAATTTTATTTTACTAATTTGTTATTTATTAAATATTACATTCTTGATAATGAATTAGGCATAAAATTTAGTATATTAACAGTAACCCGTTTCTGAATCGCTATTCTATTGCTGATGCTATTTATGTCCCCACTACCATCCTGGCCTCCCTTGGTAAGATTTTAGGAAGACTAGGTGTGACGTTTAAAGTACTGTACTGTGACTTGATAGCTGACGGCCAATCTCGTATGGCTGTCTTTAGCCAAAAAAAGACTTTTTTTCACGAGTCCACAAAACTTTTTACGTTTAATAGCAATCATTCTGAAAAATTTTATACTATCAAAACACAACACCATCTTAAATTTTACCGTTGTAAAACCTCAGAATCTTGATCCAACACATCACATTAAATCATTATTTTCAATACCATATTTATTAAAGGAACTTTGATCCTCACCCGATTCGATGTGACATGATGAACGAACAATTTTTTTTCGAAGGTTATTCGATTTATTTTGACATGTATTATAAAAAGAGCGGAGCACTTTTTTGTTAAAATTTTTTTTATTATTTTTTTTCGTAGTTCCAATAAATTTTTTGGAAAATATGAAAAAATTTTTATCAATAATTGATTGGAACTCCGAAAAAAAATAATAAATAAAGTTAAACGAAAAAGTGCACTGCTCGTTTTGTAATATATGTCAAAAGGAATAGAATAACCGTCGAGAAAAGAATTTTCGTTTATCATGTCACCTCGAATCGTGTGAGGATCAAAATTCCTTTAATAAATATTGTATTGAAAATAATGATTTATTGTGACATGTTGGATCAAGATTTTGAGACTTTACAACGGTAAAATTTAAGATGGTGTTGTATTTTTTGATAGTATAAAAATTTTCAGAATAATTGCATTTAAACGTAAAAAGTTTCGTGGACACCTGAAAAAAAAATCTTTTTTTGGGTTTAACCCAGCCCTGCCCCCTTAAATGTCAAGAGGAATCCTTAAACATATACTCGATTTTTTTCAAATTATAACTTCTATGTTTGTTTCTGTTATACAAATTTCCATGAGAAATCAATTTTGAAAACATACACGTATTTTAAATGTAATAGCCTGTTTTTGTGAAAATAGGTTTCTGTTAAATATGATGCAGTTTATAGGATCTTAATCTTTTAGATAATTTAAACAGTATCTATGTTAGTATGTTAGTAGATATAGCACTTGTAACATGCGATATAATTTCTTTTCCTATCTTAAAGCTTCCTCTTTGAGAAAGGAAAATTCTAAGTATTCATGTATAAACGATTTTTGGGTATTTGAGTACTTTGATCGTTAACGACAAATCAAACGTCAATTCTTGGGATTTGTCGCAGTTAAATCAGATAGACTACTTTTTGAAACTAGTATTTTTAAGTTAGCGGGCCCGTGGTAATTGAAAAAAAAATACTAAGAATTCATATAAAAACAATTTTTTGGGATTCGAGTACTTAGATAGTTAACGAGAAATTAAGAGGCAATTCTTGGGAATAGTTGCGGTTGATTCAGATGGACTGCTTTTTAAAATCATATTTGTTAAGTTAGCAAGCCACGTAATTAAAAGAAAATTATAAGAATTCATATAAAAATTATTTTTGGGTATTTCAGCACTTGAATATAAAGTTTCAAACGTCAGAATTTGACGAAAATGATGAAAATTTTTTTTTTCATTTAGTATTTTATTTTGCTAGATACATGCAAAATATAAAGTAAAACGACCATAAAAAATTACAACCCTTAAATACACTCAGGTTTGTTTAAAAACGGAGTTGGACGTCGGTAATTAAATGGGAAGAAAAAATCTAACTTAGGCTAATACAACTTTCTGGAGCCATAACTTCACAGATATCTTTGATGTTATAGAATACGCTTACGAAAAAAAATTCAACCCATAACTTGACCCGATAGCCCTTTAAACAGGGGTTGGAAGGCGGTAAACATAGGAAAGGAAATTCTAAAATAAGCTAAGAAAACTTTTTGGAGCCATAACTTCACAGATACCTTGGATGTGATACAATACGATTACGAAAAAAATTCAATCCCTAACTCGACCTGATAGCCTTTCAAACAGGAGTTGGGAGGTGCTAGAAATATAGAAAAAAAATTTCATTTGGGCTAATAAAACTTCTTAGAGCGATAACTTGACAGATAACTTTGATGTGATTATAGAATACTCTGACGAAAAAAAAAATTCAATCCCTAACACAACCCGATAGCCCTTCAAACAGGGGTTGGAAAGAGGTAAAAATGGGGAAAAAAACTAAAATGTGCTAATAAAACTTTTTGGAGCCATAATTTCACAGATACCTTTGATGTAATAGAATACGCTCATAAAAAGGAATTCAACCCCTAACTTGACCCGACAGCGCTTGAAACAGGGGTTGGAAGGGGGCCCTAGTTAAAATTTTGGAAAGGAACGGATGAAAATGGATTGAAACGCACTTCGCAAATATTTAATTATACTTCCATTCAAATGCGTCACAATCATATGTTATGGTCAGAATATGTTCAGGTTACAATCGGATTGACAAATGATTAGAACGCTTAAAAACGGATTTAAAATCCGGATTTGAATGGATTGAAACGAATAGATAAGGACCAATCCGTTCGTTTCCAAAATTTTAACTATGGGTAGAAATGGAGAAAAAAATCTATCTTGGGCTAATAAAACTTTCTGCAGCCATAACTTCACATATAGCTTCACAGATACCAGTATTCTATCACATTAAAAGTATCTGTGAAGTTATGGCTCCAAAAAGTTCGAGCCCCATTTTTACCCACTTCCAACCCCTTTATTAAAGAGACCTGAGCGTATTTAAAGTTTGTAATATTTTTATGGCCTTTTTACTTCATATTTTGAATGTATCTATCAAAATAAAGTACTAATTCAACGCGAATTGTCAGGGGCACCTAAATGTCTAGAGTCACGTTAAGGCTCACATTCTTCCCATGCAGCTACGTAAAATGCTTCGAGTTATTTTTTTAAGGAGTTAACCTAACACCAGGGTAACAAAATGACTCAACGTGCTACGGGGGCGGCCATTGGCTTTTTTAAGGGGTTAACCCAGAATTGGGGAAAATGACCCAACATGCTATAGGGGCGGCAATTGGGTTATTTTTTTAAGAGGTTACCCCCAACACGGGGAAAAAGAGACTACCATTGGGTTAGCTTATTGGGTTAATTTTTAAGGGCTTATATTTTCAACACTTAATAGAGTGATAATGAAACCACTGCAGCCACAGGTTAACCTATGTCGAAAAATTTGACGGGCGTAAAGCACACTGTCTTAACAATGATGATTTTTGAAAAATTATCAAATACTGACCTGAGAAAAAATATCCAAATATAGCTTTTTAGAACAAAATTTGACATATATTTTTTTCTTGAGGAAAGAAAACATTCTGCTGGCAAGGATACACTTGATTTTTATTATAGGGATATGCTGAATAGTCAAAAACTTTTTTATCTTAATTAACAGATTATTATGATGATGATGACTTAAAAAACAAAAATTTATACAATAATTTGTTTACATGTTACAATATCAGAAACGTTACTAGGGTACTTTAAGTGACAAAATAATTCTTTTGTATAAAAATTTTGATATTGCAAAATTAAATATCGTGTACATTAGAAAATTATTTGACAAATGATCCGAATATTTTTTACCCGATTTTAATTTGATATGTCCCATTTTGTTCCTTGAAAGATTTCAGGGGACTTGCCCATATAAAAATTCAAAAACATCGAATAACCTGTAACGTTACAACCAATATTTTATACTTATATACGCACGAACTTACAAAAATATGTGTATCGACTTACAAACAATAGGCTGTAACTTTGCAGGTTATTCAATGTTTTTGAATTTTTATATGGGCAAGTCCCCTTGAAATCTTTCAAGGAACAAAATGGGACCTACCAAATTAAAATAGGATAAAAAATAAAACAGATTCAGATCATTTGTCAAATCATTCTCTAATTTACGCGATATATAATTTTACAATATCGAAATTTTCATACAAAAATTTCTTTTTGTCGTTTTAAGTACCGTTCCTTTATATTATAACTTTTCTGATATTGTAAGACGTAACCAAATTATTGTACAAATTTTTGTTTTTTATGTCGATTCTCATGAAAGAACTACCTTAAGGGGACGTACAATATTTCTGTCCTATTCAAATTGAGTTTTCATTAAAAGAAATGATTTCTTTTTTTAAATAAGATTTGTCTCCAATTTGTTGTACAGTAATCTAGATATATGTCCAGGCTGGTTTCATATGATTGTTTTGTTTTCGAGAATACTTTGATATACTTATGTATAAAGGTTAATTTCCAATTATTTGGCTCTCACAGTGTATCAAAGTTTTCTCGAAAACAAAACAATCATATGAAACCAGCTTGTGCATATATCTAGGATTACTGTACAACAAATTGGGTGCAACTCTTATTTTTTAAAGAAAATGATTTCTTTTAAAGTTACGAATGAAAATCAATTAGACTAGGACCGAAATATTCGGCGTCCCCTTTTAATGTTAATTTCAGGTGTTCACTGGACAATTTTTTTTATCATTCATACATACGCATTAAAGCCAAAACATAGCTTAATTATTTGTATACATAATATTCTTATTGTACATGATTCTGAGAACAAAAGTATCCACCAGGATCAGAAAAAAAACACTTTTTAAATCATTTTACAACCGAAATAGTGCTGCAATCTAAAATAATCTGATATCTCAGTCTGTAATTAAAGCACTTACAATACCGATATAAGTATTTACAAATAATAGTACTAATATATTCGTATAGGTGGTAGTAGTTACATGATAATTGGCAAAATAAAGAACAAATTCAAATTTGGAAATTTTCATATTAAATATTAGAGTATTTATTAGTTTTCTGAAAGTGGATAAAGTATTCCTGTTCTTATAAATAAAAGTTTTGTTCTAAGAAAATAAATATAATTTTTTTTAAGATTTTTTAATAAAATGTTAAAGAAGTTAATATATAACAATAAGTAGAAACAACAAAAAGAAATTATTAGAAACTTTTTGGAATGAAAATCAACCTGAACCATAGCACAACGTATTTGTAATCGAGTTATTTCAAATCAGATTTTTTGTAATTTAAAACTTTGTTAAATATAATTATAATTAAAAAATGATCTACATTTAAAAAAAAGAGATTAATAAACGAAGAATCTTGTGTTGAAGCTCACAAAGAAACATTCATTTACGAAAATTTCATTAATAATAATATAGCTAAGAAAAAACCACGAATTGGGTACATAAATTTTGTACCGTCGTGATGTCACGCAGTTTTTCAACCTACTGTATCTTGGCTAATGATCGTCCAATTAACACTTTCAAGGCAATACGACCCATGTATGGCTCGTAAATTTATTTCCCGCAGTGCTGTACGGCCCATATGTAGGTCGTCAAAATTTTACTAAATTTTTTTTCATTTGAATGGAACACATAACTAAATTATTTTAGAGGTAATTCTTCCGTTCTACAGGTTCAAAAAAACCCATAATCCGTTCTGCTATCCAAATCTGCTCGCCAAAATGCAAAATTAAATAGTTATAACTATTTTACAACACAAATTTAATTATTGTAGAAGAACGGCTTAGCACTGTATGCTAAAAACGTGTTTAATGTCCTAGAACTCAAAATGTTAAAAAAAATACAAATATTTTTCTATATACTTTTAAACCAACCTAATGGTTTCGAAACTTTTTTCATGCAAAGTCCCAATTATCTCAGATGAGAAAGTATCAATTCTGATAAAAGTTAAAACATTCGTTAAAACATAAAATATTGTAAAAAAGGTAATAAATTTGAATTTGATTTTTTTTTATCAAAAATCAAGGTTTGTAAAGATGTAAATTTATAATATTCTATAAAGTGCATTATTATTAAAATATTTTGAGGTAAGTAATTTTTGTGGAAAGAAGTTTCTCAACAATATATAAAAAATTTAGAAATTGTTAATTAATTAATAAGTAAATAAATTATAAGACTCGATCGATCTCTAGGAACTAACTTATTTATTAAAACTTTTGCGACGTTTCGGGAGTTTTTTCTACTTCCCTCTTCATAGCTATACAAATAACAAAATTTTACTATATACTAGGAACTAAATTATCTTACACTTCTAATACATTAATTTGTTAATAAAAACTACTCATACCTTAGTTTTATAAAATTTAAATTAGACTTATTACGATCAACGGCTACAAATCATTTTACACTGGCAATGGAACTCCACTAAAAAATTTTATAAACAACACAATTAAGAATTATTATAACAAATTACTTATAATTTACACTAATTAACAAACTTACTGGAATGCAAAATCACTACAAATTACAGTGCATGGCCATCCGGCCCGCAAAAAACGGACACCGGCCTATCTTAGACAGGTGTTACATTGTCTCGGTGTAATTCGGCACTGATCGTTATAATAGATCTACCAAGCCTCTCGCGTTCTCCCAAGTTTTTCAAAAAGACCCAGGAGAGGGGATAGTGGCACCCAGCCGGCCGAGCGGACTTGTACAGACCACAGAGCAGCATGAAGCGAGTAGAGGTAGCGCGCACCCCAGAGCCTCAAGAAGCCATGAACTCACAGATACTTTTTACGGCTCTACACAGCGCACTAAATAAATCACTTCTGAATAATTAATAAGTAGTTTAACCTTAATTAGAACCATCGGAAACTATGTAACAGAGTGTTGATAAAAGTGAAAATGAATCATTTATTTATGAAAAGACAGAAGTGGATGAGCTGCATTCACAAAACGATGATTATATTCCATCAGGTGAATCTGATAATGAAATAATTAGTATGGAGAACATATTATAAAAGAAAATAGAGTTTTAAAAGACTTTACAAATTTCTAATCCTTACAAATTTAAATTACAAAATTAATGGTTTTAGAAACTAATCGGTATGCCTATTCAATATAAAATAAAAAAGGCTATAAAGAAAAGGAATCGAATAAATACTTGGAAAGATACTAATTTAGACGAAATAAGAAGTCATGGAAGTTGTTATTTTAATGGGACTTGTGCAAATGCCTTCACTTCGCCATTATTGGGCCAGAAGTGATTTATTTGGGGTTCATTTGATAAAGTTCACTATGAATACAGATCGGTCGTTAATATTAAAATTATTACATGTTTCTGATACAGTTTGATAATTCTGTTTTAGTATTGTACTCATTTACAAAAGTTAACTTGATTGGCGTTTGAAGTAGAAAATCCTTTTATATTGTCAGTCCCTAACAAGTTAAGCATTAATAAACTAGCAGAAACTTGGTCGCCCAAGACACCCCAATAATCGTCAAAATCTTTTTATCTAATAAATTTTTAGATACCTTTAAAGTTAAGCTGGAACAGTTATAGCGGAACTAAAAATACAAAAAAAAATATTAAAACGTAATACCAACTTACCGTTTGTAGAAATTAATTCATATTTAAATTTCTTTCCTTTAAAAGGAGCATATAGCTTCTTGCCCCATCTTCGCAGCTCAAATGATTCAACAACATAATAATATTTTTCTATTTTAATAATAGAATACATATTCGTCAAATTAAAAAAAAAACAAGACCACTTTTGAGCCTTCTACTTTTTCAACTCATAAAAATGTAAAGGTGCGCTCGCTTCGCGACACGCATGCGCTCGCTCTGTACTGTAGGTGCACGCTGCCTTTGTTTGACAGCTCGCTGCTGCGGCGAGCGAGTCACGTGCGAGTCGAGGTTTTACTGTGAAGTATTGTTCAGCTGGTACAAAAATTGTTCATCTTGGGTGAAGATTGTTGCTGTGCGCTATATTTATTATTTATATATATATTGCTAGACATTATATTAAGCGGATGCTATCAAGATTTTCTAATTGAAAATAATATAAGAGCATAATAAGTGTTTTGATAACATAACCTATTTTGACCAGCTATGCTCAAACGTTCACAGTGAAAAAGTTATTGTTTATTGACTGATTGAAGTATAATTTAATTAGCATTTGATCAAATATTTGTAAAGATTTATTTTATATGGGTTGGAGCTCCAATGTAAGTACATAGATATGCGTTTTAAATAATAAAGTTATACATATATATTTAAATTCAAATTTTTTGTACAGACTAATGAACTGTAATTTTAAGATAAGAGTTTTACAACAAGTATGTACAACTAACAGATCTCTATTTAATATAGTATGACAATAAAAGTAATAATTTACGTATAAATCAGAATAATATGATCTTGAACGTGGTCTCTTTCTAAAAATGGATTTTCTTATACAAAATTATTTTCATTTAAACCTCACTCATGAGGAGATCAGGGATGTATTGTCAGAAAAACACGGAGTTAGATTATCACTCACTACTTTAAAAAGAAAGTTATCCCTTTTAGGGTTGAAGAGAAAAAACATTGAAGAATCTTCACTTGAAGACATCGTTACAGCTGTTGTGAACGAATTATACTCTTCTGGTTATAACATTGGTTACCGTGCTTTATGGGCTAAATTGAAGAAGTACCATAGTCTTAATGTAAAAAGAGATACAGTGTATCAAATTTTAAAAATTGCTGACCCAGAAGGTATAGCAAATCGTTATGGAAACAATCTGCGTTGTCGTGTGTATTTGAGTCCAGGACCTAATTTTATCTGGCACCTTGACGGATACGACAAATTAAACCAATTTGGATTTGCTATACATGGGTGCATTGACGGTAAGGTAAAGTACCCAGTATCAGGACACATTTTCAAACACATGTTTTAATACCGTTATTTTTCTATAAAAACTTTACGATAATGATTTATTTCAAGTTATATAATTAAATTTAAAGTCTTAAAAGTAGATTATAAAAAGAAACATCCAAATAAAGTGTAAAATGATCGAAAAAATGGTGTTTTATAAGCGAAGCCTTATGACCCAGTAGTGGGACAATCTTTTTGGGAGAACCCAGTAGTGGGACAGGGTTTAGCACCAATATCGGGACAACATAATATTTTCATTTATTTACGTTTAATCCTTAGATTTCATTACTTAATAATTGTAACATCAGATTTTCTAATTAGACATAGTAAAAGTTTTTATTATTTAAAACAATAAGAAATATACATTTGTACACTTAATACGTAATTCAATAAATTAAATGTACTAACTACATATTTATTTCATATCACGTTTTTTCTTTGATTTAATGCCTTAGTCAATAAATAAAATTTTAATAATTACTTACTTAGTTGTGATCATAATTTTTCTTGCTTAATTTTAAATTTACTTTGTAGGGCTATCATCTATCAGTTTCTGAATCTCTGATTTTTTTTCTTTTTTCTGTTGTTGTAAGTTTTTCTTAATTTCTTGTAATGTCTTCATAACATCTTGTTCTTTTTCTTTTACAACTCTTTTTCTTTCTCTATCCTGCTTATTTTGTAAAATCTGCTGCTCTTTTGCTTTCTTCTCCTGCTCTTTTTTTTCAAGAGCTTCAAGAAGATTGTCGACCACATGACATGATGGGCCATCTTGAGGTTCACTTTTATTCTTCTTCTTTTTCGACTGGAAATTGGGTACAGGAAAAACACTTTTCAATTGGGGCAAAATGTCCAATTCTTTTTTGGATTCATCTGTAACATAAAGTTATTTTCATTTTTAATAGAAAGTCATTTTCTTCCAGAAAATGCTTTACAAGAAAAATTAAATACTCACTGCTAATAGATGACTTGGATGTGTTGTTTACAATTTTTGCAGAATTATCTATATTTATCGAGTTTTCCACTAAAACACTTTTCTGTTCAGGTTTGTCGTTAAATGATTGTGTTGAGTCATTCGTTGCTTCAGACACACTGTCATCAATAACAACTTGTACTGATTCAGTTACTCGCTTTATACTAGCTGTTTTAGAGAAATCCATTCCAACTTTATAATCAGTGGTCAAATCAAGAACCGTATCTATAATTATTTAATTAGTTATTAGTAAATATGTTAGCAATAATTAATTAAAAACTGCAATAATTTTTACAAACCTATAGAATCACTTGGACATTCGATACTAGCACTGCTAGTACAAGAGTTCTCAAAATGTCTATGCGCATGATAAAAATTTTCTGTTAAATCAGAAATGTTATCTGCATTGTTTGATATCTCATTGTTATCTGTATTATTTACTTCAAGTTGACTGGCATCTTCTAAAAAAAATAAAATAATATAGAGTATGACAATAAATACTCATTAAACTACTTGATATAATTAACAAACCTTTAGAAGTTGATACGCTTGAAAAAATGCTATTTGTAGTAATTGGTGTTAGACTAATCGGTGAAGCAGTGTTATCCTACGTACCCTCAGAAATTACTGCTACGATGGTGACTATCCTGCGATTGCCAGATTCATCATAATATTCAACGTCACCTACATTCTGTCCATGTAGTTCTACTCGATCAGTACCTTGTGTAACATTTGTATTTGACTGACTACTTTCAAGTACGAGTGGATCGATGAATCTTTCACTAATGATATCAATACTGTCATTCACTTCCATTTGATTCTCTGCGCTCTCCCTCAATATTAAATCTTGCAGATCTTCTTCTCTAACTGTAAAATAATATTGTTAGTTAATATAGTTTTATAAAAAAATATACATTAAAATAAATAAGAACTATTTATTCATTAAAAATCAATATGTTTGGAGTCGAAAGGTTACCTTTATCAAAGTAGTCATGACCGAATGGACTGAATGATTTGTTAGCAACACTCTCAATACTAACATTAGAATCAACGTAATGATCATCAATAGTATGGTCAGGTGAAGTCAAATTCTCTGCGCCTTCCATCAAAGTGTCATCTTGCTCATCTTTTCTAACTGTAAAATAACATATAAAAATACTAATTATAACTAATTAGATGTAAAATAGGGTAAAATAGATAAACTAGCTTTTACGTACTTGAAAGCCCTTTAAGCTTGCGCCAAGATTCAAATAGCTCTTCATACTTGGTTTTACCGCTCCATGATTCTGACTGCTCATCCTTCTTGAAAGCTTTTAAGACACTTTCAGAAATGAGTTTTGATTCGAACACCTGTAATAACACTTTCATATTGCTGTCTTCGCTGCTTGCAATTGCAGGGCTAGAGGGAACGTCAGACTCTTTTCTCTCCTTTTTTTTGTTGAAAACGTTGTAATTCACTGCATCTGGGTTGAAAGGGTATAATCCACATGTTCGGAACCCATTTTTAATACTTTTTGTTAAATCTATAGACTCCAAAGCCAATTTTAAAATAGAAGCAAACATAGACTTTTTCACATCTACTATGTTGTTGTCTATTCTCCATTGTCGCAGAACTTTTCTGTAGGCATCCTTCAATGGATGGAATACGGCAACATCAAGTGGTTGAATTAAGTGCGTAGCATTGGGGTATAAAACCACCAGTTGTATGTCACACAAAGTGTGACATTGCTTCACAAAACTTGACTAAGGGCAAGGTGAGGTGAAATGAATGACCATCTACGTACAGAATTATAGGAAATACATACTTATTGTCTTTAAGCCACTTGAAAAAAATATTGGTGATGTAAGAGTAGAAGAAATCTGATGTCATCCAGCCACGCTCAGTATTTCCAACGCCCCAGCCTTTTGGAATTTGTTCTAAGGTAGTCTTCTTAGGAGTTGTCTTCAAGTCAAACAGAATCATTGGAGGAGGCATTCTTCCAGAAGCAGCAGTTGTGAACAAAACTGTTAAACAGGCCTTCTCGTTGCCTGCCACAATTTGATGAGGTGCTTTCACACCCTTTTCTGTAATGACTGTATTATCCTTTGGCACAAGCATGAAGGAACTCTCATCTAAATTGAAGATCCGATCTGATTCTATAGCAAGTAAATTTTTCTTCTCAAGATAATTTTTAACTTGAGAGAACCAGTTTCGAAGATCCTCTTCAGTTACAGCCGCTCTGGTAGAAGTCAGATTTTGAGCGATCCTTTTACTCAAATTTGGATGCCTGCGCATGAAGGCATCATACCAATGCTTGCCAGGGCGATTTTCTTTAAACGGAGATGTTCTTTTACCTTTCTTGATTTCCTCAGTTATAAATTTTTGCACATTATCAAGGAGCGTAACTTTAGTTATGGGGAATCCTATTCCAGCACAAAACAGAATCCACTTAACAATGTCACTCTCTTCTTAGTTTGTGAGTACAGTTGAAGGGCCTTTCCTGCAGTCGACAGGTGACAAATTATGTAATTTACCATACAATGTACTTTTTGGAACTCCAAACCGCTTGGCAGCTTCTCTTAAGCCTTGACCTTCTTTATCCATAGCATTCAGAGCGTCTCGAACATCACCTGCATTGTATTTTTTAACATTTTTCTTCTTTGTTACACCTTTTAATCTCACACTTTTATTCTTTTGCACAGATTCTACTTTTGTGTCACTTACTTTACTTTTTTCACTCTCGTTAGCACTCTTTCTCTTTTCACTCTGTTTAGCACTTTTTCTCTTTCCCATTTTTCCAATTTATTATTTGCACAATACTTGCAAATAAAATTAAAAAAAATAAGTACTTTATTGCTAGTTTATGTTTTATTGTAATTAAGTAAGTAATCAACCATCAAATCAAAGATATTTTTAAATAAATAATTTTCCTTACACAACAATGTAATTTTGAGGTTATGAATGTACAAAGTCACGTAGATGCTCTGACTTGAAAACTTTATCACAAAACTTTGTTGCTTAGGTTGTAATTAACTTAAAACTACAAGTAATAAAACGTTTTTTAGTTCTTATATAACAATATTTCACTAAACCAGTGGCAAGGAATTTACGACAAACCCTTGTCCATGTACTGGTCCCGCGCTTTAGTCATGGTCACCAATACCCGGACAGTGGCTCCGGAGTGTCAATGTACTAGGTACAACGGACCTATAGTGGGACACGAAATTTAAAAAGAAATATTTATTACAGATACCAGATTAAATGCTGAAAAATATATACAAGTGTACTATTAATCTATAAAAATCATTATTACATCAAAATGCATAATAACTTTTTTTTATTAAAACAGACTTGTTATTGCAAAAACAAGAAATCCTGGCCGAATTGCGTCCAAATGTGCAGTTTCAGCTTCGTATTTCAAATGATTTATTTATAATATTTTAACTTATCAAATTAATAGTAAATAAAATCATTTGTATAGCTAACATTATAAATAATATTAATTTAATTTTAGTTGTACCATTTTATTTAGATATTCGCTAATAATAACAATTATTGTCGTTGTCCCGGTATTGGTCCCATTTTCCCGTGTGTCCCGGTACTGAGTACTTTACCTTATTCCAGATACATTATTTGGTTGGAAGCTACTTCACCTAATAATAACCTTCGTGTAACTGCCAATTATTTTCTAAACTCTGTCAAGAATTTAAAATTTCTACCAACTATCATAAGATCTGACAAAGGGACAGAAAATGTACTAATAGAAAGATTTCAGAAACAATTACGTTCTGCACATGAAGATCGATTATCTAGCGAAGCAAGTTTCATAAAAGGTAAAAGTGTCAGAAACCAAAGAATCGAATCATTTTGGGGCCAGATGCGTAAGCATTCAATGGATTTTTACATACAATTGTTTAAAACTTTGCAGCGTGATGATCAATTTGATGGAAGCGCTACGCACGTTAAATGTTTACAGTACTGCTTTGGCCATTTAATACACTTCGATTTAAACTGAGCGAAAAAATTGTGGAATCAGCACCGCATACGAAAACAATCAGCAAGAAATAATAATATTAGTGGCAAACCATACGTAATGTTTCATTTGCCAAATCTATTCAACTGTCGAAAATTTTAAAAAGAATGATTGGAATGTTTGTATGATGTTAATACGAACACTCGTTTCTTAAAAATGATTTGAACGTCTATTTTTGATAAAATTTCGATGATTGCTTTTAACAGAAAATTGTAGACGAGATTTTTAGAGTGTCTCATACACTCTTTAACAAAAAATCTACTATATTTATTAGAACAACAGAAACAACTACTCTGCGGGCAAATACCCCTCCCAACATTGAATTAAACTGTTAATTTATAAAATATGTAGATATATTTTAACATTAAAAAACCAAACATTTTTTGTATTTATCCTGCAAATTGAAGTTTTTTTTTCCTTTTTTATAGCAATAAACGGAAAACCATTTTAAAGTAGGTTTCTGGTAAACCTATTACATCGTATTATTAGTTTTTCACTGTATTTATATGTAAGGCTCATTCTTACAGACAAGAGTACCTCTTCAAAGAAAGAAATACAATGGTCCTTTAATATTATAAATGTAAAGATTAAAAAGCGTTTCGGCCTCAAGACTGCCTGTAGGCCTCATCAGTATGATCAGGCAGACTCTATCATAGACGCACGTATATTTAAAAAAATATATAAAAAAATTTTAACAGTATATCAAAGAAAACAACCAAATTTAATTACTTTTTTCATACCCGTAATGTTTTGTAGAATCAATGTAACACAAACACCACATTTTTCTTCTGCAAAATTTATAATTACAATAGAATAATAAATTCAAACAAAAATCATATTAAAAACCAAATTATTAAATTTGACTTGAAAATAAAGACAAACTGTCAAATCGGTAGGTGACTTTTGTAAAATTTTGGACTTTCGGAGCCGAACGACCCGCTACATGCACTAACACTCTACGAATGGTCAGGGCAAAGACTTCATCGTCCGCGCGCGGCAGCAAAGCAAAAATATAAAGGCCCATAAAACCCCTCCATTCTCTTTCGCACATGTGTGCGCTCTTTTGCCCCTCTTCGCTTTTCCAGTGACTATAAGACAGCCACATTACGGATAATATTTTAAGTTGAAACAATTAATTTTGGATATAAGTATGTTCTAAATTATTAAAGTTGTATGATTTTATTTTTAATTACAATATCTATTATTATCATTATTAAATAATAAAATTAAAATATAATAAAATTTTTTTATATATTATAATATAAACAGTTCCACTTGTTTACTATAGTTATAGAGGTTATATTAAAGGGTTAACTTTACCATGCAAATAAGGTGCTGTAGTACAAAATATTAGTAGAATTCTAAGCGTGTAACATACATTAAAATAATGTATATAAATGGAAGGTATTTATATTATGATATATAATGGTTATTGTTAAGACATCCTTCTTTACAATACTATAATACAAAAGAGGAGATTTTAAATCAATTTCAATTAAATGCAATGTATTCTTTTTAATTTGTACCAATAATAACAAAAAGGGAAAAAGGATGAATAGAAAAGAGGAGGATGGGGGCGGCTGATTGTATAGTAATCGTGAAAATTTATCTCTTGCCAAAGTTTAAATATTTTTATTTTTTTTTTGTAGGCCTTATTTGTATATTATAAATAATTTATGAATTGTTTGTTAATTTTGTTATTTCTTATAAATTTAACAGTAAATATAAAATACGATAATGTACACAATTTTCTTTTATAATTGTCAATAAAAAATTCATTTGTTCCGGTTATTGTAATTTTCTTATAAATTATCAGTAAATATAAACATTCGTTTATGTAGACAATTTTCTTCTAAAATTGTCAATAAAAATCCATTTGTTTAAGCTGTGTGACTAGTTAATGATTGGAATGTTTTTATGATGTTAATACGAACACTCGTTTCTTAAAAATGATTTGAACGTCTATCTTTGATAAAATTTCGATTATTGCTTTTAACAGCAAATTGTAGACGAGATTTTTTTAGTAGAAATACATAGGTCCTTTAATATTATAAATGTAAAGATTAAAAAGCGTTTCGGCCTCACGGCCTCTTCTGCAAAAGAAAAATGTGGTGTTTGTGTTACATTGATTCTACAAAACATTACAGGTATGAAAAAAGTAATTAAATTTGGTTGTTGATATACTGTTAAAATTTTTTTATTTATTTTTTTAAATATACGTGCGTCTATGATAGAGACTGCCTGATCATACTGATGAGGCCTACAGGCAGTCTTGAGGCCGAAACGCTTTTTAATCTTTACATTTATAATATTAACGGACCATTGTATTTCTTGCTTTGAAGAGGTACTCTTCTCTGTAAGAATGAGCCTTACATATAAATACAGTGAAAAACTAATAATACGATGTAATAGGTTTATCAGAAACATACTTTAAAATGGTTTTCCGTTTATTACTATAAAAAAGGAAAAAAAAACTTCAATTTGCAGGATAAATACAAAAAATGTTTGGTTTTTTAATGTTAAAATATATCTACATATTTTATGAATTAACAGTTTAATTCAATGCTGGGAGGGGTATTTGCCCGCAGAGTAGTTGTTTCTGTTGTTCTAATAAATATAGTAGATTTTTTGTTAAAGAGTGTATGAGACACTCTAAAAATCTCGTCTACAATTTGCTGTTAGAAGCAATGATCAAAATTTTAAAAAGAATGTTGATTTAGATGCAGTTCAGCATCTGCTTGATACATCGACAACAACATCTACTTTGTTTGATTCTCTTTTTGAAGAACTGGTTAGACTTTTGTTACCCAATATTGTTACTCCTTGCACACCTGATGACGGTATTATATTGTATAGGAAAATATTAACTTTGATTAAAGATTATTGAAAATGATTCAATATCAATATCAAATAAATAAAATCTCATTCATTCAATCTCTTCCCTCACTTGATAAATTGTATTAAAGTTGAAGTAACCACAAATTAAAATTATGTTTAAGTAACTTTATTGCATATAAGATGGGATAGGATGTAAGGTTAATTATTTCTATTATTTAGTTCATTAAAAAAATGTATTTGATATAAAAAAATATCTTACACTTTATAAGTATCATATAGCATACAAAAACAACTTTTTTTCTTGCAATATTTTTTTTCACAATGGCGAAAAGTAGAGAGCAAAATCAAAGAAAGTATTCAATCAATTACAATTTTGGTCCAGCATATTTTGGAGCCAATTGTATGAATCACTTAAACTTAGGAATAATATTTTTTAACTTTCTTTACCATAATTGCAATACAAGAAAATAAAACAGAACAATGAATTTACTTCAAAAAGTACCAGGATTTTGGTAATTGATAAAAAAAAATAATAAAATTTATTTCGCAATACGTTCAAGTTGTCTTATAGTACGCTCGACTATACTCGAAATATTTCTTTTTCGTTTCATAAGAAACTACTAAAGTAATTTGTACGTAGGACACTTGCTTTTGGCAATTCAGCTTTTTTAACTATAGGGTAAGTGTGTCAGTTTATGTACTCTGCGTCAAAAAAACAATAAATTCATAAAGTAACTCGATACAAAATTATATAAAAAACTACTATTTCGGCGAGTTACATTTTTATTTTATTATAAAAAGAATATCGAGGGGCACACTAACTAACGCAGGGTAGAGTAACTGAGTCACTTACCCCATGTGTTACTAAATTTTATAAATTAAAAAAATACTAAAAGAAAGATTTGCACGTGATTTAACATTTACAATGACATGTTGTACAATATTTAAAAGTACATTTGTTATTCTCGTATATAACTTTTCAAAAGTTATAGTTAACAAGCATAAATAATGTTATGCTAGTAAACTAATATTTGTAATATTACTGCAACACTTTTTAGAATAAAGTTATTCTTGCATTATTTTTCTATAATCTTTACAATATAGTAATAACATATCAGTGACGATAACTTGTCCATAAAGATTTTTAATCAGGTTTATTTTTATATAATGTAGGCTTAAACAGAATCTTAGACAAGATTATAATCACAGATCTCGATTATAATGTTACTAAACTGTTTAGTCTTCATTACTCTTAGAATATCCAATATAGTGCTTGATTTTGGTCGGTTGGAAGAATCATGCTCAAAGCATGCATTAACAATAAAACTTACGTTTTGTGGAACATCATAAAAAACTGGTTTTTGTTGCACCATTATAAGTTTCGAATAAATTTTCTTTAAATCCAAACTATCAGATGGAACTGTCCATGCATCTTAGTCGTCGTACAATTCAATAATTACACACCCCAGTGCCCAAATGTCAGCTGGAGCTTTACTGGATTCATTAAATAATAATATTTCTGGTGCTGTATATGCAATGGTACCATTCAATTCAATAATTACACACCCCAGTGCCCAAATGTCAGCTGGAGCTTTACTGGATTCATTAAATAATAATATTTCTGGTGCTGTATATGCAATGGTACCAGGACAAATTTGTCCAGCACTTGTTGGAAGCTCTAAAGGCATTTCTTCGAAACGGCTTACATCCATATCACAAATTTTAGTAACAAGACTTTTATTAACTAATATGTTATTAGTTTTTATATCTTTATGGAATATGGGGGGAGCCAAACTATGGAGGTATGTAATCGCTTGGCAAATTTGTAAACATATATAATTTCTTTGATTCTCCGTAAGCAGACGTCACAAATCAATTAGCGATGGATCAAATAGCAAATGCCGTAAGTCATTACTAACAAAATGCTCCATGATTAGGCCAATATTGTTGTATCCAGTACAAACAGCCATCAAAGAGATTATATTGGGATATTTAACTGTGTCCATTACTTTTATTTCTCTTAGTATAAATTTATTATTTTGTGTGAACCGTAAGACTTTAATAGCTACATCTGTTCCATTGAACACACCTTTTTTAATAGTTCCAAAAGATCCTTTTCCAATTGTGCAGTAAGAACTAATAAAAACATTATCTTCATTGATAATAGGTACAGTCAGATCCAAACTTTTTATACACTTGTAGTTTTCTACACTGGAGTCCGGTGATAATATTTTTACCTTCTCAATTCCATTTTCATCCGTATTGATGAAATGTAATGCACTAACTTTATTTGAGAATTTCAACTCTTTAGATTCATGTACTGATTCATCTGAACGTGTACTTTTTTATTTATCAATTCTTTTAATGGTGTTCTTTCAGTAGATCTCTTTGCGGAAGCTAATGTCACATGAACAGGACTATTCTTAGGTTCTTCTTTCGGCTCTGCTTCTTCAATTGGTACAGATTTTTTGTTGGGAGCATCTAACAGTGCATTCACAGTAGCGAACGAACGAGGCAAATTTTTTATTGCATCTCGGACCCACGGGTATCGCAAGTGTAACTCGGAAGTTACATCCGCGCACAAGCATTGGCACTGGCATTGGACGAGTATATCGAAAATTTGCTTGCATCCGAGGGGCCATCGTGAACGAGCGCAAAAATCCAGATACATGCAGAGACTCGCGATACCAGTGGGCTGAAGTATATGCGAGTAGTTTACTCGCACGTGCATAAACAGTTAAGTCTGTTCAAAAGTTTTTTAAAATCACCCGTGTTCCCCTGATTACCCTTGAACACAGGTGAACTCGCCTCTGTAAAGGCCAATAGTTGCTCGCGACCCGAGTGCTGCCGAGGACACGAAATACTAACGCGAGTTTGCTTGTCTCCTCATGTTGCAAGCGCAGTGCCCGAAAGTAGCCAAGGCAGACTGTTGTACCGACATGTATCATGGCCGCCCTCGCACAACTCTTGCGCGTAGGCCTCTAGCCCGAGGGTAACCTCGGGCTGCCTCGGGTCCCCTTGGGTGCTCGTGTTTCGCCCGGGTACGAGGGGAACGCTAGCGGTCCGCTCGGGTACGAGGGAACGCTAGCGGTCCGCTATTCCGCGCGGGGAACGCTAGTATAATATAGTATACCCTAGAGGAACTCGAGCGATCCGCTAGGGCGCGCGATAATCGCTTGAACGTGCGAGGAATGCTCATGCCGCGAGGTTGGCCATAGGTTCGTTCCGAATTTCTTTTGAAATTTTCCTTACTGGCCGGCCGATCACAATTTTGTCCAGAATCAAATGAGGTTATGTTGATCAAAATTCAAAGTAAATAAATATTCACTGGGCACTGCAGGACTTCACTAAAGGAAAATCTGCTGCTGATTATCAAATAAGTTATCTTTTACCTGCTTATTTATTTATAATTAGGTAATCTTAATTTTTTTATGAAAGCAATATATTTAATGTCATTGACTTTTTGTTATTGTCAAGAAATTTATACCTTTGAAAAATGCAGATTACCTTAGATTTATTGATTGTCAAAACTATTGAGCAGTTGCTTTGTTTTAAATATAAAAAATTATTTTTAGTATTTCCGAAGGCTCAAAAGTATTTTACACAAAGACGATGTTCCTGATACTTGTGGCTTTGTTCAACTCTGCTTTTTATAGTTGTAAGTAAATTATGTAGCATAGTATTACCTATGCATTAGGACACGTAGAATTAAAGTTTTTATAAATTCCTAATTATGAAGGCAGAACCATGACTTATATTTTAGTAGCTATAAAAATTCTTTACGGTTTGGATGGTGTAACAGATTAAGAAATTAGTCAAATAGTAGGCAAAATAAACAGGTTTTACATTTCTTTTAAAATTATTGATTTTTGAAAGCTAGATATATAAAACAAATAACCCAAGTTACCCTCGTAATTTCTAAAATAATCTCAAGATTCATGCATAATACAATAAACATATATGCTATTCAGATTTTTTATATTTTAATCATTTGACTCTATGTTCATGCTAAATATAACTGCATTTAACTTGCAGTATTGCATGAGTTATCAAGTCATGACTGTAATGTATATATAATAATACATTTGCACGTGCAGCCACATACTTTGAAAGGTAACTGTACATTTTATCCTATAATTTTATATACGTACACACATTTACTTATAACATCTGGATATAATGGTATACTAATAGACATTAAATTTAAAGGGTTTACTTACTTCACATAACCTTTAAAACTAAAATCAAGCATCGAGAGATTGGAACAAAAATAGATCTTAATAGACCTCAGCCTTTCAATCCTAATGAAAATGAAATTGATATAGTAACTTGACCTTGCTTAAGAACAAGGTACACTTAGCTCTGAAGCACTGCCGTCAAAATCGCATGTTTTCAGCAACGTACGCCTTTGGTTCGCTGAAAAGTCATCAAACTACCATCAAAATCGCATGTTTGCAGCAACTTACACCTTCTGCTCGCTGAAAAATGAAATATTTTAATACTGGTCAATAGTCCAGACTTGAAAATTGGTGTACATGCCATCAGAGTATATTATTATCATATCTGTATAGTATCTTGACATTTCTTAAGCACGAGGTATACTTAGATCCGAAGAACTACCGTCAAAATCGCATTTTTTCAGCAACGTTCAACTTCGGCTCACTACAAAGTCATCAAATTACACAGGTTTGATGCAATACACTGCAAGGGCTTGTATGCCAAGCCTCAAGGTTAAACAATCCACCAGTTTTTAAATATTAAATTATTTCCAAACTTTACAGTTTAAAAATGGATTATTTAAAAACTATTCAATAGTTCACTCTTGAAAATTGGTATACATGCCCTCAGAGTATATTATTATCATATCTGTATAGTATCTTGACTTTTCTTAAACACAAGATATACTTAGCTCTGAAGCATTGCCGTCAAAATCGCATTTTTTCAGCAATGTACAACTTCTGCTCGCTGAAAAATCATTAAATTACACAGGTTTGATGCAATACAGTGCGAGGGCTTGTATTTATTTTTTTTATTTATTTATTCATAATTAAACGGGCTTTTTAGCCCATTATACATGAAGTTACAAAGGTTGGTGGGAGTCACTAGTCCACTCCGATTAAAAGTTAAATACGACTTAAGCTAACATAACGATTGTCTCCTTGCTAGTAATAATGAATCAGTATAGGGTAACAAGAGAATGAATTCTCCTTTTAAAGGCGCTACTTCTTTGTTCGTTTCTTATATTGGCTGGTATAAAATTCCATTTTCTTTTTATGCATGGAAGACCAAATTTTAAGTCTAAACAATCCATCGGGTTTTAAATATTAAATTATTTCTGAACTTTTCAGTTTAAAAATGGATTATTTAAAAACTAGTCAATAGTCCACTCTTTAAAAATTGGTATACTTGCCCTCAGAGTATATTATTATCATATCTGTGTAGTATCTTGACTTTTCTTAAGCACAAGATATACTTGACTCTGAAGCACTACTGTCAAAATCGCATTTTTTCAGCAATGTACAACTTCCGCTCGCTGTAAAGTCATTAAATTACACAGGTTTGATGCAATACACTGCGAGGGCTTGTATGCCAAATTTTAATTCTAAACAATCCATCGGTTTTTAAATATTAAATTATTTCCGAACTTTTCAGTTTAGAAATGGATTATTTAAAAATTAGTCAATAGTCCACTCTTGAAAATTGGTATACTTGCCCTCAGAATATATTATTATCATATCTGTGTAGTATCTTGACTTTTCTTAAGCACAAGGTATACTTGACTCTGAAGCACTACTGTCAAAATCGCATTTTTTCAGCAATGTAAAACTTCTGCTCTATTGACCAGTTTTTAAATAATCCATTTCTAAACTGAAAGGTTTGGGAATAATTTAATATTTCAAAACTGATGGATTGTTAAGACTTGAAACTTGGCATACAAACCCTCGCAGTGTATTGCATCAAACCTGTGTAATTTGATGACTTTTCAGTCAGCAGAAGTTGTACGTTGCTGAAAAAATGCGATTTGGACGGTAGTGCTTCAGATCTAAGTGTACCTTGTGCTTAAGAAAAGTCAAGATACTACGCAGATATGATAATAATATACTCTGAGGGCAAGTATACCAATTTTCAAGAGTGGACTATTGACCAGTTTTTAAATATTTCATTTTTCAGCGAGCAGAAGGTGTAAGTTACTGAAAACATGCGATTTTGACGGCAATGCTTCAGAGCTAAGTATATCTTGTCTTTAAGAAAAGTCAAGATACTATACAGATATGATAATAATATACTCTGAGGGCATGTACACCAATTTTTAAGAGTGAACTATTGACTAGTTTTTAAATAATCCATTTTTAAACTGTAAAGTTTGAAAATAATTATATATTTAAAAACTGGTGGATTGCTTAGACTTAAAATTTGGTCTTCCATGCATAAAAAGAAAATGGAATTTTGGCTAGTCATACAAGCCCTTGCAGTGTATTGCATCAAACCTGTGACGTGTATTTCACGTCCCAATAATATTAAATACGGGCAGTCAATCGCGACCCAGTCACCCGTCACCAGAGCCGAGCATTCTCACATTTAATTAGTATTGTTATTAATGGTGGGATTGTTATTTATTTGTTGAGGGAATGAGAATAAGGAGTCGCGACCAAGGAGGGCCGTAGACCGGCACACACACGCACACACCCATACCGGCGGCACCAGCTGATCGCCGCAGCGACGACGGCTCGGAGCGAGCAACGGCGACGAGTCTACACACACAGGCACAACACCAACATCACTGCACGCTGTACGCGCGACCCTCTCTCTCTCGCTTGCTCTTTCTTCCTCGCCTCTCGAGGATGATGAGCCGCTGCCCGCGCACACACATACATACACGCGCGCGCGGCCGCCCTCTCTCCCGATGCACGCAGACGCGGGAGGAGAGAGGATTCACAGCGGCAGCGGCGGCTTCCTCGAGGCACACCATCTCGGCTGTAGCCACGAGAGAGAGAGAGAGAGAGAGAGAGAGATATACCGACACGGCTGTCGGCAGAGGGGAGAGCTAGCAGCCGCCGCGCCGCGAGCCGCATGAAGCTGCCGGCCTCTCCTAGAGTAGGCCGACGCGCGCACGTCGCCGCTGCCAACTGTGTTGGTCCGGCAGCGACAAAACCGAAAGCGCCCTATATAGATATACACGCCGGGTTGCCCGCGCGTGTATATCTAGCAATTCATAATTGCCCGCGCTGCGTAAACAGGGCGGCATTCGCGGAGCGAGCCAATGAGAAGTAGCGACTCAAATCACCGCTGACTTGGCCTTGATTTTTGCATCTAGGGAAAATCAAGGCCAATCGAAGCAACAAGTGTTTGAGCTGAAGTTGTGCGAGAAGAAAAGCCAAAATTTTGGAAGAGATTTCCGCCCTCTCCGATTTTGAGCGTTGACTGCCCGGCCTTCAGCGACGATAGACGTAGCGAAAGTTTTGCCTGCCGTTCGAGCATTTTAGACCGCGTGGAGAGACATCGACCGTCCGCCCGTCGGCGACGTAGACATAATCACGGAGAGCTAGAGATTGGGCTAACATTAACCGGCGACCTTGTGACCTACGAGGAAGGACATCGCGAGATGCGCCCGACTAGCGACGGTGAGTGGACTGTAATTGTCGAGCTTCCCTCGGCACTTGCAAGTAAATTATATTAACAATTGTCGTACATTGCCGCCATGTGCTCGGGGTTCTTAGGAGAATAAATCCGTGGTGGTGTGACACCGGTATGTAAGATCAGTGCGTGTCGGACCGATATTAAATTCAAGTATTAGTGTGGGGAAATTCACGCGACTCGGAAACTCGGGAGACGTGGTGAGTTTGGTCGTCGCGAGGGACGCGTGAGAAGGCTAGCGTAGCCATGTTTGTATAGCGATAAATTAGTTATAAGAGTAATTGTAAATTGGCGACCGATAGTATTACCCGACGATAAGAAATAAAGCTTGAGTATATTTAAACTGAAAATTGTGAGTGCTTATTATAAATTTATGAATTCCTGATTTTTCCTCTTCACGGAACTTCCTCTGGGAAAGGGCTCGTGCCGAGTTAGCCGCGCTTTACCTGGCGCCCATTAATTTAGAAAATTTGGTAAAGTGTCGAGATAATAATAAGCCATAGTAACCCCTCACGTTACAAACCTGCGTAATTTGATGACTTTGTAGTGAGCCGAAGTTGAACGTTGCTGAAAAAATAGGATATTGACGGTAGTGCTTCGGATCTAAGTATACCTCGTGCTTAAGAAATGTCAAGATACTATACAGATATGATAATAATATACTCTGATGGCATGTACACCAATTTTCAAGTCTGGACTATTGACCAGTTTTTAAATATTTCATTTTTAGCGAGCAGAAGGTGTAAGTTGCAGAAAACATGCGATTTTGATGGTAGTTTGATGACTTGTCAACGAGCCGAAGGTGTACGTTGCTGAAAACATGCGATTTTTACGGCAGTGCTTCAGAGCTAAGTGTACCTTGTTCTTAAGCAAGGTCGAGATACTATACCAATTTCATTTTAATTAGGATTGAAAGGCTGAGGTCTATTAAGATCAATTTTTATTCCAATTTCTCGATGCTTGATTTTAGTTTTAAAGGTTTTGTGAAGTAAGTAAACCCTGTAAATTTAATGTCTATTAGTATACCATTATATCCTGATGTTATAAGTAAATGTGTGTACGTATATAAAATTATAGGATAAATGTACAGTTACCTTTCAAAGTATGTGGCTGCACATGCAAATGTATTATTATATATACATTACAGTCATGACTTGATAACCCATGCAATACTGTAAGTTAAATGCAGTTATATTTAGCATGAACATAGAGTCAAATGATTAAAATATAAAAAATCTAAATAGCATATATGTTTATTGTATTATGTATGTATCTTGAGATTATTTTAGAAATTGCGAGAGTAACTTGGGTTTTTTGTTTTATAAGGTATACATTTTTTGACAATAACAAAAAGTCAATGACATTAAACATATTTCTCTCATAAAAAATGAAGATTATCTAATTATTAATAAATAAGCAGGTGGAAGATAACTTATCTGATAAACAGCAGCAGATTTTCCTTTAGTGAAGTCCTGTAGTGCCCAGTGAATATTTATTTACTTTGAATTTTGATCGACATAACCTCATTTGATTCTGGACAAAATTGCAATCGGCCGGCGAGTAAGGAAAATTTCAAAAGAAATTCGAAACGAACCCATGGCCAACCGCGCGGCATGAGCATCCCTCGCACGCATAAGCGATTCCCGCGCGCCCTAGCGGATCGCTCGAGTTCCACTATGGTATACTATACTATACTAGCATTCCCCGCGCGGAATAGCGGACCGCTAGGATTCCCTCGTACCCGAGCGGACCGCTAGCGTTCCCTTGTACTCTAGCGAACTGCTAGCGTTCCCCTCGTACCCGAGCGAAACACGAGCACCCAAGGGGACCCGAGGTAACCCTCGGGCTAGAGGCCTACGCGCAAGAGTTGCGCGAGGGTGGCCATGATACATGTTGGTACAACAGTCTGCCTTGGCTACTTTCGGGCATTGCGCGTGCAACACGAGGAGACAAGCAAACTCGCGTTAGTATTTCGTGTCCTCGGTAGCACTCGGGTCGCGAGCAACTATTGGCCTTTACAGAGGCGAGTTCACCTGTGTTCAAGGGTAATCAGGGGAACACGGGTGATTTTAAAAAACTTTTGAACAGACTTAACTGTTTATGCACGTGCGAGTAAACTACTCGCATATACTTCAGCCCACTGGTATCGCGAGTCTCTGCATGTATCTGGATTTTTGCGCGCGTTCACGATGGCCCCTCGGATGCAAGCAAATTTTCGATATACTCGTCCAACGCCAGTGCCAATGCTAGTGCATGGATGTAACTTCCGAGTTACACTTGCGATACCCGTGGGTCCGAGATGCAACCAAAAATTTCCCTCGTTCGCTCGCTACTGTGAATACACTGTAATTTACTTGTATACAAATACAGTTGTGTCTCTCTATTACTTCCAGAGATACTCTTCACGAATGCCCAGAAATCAATTTCATTGCCCAAGGAATTCTCAAATTTTTCAAATATTTTTCTTCTGAAGTCTCCTAAATGTATTATCGCATTATCAAAATAAGATAAATTTTCATCTTTGTTGATTATTTCTACTCCTTTTGTTATGATTTCGTCAAAGATATACTTTTTCCCTGAATTCAGCGTCAACAGGCAACTTGCGCTACATTTCATAATATATCGGTCTTTATCAGAATACTTGTGAAACCAACCAAGCTTTATACATTTCGTTGATGAAACTTTTCTACAAAATTTCTAAAAATAAAAATAAAAATAAAAATAAAAATAAAAATAAAAATTAAATAAAAATAAAAATAAAAATAAAAATAAAAATTAAATAAAAATAAAAATAAAAATAAAAATAAAAATAAAAATAAAAATAAAAATAAAAATAAAAATAAAAATAAAAATAAAAATAAAAATAAAAATAAAAATAAAAATAAAAATAAAAATAAAAATAAAAATAAAAATAAAAATAAAAATAAAAATAAAAATAAAAATAAAAATAAAAATAAAAATAAAAATAAAAATTTTTATATACCGGCTCAGTCGGTAGAGTGTCGGATTCCCACGCCGGTGACACGGGTTCGAATCCTAGTCTCTGCCGATTGATACAAGCACCTCTGTAAAAATTACATGTGCTTTGTTTACAAACACACCGCAGTCCCCCGTCGTCGATTAGCACCACATGGGAGCACAAACATGGCGTCGTTAAAAAAAAATAAATAAATAAATAAATAAAGATAAACATAAAAATAAATATATTAATTCTGGAAAAGATTATTACTTAAAAAGAGAGACTATTATTTTATTATTGTTTTTTTTTTTTTTTTAACGTCGCCATGTTTGTGCTCCCATGTGGTGCTAATCGACGACGGGGGTCTGCGGTGTGTTTGAAAACAAAGCACATGTAATTTTTACAGAGGTGCTTGTATCAATCGGCAGAGACTAGGATTCGAACCCGGGTCACCGGCGTGGGAATCCGACACTCTACCGACTGAGCCGCCGCAGGCCCCATTTTTATTATTGTGCAGAAGTATAAATTGTAACACGAACAAAAGTGTAAACCATTCAGTCTTAGTCATGCGATATGCAACCCTTCACAAAACTTTTGGCGTACATTATTTAAAAAAAATGATTTCATTTCAATATCCTGAAATATTTGTATATACTACATTGTATTGTCATTCACAAATAGTGTGTATCAAAAATTTCAGCACGTGAGCATATAAAGAACTAAATAAAACTTTTGAAGTGACCAGAGACGTGCATTATAAATAACTTACCAAAAATTGCTCTTCTTCAGGATCGGTCATAACATCAGTTTCATTTTTCTTAAATATACCTACAATTTCAGCAATCCTATTATTTTTTACCTTCTCAACAGAATGAGTATCTACAAATAATGTGAAAAATGAAGTGTAAACATAATTAGAAACATAAAATTGCTGATACAAACAAACTTACGACTTGGTGTAGTTTTAGTACAGTGTATTTTGTACAATAAAACTTCAGGCACCACTTCGACTCTGTCACCTTCAATATATACACTGCATGTGTTTCTACACTGATTTTTTACACTTTTAAAATGTATGGTGTTGTTTTTTACTCGAAAATCTAATTTTCGTTCACCATCCGTAACCGTTACGTATTCCATGATGTTTAATATTACTCAATCTTAAAGTTATGATTAATCAGTGTCTGTAAAAAAAAATTAAATTAAAATATATATTTATAACTTTATTATTTAGAACGTTTATATACTTATTTATGTACTTACAGTTGAGGCGTAACTCATATAAAAGACAGCTTTACAAATATTTGATCAAATACTAATTAAATTGTACTTTAATCAGTCAATCAACAATAACTTTTTCACTGTGAACGTTCGAGCATAGCTGGTCAAAATAGGTTATGTTATCAAAACACTTATTATACTCTTATATTATTTTCAATTAGAAAATCTTGATAGCATCCGCTTAATATAATGTCTAGTAATATACATAAATAATAAATATAGCGCACAGCAACAATCTTCACTCAAGATGAACAATTTTCGTACAAGCTGAACAATACTTCACAGTGAAACCTCGAGTCGCACGAGTCTCGCTCGCCAAAGCAGCGAGCTGTCAAACAAAGGCAGCGTGCACCTACAGTACAGAGCGAGCGCATGCGTGTCGCGAAGTGAGCGGACCTGACCGGACTTCCGTAGATATCAGTGTCACGTGACTGTGCACCGACGCGCCTGCGGTGCGCGTACACACACGCACGTAAATGCGAGAGAGATCAGATTCCCGTGTCTCTTTCAAACGTATTCGTCGCGTTATTTGCATAGAAATATCATTTTGAAATACCAATATATGTATTTTCTGTAATGGGACATTACACCTTTAAATTTTCAATTAATTGATAATACATTTTAAGGTAAGAATGAGTCACTTACCATATAATACCTGTTCTTTTCTGTAAATTCAAATATTTTGTAAAACTATAAAGCAAAATATTTTAAAAATTTTATTGCTCATGTGGGAATTGCACATAAAAATTATGGAACAAAGATATATTTTTTTTCACTAATACTATTCGATTTTTAAAAGACTTTTAATACGAAATATGAATTAAAAAGAGAAGCTGAATAATGTTATATACAAATTCCCACATTCATATACGTACATGTTTTTTGAACACAATAAAATCTTGAAAACGTCAATTCGATCATATTAGCTCTCAAAAACTTGCGGAGCTCAAGAAATATAAAGATTTATATTATGACCAATCAAAGAGACCTAAGGACTATAGAAAATATTTTTTTAATGTTTCCGTCATATTTTCATATTTTGATAAAATGTGCTTTACCGAAAAAAAGTAATATATGATGAGTGACTCATTTTTACCATAAAATGTATTAACAATTAATTTAAAATTTATAAGTGTATCTGTCCCCTTAAAATGCATAACTTATTTGTTGTAATTTGGTAATAATACAAATGTTTTAAATGATACCCTGGGAGAAATCTTATCGTGGCGCCCACATTCGCTATAATGGCTTCTATAGGCAAAGTAGATAGTAGTAAAATATACAAAACTCGATAAATCCACACAGATCTACATAGTTTTCTCAATAATAATATATATACATATAAAAACTGTGAGGTTATATTATTTATTGTACAGAACTTTTACTGTAAATATTAATGTTAAAAAAAGTTTAATATGCAAGTTTTAAATTATAATAATCAACAATTCTATTCATACTATTTACCAAAAATGGTTTGTTTACTGCACCCCCGCCCACCCTACGACACATTTATTAACTTTTTTGTATAGGAAGAAAAAGTTTCTAATTGACTAAAGATACTAAATATCCACATTGCAGAGTTGGAGGTGAAGAGTCTATTTCATACCTTCGTTTACTGGACTGTGAGTGGTAGCGTAGATGTACTGATCGAATTAGCTCTGATAACGAAAAGGAGAAAAACAAACTAAAAAAGCTAGTATTACAAGGTCGAAAATAGAATAATTTTACAAAGTGAATGCATGTAAGTGTTAAAATTAAAATCAAAAATATTTGATACTCGACTGATTATTATAATTATATGAAAAATATTCTTAAATTTATCTCAGTTTTTTATATTTCATAAGAAAGAAGTATTCTTAAATACTTAGATCACAAATTTCATATTAACTAATATGTTTGTATAAGGGAAAAAAAGGATTAAAATTTGTGTTAAGATTAATAAATTTGTGGCGCCCCCTGTCGTCCCGCCAAGCAACCAGCTGGCGACCAGGCCAAGCGTCGAGCGGCAACGACACCCGCGCAAGCAGATTCTCGTGCCTCGAGTGGAGCTCGAGGCGAACTGTCTTCCGGCTAGCAGCAGTTGCTCGCCCAGAGCTCATCCCGCCATAGCTCTGGCGTATATCAGGACAATAGTCCAACTCTTTATATACTGTACATATATTATAATATAAGGAGTTATTAAGGTTAAGCTTTGTGTTATCTCTGTTAACATGTAAGCTAGGGCAAATTGGTATACACGATTGTTCCCTGTTATTGGCAGGAATCCCGCGTAACCATAAATTCAAACCTTTTTCTGTCATGAATTTGAAAAATTCTAAATGATTTGATTAGTTGTTATATGGCAGTTACACTTCATTTATAGTTTTTATACTTAATTGTATAAGTGATCTTAATAGTTATATTATTGTGTAACTTTAATAATATTTATGTAAACTGGAAGCTTTGCAAAATAATTAAAATTTTATCTCCAAATCTATCCGTAATATAGATAATATTTATTTTAACGTGAAAGGTAATGTTTAATTCAAGACTTTAATTGAAAAAGTTTCATTTTTTTGCATAATTCCTTGTAAATTAATAAATTGTAAGCGACTTAATAGATTAATTGTAAGAGAATATTATATGTAATCAAAAAGTACAAAGTATACGTTAAATTAAAATGAATAACTGGCTGTACCTTAATAGATTCTTAAGATTACACTTACCAAATTATATATAATATTCTTGTAAGTGGCATCACATTTATTCTATAAAAAAAACTTAACAAAAAATTGAAGTTCTGATGATGTATTTTTATATAAAAGTATGTCTCACATTAAAGTAAATTATTAGATATTAATGTTTGAATGTATATTCATTAATAAACATCAATTTTTTGCTCATACTTTAATGGTAATAAATTAAGAATTCTGTTCAAATTATAAACTTGTTTTTACGAATAAGGTAAATAAACTTTAAATTTTCACTAACATATTTGGTTTTATGAATTAAAAATTAATTCGTTTGCAAAAATAACTTAAAATAAATGAGCTCCAAATGTACCAAAGTCACTGAAATAAATTGCAAATAGCGAATTTCAGTGGCTTTGATCCATTTAAAAGCACATTTATTTTAAGTTATTATTCTTGGCAAATTATCCATTAATTAACCTATTACTACTATAAGATAACAATAAGGCACCTTTTGGGTATCGTTGACCGATAACGAATAGGTATCTTTTGAAATGTTATCGTTTAGATATCTAATTGATAACTTAAGCAGATATCTTATGGACAGCAAATAGATACCAAATAGACGTGCCCTTCGTTATCTAATAGACATACAAAAAGTTGCCTTTTCAGCCATCTTCACAGATATCTGGGATCTTCTCTACGGTACCTAATAAACCTGCACCGAAAATATATCAAAATAAATTATGTGTAAATATATAACTTAAGGTGGCTCGTCCTTGATTTATATAAAACAATGAAAATGTGTATAATGGTTTTCTAAAGTTTAATAATATCATATACATAGAGAGAAATTTGTAATAAAAATTATTATTGTGAAAATCATAAACCTGGGACATGCTGACTTGACGGAAAAATTACTCTGATTACCTGTAAAATTTAGCGTTACTTATTAGTAGTATTAAGGCCACCATGGCGAGACGCCAGTATTGATTTTCCCTCTCCCCTCCTTGGTACTAAGGCCACTATGGCGCGACGCCGCCAGTATTCATTTTCCCCCTCCCCTCCTTGACCTATATTGGGGGAGGCCCGACATGCGGGGCCTGTGTCCAGGGAGGGAGATATATATACACACATATATAAATAAATAAATAAATAAATAATAAATATAAAAAATTATCAAATATAAAGCATAAATAATTTGCTTTTTCCCCTGAGTTATCTATGAAAAATGAGTGTGTTCTACGTATAATATGGCATTGTGGCCCTGAGAAGGGCCGTTTTTACGATTAAATTATAATCTTTTGTAGTCGTTTTTTTCGGGCAAAGAGTTAGTATTGCTAGAATATTTCTCTGTGTATTCTTTCCATTGTGAATTGTCCGCTACCTTTTTATCTTCTTCCTTTTGATGTGAAACATCTTTTGCCGCGATACGGGAGTGAAAGCGTTCGAAATGAAACGACGCCTAAAATGATAAAACGAGATTTATCGTGAACCTCCGGCAATGCTCGGCTACACTCGGCGTCAGTCTCTCTCTCCATAGCCAAGCGTCAGAAAGCGTCCCCATGCGCAGCTATAGCTACACTCGGCGTCATTCTCTCTCTCCCACTCTCTCTTTCTCTCTATAGCCAAGCGTCCCCTCTCACGCGCAGCTATAGCTTCGTTATTCAGCAAGCGTCCCCTCTCACGAGCATCTAGCTGAGCGTCCCCCTTCACGGCGCGCGTCTCTTCTCCAGTCCGTCTCCTTACTTACTGCTTTGCAAATTGTAACCGATATACCTAAACTGATGCGCTGTATAGTTTGTATAGGTTTACGAACGAAAGATTAGTGTACAGACGAGAGATTAATATATAGTATAATATTCAGTGAATTAATTATTTAAAATATGAGTGATAGTGACAGTGAGGAACTTGAAGATGATATACCTCCTCGGAAAAGAGAAAAAAACGAATTTCACGATGATCAACAACCCAGTACAAGTAAAATGCCGCCTTTACGTGCTCAACAAATCAACGCTACACAATCAAGTGATTCAGATCTTAGGTAATTTAATTTCATGACGTGATTATTTCATTATATTGTTATACGTACGAAGTTTGAAATTGATGCGCGCGCAGATAAACCATGCGGGATATGTTTACCTACGTGCTCAAGTTGTATGTGTTTGTCTCAAATACATACAAACGTGCAATGTAGATGTATGTTACATTCTGTCTCCCTCTCTCTCTCTCTCTCTCTCTTTCGTTCTTTTATACATGATATATATATATATATATATATATATATATATATATATATATATATATATATTCATATTCATATTCATATATAAAAGAGCGAAAGAGAGAGAGAGAGCGAGAGAGAGAGAGACAGAGAGACAGAATGTAACATACGTCTACATTGCACGTTTGTTTGTATTTGAGACAAACACATACAACTTGAGCACGTGGGTAAACATCCCCCATGGTTTATCTGCGCGTCTCTCTCTCTCTCTCCCTCTTTCTTCCGCTCCTCTCTCTCTCTCTCTCTCTCTCGCTCTTTTATATATGAATATGTATATATATATATATATATATATATATATATATATATATATATATATATATATATATATATATATGTAAATAAAATATATTTATATATGTATTTATATAAAAACTTTCTCTCTCTCACTCTCTCCCTCTCTCTTCCGCACTCGTATGCATGAATAATTTTCTGTTCTTTTTTATTTTTACAGTACTCAACAGTCACAAGAAATCGGGGATATTGTTATTGAAACTCGAAATGAACATAATCCATCTAGTACGAGACATACCATATCAGTCAGGTGTTTATATAAATGTTATAAAGCATCTATTTCAATTCGCTAAAAACTCATTCATAATTAAATTAAAATTCCTTTTTCATTTTTATTCATGTCATAAAAGGAAAAGAGTTGACCAATCAATTTTAGCATTACAAGAAGAATTCACAAGACTATCGTTAAACAGACTAACTACAATGCAAAGGGTGATCACTGATTTCATTACATCATCACACGGCTTGACAATATACACTCTGAACTGTCAAAGTCTCAGAAAACATGCTCCAGATTTACAAGATGCTGTTTATATAAAAGGTAACATTTTATTATTATCAGAAACGTGGATTTCTAATGAAGAATCCATCGAGTTACCTAATTTCAATTGCATTGCTAAATTCAGACGACAAAATGTAAGAGCTGCTGGAGTTGCCATATATCAAAACGACAATATATCACATATTAATACATTGAATATAGACCTCACAATTCAAAATGCGACGGAAGTACAAGTTACTCAAGCAGCCATTGGCGATATATGTGCTTCCCAAATTTTAATGGATGATGGAAGACAATTTCTTATGGTTGTTGTGTATATTTCTCCAAATCAGAAAATTAAAGATATTATTTTATTCTCACACAGGCGATTACATTCTTACAGTCGCAAAGGTTCAGCAATTATAAATGACAACTTACACGAACTTCCAATGGTCCTGGCAGGTGATTTTAATGTGAATTTTGCAAGAGAAGAATCATTACCATTAATTAAATACCTTCATGAAGAATTCGACTTAATTATGAATAACAAAACAACATAATCTACAACTAGATATGGAACAACAATAGATGAAATATTTGTAAGATATCTTGATAACGTTATGTCAAACATGTTCGTCGCATATTTTAGTTATCACCGACCAATCATCACCTTCATACCATCGGAAATAACGTCAACTGCTACAATCACGGAAATAACTGATGAAACATCTCCTAATGTTCAATAGAATTAAATATTTTAGTACGTAATATGTTTTTATTAATTTTATTTGAATGAAATAAAAAGATCTATCCATCGAAAACAAAATGAAAAAATGAATAAGAAAAAAATTACTTTTCATTTTCCATTCCTCCAATAGATCATCATTCCTATTTTATACTTTCTACACATAAGAATTCGATGATTCACATCTGCCACGCGTCCCGCGACGGCTAACCTTTTTTGTATTCTTATCCTGAAGAAGAGAAGATTTCTCGCCTTTGCTGCTGCTGCTTTGTTCTTGACCCATCTTGTCCGGGCTTACGTAGGTGAGGTAGTTCAATAAGTCTTTAGAATGACCAACAGATGGCGCGCGAATCGCTCCAAATCATCTGTTTTCAGTCAGCACCACTCCCGACTAGATATATGGTGCAGTCACAGTCCACATCTTCTGAGTTTACGTGTTTTTATAACCAATTGAAAAAAAAAAATTGCTTGTTAAGAAAAATGGAAAAAAACGAGTTCAGAGCGGTAATTAAACATTTTCATTTAAAGGGTTTAACTCCATATGAGATAAAAAATGAATTGGACTCAGTTCATGGCACATCTGCCCCTGCCTTAGCAACGGTTTATAACTGGGTAAATGAATTTAAGCGTGGTCGTACATCAATAAGTGACGAACCACGCTCAGGAAGGCCCGTAGAAGCAACTACTCCCGAAATCATCAATAAAATCCACGATATGGTGTTGAAGGATAGAAGATTAAAAGTGCGTGAGTTAGCTGAGGCCACAAGGATATCTATAGGTGCAGTTGTTTCAATTCTACATGAAAAATTAGGCATGAAAAAGCTATCGGCAAGATGGGTGCCGCGTTTGCTCTCAGCTGAGAATAAACGCAATAGAGTGGTCGCCTCTGAGGCTCTTTTGGCGCGCATAAGTCGGAATCCTGAGGAATTTTTTCGTCGATTTGTGACTGTGGATAAAACATGGATACACCACTACACTCCTGAGACAAAGGAACAATCCAAACAGTGGATTTCCACAGGCGAACCAGCTCCAAAGAAGGCAAAGACCGTAAAGTCAGCTGGTAAGGTTATGGCTACAGTTTTTTGGGATGCACGTGGAATTATACTTATTGACTACTTGGAAAAGGGTAAAACAATTACTGGTTAGTATTATGCATCATTATTAGAGCAGCTGAAAGAAGAATTTAAAAAAAAACGACCACATTTGGCGAGAAAAAAAATTCTCTTTCATCACGACAACGCCCGAGTTCACACATGCTTCGTTTCAATGGCTAAAATTGAAGAACTAAAATTCGAATTGGTCGAACACCCACCGTATTTACCAGATTTAGCCCCCAGTGACTTTTTCTTATTTCCAAACTTGAAAAAATGGCTCGGTGGATAGAGATTTACGGACAACGAAGACGTCATTGCCTCTGTAAGTGCTTATTTTGAGGAACTTGCGAAAACGCATTTTTCTGAAGGATTAAAAAAACTTAAAAAGCGATTGACCAAGTGTATAGAGCTCCAAGGAGATTATGTTGAAAAATAAAAAAAAATTTACCCAAAAAAAATTGTTTTTATACTTTATTCTAAAGACTTATTGAACTACCCTCGTATTATATATCGAGCATTAAAATTTATCCAATAAATTTTTACATTACTCTAGGATTGTAGGGTAAATAATTATTATTATTATAACTTTCTCCCCGACGTCGTCATTGTGATTGAACCTTCGAAACCGCTCAAATTTTTCTTGCTTTTTTTTAAAACATTCCTTGTAGCTATCTTTCTTTACACCGCTGTCAGCAGAGCGAGCAGAAGCGAGTTTCGCAGCGCACATCCCCATGACTATCTTACGCTTTGGCTGGGATACGAATAATCACATACATCAAATTACAGTTACATTTATAGGAAGTGGGTGTAAATAAATTATGAAAAAATATATAACTTATGATTGGTGTTTATTATTAATATTTTTTATACAGTCTTCATATAATCTTTCAAACCATTCGCAATAATAGGTAAATGAAATGCAAGAATTTCGGATAATACAATTTTTAGATATACGCTTTTGTACAGATCGGTGTCGTCGACGATTCTTTCCATAATAAAACCTTCTATGTCGGCATTATGTATTGAATAGTATTGTTTGAATGATTTAGGATCATTAAGAATGTTATTTACATTTTCTGTTGGTTCTTTTTCGAGTTTGTCTTTCAAATATTCAAGCACATAGTCAACGGTGCGATTGACCTTACCGACTCGCTTCTTTAAAATGTTAAGGTGAAGGTCGACGAGTGCGCTTTGTGCGCGAAACCCTTCGAACGTTGACTGATGCATAACGATACCTGGAGGATTGTTGAAATTTTTCTTTTCTTGCAGAGAGGCTACTCGTTTGTCCGATCTTCTTCCTTTAAAGACTCATGGTTATCGCTGGAGTGTGGTCTCTCGTCGATCATGATGGATTTAGTCCCATATAAGATTGTGAATGTTAGGTCGTGATTCGTCAAGAAAATTTTAGTAGGACGTCCAAATTCATGGTAGAAGGAATAAGAATTGTCGAAATAAGCTGCTATAGCGTCAAATTGGTCTTTCAATATATTCCAACTAGCTTCATCAAGCCTAACATTTTTGTACGAAGCACTGCCGTTGATTAGCTTGATAACGTGATGGTAGAAGCTAGTGCTGTGCTCTAATCCTACGCAGAGTCGATTCGTGTTAGATTTGTTGAGAGCATACGTCGTTGACAGTAAAAGATTCGGCAATTCGCTCGTCACTTCCCGTATTTCGCGCGCTTGACAAGTAGCCATGGTTATTTCTTTAACAAAAAAAACAAACTGAGAATTTTACACCACTTGAACACAATTGGACACACGGACAAAACTGCTTATAAAGTGCAGCCACGAAAGACGATGTGGTCGCTTTGCCCTGCGAGCTATTACTGGACAGAAAACTCTATCGTCGACGCATGAGGGTCTATGATGGTTTTCTCCCCACATCCCCTCCCCTCCAACGTGAATAATAAGAGTGGGGGCAGTATGGTAAAAGAGGCCAGGTGTGGTTATGGTGTACATTTTTGAAATGACCCGTAGGCTATACAAATTTATAATAAAACTGTTAACGGACTTTCAAAGAAGTAAAAAGTATAGTATTCGTCGGACGTTAATTTAAGAAAAATTAAATTGAAAATAATAATAATGAATGGCGTGGGATGTAGGATATGTAGGTCGAAAGGTACGTAAATAATTAATTAAACTTGTATTGATGTATGTATATTTATTCAACCATTTACGGCTACAAATACAAAAGACAATCATTTATTTAATTTGTTAAGTGCATCTTAATCTAGAGGTACAAGATTGATTACAGAGGCCTGAACCTAAAGAGCGCTCGTTCGTGAACGTAAGGGCCCTTTTAAATTTTTTATACTTAATCTTATTACAATTTTTTTTAAAAAACCTTATAGCTAGTGCGTCATTTTTTCTTGTGTCTTGTGAGAAGAAACGACGAAATTTTTCGAAGTTCATATCCCGACACACATGATGCAAAAACATTGTGGTATACTGGCCACAGCACATTGTATCAACGCTATGAAGTGTTTTGGAATTCCATCGAAAGTTTTTACAGTTTTTACGAAGACGTTCAAAATGGTGTTTTGAAACCGGTGGAACACCGTAACTGTCAAAGTATCCCATATACCCAATGAGTTCCAGGCTTCGTATGGTCGTCGGTATTGCAGACTATGGCTGGTGTCATCATGATGCGTGGAATTCGATCAGCCGCGTATACACCGATTGTCCTGGCATTCAGACTCTCGAGGGCTCTCATTATCTCCCTTGTATTCATGTTGACTTTTCTTCGTCCGTACTCTCGTATTCCGAGCTCGCACCGTCCACCTCGTCTTGCCCCTCAAAGCGAGAGCCAAATCTTACGCGACAGGAACTTCTCCCCCAGACGAGATCTTGAAGGGTGTGATAAAATAAGTCACTGCTTTTTTCCGGTATATTTTGTTGCTTTTCCTCGGGTAGTAGTGAATAAAATCACTCTCGTAACAGATGTGACCTCTGCAGAGCACAATACCACTTTTTATACTCATTACCCTGGCAGCCGTAAAAAATGCATACATGCTTACAAGAAAACTTTGTTTGTAAATCGGTGAAGCCTTCGGTCACATATTCCTCGATATTTACGACGGGGCAAGCCATTATCGATTGAACATATCGTGCCTTTTCCGACCCGCTGACGTATATTTTAGTAGCATTTCTTGCGATATTGTAAAAATGATGGTGTAATTTGCTTATGGTGATATCGCCGTCGAACCATTGTATACCATGCATTCGTTATGAAATGTAATCGTTAGTGGTCTTTACGCTACTCAGCAATTCTTCACAGGGATGAGGTAATCTGATTATCCAATGGCCAGTGACATGATTTTGTAGAGAAAAAACAGACACTTCTTTCGGTAAAAATTTATTGTCTTTATCTTTGAAACCTTGAATATCTGTTATATAATCCATGGTGATGATGATGACACGGCTCTAATCACAAACGTTTATATTACACGCATTGGATAGTGGTAATACGAGGGTAGTAAGTCGACTAGTTTGTGGAGGGTTCGTTTCACAGGTTATAACCTTCTAGCCCCCCTCCGCTACAGTGTACGGCCCCTTTCACTAGCGCCTCAAGCGTTTAAATCCGTAATAATTTGCCTGTTTCAATCGATTTCTAAAATGTTGTCAAATTCAGCGTAAATGATACAATTGACCGTCTCCGTAAGAGCTTCTTCGAATCGTACTTCGATGCGCAGTGCACCCGACCGCACGAGGCTCCAGTGAGATGAAAAGTGGGCCGATAAATCGGGTGTCAGATCGAATGCGAAAAGACAATAGCCCAGTGGATAACTATTGCCTCCAATGTCGAGGCTCTCGTTGAGATAGTGTATGCCTGTATCGGGAAAAAGCGTATGATAAGATTCAATGTACAGTTGTTTGGTTCCTGTAAAGCGTGGCTGCAAGGGCTTGCTAGGTATTTGTACACCATCCACGTATAGCGAGAGAAAATTTATGGAAAAATGTTGAAAATTAAAGGGATTTATCCGTCGGTTGCCGTTGAATGCACGATTTTGTACAAAACCTAAGATTATCCTCTTGGGTATTTGACCGAGAACGACGTTGTCGAGCGTATCTCTGAGAACGCCTCTGTGCAAGGGTAAACGACTTTACCTCGACTCGGGTACTTGGCCGTGGTTTTTGAAAGAGCATTGGCATGCGCTAGAAGAACCCCGGGGCTTATTTTTGCGCGCCGGAATATAAGCGTTGCTTCCTTGATTCGTACGGATAATTTTCCATCGTCGGAGAAATCCATGAGGCAAAAGGCATCTTTGCTACGCACTAGCCTCACTCTCATTTCAACGCCGTTGAATAAAAATTTCGATTGGTTCAACATGTCCGCGTGGAGGTGGGCCAAAACGTCGAATGATTTTCCACCTATAGAGTAATGTTGTCGATTGAGAGCACCAATGTTGGCGCCTGTAGTGGTGTGGATTATGGCCGGCGACGCGTCCATACACCCTGGTGAATCGCCGTACCACAATCCAGAAGTCAGATGTGAACGTATTGCCGGAGAAGCGTAATTTAACAGTGTTTCTATATAGGCTCTATAAGTATAGGCGTTGTTTGGCGGAGAAACTAATTTTTGATTGAAAAATATGTCAATCTGATCGAACAAAGAGTGTATAAAATTATTCACGGGTGCAACCTTTGCATTTTCCGACTCCGTTTCCGATGGTAAAATCTGCACGGTCAAATGTAGCATGGTGTCCGCGAGATCTATGTAATGTTCCGTTGAACTCGGAACTAAAAATTCCAAAGGTGAATCACTTTCGTCACTGAGAGACGATACAGGCTTATAGTGAAGAAAAGAGCTGCATTTGATGGATGTCTGTGTAAGTGGTAAAGTGAAGAGATCCAGCTCGCTCTTCATACCCTCGCCACTGCACGCGTGTAGAAACGCCATTTTTCAGACTTATTTCGGTCCGAAAATGTCTGCGATACTTCTGACAGATTTTCTGGTCCTCCGGCGCCTGGACGGCTTTCTCTTACTACTGCGTTTGTTTCCGATAGCTTTCTTTTTGCTGAGCGCGTTGCGTCCATTTGCACGACTCTTTCTCGACTGTCGTTTACGCTTGGACGCACGTGCCTTATATCCACTGCCTTTCATCATTTCGGATATTTTATTTGCTGCTTTTGTCTTCAAATTCTTACCAGACTCTTTGAAACATGTGTCAAAGGATTCTTTGAAATTAGAGCCGTTATTCGCGACTTCGTCCAACACGTTAAAGCCAGCGCGAACGACCTCTTTTCCCACAGCCTTTGTACCGCTAGCGATGTAAGGAGCGATTTTTCGAAAAATCGAACCTAAGAAACTACCGATACCCGAGCCTCGCTGGTACGCTGATCCTACAAATACGTTTTTGACACCACTGCCGCTACCTAGTTGCGCGTTGTAATAATTCACGTAATGGCTCATTTCGGCATGGTTTATTGGCTACGCTTAAAATGAAGCGTAACCGTCAGAGTTCCGTACTCAAATGGTATTTTATGACCAAGTTTGTCTCTTATATCGATAATGATACTTTGAAAAGAATGATGCAGCAAGGGTATATAGTGTATCGAAGCAAACTGTTTTACCATGTTGGTGCCGAATTTATACTTTGAACTTTCGAAAGCTACTATGCGCAAAAGAGCTGCTTGTGTATCGCCGACCGTGTAGGGGGTGCATATATCGGTGTAAACGTACAGCTGATCTGATATAGCTCGGGCTAGACAAGCTGGTCTGCTGCCTACGTTAGCGTTTATACCAGAGTTTGACGTGACAAAAGTTCCTGTCTGCCTGTGTGTAAAATCTTCAAAGCCAAAAATGCGTCGAATTTTTTCATTAAATTTCGTGTAGTGAGGTTCTTTGCATGCGCAAGTTCGTTTCAAAGTATAGTAGCCTTTCTGAAACTCTGTGGGTATGAGTATTTGATGTTCACGTGGATCGCGCACTTTATTTATTTCTGCCGTAAGTTGATCGACACTCTCGTATATACCGTGCGGGAAATTGTAAAATTTATCGTTTTTGGAAACTTTGTGTGTCTGGCTGCTCAATTTAAACGTGTAAGAAGCTTCGGATTCTAGAATATGCATAACCGTACGCGGTACGTGAATATCGGCTAGCCCCACGTACCAATCACCCGTTAGTCTTATTTCGCGGCACATGTGCGTGGTAAAGCATGTAGTCGCGTTATCGGGATAGTAGACAACACTACTACTACTTGGAAGTACCAAATAAAAGGACTCCACGTTATCCATGTTTTAAGGCACTTGAACGTCGGATGCGTTTATCCAAGAGTTAAACTTGTCGGGATAGCCGATCCACTTTACAAACAATTGTTTTTTAGATCCATGACCTTTCGTTTTGATGACGTGTTCGATTTTGAATGCAGGTCTGCTAGCAGGCGCGCGGAACCCACACGGGCAAGCTCTTCGTTATAAAAAAAGCCGTCGATAATTTCACCATCAAGATCTTGCAGTTTGTACGTGTAAATGTTTTGCCTTTGAGAAACGCGTTTCACTTTGAAAATCTCTTCACTAAAATTTTTTTCGAACGCTTTCGCAATAGTCCTTTTAGACCGACTGATACATACATAGTCACCGACCTTGTATTTAGCGTGTTTCGATGATGTTTGTTTCTCGTTTCTCGAAAGAGTGCGCCTCTGTAGGTATGCCCGAGCTTTAGCAGCGTTGTACAGGTTTACATCCGCAGGTTTCATATTTATAGAGCTGTGCAGAGTGTTATTGTATGCGTAAACAATTTTTTGTACCACATCGATGTATCGATGAGTGTTGTGGTGCGTAAAATATCGCTACATACGCTCCTTTAAAGTACGATTGAGCCGTTCGACCACGGCTGCTTTGATGTCGAGATTTCGAGCGGCTCGAAACAAAATGTTGTGTTTCTTGAGAACCCTCTGCAGGGCACCACGCACAAATTCTTTTCCCTTGTCTGTTTGCAAGCAGACGGGTACACGCCCGTTGGCTCTTTTGAGAATCTTTTCTTAAGAAAAAGCAAATTATTTATGCTTTATATTTGATAATTTTTTATATTTATTATTTATTTATTTATTTATATACATATGTGTGTGTGTATATATATATATATATATATATATATATATATATATATATATATATATATATATATATATATATATAGTCGCACAGGTGATAATGGCCAGGGAGGGATATATATATATATATATATATATATATATATCCCTCCCTGGCCATTATCACCTGTGCGACTACAACGCTCAGCCGCGACCTTAACACAGGCCCCGCATGTCGGACCTCCCCCAATATAGGTCTAGGAGGGGAGGGGGAAAATCAATACTGGCGTCTCGCCATGGTGGCCTTAGTACTACTCTTATTATAATTATTGCGGTTCAGTGTGGTTACTTTTACCATAACCGATTTTACTCTGCACACTGTTCATAGCACAGTACAGTTTTGATTTAAATATATAAGACGGTATGATCCCTATAAATTATAAAAAAATCCATACTTTTTATACTGATTTATATCAAGATCATTATAGGGTGTTTACTACTTAGTAAGTACATTTTAGGCACTAATAAAGTTATATAAACAGTTATAGAACTTAAACTATCATTTTATTAATACTGTGACTTCAAAAATCGCGCGAGTTTCATATCAACTCTTACAGTTGTGACTTGTGATGACCTGTGACGTATGTGACGTCCAAAAATCGGTGTTCTGAAAACGTGGAGGGCGAGCCGAGAGTGGGATATTTGAATATAATATAATCAGAATTATATGGTTATTAAAAGACACTGTAAACACGGCGAATACCTCATCTCTGCATTTCCGGGCTTAAGAACGGCGTGTATAGTCACGGCTGCATTACGCTGCCGAATGAATATGATCACAACGCGATGAAGTACGAATGGATCCCGTTCTGTGCGAATCGTACTGGATACTCAAAAGCTAGGTTAAAGGATGGATTAGAGAGGTGATAATACCTGGTCGCAGCCCGAAAAAGCGGAGAGCAAAGGAGGAAGAAGTAAAAGGGACTGATGCTCCTTTTCTAGGTATATGTCGGAATATAAGACACAGCTCATTAGCATCTGTTATCTCCGATGGCTCAGGGATTCAGGCAGATATAATCGCGATATACAGATGGTAATAAACGATGCAAACTGGGAAAAAGGGAGGAACCATTATGAAGCTAAATCAGGGAATGCTTGCCAATTTATTGATGTTTCAAATGACCATGGTGTAAGAAAGAACCGTTTCAAATCAACGATCTACGCGCGATTTACATATTTATACTTTCGCGCCTTTATCTCTAGGAACACGAATTTAACATTGCGTATTACGTTACACCTGGCTCCTTATGCCAAAAAAAATATTTACTGTAAGGAAATATATATTTTTTTTAAATAGTTGGAGCTCTTTCATTAATTAAATTTATGTAACATGTTCAAAAATAAAAACTTATTACCTATTTTTTTTAAGTTTTAGTTAAATAATTAATTTATTACAGAATTCTCTTACATTGTAGTTAATGAAACATAAGTACATATTGAAATCTAAAACATACAAAAATATACGTGCAAAAGTGCAAAATGTGATGGAATACGTAACTAAAAAGTAACTTTTTCTGTACAATTTCTTGCTTTCGAGAGAACTCAAATCTAATTGTCAGTCATGGATATTATCTGTCTTTTATATCATATACTTTCTTTTTCTCTCACTGTGTCAAGAGTGTTGGAGTTCTCAAGCTCTCCTTTCATTTTATCACTACAGTTCTCAGGATCCCCTTTCTTTTTATCATTAGAGCTCTCAGGCTCTCCTTTCATTTATTATTAGAGCTCTCAGGCTCTCCTTTTTATTATTATTAGAGCTCTCAGGCTCTCCTTTATTTTACGTATTAGAGATCTTAGGCTTTCCTTTCTTTTTATCATTAGAGCTCTCAGGCTCTCCTTTCTTTTTATAATTAGAATTCTCAGGCTCTCCTTTCTTTTATTATTGGATCTCTCAGGATTTTCCGATGCTGGCAATTCCTCAGCACCATATTGTTTTCCTTTTTCTCCTCCTCGCTCCATGCGACTTGTCTCAGAGAAATCAAGCCCTTTCGACTCTGGCAATTCAAAAACGGGGGCAATTCATTTTTAATTTTTTTTTTGTTGTTATCGAAGATATTACGGATAACAATGGCATTTGTTATTCTTTCGCGTTAATTATTTTATTTAATAAATTTCACTCCAAAGTTTGGCTCGACACTTTATCGAATTTTATTCTTAATTATGATCACCAGGTAAAGCGTGGCTATCTAGCATGAGCTCTATCCCCGAGGAGGTTCCGTAATACCGGAAATCAGGATGACTTACTTAATTAATAAATAATGACACTGTGAGTTAACAATTTAAGTACCTAGGCTTTATTTATTTAATTTATCATGGATCGCTATTTATACAAACTCGTAAATTACAATTTCAACCGTCGCTATTCAAAATGGCTGCACAAGCCCGCGCGCGCGTTGCTCAACGACCGAACTACCACGTTTTCATAAGCAATTGTTTTTAATTACTTTCTATTAACTTTTTATAACTTTGAATGACTTTGAAATGTTATTCTTTATAGCTTTCAATAAACTTTAGTTGGTTTTTAATAATTAAATTCAATGACATCCAATTCAATTTAATGATATTCAATTAACTTGATCTATTAATGTAAAACTAATAAAAATCCTAAAAACTAATAAAGTATACAAAAACTGCTCATTTAAAATAATTAAAATTAATTAATTACAAAACATCAGAAAAGTTGATTCAATGTTATTGAAGTTCATTGATCGTTAATAACATTTTTACTAATTAAAATTTATTTAGTCTCAAATAATTTAAAGATATAGGAATTCATTGGACGTTATTCAGAAAAAAACAATTAAAATTCATTCATTTAATTGTTTTTTAAACTGCAAGTACGTGTATAAAACTTCATTAAAGTTCATAAAAAGTATACCAAAACTGCTCATTAAAAATAATTAATAATTATTAATTACAAAACATCATAAAAATTGATTCAATGTTATTGAAGTTCATTGATCGTTAATAACATTTTTGCTGATTAAAATTTATTTAGTCGAAAATAATTTAAAGACATAGGAATTCATTGGACGTTATTCAGAAATAAACAATTAATATTCATTTATTTCATTGTTTTTAATAAATGTATGCAAGTGCATTAAAGTTTATTAATATTCATAAAGGTCTATACTGCAATTGAACATTAAAAATTTTTAAGTCCATTAATTATAAAAATTCATTAAAGTTGATTCAATGTTATTAAAGTTAATTCATGGTTTGATAATTGAAATGTTCATTGGAGTTATAGAAGATAATTAGAAACGTTTGGACTTTAAAAAATTTTAATGAATTTTAAAAACCTATGTTCAGCAGGGTTATCTAACTCAACTATCTCGATGTCGCTAAATGCGCTCTAGGAGATGCGTAGGCAGTCAAATGCCAATATCGGAGAGACCGGAAATCTTTTCCATATTCGGCTTTTCTTCTGCCTATCTTCAGCCCACACTCACTTGTTGCTTCCGTCCTTATCTTGATTTTGATTGGCCTTGATTTTCCTTAAATACGAAAATCAAGACTAGACCCATGGCGATATGAGTCGCTATCATTGATTGGTTCGTAGTGCGATTGCCTCCCTGTCTGCGTGCATCGGGAGAGAGGACGGGTCGCGAGTGTGTGTGTGTGTGTGTGTGCGCGTGCAGCGGCTCATCATCCTCGACATGCGGAGAGAGATAGATAGATAGATATACTCTTTATTCCTCAAAGACGATAATTCAAGAGAAAATTCAGAGAGACAGAGCAAGAGAGAGAAAGAGTCGCGCGTTTAACGTGCGATGGTGTAGGTGCCGTGTGTGTATGTGTGGGACTTCTCGTCGGTTCTCGCTCCAACCAGTCGCGTCTGCTGCACGATCGGCTGTTGTCGTCGGTGTCTGTGTGTGTGTTTGTGTGTGTGTGTGTGCGTGCGTGCGTGCATGCGTGCGTGCGTGCGTGCGTGCGTGCGTGCGTGTGTGTGTGGGTGTGTGTGATGGTCCGTATTTTTCCTCGGTTGCGATTCTCCTTCTCCTCATTCCCTCCAACAAACAACATAATAATTCCCCCCCCCCCCCCATTAATAGCAATGTTAAAAATAATATTTTAATGCTCGACTCTGATGACGGCGTTGATTCGGTCGTGACTGACTGCCCCGTTTTTAATAAATATTTTGACACGAAATACGCGTCACATACGTTTCTCTGGTTGTTGTTTAGTCCTTCCTACTCCATGCGACTTGTCTCAGAGCAATGAAGCTCTTTAGACTTTGGCAACTTATGAGTGAAATAATGCATTCGAATTTGCTGTCTCTTATCTTGTCTTGGGAAGGATAGAATAGTAATGCTTCATCTAAAGATCTTCAGTCGATGGGGAGTCAGCACAGACATACATCTCCTACAGGTCCATAGACTTAGCGAGAACTAGTTATGGATTTGTTTGGAACATGGTATGTTGCAACGTCTTGAATTCTCTCAAACAACATTTAATAGCGAATTAAAATATTCTATTATAGTGAATAAATATGTCTCAAAAATTAAGACCTAGCTACTTGAGATTCGTCTCATCAGCAGGTCAACTTTAAACGTCCACAACTCTTATGGTCTCATATATTAACAACTCCTTGCTATCACATTCGGCAAGTACAAAATTTATCTATCTCTCAATTTATTGCCAAGAATCTCCATTAAACGGAAAATTGCGAAATAAATTAATTTAATTGCATATTCATCTAATACTGTAATTCTTTTTCTCCGTATCGCAATCACATCTTTGTAAACATTCCAGCGCTTTTAATCTTACTGTAATACAAAAATGTACATAATTAAACGATTATTTTATAAAAATATTAATAATTTCTGTGATATTCATAAAACTGGTGAAAACTTACAGCGCTTTTAAGCTTACTGTAATAAAAATGTATATAATTTAAACGCTTCTGTATAAGACTTTTAACAATTTCTGTGATATTTAATGAGAATATTACATAAATCAAACCATTCTATTGGCTAAGTTACATTCGTACATTGTAACAGTTATACATATGAACGACGATGGCAATCATATGATTTGACAGTCTATTGTGATATGTATTTGAAATATTTTCATTATCAAATAAATGATTTTAACCAAGTGTTTTGTGTATTCGTTAATTCTTAAAACTCAGATATATAATAAATAAAATAATGATAACTAATAAAATATTAGCTGAGAATTTATAAAATAAGCATGTAATTAACTTGAATGAAATGAAGAATTAATTATAGTAACCTTTCATTTTATAATGTGTAATACCTTGTTTCTTTTTAGTAAAAACTTTGTTCTCAATTTCATATTATATAAAATATATTTCCTCGGTGAATCAAATTAAAAGCTTTCTTTCATTTTCAAGTGAGTAATATTTCTTAAAATATCGAGCAATATTATATATAATATTATTTTTTAATCAAATAGTGCAATCACAATAGTAATTATTCCTTGTGTTAGGGAATTAAGTACAAAGTTGTAGAACATGCATCATTATATGGTATGGAAGGAAGCTTTTAAAATTTACTAGATATTCGTTACGAAATATTCATAATGCGGATATATACTTCATACAAATCATAGACCTTTTGTTACGTAATAGTAAAAATAAAATAAAATATAATATTAAATTGGTTTGTCGCAATCGCTTTTAACATAAAAAGTTGTTTTACGTTAGTAAACTAATATATAATATAGCTTTTAAATTAATATCTTCAATTGTAATTCAGACATAATTTATTACTCACATATAATTTATTACTTAATAAATATCAATTAAAATTAAATGTTAATATACAATGAAACTGTTATCTTAATATTCATTTTACTCGAAAATGTTTCTAAAACGAGCCTAGGAGTATGAATTTAATTTATGTTATAAAATATGAAATACTTCGTGTCTCAATATTCAAACAAAATTCTACGCATCATTTTTTTTTTTTAATCATTGTTTCTACGATAGATTTTAAAACAAAAACTACAAACAATATCTTTATAAAGATTATAGATGAAATACGGCGGTTATTTTAATATATCGGTACCTATTTAATAATATCGCATATTCGTCTTTTCTTAACCTTTATAGAAGTCAAATCGAGATAATAATTAATAAATAATATTATAAAAATGCATAAATAGAAAGTTGTGATGAATAATTGATAATAATATGGGGAAATCTCTAGAACTTTTAACTTTTGAGTTGTTAAAAATAATTAAAATCAAATGTAAGAGCTGCCCGATTATTTTTCACGAGACTTCTAAAACAATAGTTTTATTAAACACTATAAGCAATGCTAAATTATGCGTCTATAAGAATTATAATTGTTTTTAACGAAGTTTAAATATCGATTTGAATTGTGTATAATACTGAAATTCGACAGTATACCATACACAACTATTATATTTCGCTCGTTGAGAATAATTCGACTAAATTTAATCAATACAATACACTTAAGATACTCAAAATCATATGAATAATAATATTTTATATCAGATTTGGTTATAATATTACGATTGTTACGGTCGCGAAAAAATTCCACAACTTTGTAAGTTCTATGTAAGCATTGATTGTGTGACTATAATGACTATGTATTCTTGAAACTGCATGAAATATTATATGTGATGTATTGAAATCCTCATTTTACTCGACTATACAACTTAACTAAGCGTTACGATCGCGACATTAATTTCTGTAGATTTTACTGTACCTACTTCGTAAAAGTTTGAAACTGGTTAAATGCAAAACTGTTAGAATTAGTACGTACACGTTTTATGAGACTCGTATAAAAAATAAAATATTTAGCTTTGGTATACGTGTATATCGATAGTTAATTATTTATTTAAATCGTCATAAATAAATAAAATAAATAAAATAATAATAAATAAATAAATAATCTTTGTTATATATCTACTATTAAAACACAATTTTATTCACTAAAAATGTATTAAGTTATTCTCCATATAATGTTACAATGTTACACGTTACACGTAATACGCCATGTTTAATTCGTGTTCCTAGAGATAAAGGCGCGAAAGTATAAATATGTAACCCGCGTGTAGATCGTTGATTTAAAACGGTTCTTTCTTACGCCATGGTCATTCGAAACATGAATAAACTGGCAATTATTCTCAGATTTAGCTTCATAATGGTTCATCCTTTTTTCCCAGTTCGCATCGTTTATTACCACATGTAATAAACCGATGACGCGCGATAGTATCTGCCTTAATCCCTGGACCATCGGAGATAACAGATGCTAATGAGCTGTCTCTTATATTCCGACGTATACCTAGAAAAGAGGCATCAGTCCCTTTTACTTCTCCCTCCTTTGCTGTCCGCTCTTTCAGGCTGCGACCAGGTATTATCCCCTCTGTAATCCACCCTCTAACCTAGCCTTTGAGTATCCAGTACGATTCGCACAGAACAGAATCAATTCGTATTTCATCGCGTCGTGATCATATTCGTTCGGCACCGTAATGCAGCCGAGATTATACACGCCGGTTTCAAGCCCGAAAATGCAGAGAGGAGGTGTTCACCATGTTTACAGTGTCTTTTATTAACTATATAATTCTGATATTATATTCAAATGTCCCGCTCTCGGCTCGTGCTCCACTTCTCTAGAATACCGGTTTTTGGACGTCACAGACCCAGGCTGGGGTTAGGTTAGGTAGCATGTGAACCGAGAACGGTTTATTTAAATAAATTAGAAATAAATAAATGAAATAACATATAATAAACCGGATTGAAATAAGGATGTTTTAATTAAAAACGACACTTTCTTTATGCGTCTAATCCAGGCTTGAGACCGGCTACGGCCGCATTAAAAGTGTTTGAAACGAGAAATAACGAGGAGAATGAAATAAATGAATATCGCGAGAAAACTCGTGTGTCCTTTAGCACGCCTAGACTTTGACTAACTTTACTCGTGGTCTACAAATTCGTTGTAGCCCTGTTGAGCTCCTCACCTCTTCCGGTCCCTTTTTGTATATGCAGTGTAGAGGCTGTTTCCATCCACATGTTGTTGTCATACGAGCGACACGCTTTTCTTCCCACAAAAGCACTTGAACTCGAACACCCCAATATCGCGTAGAACATAGGTTTTTTGTTTTAGAGAGCGTGTTTTCTTTGCCTTTCAAACACAGTTTGTAAAATGGAATATTTTGTGTCTGAGTCTATTCGAGAATCAAGTGATTATATATTTTTGTGTATTGTGTATTTAAATTATTATGATTTTATTTGAATATTTGCGCGTATAAAAATGGCGAATAACACGTGACGAATTATTACGTTACACCTTTTTCCTTATAGAAAAACGATGTTGACTATAAGGAGACATCTTTTTAAATAAATATTTCAAAATAAAATAATATTCTAATGTTTTGGTCAATCTAAAATAAAATTATATTAACGTGATGTAACTATCCCTGATACAAATATCGGATTAGAATGTATTAAAAAAAGGCAATCCGGGGGAATAGGAAATTGCGCTTCTGAATTTCTACATTAAAACGGATTAATTATAAGTTAGAAACCTTTGTATTAAAACTTATTAAATCCTATTATTTTAAGTACAAATCCGATTAAAAACTATTAGAAAAGCAATTTAGCGGTCCGATTTCAATCTTATTCAACGTATTCGATTTTTTTCTTTTTAAATACGATTTGATCGAATATTATGGAATATTATATTAATCGGATCGAATGTTACGAGTATATAATTTAATTTAATCGGATGTAACCCTTTTTTAAATTAATCTTAATCTGGTTTAATCGTTTTTATCCATTTTAGTCGATTAAAAAATATAATCCAATCTAATCTTTTTATTGATATTAATTTATATATTTCTATTACTTAGATTTTTGCATTTAAATTTTGTATATATTATTTTATATGTGTTTGAAACAAATGTTTTATTAAAATTATTTGATGATTGTATCTGAAAGAATAAAACAATTAAAAGATGCTGACGTGATTGGGAATCTAACCGACGACCGCTACGTGAAACTCCAACGCTCTAACCGCTCCGCCACGCAAGAACTTTAAAATAAATGAAAAAAATCTGACTTATAATCTACATTTACTAGTCCTGAAAATATTTTAATATTTCGTAATAATATAACAAATATCCACAACGACGGTTTAAAAATATATTTTCTTCAATTTGATACATTTAAAATAAAATATTTTTGCATTCGTATTGCAAATAGGGTGGCAGTAAAACAGAGTTCTTTAGTGTATTTCTCATTCTACATCTCCGGTATTCGACAAAAATACTAAATAAAAATCGGAAATCGAAAAATAAAATAGATTTTATTGAAATTTTTAACAAATGTGTATTTTGGGATTTTTGATATTTCGCGATGTTCCAATATTTTTAATGGTACAATAATTACAAATTCGGTTGTATATTATATGTCTTCCAGTCATCTGTATATTAAATAAAATGCTTTTTGACTAACAATAATCGTATTCACTGAAATAAAATTATAAAGAAATATTAGTAAATACACAATAGTGTATGAAATTTTCACAAAACTAATATTTATTACTTTACTACTTCTAAATCATTTTTCTAATATATGTATGGCCAATAAATGATTTCTAATTTTCGCATTTTTATTAAAAATTATAACAATTTTAAACGTTTATATTAAATTTAAAAAGTTATATCTTTTTCCCGAATAGATAAATACGTAAGGCGCCGTTAGAGCCTGATTAGAATCCCTACCAGACTGATCAGATCTTAATCAGGATGGTGACGCTTTTTCTGTCAAGTTCTTATCAAGGGTCCCTGATTAAGATATAATACGAGTTCAAATGGTAACAAGAAATAATTACATATTTCTTTAATGATCTAAATGTGTAATACAAATCAATTCCTAATATTTGTTCGAAATTAAGTATAAACTGAACAGTAATTATTATCAGTAATTATATCTATTCTATTCTATTCTTAAATATAACTAGCTTCAGTTGGAATTTTAGCCACGTTAAATAATTTATAAAAATATTAATCTCTTTAAACAAATAATTTTATTTCATACATCAAATTTCTTTTTTAACAAAATGTTGTTTTGATCTATTAATCATTGTTGTCTCCTACTTAGAAGATTTTTTTATAAAGTAAATATTTCATATATCCATTTATATTAGCGATATATCAATAGGGGATGTCACAGACGTCACAGGGCTATGAAAATACATTGGACAGGGTTAAAAAAATAGTTTTTCTTAATACTATATGCTTGGGATATCTCTACTTAGAGACTCTTCATCAAGACCTGACATGAATTAGCTTCACCATTAATTAATTCTGAAAACATGATTTATTAAAAATTTAAAATATCTATAGTTAAAATTTTTTAATCTAATTATGAGGAAAATACAATTTCGTAAATTGGTTATAATAGACTATAATTTATCATACAGGACGTTATCTGCATGAAGTATACTTCATGGTTATTTGTTTTACCAAGGCAGTCACCTCCAAGCTTACTTCTATCAGCTGTAAAATATTATGCTTTGACAGTAGATGGAAAACGGTGTATCATCATAACAAATTCATTAAATGAGATAAGTATCAAAGTGTAATTACTAATTTGAGTATTTAAAATATTTTATTTATTTCTGTTCATTTTTATTTTCAGAAAAACAAACATTAATAAGGTGAATGTTAATAGTAAATAATACGATTACCAGTTTCCTAGAGATACGTTACATAGAAGGACATTTTACTAAGGAAATTACACAACTTTTAAAGGTTAGTCTTAAATTGTTGTATGGGTGATTGCCAGAAACATGGTAGTTATTTTCCTAATTTTCCTAATTATCGAACCAACCTAAACATCTTCTTTAGGGTGTAATTTCGGTTTAAAATTGTATTGGCGACACTAAAACTACCGTTTTTTTGACAATTACCCATATGTGAATTATTCACAATTTGTTTGTAAAAGATATGAATGAGGTATGCTATTTAAATGAATTCGCATATTATTCGCATATGGCCTTAACATGGCGGCTAAGGAGTCATATTCGCATATGGCTTTAACATGACGGCTAAGGAGAGAGTGTCTCCAGATAAGCCCGATAAAAAAACGCGTTGTAGAACAAAATTACTGCAGTTGTATGTATAATTTGTGATAAGGTATATCATGGACCCTGTTATAGTGCTATAAATGAAAAACGTTTCATCAGTAATTCACTAGTTATATGTCCTGATTATGAAGACATGAAACTAACCTCAAATTTGAGAACCAATGAAGATTCGCTGAGTGAAAATGCAAGATTTCTGATTGCACAAATCAAAGCAAAAAAACAGGAAGAAGTGAGACAAGACATACTAAATGAAATTGCAAATGAATCAGTAAAAGACCAAAACGCAACAATACACCAAGAAAAAACAGAATCAGAAGTGCTAAAAATAGAAAATACAATACTGAGACAACTGAACTATGAGCACGGAAATAGTGACAAGTACAAAACGCCCTCTTAATCGCATACCTAAATTGATTGTAAAAAAGAATAAGAAAAATGACAATCTTAATATAAAAAATTATATTACAGAAATAATAAATAAGGACACTAACATACATGCGAAAGGAAAACAGTGTCCATATTATTGAAGAAGTACTCAATGAAAATTTGTTCGAATACTGCATGATTGAAAAAGAACAAATCTTCAACCCTAAAATTAAAGTGGTCGGCATCGAAAGTACTTTCAACATGAGTTTAACAAAAATCGAACAAGATGTTAATGAAAGAATTTTCAAAAACTACAACACAATATGTCAAGCAGTGCATATGTATACAAATAAAAAAATAAATTTAAATAGTGTTATTCTCGAAGTACCAGCTGTTATTCATAAGCAAATAATGGAAAATAGCAGAAGTATTTTCGTAGGTTATCAAAAATGTAGAGTTTTTGACATTATAAACACCAAACCATGTAAAAAATGTGCTGGTTTCGGCCATAAAAGCAAAAAGTGAAGGAATAAAACCACCTGCTTAATATGTGCTGGTGAGCATGATACAGTGCAATATGATAGTGTGGATAACCTCAAATGTGCAAACTGTGTATTCAGTAATTTTAAATACAAAACAGAATACAATTGTAACCATACGGTAACAGATGGTGAAAACTGTGATATTTTTAAAAATAAAATAAAAAAATATATAGCAAGTGTTGATTATTTAATAAAGTCAAAAATTGATACATATATAAATAGAATCGGTAAAGAGAATCACAATAATCATCAGACGATAATTGATGTAAACACAAGTATCGATTAAGAAGATCACAATGATCGTCAGAAGATAATTGATGATAACATGCACCAGCAACACATGGTAAAATGTCAATCTAATCTGTCTACAAATTCTGCGAAAACAGTACACACAAGAACTGCAACTACACCAACAAACACGCCTTAACAAGTCCACTCCAAAACAAATGCGTCTATAGTAAAAAATCAGAATAAATCTAAAAGTATATAATGGCCAGTATTTTGATTTTTTTAGATACAATAGAGAAAGATACAATTAAGCGTGAAAAAACTTTCACAAGTATTGAAACTCTAAACAAAACTATTTGTAAAAAGAAGATTTAATACTTTTGGTAAATATTAGAAATATGAACAAAAATTTTGATAAACGAAAAATAATAATACAAAGTGTAACGACTGAAACATCTATAATAATTTTTACTGAAACTTTTAACCAAGTAAATTATAAAGAGTATGATATAAATGGCTATGAAAGCTACTATGAAAGATACTATAATGAGAGTAGAATAAACAGAAATGATGAAAGGCTATGAAAGCTACTATGAAAGATACTATAATGAGAGTAGAATAAACAGAAATGATGGGGTAATTGTTTTTGTAAATAAAAATATTGTTCAAATAACCAAAACTATTGAATTTGGTGGGATTAAAATAATAAATACACAAGTTGCATTAAACAATGGTAATAGATTAGATATATCTTCGATATATAGAGCACACGGAATACCAAAGACTGAATTTATTTTATATTAAAATAAATTCGTAAACAAAAAAAGAAATATTAAAAACCATTTAGTGTTAGGAGATTTCAATGTAGATCTACTTGAACTAGATTTTCTGAGTCAGGAATTTTTGTATAATCTCTTAGATAAAATATATGTTCCAGGTTTTTCAGGCATTACAAGGCCTCCGATTGGCAATGGCAAAGGTTCTTGTATTGACAATGTCTTTATTAAAACTAATGATCTAAAAACAGAAACCTACAAACTAAAAAATTCGTTAACAGGTCACTATCCATTGTTTATTACCATAAATAAAATTAAAACTGACATTAAAGATCCACAAATAACATTAAATTACTACAAATTAAAGAATACAGCTGCCACTAGAAATTGGAATGAAATTATGTCAATACCAGATCCAAATGTAGCAACAGACCAATTAATAAATAAAATAAAACAGTGTATAGAAATGGCCAAAACAATATATAAAGATAAGAATAACGGTAGAAAAAGCTGGATTACTAAGGCTATTATAAAATCATGTGAAACGAAAGAATTTGTATATAGTCTATGGCAAATGGATCGTGATAATGAATATTTAAAAAGAGAGTACACAAATTATGCGAAAATCTTAGACAAGATAATTTTATATGCAAAAGTTAAATACGGATGAAATCTAGTCCAAAATAACTTCAACAATCCAAAAAAATTATGGGTAATTATAAACTCAAAACTAGGAAAAAAAAATAAAATCAAATGATACCATAGATTATATAAAGGTTGATAATGTTAAGATTTCAAATAAAGTGGATATAGCTAATACTATGAATAAATATGTTTGTGAAATTGGTCAAAAACTTAGTGAAAAGATAGACAAACCAATAGAAACAGAATTATCATTACCAAAGATGAACGAAAATTCAATGTTTATAAATCCAACAAGTGCATATGAGGTGACAAGTATAATAAATTCTCTAGAATTGAAAAGCGGAGGTATTGATAAAATAAATGCTAAAACACTCAAAGTAATTTGTAAACATATTGCTGAACCATTGTGTCATATAATTAACTCATGTATAGAGCAAGCTATTTCGCCAAATGCATTGAAAAAAGCCGATATAGTACCTGTATACAAATCCGGTGATAAACATAATGCCACTAACTACAGACCGATTTCGTTAATATCTAATATAGCAAAAGTTTTTGAGAGAATAATTTATAATAGAATATACGAATTTATAAAAAACACAATATAATTACAGACCAACAATTTGGTTTTATGAAAAAGATAGGTACTAAAGGCGCATTAAATTATGTAACTAATGTTTTATATAATAATCTAGATCACAGTAAACCTACTATAATAACTTTTTTGGATTCAGCGAAAGCATTTGATACTGTTGATCATAAAATATTATTAAATAAACTTTATTGTATAGGAATTAGAGCTAGACGTTGGATTTGCTGGTAAGTTATCTTAATGATAGATATCAAAGAGTCAAAATTAATAGTAATGAGTGTAATTACATGAAAATAAACACTGGTGTTTCACAAGGAACTATCTTAGGACCATTACTTTTTATTATCTACATTAATGATCTCTTGATACAAATCCCTCATAATGCAATATCGGCTTATGCAGATGACACTGCAATTGTAACTAGTGATGCCACCTGGGAAAAAGCTCAGGACAGTATAAATAGATATTTATTTATATATAATCGATAAGTACCTAGCTAAGAACAAATTATCTTTAAATGTTGAAAAGACGGTATATATAACTTTTGGCAACTATAGTGACAGTATTCCAAATCAAATAAAGATTAAGATCAAAGAAAAAAAATAAACAGAGTTGAGAGTTGTATATACCTAGTAATCATATTTGATTACAACCTCAGATGGGATAAGCATATACAATATATCATCAAGAAAACTAGATATTTGATATATCTTTTTTATATAATTTCCAAGACAATGTCAACCGAAACATCATAAGTTATGGTATAATAGCGTGTGGTGAAGCGTACAATAACAATTTAAATCTACTGCGAAACTTACAAAAAAGAATATTAAGAATTGTTCATAAAAATAATTTTATAAGTCAGGATTATCCCATGAACCTAGAACAATTATTTACTTACGAAGCACTAATATATCATTACACAAACCTCAAAAATCAATTCATTAAATCTAACAGTATTACACGAAAAAAATTTTTAATAATACCTAAACATACGAAAAGAATTAGCACTAAAAATAGTTATATAAAAGCCTTAGCAATATACAACAAGCTACCGAGTGATATAAAAACATTAGATATGAATAAACATTCACATAAGAATAAGCTAAAAAATTGGATAAAAACAGATATATACTATCAATCGTTATAATATGAATAAGTCACTTAAATATTGATATAAGCACTGTTGAAAAATAAAAATAAATTTATTACGATAATAATTTTTAGTTCAGTATTTTAGTATTTAAGTTTTATTTTATATTTTAATTTTGTATATGCTGGATCGCGTACAGATGCCTAGTGCATCTCTGCGATATACAGAATATAATTTATATATTACTGTATCTATTTACTTACTATTTTTACTATTATTTTATTGTAAACTTATGTAAGGTAAACTGGTTTTGAATAAATTAACAAACTATAAGTTTAACCTGCTCTAACTTAACTTTGTATCTTCAGATCTTGCACGTATATACCCTTTTAAGGGTGTTTGATCCAAGCGCATATACCCCATTAAGGGTATTTGATCCAAGGAAATACCACATATCTGAAAGGTTAGTTTTAAATTATCTTACATGTGAATTATTTAAACTTTGTATGAATAGTCATTTTTTTGTATATTAAATTTATTTGATATCAATATGAGTGTAGAATGAAATATTTTATGTCAAAAGATTACTTTAGTGAATAAAAAAGTTATAAGGTTAATTAAGTTTAACTATTTAAATATATTAACTATTAGGATTTAAGCAGGGTGGAGGTGAATAAATGTTCAATTGTCTGTAATTATACTTGAACCTATATAATATATTAGAAGTTGAACTACAAGTACGTAAGTATAAAAGCGTTAGTAGTATTCACGTGGCGTGCTCGACCGAAACGCTGTACTGTCTACACAACGCCAACGACGCTGGCGAGCAGGCAGACTCGAAACATCAGCGGACGCATGCGCACAATCACTCATACATCATACATTTTGGATCAACTAGATATAGCTATTAAATGCATGTATATAAAATACAAGAAGAAATTCTAACACCTTTCTGTTCGAGTATTTCATATCATTCCAATTTCCCGTCTTAACTTACAGAAACATTGTTTTGTCAAACTTTTTGTAAAAATATCAGCTAACTGCTGATCAGTACATATATAATTTACATCTATCACTTTATTTTCTACTTGCTCTCTAATAAAATGAAATTGAGTTTCAGTATGTTTTGTGATCCTATTAGCAATATGATACTTTGATAGCTGAATCGCTCCCTTATTATCTACATTTAAATTAATAGGCACATAATATAAAACTCCAATTTCATTTAATAGTCTTCTCACCCATACAATTTCCTTCGCAGTAGCACGTGCAGCTATATACTCTGCTTCCATTGTGCTAAGTGCAACCACAGATTGCCTACGAGAAAACCATATTATGGATCCATACATCATACCAATGAAACACTCACTTATAGACTTACGCTGGTCAGTATCTCCTGCGAAATCTGAATCAGAATAGGCATTCACAATTATCCCTCCATTCATACAACCGTTAAAACAAATACGTATATTACATGTGTTCTTTAAATATCTAATTACACGCTTCACTGCTTCCCAGTAACTTCTATCATAGTTGCATACGAATCTACTAAGTGAATTTACAATATACGATAAATCCGGTCTTGATACAACCGTTAAAAACATAAGAGCACCTATGGCCTCACGATAAGGCACATTTACAATGTTATTTTTAGAAGGTGAACACAATTTTTGGTTTGGATCTGCGGGCATGCTTGCAGGATTTGCATCTTCCATATTAAATTTTCTAATTATTTTCTTAGGATAAGCTTCTAGTCGATTTTAATACTCCTTTTTTTTCTGTCAGGGATAATCTGCATGCCTACAAACATATCTGCAGATCCAACCTTCACCTCGAATTCAGCTTGCAAAGCTGTTATCACTTTCTGAACTTCATTCATTGATTTTCCAAAAATTGATTTTCCAAAAATTGATTTTCCACTCATTGATCATCCACAAACAAAGCTAACAACAACGGACCCATAGATGTTTTACATACATACACCATTCACGTCTTATTTTCTGCATCCTCTATATCCAGACCATCTGATATCTTGATATAGATGATTTCTTCCAGGTATCAATGATTCATAGCGTACCACCGGTGCAAATGTCTCCTCATAATCTATCCCTGACCTCTGTCGAAATCTTAAGAATCAGTGAATTCGTCTGACGGAGATAAATGGAAAGAAGCTATACAAGAAGAGTTGAAATCAATGACAGAGAACGAAGTTTGGGAAACTGTAGATAGGCCGAAGACTTCAGACTTGTTATCAAAGGCTTGAAAGATAAGAACAAATACGACATAAGGGAAACATACACTCCAGTATCACATCTGCCAGTGATAGTAGCTGCACTGGCAGTAACTAACAAATATGATCTAAACGCTGTTCAACTAGACGTGAAGACTGCTTTTCTAAACAGTGATCTGGATGATAAGATATACATGGAGATTCCAGAGGGCTTCGAAATAAGTGAAAATATCAGAGTAAAGAAAGCATGCATATTAAAGAAAACTTTATACGGACTAAAAGTTAGTCCCAAGAAATGGATCCTGAAGTTTACAGAAGAATTCAAAAAGCTTGACCTGGAAACAGATATAAAAGACCCATGTCTTTTTATCTGAAGAAAAGAAGGAAAAGTTGTACTGCTAGTGTTGTACGTTCATGATATCATACTAGCAAGCAACGATTCAGAGAAATTGCAAGAGATTAAATCTAGGTTCTGCAAAACATTAGGAATGAAAATACAGAGAGACAAAGAAAACAGAGTAATGACGCTAAATCAAGCAAAGTATACAGAGAAAATATTGGAAAGATTCCATATGACTGAAAGTAAGGTACAAAGTATGCCCATGGCGACACGATAAGTGAGAAACAGAAAACTGAAAGATTCAGAGAAATCTCTAGAAGGAGAAATACCATGCAGAGCACCATACAGAGAAGCAATACGTAGTTTGCTGTATTTGTCAGGAGTGACAAGGCCTGACATAGTATACGCCGTAAACTACATGTCACGCAAACAACAATCACCAACAGAGAACGACTCGAAAGAAGTGAAGAGAATTTTCAGATACTTGAGAGGAACTACACAGTTGGGTATAACATTCAGAGATCAAGGAGACAAGCTGGAAGCTCTCACTGACTCAAGTTTCAGAGACTGTGAAGGATCAGTCTCGACAGGAGGGTATGTAATTAAACTGTATGAAAATACAGTGGCCTGGAGAAGTTATAAACAGGACTACGTATCGCTGTCAACTTGTCAGGCTGAATACCTTGCCATGAACGAAGCCTACCAAAAACTGATATCCTTGGACAAGGCTATCAGAGATATCACTGGAAAAACGTATTATCCGGTTTCAATTTGGTGCGACAACAAGCCATCTGGAAATTGCACTCAGATGGATGGCTCACACAAATTGAAAAACTTTGATGATGATGTCACAGAGATTTAGAGTAAGTTAAATGAAAGAGAGACCCATGGGGATTATATCAAAAGGTGTGTACTAGAAGATAAAGTAATAGTACACTGGATTGATACGAAAGAGAATCAAGCAGATATTATGACTAAACCTCTTCCCACTCACACTCATAAATAGCTCAGAGACAAAATAATTTGCACAACACCAGAGAACATATAAATATTCAGAGCCAACAAATTTTTGTTTTTATAGTGTTCCAGGATCCCGTAAGGAGTAGGAGACACGGAGGGAGGGAGTCGGCTGAGTCCTCAGCAGACTCCGTGTCTCGCAGTATAAGCTCTTTAACCCCTCTTCCGCTCTCTAGCCGATATTCAGAAGATAGTTATACTCGGTTAATCTTGTTTAATACTTAATTAGTTTATTCAGAGTGATATTGTAATAGCTAACTTAAAGTGTAATAAACCAGAGTCTTATCCTATCCAGAGTTAGATGAAATAAAGTGCGAGTGCGCAGTGTATTCTCAAACAAAAGGACTGTTTATTTGTACGACCCACTCCCGATCCGCCACAACCATCCTGCTTAGTCTGACACGTAGGCGCGAACAACACCTTTACTAAGCTTCCATCTAACCATTTATTATTTACAAGTCTTCTAATCAAAATAGTACCAACCCCCTCAACTTTCTTCAAGTTACATCGTGATACATCGTGAAACCAGTACTGACGAAAGGACATGCGACATGTAGCGCCACTGTTGGTCTAGTTGTTAATTTATTTCATAGTTGGCGTTTCCATCCAAATCAACGGTGACCATCGTAGCGATGGGAGCACCTGCGAATCGCGGCGCTTGTTTTGAATTTGAATATGACAATTTGTCTATGTTGCGCACCTCTCTGACTTTCGTCCGCTCGCTTCTTTCTGCACTGCCTGACTATATGACCTTTGCCATTACAGTAGTAGCATCAGATTTCACCTTGGCTTTGTTTTCCTTTAGGCTTAAATCTCTGCGTCTTCTGGCGACAAGCGCTTTTCCTCCCTGATTAGCCTTTCCTGTAAATATGCGACGGTTTGCCGCTGTCTTATGCTGATAAGATGTTCCGAATTTTGTCGCGAGACCACCAAGCATTTTCGCCATTATTGCGACGTCCGACAATTTTTCTCCAATATTTTTCAATCGGCGGGCGACATTTTGCACTTTTTGTCATATATTCTACCACTGTATCATTCGAAACCATTTGGCACTGATAGAATCGCTGCATTAGTGTCAGCTTACTTGTCTCCGAACGCTCTTCGTGGATCAGGACGAGCTTATCCCACATTTTCTTGACGGATGCACACGTGATAAGAGTTTTCAACTGTTCGCCTACCATCGTCGGGGAAAGAACCATCATCGCCAGCCTTGTTCTTGTACCATGTTTTTCTTTTATTCCGTTTCGGTTTTTTTCGTCCGAATCTCTTCTCCAGTGACAATACCCTTTACTCTCGTAGATACAAGAGCTTAAATTATCTGAAACTTCCATATTTGGACATTCTTGCCATCGAACTTTGTAATGTTCCTTATTGAAAAGTCTTCACTCATTTTCACTTATTTGCCACGCTTCTTCTCACTGTAAACTTGTAAAGAAACTTGCGCACTTTTCACAATGCTTTCACACTCCGCGTATTCCTGGGCCCATAACCTATTAGGATTTTGGCAGGGTGGAGGTTAATAAATGTTCAATTGTCTGTAATTATACCTGAACCGATATAATATATTAGAAGTTAAACTACAAGTAAGTATAAAAGCGTTAGTAGCGTTCACATGGCGTGATCGACCAGGACGGAACGAGACTGTACAGTATACAGTGCTGTACTGGCTACACGACGCCAACGACGCTGGTGAGCAGGCAGAATCAAAACATATCAGCACACACATGCGCGCAATCCCTTACACATCATACATTTCAGAGCAAATACATATAGCTATTAAATGCATGTATATAAAGTACAAGAAAAAATTCTAACATTAACAGATTATTACATTTCATGAAATAAGGTCTCCTGGCACTCAAATTACTCTTTATTTATCCAGCTAGTAGATCATGCTATTTTAAATACATTAAATTATTATGAATATGTGAGCATCATAAGATAAATGGATAAATAAGTGCACTTTCAATTTTCTTTATATTCTCAGTGGCGGTAAATGATTTATGAAAACGGCGCAAGTAAAAAGAAAAAACCTCTACAGCATAATCCACTAGCTGGATGAATTATGACTATTCGTAGCCTTGGTAATACCTAATTTTATAAACCTGGGTAGCCATGAGGCTGTATGTAAGAAAAGAAAAGTGCTAGTCAATCATCTAAGAGATATCGTACTGATTGAAGGGGACATTTTTAAGGTAACGAGCGTTGAAATAGTATATATACTTGTGAGAAATGCTATTTATAATATTGTTAACCACGTATTTCTTGTTTTTCTTGTAGGTTAAATGAAATTACATTCAGGTAGAATCAATGCGTATTGGGTGTAAATATATAAAATATTAAATATTTTATAATAGGATCTTTTTCTTCGATATCTTAAGCAGTTTTACATTCAATAAATTAATAAATGTATAGAATATATGTTCGGGCCGTTTGCACTTGCAGCGGCCCTATTATATTTGATATTTACGCGCGCACTGTGTTTCTCTCTCTCGCAAGATCTGAAGCGCTCGCTCGCCCGATTTATTGCGAGAGAGGACACATTGCGCGCTTTCTCCCACTTTTCTTCCTTCCTGATTTCTGCGAAGCGAGAGCAAAACCAATTGTTCTCGCTGAGCTCGCTCTCTTCCGGCTTGACCGCGACTATGACAAGTTCGGAGTCTTTAAGCGCATCGCGGCGCCTGTTGTCGCGACTGCGTGTGAAGCTTATTATACACTCTTCTAACACCACGCACGTAAACCTTGTAAATAGTTATTTTTAAGAGCAACTATAAGTGCTCATTTTATTATATTGATTTCTAAATACTAAAACCAGTGCAAATCCTACTTACTCTCCTACAGACTCCGCATCCCTTCACCCGTCAAACGTGTTCCAGACTATCAAGTTTAATTTCCCTAAAGCTGCAAATCTTCGCACGATGTTATTACCGCGCTTATGAGCAAATTTAAGTTCTATTTTAAATCTTGTGTTTTGGCCGGCTAGCGCGCGAGCAATATACAACATACCATGTAATATGAAGGATACAAATCACTATCGTGTTTTAATGCATCATTTCTTATTAAATTATATGAGAATTTTGTCAAGTATGCTCCCACAATAAGTGAGAGTGCTATCTCAGCGGGCATTGTTGAGCTCATAGGTTTGTTCATAATATTGAATATTTTATTTTCAGACTCAGCCATTCCGGGAAAGACTAAAATTTTGAGAGTTTACACGCAAAATTGAGTGTAAATATTCAATTTTGAGTGTTAACGCTTAATATTGATAGTTAACACTGAAATTTGAGTGTTAAGTCTTAAGTCTTGAGTTAAATTTTTATAACATTCTGTTATTATAGGCAGATTCAGAAAACAGTTTTATAAACTGGCCTTTCACCTCCTCTTAAAGTAGGGTTTGTTGATAAAATTATAGTTGTATATTTCATCCAATGATTCTTCTACCGTTAATAGTGAAATGCCTTACAAACTTAATTAAAAATTACTTATGGAAATTCAAAGGTCGTAAAATAGCGTTTCTTTCTAAAAAAATAATTTATTATGGAAAGAAAGTGATAGAAGTGAATTGCCGGTAAGGTAGAAATCGGGTCAGTATATTACATTTTCTTAAATAAGTTATTTAAATTGTAACGAGTCGCGTATAATTCGCGAACGAGAAGACGCGGAAAGGGCATGAGACGCTATCTAATGCCCGCGAGCGGCAACAGGTGGGAAGACGAGAGCGGAGAAGGAGCGTGGGGGACGCGGCCGGAGAGAGGAAATCCCTGCTGAAAATCATCACGTGCTAAAATACGTAAAGAGGCACGTGCAAAATCATGCGCAGAATCATGTATAAAAGCATGTGTCAAATCACGTATCGTAGCACATATAAAAATCACGGGCGAAATCATGTGCAGGAGCATGTAAAAAAGCGCGTGATGAAATGAAGCCATTTAATCACATGTTTCGCACGTGATTCAGCATGTGTTTCAGCATGTGCTTCAGAACGAGAGAAAGAAGAGAAAAATTTTAAAAAAAGTTGCCTTGACTGGGGTTTGAACCAGCGATTTTACAGTTAGTAGGTGCTTAACTTGACCACTCAGCTAATCAGACTTTTAAATTTCGTTAACGTATAAGCAATATATAAACCGTAATAGAAACAATATATTGTTGTTATATGATATATGAAAAATTGATTTTGATAAGACAACAACAAACCACATTTTTTATTCTTTAGCAATCAAGGGGATATGAAATACCAACCCGATTTCTACCTTACCGGCTTTTTACTTTTTTTATCTAATCTTTGTGTTCGTATACGTAACTTTAAAGTAGTTGTAATGTTCAACAAACAAATATTTCCATTACTGTCATTCTAGAACCATTCTTTATACGTCTTTCGAACAAATAATTTGTTTGTTTGATGAAATATATTTAAATTTATTAAAAAAAATACAAGAAAACAAAAACATCAAGTAACATATGATGTAGAATTTATTTTTACCTAATAATATATAACCATTGGATTTTAATTTTTCGGTGGCTTAGGTACCATCTTTTCTATTAAATTTTTAAAAAAATATTTTTAAAAATTGAATTGATGACATAGATATCTTCTCTTGCCTTTCACATCCCCCAAAAAAATACACTGACAAATCTTAAGCGCACATAACCCACCGAAAAATTGAAAACCAATGGTTATATATTTTAAGGTAAAAATAAATTCTACATCATATGTTACTTGATGTTATGTTTTCTTGTATTTTTTTTTAAATTTAAATATGTTTCTTCAAACCAACAAATTATTTGTTTGAGACGTATAAAGAATGGTTCTAGAATGCCAATAATGGAAATATTTGTTTGTTGAACATTACAACTATTTTAAAGTTACGTATACGAACACAAAGATTAGATAAAAAGAAGTAAAAATCCGGTAAGGTAGAAATCAGGTTGGTATTTCATATCTCCTTGATTGCTAAATAATAAAAAATGTGGTTTGTTGTTGTTGTCTTATCAAAATCAATTTTTCATACATCATACAACAATAATATATTGTTTCTATTATGGCTTATGTATTGTTATACGTTAACAAAATTCAAGAGTCTGATTAGCAGAGTGGTCAAGGTAAGCGACTACTAACTGTAAGATCGCTTGATCGAGCCCCGGTCAGGGCATCTTTTTTTATATTTTATATTTTTTTCTCTCGTTCTGAAGCATATGCTGGAGCACATACTGAAGCACATGCCGAAGCACGTGCAAAACACGTGATTATATGGGATCATTTCATCACGTGCTTTTTTACATGCTCCTGCACATGATTTGGTCCGTGCTTTTATATGTGCTACGATACGTGATTTGACACATGCTTTTATACGTGATTCTGCACATGATTTTGCACGTACCTCTATACGTGTTTTAATACAAGATGATTTTCAGCAGGGGAACCATTACCGCTCGACTTCTCACGCTGTGTGCCTCGAAAAGGGACGTGCGCCGCCATCTTTAGAAACGCCAAGCAGGACGCTCACTCTCAGCCATTTTGGAGTGCAAGTGTACTAAATGACAGAGAGAGAGAGAGAGAGTGCAGTGCGGGGGCGTGACAGTGGAGTGGAGGAAAAACTCCACTATCCCGTGTGCGGAGCAGCTACAGCAATACTGCAGCGAGAGAGAGACAGAGAGAAACGAGAGCATCATTGTCAGCGGCGTGCCACCTCCTTCTACCACAGCTCTATTCAAATAGAGGTAAGGGCTAGCCCGCGGGAACCGCGGACGTACATCGGGGCCACACTACGAATAGTGTACCGTGCCCTCAAGATATAAGGGTTCCGAACAGCCCAGTAAAAAGAGACGCGATCGCAACCCTCTCTGATTCCGGCAGCGTGTGCAGCGATGGTCGTTCTGAACACGCGTGCGACGCTTGACCTTCGTGAATATTTATTTTATCGACCATTTGTAAATATTGTTACCGTCGTTGTATGAATTAATTAATTGTTTTTAGAATATAGTTTTATTGTTTTCATTAACCCTTTCAGTCACAGAAGCCGATATATCGGCTCCCTATTGTTTTTAGTCACAAAATTTGATTTCTATTGTTATCGCAGTACAAATATACGTTTTCTATGTATTTTTGATCGTAGAATACGAATCTGATATCAATAATTTTATAAATATAAAAACAACCCTTCAAATGGGGTGAAAACCACCCTTTTAGTCATGAAATTGAATTCGTTTGGTTATGAAAGTAAAAAAACCCCCTCCTCATTAGAACACGGGCTTGGGACCGTCTGTGGCAGAGTTATGTTTTTTTCTTTTTTTTTTTGTTTTTCTTTTTTTCTTTTTTTCTTTTTTTTTTCTTTTTCTCTTTTTTTCTTTTTTTCTTTTTTATTTTTTTTTCGTTTTTTTTTCTTTTTTTTTTTATAATTTTTTTTTTATTTTCTAAATCTTTTTCAGGTAGATATTTATTCATTTTCTTTTATCTTATATACATTTACGTTTTGTGATATATTTCATAACAATTTTGTTTTTCTTTTATGCATAATGGAACATTGCAAGTTGTGCACATGTAGGAAGTTCTAACTCGATTTGTTTTAGAACTACAACAAGTGCAATTTCTTTGTATTTTGAGTTTAGTTGGAATGTGCGGGGCTTGAGAAAATCTTATTTCATTTGAAATTTGAGGCTTACGCTTACTAGGAGTAAATTGTTTTGTCTTGGTACCTCTTTTTTTAGGTGATGCAAACCCAATAAGCTCAGTTACCAGCTTTAGTCGAAAATCTATCAAATTCATTTTAGTAGTAGGGGTATTTTGCTTGTAAATGATGAAAGAATTTACAACGGTTACATCGATAAAATGCCAGAATATTCGAAGCCACCACTTTTTACTTTTTCTACTAATCTCGTATGTAGATTTCAACTGATCTGCTTTGTCAACACAGTTCATATAATTATTATAGTCTCGAGTGGCTTGTGGACAATTGATTTGAATGCTAGTACCATCTTTTTGTCGTCTACTTACAGTAGTTTTGATTGAAGGATCGTGAAAATTAGATAAAAACTGGACAGGTTTGTTATCATTCCATTTTATCCAACTGATACCCTTGTATGAAGTCCGAGATTCATAATCTCCCCTTTTCATTGTTTTATCGTTTATTTGTTTTTTTGGCAAACCTTTCCGATTTTTTCGTACTGTTCCACAGGCTAATATATTTTTACTTTTGAGTTCAATCATCAAATTAACACTAGTAAAGTAATTATCGAAATAAACTTGATAATTTTTTGAAATAATTTGATGGGTTAAATCGATTACAACTCTTTCGCCCAATTGTTTTTCAACCAAGTTAGCAGTTTTTCCAGTATATACCTGAAACTCACATACAAAACCATGTTCATCTGCTCTAACCCAAATTTTAAAACCTCTTTTTATAGGTTTCTGTGGATTGTACTGTTTTAGAGTACTTCTACCTTTGAATTTGACCATACTTTCATCAACAGCTTGTTTTTCAGATGGTTTGTAGAATTTTATAAAATTTTCTGAAAGCATATCAAGTAAGGGTCTTAGTTTATATAGCTTATCATAATTGGGTTCACCTTTTTGTGGCATTGATAAGTTATCATTCAAATGTATATGAGACAGGATAGCAAAAAACCTATTGAGAGGCATAACAGGGCTTATATAAGAGTTGTGTAATTGAGAATTAGATGACCAATAGCACCGAATGGCGGGTAACCTACTTATTCCCATCATGATATTCATGCCAATAAATTTCAATATTTCTGCTTTATTTACTTCTTCAAATGGCTTGTCTGATTGCTGCCCGTAAAGATTAGTCTGTTCGACAATTCTTTCGATCAAAACTTCTGAAAATAAGCAAAGGAAAATTTGTGAAGGTGAACGAATATCTGAAGGAACCATTGGACCGCAATCTTCGGAAAAAATTATTTCGTCGAATTTTCTTCTTTTATTATCCCAAATACCATCTAAAGCAGCTAATCTGTCACTCAACGGAGTATCACTATCACTTTCATATTCAATCACGTTAGAATTTTCACTATATGAAGTATTTTCTAACGAGGCTACTGCTTCATCAATTTGATTTTTGTCAATATCCGAATCATCATCACATTCAGAATCATATTCTGGATCATCATATTCATCTTCACTTTCATTATCACTGGTGATTTCAGCATATTCCATGATAAAAATTTTTTAGAATAAACCAAAACAAATTTCACAATGTTGTGAGATTACTGATAATTTAGAACGAATAATGATATTGAAATTTTTGATAGGAAAAATATAGAAATTTTATGTAACTACCTAATAAACTTAGATTTGATCCTTTGAAGTTCTTGCAAACAATTTTTTTTATTATTATTAATATTCTTTTTTCAAAATATAGTTTGGATTGAAATCATTCACTCGAGGGGATTGTAACAAGGGGTGTTTTAGAAAATTTATATGGCTTTCAGAGATTTTCAATATATTTTTTGAGCTCTAAATTCTATTTATATATTCTTAGGTCCTATCGAGTGCTTTGACGTTGAGTATTCACATTTTCGTAGTAATCCAATTAGAATTTTAGAGATCGTTTTTACGATTACTGAATTTTTTTCCATTGGATTCAAATTTAGCGTTGAAAAATGTATCAGAAACTAATATTAGCAGTAACATAACAAAACAAACAGGGTTTCGTGACTGCAATGTTACTTTTTATTCCATTTTACGAGTTTTTTTATGTTTTCAAATTTGTGACATTGGATTTGCATCCGCGTTAAAATTTACATCGGAAACATATATTTTCTTCTATAGTGAAACGAATTGAATTGTACGTATAAAAGGGTGGTTTTCACCCTGTTTGAGGGATTTTTTGTATATTTATAAAACTTTCTGAAATCAGATTTGGATTCTGCATTCAAAAATACATTGTGAACATATAGTCTTCAAAGAATATATAGTCTTCAAAAGAATTAAATTGTATGACTAAAAGGGTAGTTTTTACCCCATTTGAGGGGTTGTTTTTATATTTATAAAATTTTTGACGTTACATTCGTATTCTGCATTCAAAAATAAATTGGAAACATATATTGCACTTCCATAACAAACGGATTGAATTTTATGACTATAAGGGTGGTTTTCACCCCATTTGAGGGGTTGTTTTTATATTTATTCAATTTTTGATATCAGATTCGTATTCTACGATCAAAAATACATTGGAAACATATATTGCACTTCCATAACAAACGGATTGAATTTTATGACTATAAGGGTGGTTTTCACCCCATTTGAGGGGTTGTTTTTATATGTATAAAATTATTGATATCAGATTTGGATTCTGCATTCAAAAATGCATTGTGGACATATATTGCACTTCCATTACCAAACAAATTGCATTTTTTAACTAAAAGGGTGGTTTTCACCCCATTTGAGGGGTTGTTTTTATATTTATTCAATTTTTGACACTTGATTTGGATTCTTCGTTCAAAAATACATTGGAAACATATATTTGCACTTCCATAACCAAATGAATTGAATTGCGTGACTGAAAGGGTTAAAGCATCGTGTCGCTAATTTACCCGGTCCCGCCTGTTCATCGCATCGAGTTAGGCCGACAAGCAAGACTAGATTGCTATTCACTTGCATTGCGTTTTCGCGCTCCTTCCAGGTCGCGAAAACTAATGCGTCGAGTAAACTCCGCACAAAGCTGAATTCTCGTGGATTCGGCGTATACGTGGGAAAATCCTGCACAGCTACACCGGGGTAAAGCTACAACGGCGAGTCGCCGCGCGCCGCCTCAAAGGTAAGAGCTGCGGAAAGTCGCGCACACGTGTTGCGTGTGGCGCACTCCAGCAGGTTATGAGCTCGACTAATAATTACTTTATTATTAACAATTGAGTACCCCGTTATAAAATCAATTAATTTTACTTGCATAATAATCTTATGTAAAAATTAAATTGCACAAATAAATACAAAAAAATAAAAAAAAACTTTACGATTCTGATGTCAAACTTAAGAAGACAGGTTTAAAGTATAATATAAAAAATGTAAGCATAAGTATAAAATGCATACATATTTTGAGTACATATATATGGAACGGAACGTTATTATTACTAGGGCAGTAATAAAGCACATTATTAATTTGCTCTAATTATTGTTATCATTATAACTTACAGAAATTGCTACATAAATAAATTATACTAGTTTTTATTACACAGAAAACAGAATCAATAGCAGAATTTTTTCGCGTTTTATAATAATCCATTTTAACAAAATGAACTGCTTTTCACAATCTCAAACTATGTTTTATTTTTAAAATTCGAAATGCAAGGTAACGGGATATGAAAGGGTAAACTAACTCGCATAATCGCTAGGAGTAAACTAACAGGCGATTAAATTGATGAAGCCACTTCTGAAGCAAAGATATTGCAACTGCTCCGTTATGCCCTAGTCTCCCCTATTTTTAAACAAATTTCGTGACTTTACTTAAAATTTAAATATACTTTTTATAGACCACGATTATGCAACTTATGGAATAATTATTAGACCTAATATTATATTTTAAAAAATTGTATACAAATAAATTTAAGGAATTATTTTACAACTACACTAAGGATTCCTTGGGGCAAATGAATCGTGTACTTGCGAAATCGAATTCTCACGTACTTGCCGCAAATGTTGAATTCTTAAGGGGTAACACCACTCCAGAATTTTCAAAAAATCGTTTTTTTTTCGGCTTAAACAATACTTTAGGCTCATAAAAATAATATGCAATTGGTCCTATAGTGTCAAATAATTATTATTTATTTTTTTTTAAGTGGCATTTCGAATTTGAAAGTTTATCGCCTCATCTACGCAAGCCTTCCACGTTTCCCTATTTTGTGCCAACCCCATCCATTTCGCGCCATCCCGCCCAATTTCAATTACGTCTGCTTTTACGTTATCCACCCATCTGCGTCTAGGTCTACCTAGAGGTCGCGTTGCTTTCGGTTTTACCTTTCATTATGCGCGCTGCCGTACGATCATTGCCCATTCTTGCTACGTGACCTGTCCATCTTAGTCTCCGTGATTTTATTATTCTGCTAATATTTGGTGACGCGTACAAATTATGTAGCTCGTCATTGTGCAGTTTCCTCCACTCCCCAGTTTCCTCATCTTTCTTTGGTCCGTATATTTTTCGCAGAACCTTATTTTAAAATACCCTAAAACGATTTTCTTCCGTTTTAGTGAGCGCCCAGGTTTCGCACCCGTACAAGATTACCGGCATTATTATAGTCCTATATATCCTTATTTTGACATTTTTCGACAGTAGCTTTGACGTAAGTAATTTATTCACAGCGTAGAAGCAGGCATTACCCGAATGAAGTCTCTTATTAACCTCGGCTTTAATTTCGTTTCGATCATTTATAGTTGTACCTAAATATCTGAATTCGCTAACCTTTACAAAAGTGAAATTTCTGACTCTGGGATCCCCCTCTCCTTCGCGAATGCCCAGTTTCTCCATGATCATATATTTCGTTTTCGATTCGCTCACTTCTAACCCCGTGTCTTTAGCCGCATTTATAAGGATTTCCGCGTTTCTCGCAACCGTTTCACCATTATCTTCCACTATATCTAAGTCATCCGCATAGCCTAAAATCTGCGTTGTTCCGTTGAGTGTTGCGACTAGCTCGCTAGCCTGCATTTTTCTAACAAGATACTCTAGCGTCAAGTTAAAGAGCACTGTTGAAAGCCCGTCACCTTGCTTTAAACCGTCGCGTATCATGAACGATTCGGATACAATACCGCCTACTCGGACCTTTCCAGTGCTTCCGTTAAGACATATTTGAATTAATTTCACGAGTTTTTTTGGTACGCCAAGGAGCACTAGGATTTCATACATTTTGCTTCGTTTGACAGAGTCGTACGCTTTCTTAAAGTCCACACATAGCTGGTGTATACTTTCGCAATATTCCCACTTTTTCTCTAATAATTGTTTTATGGTAAACATTTGATCGCTCGTCGACCTGTTGCGCCGGAATCCACAATGATAATCTCCTATTATATCTTCCGCGAATGGTGTGAGTCTGGCCTGTATTACGTTTGACAGAACTTTGTAGCAGGTAGCTAAAAGTGAGATTCCCCGGTAGTTATTGCAATCTGTTTTATCTCCCATTTTAAAGATCGATATGATGATGGATTCTTTCCAATTTTCTGTTATTGTATCATTTCTCCAAATAGCACATACAAGATCAAAAATTTTAGATGTAAGCGCGGTGCCCCCATATTTAAGTAGTTCAGCTGGTATAGAGTCGTTTCTTGCGGCCTTATTGTTTTTTAGCTTTTTGATCGCGGCCTCTACTTCTTTGTAGGTCGTTTCGTCCATATGGAGTTCAGCAGTGTGGATTTCGTCTCCCATTTCCTCGGAGTTTTCATGCACGTTTAATAACTTATCGAAATAGTCTTTCCATAATTTCAATAGTTAATTTTCACTCGTCACGAGGTTCCCGTCCTTATCTTTCATTAACTGCGATCTACTCTGAAAACCCTTCCTGATAGCGTTTATTCCTTTGTACATCTCGCGCGGATTATTTTCCCTACTATTAATTTCTATTTTTCTAATTTCATTTTTCTGATACTCGCGCTTCTTGTTTCTGTAAATCACACCCACTTGCTTTCTTATTTCATGGTATTCTTCTACGGCCCTACCTCTTTCATTGTGTACGCTATCTAATTTAGCCTTCTTGCGCCTTTCAAACCAGAGTTCGCACTCTTCGTCAAACCATGGTTTGCTCTTCGGCATTTTTCTCTTACCCAGTACTTTGATCGCTACCCCTTTTATAGTTTTTTCGATAGCCCCCCATAACCTGTTTGGATCGTGATCTACTCCCGTCTGTGCATCCATTTCCTCGAGCACCTGAAATCGGTTGCTAACTTCTACTTGGTACTGGATTCGCTCTACCCCGCTTCGTAGTTTTCCAATATCAAAGGTTTCTACTTTGTTCGCTCGCTTACTATTTTGTCCGGCTTCTAATCTGGCTCTAAATTTGGCCACTACTAGATAATGATCCGAGTCGCAATCCGCCCCCCTATAAGTCCATACGTCGAGTACATTGGTGTGGCGCCTCTTATCAATAAGAAAATGATCGATTTGATTGTGCGTGGTCCCGTCCGGCGATGTCCACATTGCCTTGTGTATATCCTTGTGCTTGAAGCACGTGGTCTTGACTATAAGATCTGTTGCGGCCGCGAAATTTATGACCCTAATACCGTTATCGTTGCTGGTTTCGTGCAGACTTTCTTTGCCTATAGTGGGCCTAAACATTTCCACTCTCCCTATTTTAGCATTGAAATCCCCCACTACTAGTTTGGTGTTGTAAGACGCGAATTGGTCTATTAATTGCTCTAAAGTTTCATAATAAAGATCTTTGACTTCTTCCTCTTTGTCCTCCGTAGGACAGTGGACGTTAGTAACCACGTAATTATACCAGGCTCCTTCGACGAAATTGAAACTTTTAACGGAATGTATGATGTTTTTGTTAACAAGAAATCCGATGTCTAGGGAATGCTCGCTCGCGCCCCCATATAAAAAGGTGAAGTTATCGCATCCTAGCATCGCGTTATCTTTCCATCGGGTTTCCTGTATTGCTACCAAATCTAAATTGTACCTCTTAGTTTCATTTATGATTTCCCGGAACGCGCCCACTCTGTGTAGACTACGTACATTCCAGGTTCCCACCCTTAAGTTCTTTTTGGTTTTGGTTTGGTTTTGTTTTCTTTGAACCATGATAGTAAGTTAAACCCGCGCGTTTTGGATCCTGTTCCGATCGCAGGTGAGTCCATCCGTCTAGGGGTGATAACCCTCATACCTCCCTAGAACTAAGTATGAGAGCTTTCCGACTTTGACGAGGACATAGTCAACTCATCGTCAGATACACTCGGTTTCGTTCTCATATCCTAACGCCCCCCTGCAAGGCAGCGCGCCTTCGCCAGGTGGCGAATCATTCTACACATCCCCTCTCAGGGCAGTTGTCATCGCTCCCGCATCCTCCACGACAGCAGGATTTTTGGCCCATTTTTTGTTTGAAATGTTTGGTAGAAGAGATAGATTACAGAGTAAGGTAGAAGAAGAAAGTAAGATAGGAGATTTTGTATAGTGTTTGTAGTTGTTGTGGTGCTAGCGTAGTGTTTCTAGATGAATGCGTTCGCCAGTGCGGGCTCATCACACCCACGCCTGGGCCTATCGGCTTTCCGCGACTGCTTATTCAGTTTATTCGCAGCTAACATCTTTCTCAGGGGTCGTTCCTCTATCCGCAATCTGAGGACGCGCTGTGTAGTGGTGATAGGCATCACCCGTCCGCTCTGGACGACTACGCCCAGGACCCACTTAGGATAACGGCGTTGCAACAGTCAAATAATTTTTATAAGGTTCAAATATCGATTTTGCGGCAGCGCCTCGGTTTATAGTGTGAAAACTATAAACAATATGAGTAGTGAAAGACCAGTGTATGATGGCAAGAAATCGACCAAGGGGAAAAAGAGCAATTTGAAGAGACCGAAAATTTCAAAGCGGCGGCTAAGTAACCGTTATGAAATGGATAAGCCAAGCGTCGAGGCGGTTGGCACATCGGCTCGAAAATTATCTACCATCGATCCTGATGATTTTGAAGTAGATGAAGGCTTTGCTTATCGAATTCTGAATTTTTTAACCGTATTTACCGATATATCGCAAGCTGTTGTGTGCAAAAAGTGCAAGTCAGATGTGACATTCACCGAGTGTGGAAAGCGTGGCTTGGGTTTCAAAATTGTTATTCCATGCCAAAACTGCGACAATATTTCTATCCCTTCTTCACCATTCATTGAAAAAGCATACGACATTAATCGTAGAATGATTCTTGCTAAGCGACGACTGGGAATAGGATTCAATGAAATAGTAAAATTTTGCGCGTTCATGGAGCTCCCGCGGCCAATTTTTCAATTATTTTACGATAAAGTTGTACAGAAGATTGCTGTCGATGCAAAGGAGGTTTGTGAGCAGAGTATGAAAAATGCAGCTAAGGAAGAGAAGAAAAAAAGTGATGAAAACGGAAACACAAGTCGTATCACTATATCTGGCGATGTTTGGTGGCGCAAACGCGGCTTCACGTCCCTTTTCGGATTTGTATCACTTATTGGATGGTGTACTGGCAAAGTGGTCGACATTTTAGTAAAATCTAAATATTGTAAGGCATGCAAATTTTGGGAAAAGAAAAGTGACACAGATGAGTACAAGGAATGGCTCGAAACCCATGAAAACGAATGCCAATCGAACCATGACGGCTCGGCGGGAAAAATGGAAGTGGATGCCGTTATTGAGATGTTCCAGCGCTTAGAATCTTTACACCAACTTAAATATGCCAATTACTTCGGAAAAAAATTATGCCAAAAACTTTTGAAGGTATCGTAGACTCGCAGCCTTATGAAAATTTGTCAGTAACGAAGAAAGAGTACATCGACCACGTGCAGAAACGGATGGGTACTCGCCTTCGAAATTTAAAACAGAAAACTAAAGGTCTCGGAGGAAAGGGCAAGCTCACTGGTAAATTAATCGGCGAATTGTCAATTTATTATGGTCTAGCAATATGTAGAAATTATGATTCTATTAAAATATGCGCAATGAAATCTACGCAACGCTCGACCATAAATTATCGACGGACGACAAATCGAAGCACGAGAGGTGTCCACGCGGCGAAGATTCATGGTGCTCGTGACAGAGGGTCCAGGCCACTGGAGATTTGAATTATAAACACAAGCCAGCAATGTCGCAAGAGGTATTTGAAGCAATTTCACCTATTTATGCTGAATTGAGCAGCGACGATCTGCTGACTCGTTGTCTCGGCGGATATACGCAAAACAGCAACGAGAGTTTCAACTCAATCGTGTGGTGTGTGGCTCCGAAATCAGTCTCCAGTGGCAAGTACGTTCTTGACACTGCAGTATATATTGCCGCAGGCATTTACAACGATGGCCTGTCAAGCGTCATGAAGCTTATGCAGAAATTAGACCTTAAAATAGGACCAAATTGTTTCATTTCTGCATTGAAAGTTTTCCGAGCAGTCGCTCACAGATGCAGCCAAGAAGGCCCGATTAGATTCAAAATCGATGAGGAAGGAAGAGGAGGAGGCAAATATTAATTTGGATGGCCAAATGTATGGTGCAGGCATCGCAGATTAGAGGTAAACAAAAAATATCGATGATTTATGTGTGTAAAACTTTAAACGCGTTTTTCTCGAAACCGGTTTTTTCAAACTGAGAGAACTGATTACTCGTAAACTATTGCATGGATTGGATTGAAAATTTTACTGTAACTTCACAAATAGATTCTCTAAAGAAATACGTAGCCGTTTTTCGATTGAATGTAAATTTTTTCTTTTATAAACATTTCCCATCGGTTTTTTTTCGAGAAGTGCGCCATTTCTGCAAAAATTGAAATAAAAAAAAACCAACGTACTTCCAAAGTTAACATTATATAGATTAAGAATTTCTTTGGTTTTATGTTCCAGGTCTCATACTTTCCGAGAAAAGTGTTCTCCCGAATTAGAGGTTTGAGAAAAAGGCTTCTCACGAGATTCGCTGTATAGTCGCCATTTTGTATTTAAATGTAAAAAAAATATATGTTTGTACCTCAATATATGTATAGTAAAGCCTCAAAAAAGAAATTTGATCCCTTTTTTCCTACTCTTGTAAAAAATCGTATAAATTAGGCATTTTTTCGGGACGCTAGAGTGGTGTTACCCCTTAATAGTTAAGAACTCGAGCTTGAAAAAGTCTGCACGAGTAAGATAAACATGCCTAGTACGAAAGGTTATTTGACGATTTTCTAGCATATAATGATACTTTTCAAGCATTAAAATATCGAAAGATCTTATACGTAGACGTAATCGTGACAGGCGAAAACTTATACTAACATGTAACGGTCATATAAACATCTTTTAGGAATATGAAAAATTCTGTTCACCTTACAGTCAGGCGGTCAACCGTTGAGAAGCGACTCAAGTTCTCGGTTCTTAACTATTAAGACGATTTAACTGTTAAGAAATATTCATTTGACCGTATTCAAACCCACAAAACTTAAAAATTAAGAAATATTCTTTGCTACAAAGAATCCTTTCTCTCAGTGTACATGATAAAATTACAAATATGTTATAAAAAAAACGCTTTTAATTACCTGATTCATTTGTCCTATTCAGCTCAGTTTCATGAAAACTAAAATGTATTTCGTTTTCCAACCATTGTGCATAAGCATTTTTAAATCCTTCAAAATTGCGCCTTTTTCGGCAATCTTTTTAATCTCCTCATAATTATTATAAAAACTTTGTCTGAGTTGATTTTTGATTGCTGATTTGTCTTGTTCGCTAGCTAGAGTTCTATATTTATTTACCACGAAATTGAATGTAGCCTGTTTTTTGTCATAATCAGTAGAAAAGGAATCATTGTAAAAAAAACGATAAAATCTCTATGTTTTACAAAAAAACTGCTCATGGTGTGAAAAAATGAAACCTTTTTCTCCCTACAACTATCGCGATTGAAAGCGGTTTAAGAACTGACTGTCTGAAGTGACTTCGACATTCCCAAGTGTCACGCCAATTGTTTTTGTTTGCGATCTATTAGCAAAGCTGACAAACGCATGACATTACTGAAGCTTAATCACAATATACAAAAGATCCTCAAATAGTCTAAAAGATAAAAAGTGGAGAGTAAACAGTCTATGCAAGACCTAAGTATTACATAGTAATTTTATCTTTAACAATATGTTTTTATGCGCTATTTACATTGAGAAAACTATATACGAAAAATATCACGATATTAATATCATAAAAAATTGTTTATATATATATATATATATATATATATATATATATATATATATATATATATATATATATATATATATATATATATATATATATAAATGATATGTTTTTGCGTAAAAAGTTTAAATACAATGTTTAAATGTTTCGATATTCAATATCGTAAATTTTACGATGTCGATATTGTAAATTTAAGATATGAATATCGCTTAATCATAAAGTTGTATTTCAACGTTATATACAAAAATTTATCCCCAATAAGCAAAAAGAAATTTTTAAAGCAATCATTCTGAAAATATTTGTGCTATATATACTTTTCATCAGCAGGGCCTGCGTAGCTCAGTTGGTTGAGACGCACGCCTTAGCTAGCGGAGATACGCTCACCTGAGCGGTCTGGATTCGATTCCCGTGGGAGCAGATCGAGGATTTTTCTCTCTATTTCCTGCCGGAAGGGAACTCAGACTGCGCACTGGTCCTGGCGGAGGTTTTTTTCTACGGGTTTTTCTTCCGTCATAGGTTATCGGCATAGGTAGAAATCTGCCATGTCGGTAGCTTTGGCGAATGCGGGATCGGTGTGGGGAAAGTGAGGTGTTCTGATCAAATACCTCCACACATAGGTGGTGGAGGTATCCTGTAAAAACCCGAAAGGGTATACAGGTTGGAAAGAAAAAGATAAAGAATAACTTTTAATCATACGTGCTGGAAAAATGATACACTTCATGACGGTTTTGCGTACGGTAACTGGTCAATATAATACACTGCGGGAGTTATTCCCATAACACATTCGACAGCGCTATAGGTAATAACACCCGTAGTGTCTTTTGACTATTTAGCGTACACAAATCCCCCACGCAATCTCGCTGCGCTCGTGCGCTATTAGCCACTATACCGCACTCATTACACAATCACTATTTTCTATACCATGTTTATTAAAGTTACTGTGTTCCTCACACGATTGCAGGTTATATGATGAACGATAATATTTTTTTCGACGGTTATTCAACTCCTTTTAACATGTAGTACAAAAAGAGCAAAGCACTTTCCGTTAAAATTTTTTTTATTTTTTTTCGGAGAACTAACCGATTTTTTAAAAAATTTTTATTTTTCTTTTTAAATTGGTTGGTCCTCCGTAAAAAGGTACTAAAAAATATTTTAACGAAGAAGTGATTCTCTGTTTTTGTATTATTCTTCTCTGCCAACCAGTATAGGCACCTAGTGCGCTTTTACGGGACACTCCCACCACCTATGTGTGGGAGTGTTTGATCCTATCCCAACCTTTTATACCCGACTCAATTCCCGCATTATTTATTTTAGTAATTTGATTATTGTTTTAGTGCATGTAACGTAATCGTTGGATGGACAAGACATTTGTGTCATAAATATTTTTTTAGTAGTTTATTTATTTAAATGCACCAGATGCATGTGAATTTAAGAAAAAAGTAATTCATCTGCCTTTTTAAACGACAAATTCGATTTAAATATTTATTTTTCAAACTGAATGCTCCTTTAAAGAATTTTTTGCTGGACATACAAAACATATAATAAAGGTACGGTAATAAAATTGCAACATTAACTAATTATTTGTAGAAAACAATACTAATAAATAAGTATATGTGAACTTTTTTTACAAAATTTATATAAGAGTTACAAGTAGGAATTGGTTGCATTTTAATTTGTGAATATTTTATTACAACTTTCTTTGAATAAAGCACTTAAGACGGACTGGACATCAAAACTAGGGGACACATTTCGAAGCAACGATACATAAACAGAATACGCGCATTGAAAGGTCGAGCATCATTTTTGGATTAACTAAGACGTACAACTCTCTGCGTAATTTTTGTTGGTTAAAATTTAGTGTATTACTAAATTTCTTCGTATATTCCGATGAAATTAAGGCTTTAGTTTAATATTTAGCATAGTTTTTAATTTCTTGCTCAGAATAGAAAATACTTGATATTCTGAAAATCTTGCAGATTGTTGCTTACGATAGTCCAATTGTAGTACTATTTTTTTAGATTCATATAATGCCCTTTTACCTTGTAAAACAGAAGGCACAAGAATTGTTCAACTTTTTAACAAATACCCTTATGTATGTATTTATCTATGGGGTTATTAGGATATCCATTAACTATTAGCAGAGATTAGTAGAGAGATTGCCAGTGAGCATGGGCGGATTCGGGGCGATTCTTGTCAGTCGTGAGCTAGCGAAACTAGCGGCTGAGCGCCCGAACTATACACATAATTTAAACACAGCGCGGAAGGGGAAGTGTGTGTGCGCGCTTGAAGGAGAAGAGGAGAAGTGTGTAGGGGAAGGTGGGGCAGTACGGGCACCCTAACTTAAAAAGAATCCTGTACTTTCTATTTTGTAACAATACAAATTATTAAAAGTGCTTCTTAAAGTAGAATATCTCAAGATTTAGATACATTATTTTTTATTATAAAATATATATTGCAGGGGCCTGCGGCGGCTCAGTCGGTAGAGTGTCGGATTCCCACGCCGGTGACCGGGTTCGAATCCTAGTCTCTGCCGATTGATACAAGCACCACTGTAAAAATTACACGTACTTTGTTTACAAACACACCGCAGACCCCCGTCGTCGATTAGCACCACATGGGAGCACAAACATGGCGACGTTAAAAAAAAAATATATATATATATATATTGCATTGTTTTTTATAATGCAAAGTACAATACCGCTAAAACTGCCTATTTTCCCTACCCGTGGGGCACGATTGGCATGGAGGTGGGGCACGATTGGCACGGTGAATTAATAAAAAATTTATTTAAAAAAAAATATTGGACGTTACTATTAAATTTGCATTTTATAGGATTGAGGATCAAAACTAAAAACCAGACCATTTCATTAACACTGACTCTTTCACCAACATCTAAGACTCCGACTCCGAAATGTTAAGGGCGCAAAAGTAAGGTTAAGAAAATCAGCTGTTAAACTCGGCGGAAATAAATTGACGACTCACGTATGCCAATCGTGCCCCGCTAGTGGAGCCAGTCGTGCCCCATTTTAGAGTATTCTTATATGTAATATTACTTTTTTCCTAAGCATCGGAGATCATCAATCAAGAATACTATTAAAAATTTACGATTTGAACTGTAAAAGTAATTCTCTTTCGAAGCTCATATGATTTATTTGTTCTTGAGAAATAGATTAGAATTATGGAAAAAACAACGTTTTGAAGTCCTCAATTTCTAATAATTCTCATACGATTTGTATTAATTTTTTTCATTTAGGATTTGCAGAGGGAAAAAGTAAAAGCTATTTACAACATATAAAAAATACTATCATGTTAGAATATTCATTTATTTAGTGAACATTTGAATGCCCAATCCACCCGCCAAACCCATCGTGCCCCACCTTCCCCTATAGATTGAAAGCAACAGATGCCGGGTGAAAGCGCGCGTTCGCTTAATTCTCTCGCGTGCATATAGGTAAATCTCTAGAACCTTTGACTTTTTCACATTAAAAATCAGATAAAATTAATTTAGGATGACAGTTCTAATTTTTTTACACAATTTCTTAAGACTATAAACTACTAAAATATAATCACGAACAAACCGAAAACAAGTGCCTCATTTCGAAAATATGCCAAAGATTTATAATTTTAATGATCTAAAAACTATAAATTGTACTTCTTTAAATATTTAAAATGATTATAAACGTATAATTTAAATGCTTAAAATATTATTAATTGTACCTTTGAGGAGACAATAAAATTTTATTTTTATTTTATTTATTTTTCTGCTTAATCCGTTCTTTTTGTTCGTGTAAATCCTTATTTCGCTTGTGCTACATATATTCTGTCTTTATCTTCACTTTCAATTCGCTCGAAATAGATTACATGACTATAAAATACTAACATATCACGTCTATTATTGTTATTATGAAATTTTATTAGTTATAAATATAAGGCACTTATCATGTATTATCTGATTTTTTGCTGTCAAACAGTGAATATTCACTATTTTGAATAGTGATAACTCAGCAACTAAAAAACAGTGAATATTCACTACTTGAAATAGTGAAATAAATTTTCACTACTTGAATCAGTGAAATTTTACTGTCGAAATAGTGAAATTTTAAAATTCAGTAAATTAAAAAAATAAAGTTGTTATTTATACGCGTATATAATTATATATGAGATGTATTAGATATTGATTATGTATTAAATTTTCATTTGAACATTTATATATATTAAAATAAGAAATAAATTAAAAATGTGATAAAAACTTCTGCGATGGGGATCGAACTCTTGTCCACAATGTTTACAGTCCAACGTCTTCACCACTTGCCTACGTAGGTTGCCTGCATAGAGTAAATTTTATACCTCTTATAATGTGCTGCGAATTTAACTGATATAAATATATTGATAAGAAGGTACTTCTGATACTTGAATAAACTCTTTAGTTGCACATTACAACAAAAATTAATGTTGAATTTAATTATATTTTCATTATGAAAAATGAATAGTTTTAGGCATTTGCCAAATTCTTACAAAGGAAATATGGATTAGAATCATAATTAAGAGATTATTTGCACCATTTTTATTCGTTCATTAATTAATTATTTTGTTATTACATAATAAAAATAATGTCAACTGAAATTATGTTATGAAATACCAACTCAATCCCTATATCCCCCCAATACTTTACCGGTTTTTCTACTTATGTATTAACTACCAAACAAGTGAAAAATCACTATTGTTCTAGTAAATACAGTTTTCACTGCCAAAATAGTGAAATTTTCACTGTTTCGCCAGTGGAATTATTTTCACTAGCTAAAATAGTGAAAAGTTCACTATTTCAAATTAAGAGAGAACAGTATAAGCATGCACGTAACAGTTAAAATTTACTTAAACATGTAAAAAAGTAATTTAAAGTTTATGACACATAGGTTAAAGGTTCTAGAGACTTACCCATATAGCGACTTTATATTGTACATAAAACCAAGATACATACATCGGTAGAAGACGGGGCATCGAGCTCCTTTATTTAAATAAAACTACATATTGTTAATAAATTTGAATATATTTTATTAAAATATTATTAAAAGAATCCTTCTTTTTAATTAAGGGTCATTAGGTGTCTTTGAATGACAATACTGGAAACATGTACATTTCTTATGTTACTGCAAGGTTTTGAGAGATAAATATATCGGATTAGATTTTGAAGGCTTTATTGTGATAAAAATGCACATAGTTATGTTATGTATGTAGAATTTGAAAATAAAAATTATTAACCAAAAGTATAGTCTATCAAAGTCCTAATTCATGTATTGTTTTAAATTTTATCATGAAATATGATTTTTAAAGACTATAACTAGGTCAATAATATATATTTTCAAATTCCCACATTTATTTGTGCAGAATCTGACCGTCCTGACTTTCGAAACCTTGCGGTAGCTCAAGAAATATACAGGTTTCTATTATTATCATTCAAAGGGACCTAATGACTCTTAATCTGACGGACGTAATACATTTTTCCATGCAAGTTTCCTGTTGGTGGTCGCGGATCGTGTTCTTTCGCGTCTGAATGTTTGGCCCCGGGTTATTTAAACCGACTTATTTAATTATTTTTTATTAAATACGTTCATTGTTTTTTGTTATCCCATAAAAGGTATACAGCATTGTATTTAAAAATACGTTTTACGATATTATCATCACCTTTTTTGTTAAATAATTTTTATATTACAATAATAATCTTTTTAACTTGTAATTTCTTTTTATTACAATGTATATTTTTTAATGGAAACTCCATGACTAATCTTGCCCATTATATCGAAAATTCCTTAACATTTTTAATGTTTATCATATAATTTAAGAACATTTCAGAACATGTCAAATTTAAATGTTTTAACCAAACTATAGACAAGCAAGTGAAACAATTAACGTTTGATAGCATATCACATACAAATTTTAAACGCGTTTTTGTAATTTCAACAAAGTTCCTTCTATCCATTTAAATGAACATTTTTTTAGTTTGCAGAAAATATCGATTTAAATATAGTATTTCGAAAAGTATTTTAATTTAAGGTAGAATAATGTATTATATAAAGCGTATCTCCAATTAGGTTGTTGCATGATTTTTTATTATTTCATATTAAATAGTTATGCTAAAATAATTAGGTCGTATGTTTTATTTGTTCAATTTAACGAAAATTTAAGTAATTACAGCTATTTCAAATTTGCGTTACGTCACGATTGTATATTTTCATAACGTCACGTAGCATTAGTGTATATTTATATATACCGAAAATTTGGAAACTTTAAAGGTCTGTAACTTTAAAATTTTTCATTTTTATAACAGAAGAAAAAATATCACCTAATTATTTTTCGCTATTCTACCCATTTCGTGTAAAAGATCAACTTTTTATTTGTATGCGACATCCTAATTGAGTTATTGGGTTGATCTTGAGATCAAACTCGACCCACTTTTATCATATAATAAATATATGTATTTGAAAAATGTGAGTTATATTTTATGTAATATGTAAACCATTTTTTACTTTATCATTATATACATACATATTTTATACATATATATTATATGTCATATTATAAAATAATATTTTAAAATAATTGTAATTACGTTAATACCTGTTTATTTATGCAAAAATATTATATTCCTTTATTAAATTATGTGTTATATAATGTTAAAAAAAATTAATTTATACCACTCAAACCTCAAAATCACAACTTTGATATGATTTTTCGGCGCACGTGGTATAAAATAATGCTCGAGACTATTAAGGCGTAAGTAGATTATTTACCTCATGTGATTTTTCGAAAAACGTCTACTTCCACACCCTTGTCGAAAAGTACTATTTACATTCAATTTTTTAAATGCATTAATATATATTTATTACTAGTTACTTTCATTTTACAGAAATTGAAATACATGAAATTACCTCGATATTTTATATTTGAGGAACATGTTAATTCCGAGTCACACTCGTGAAGGGTTTGTCATTGGTTCTTTAGCCAATTACACTTATTGTTACATACATACTTTTTATCACAATAAATATATTGGTTATCGGGGGGCACCAGCGGGAAGGCAACCAATACCACCTCCCACACTAAAACAAATTAATATTTAAATAATTAGTACATAAAATTTGTATTAATAATTTCATAATCATTGAGAACAGTTTAAATTTAATTTTGATATGTTACCTTTCTGTTATATATTAATATTCTTTATGATCTGCATACAAAATTAAAAGTATATACGGTAACTATTATTAATTGTAATATTAAGGGGTCATTCTAGTTTAGGCTCTTCAAAAAATGGCTATTTTAACGAATTTTTGTTAGAGGTTGCTATTATAATTAATGATATAAAACTTATCGGGCTTAATGAGTATACTCAGAAATTACATAAAATATTTTTTTGTTTTCTTTATACATTTTTTCTGTAAAAATCAGCCAGTAAACGGGACTTCTGAAAATGTACGTATGTCTACGCTGTTAGTGAAATCTTGGAGACGAATCATCTAAAACAAAAAATTCAAACGGTTTTTTATTCAGTACGAAACTGGCTATAGTGCAAACTGCAAATGTTGTATATATATGCATAAATAACAAAATGGTGGCCATTATTCGAAAAAAAGAAAAAAGTGCATAAAAAAGAGAACAAAATTTATGTACTTCCTGAGTATATTCATTAAGCCCAACAAGTTTTATATAATTATAATAGCAACCTCTAACAAAAAATTCATAAAAATAACCTTAATTTCAAGCTCTTGAAGTAGAATGACCCCTTAACATAAAGCAATTTATAAATAAGCGAAATATTTAATTTATAAGTTTTTAATATTTTTCAATTTTTGACATTTCGTTGCAACGGAGTCTTTTTTCGCAGTTTTATTAGCATGATTATGCTCGCGTGTCTTGGTAAAATTTTTAACTAACAACAAGAATTTCAGTGTGCTTATTCTATGATCATAACAAATGTTATTTTGGTCGAACCAGTCAGGATACTTTTCGCGAGTATAAGCCTCTACTATTTCTGTTAAATGAACTAAAAGTTTTCTCTGGTGCCAAACATTTTCGTGATAAGCATCGAAAGCTTCAAGTTGTCAGTTAATAATATTCGCAAAAAGTTCTGTTGGTCTCGTTAAATAACTTACGGCAGGTACATTTGGATCTGAGTGGCTATATTCTCTATAATTAATATAATTTTCGTATGCATTACTTGCATCCGTCGATTTTTTTAAAAACACAAGATTTACACGCAACATATCCTGCAAAATAAGCAATCGCATTAGCTTCGTACAATTTTCTTTCATCCATTTCTGGCATATCAGTTGACTCTACTTGCAAGTACATTTCCATTAATTCAGCTGCTTGTACAATTTCTTCAAGTTCTTTCATTTCTTCTGAATTATATTCTGGCAAGCCAGCATTAGGCGAATCAAGACACTTTCTCTCTGTTGTTGCAACTGTAGAGTTTGATGATTCAACTACTGAATGAGTTTCTGAACACGTCACGTTACCCCTTTTACAAGTATAAATAAAATCTGTTGATAAAATATGAAGTAGGATTAGAATTATGACCCCCTCTAGATCTTAGTTTAGAATGATCATGCTCTACAGAATCTTGATCGGCAAGAGCTGTTGCAAAAACATAATCAGGAAAGTCAGACTTCAGGTCCTTATACAAGCCTAACAAACCTCGAACAGTTAAAGGCATTCCATACAAATAAGGTGGCTTATTCGTTTTTGATTTTACAGTCCACTGCTCTGACCACGAAATAAAATGTTCTAAAAACTCTTCAATCTGGGGATTTTTATCTGATAATGGTCGCTTTTGCTTATCAACACAGGTTTCGGAGAAAGAGTTACAAGCATCTATAACCTTATCAAGCACTGTTACAAATTCTGCAGATTTTCGCCACGTAGGGGAAGACACTAATTCGACGACTAAAAAGTTGAAAAGCTAATTGGACTCTCATGACTTCAAATGAATTTGGATAAAAATGACGATGTGTTAAATGGCCTAATAAATTTGGTGTGCCATGTGACTTATCAAGTTCTCACGTTTTCAATAAATCATCATAAGATACAATTACTTCATCGCCTACGTAAATACAAATATAAGATCGCAACTGATAAAGCAATCGTTTGATAAGATGCGGCCAATCAAAAATGGCAAAATACTTAATATCTTCAATATAAAAATAAGGTTTCTGTGGCGTTACATCGAGAAGTTTAAAGACCTTTTGATAGTTGCTACCTTGATCACAAACGATAAGCCTTACGTCTGCTCCTATTTTACGCAACGCTTTTAAAACTGACGGTATAATTTCAAAAAGTTCGTCACCACTTGCGCCATCTTTATTAAATCCAAAACATAATAATTGGTGCCATTTATATGTAACATTTAAAGAATCTATAACGAATAACAAAACGTGTTTGGCAACTTCGCGACTTCTACGATCTGTCCCCATATCAGAAAACCCTTCTATTAAGTCTTGCTTTTTTGAATATTCTTCCATACTTTTAATCGACATTTCATCAAATTTAAGTGCGCAAATTCGTTGGTCTGGAGGTAATTTTTTAAAATTTTTCCCAATTTTATTTAAAACAAATTCATTTAAACCTGGTACAATATCATATTCGGAAACCCATCCTCTCACGGTAGATTCTGAGGGTAAATTTAAACCTGCGTTTCTTAAACGAGTAAAACAAGCTGCTGAATGAAAATACATTTGTTTGGCTAAATCTTTTTAATATTTCTTCGTAATTGCTGCACTTTTGATTGTAGAACTATTACTTTACTTTGAAGTGAACGAGTACGTAATTTAAAAAATCGCGAGCAATTATCACGATTAAGTTTACGAGGTGAAGCAATTGCTTGACTCAAATTACATTGAACGTTTTGTGTTTTATTAATACATTTACAGGTTGACATTTCATCGTCAGGCGGATTACCTTCAGATTCTAAATATTGCATGTCCGTATCTTCTTCGTCAAAATCGAAGAATAATCTTTATTAAACTTATCGTGGGCCATATAAAATCGAATTTTTTTTACTAAATGATTTCGCTTTCTCCAAGAGCTTTGTAATGTTGAAAATTTCGGAAAAACAATTTTTTTATCTTTATACGTCAAATATATGAAAAATATGAACGATTTCATAAAAAGACGTAATTTCATTCTAATTTATGTACGAGGGTAGTTCAATAAGTCTTTAGAATAAAGTATAAAAACAATTTTTTTTGGGTAAATTTTTTTTTATTTTTCAACATAATCTCCTTGGAGCTCTATACACTTGGTCAATCGCTTTTTAAGTTTTTTTAATCCTTCAGAAAAGTGCGTTTTCGGAAGTTCCTCAAAATAAGCACTTACAGAGGCAATGACGTCTTCGTTGTCCGTAAATCTCTGTCCACCGAGCCATTTTTTCAAGTTTGGAAATAAGAAAAAGTCACTGGGGGCTAAATCTGGTAAATACGGTGGGTGTTCGACCAATTCGAATTTTAGTTCTTCAATTTTAGCCATTGAAACGAAGCATGTGTGAACTCGGGCGTTGTCGCGATGAAAGAGAATTTTTTTTCTCGCCAAATGTGGTCGTTTTTTTTTAATTTCTTCTTTCAGCTGCTCTAATAATGATGCATAATACTCACCAGTAATTGTTTTACCCTTTTCCAAGTAGTCAATAAGTATAATTCCACGTGCATCCCAAAAAACTGTAGCCATAACCTTACCAGCTGACTTTACGGTCTTTGCCTTCTTTGGAGCTGGTTCGCCTGTGGAAATCCACTGTTTGGATTGTTCCTTTGTCTCAGGAGTGTAGTGGTGTATCCATGTTTCATCCACAGTCACAAATCGACGAAAAAATTCCTCAGGATTCCGACTTATGCGCGCCAATAGAGCCTCAGAGGCGACCACTCTATTGCGTTTATTCTCAGCTGAGAGCAAACGCGGCACCCATCTTGCCGATAGCTTTTTCATGCCTAATTTTTCATGTAGAATTGAAACAACTGCACCTATAGATATCCTTGTGGCCTCAGCTAACTCACGCACTTTTAATCTTCTATCCTTCAACACCATATCGTGGATTTTATTGATGATTTCGGGAATAGTTGCTTCTACGGGCCTTCCTGAACGTGGTTAGTCACTTATTGATGTACGACCACGCTTAAATTCATTTACCCAGTTATAAACCGTTGCTAAGGCAGGGGCAGATGTGCCATGAACTGAGTCCAATTCATTTTTTATCTCATATGGAGTTAAACCCTTTAAATGAAAATGTTTAATTACCGCTCTGAACTCGTTTTTTCCATTTTTCTTAACAAGCAATTTTTTTTTCAATTGGTTATAAAAACACGTAAACTCAGAAGATGTGGACTGTGACTGCACCATATATCTAGTCGGGAGTGGTGCTGACTGAAAACAGATGATTTGGAGCGATTCGCGCGCCATCTGTTGGTCATTCTAAAGACTTATTGAACTACCCTCGTATCTAGCAATTACCAATGCTATTTTAATAGAAGAAATACGATTCAATTTTGAATATGTATATTTCAAAAATTGGCAATTTTAGCAAATTAAGAAATAATTATTTAATCTCTTCTGTATAGGTTCAAAAAATATGTGTATAATTTTAATCGAGATTTTAATATACATAATTTCAATTCAATAAATATATGGGGAATTCGCAGTAACCTTTGAATTCTGAGCGAAAAAAAAACACACATCTGAAATTTTGTGTAGATGTTCTAGTAGCTATAAGAATGCAGAATCCAACAAGGTGCAACATTTTAGAGCAACGTACCAAATGTTATAAACATTTTTTGTGCATTTTTTTTAACATTTACGTACAGAACAGGTGTTTTTGTTTAGTAAATTTTTTTATTTTCTACAAGATTTGTTTTTATACAATCTTTTTAAATTTTTTTATTATTCTTTAATATTTAAAATATTTTTTTTTAATATTTGTTACTAAAATCACCGCAAGATACCAGGTACTCCATGCCGACGATGTCTAGCTGTCAGGGTGACCTTCAGGTTGACGAGACATCGTCTACAAAGGAGAGCGCCAGGTATTTACTAAAATCATTGCAAGGTACTATACACTTCCGGTACATGATGTCCAAATTTCCGGTTGATCTTCAAGTTGACCAGACATCGTCTACGATGGAGAGCAGCAGGTACTCAAATTATAAAATATTTATTAACTTTAAGGTAGGATTCTGGTGTTTTTACGACCAAAATATAAAAAAAATTTTATTTGGTTTTCTTAATGTTTGTAATTGTAATAAGGTTTTAAAAGTTGTCTGATGTTATAACTCGTACTTTTTAACAAGGTTATACGCCTTCAAGTAAAACAATTTACATTAGATAACATACAAAGTTACATCTTTAAACGTGTTTTTTTCGAAACTTATTTTTCTAACTTTAGAAAGTTGTACGCGCATTAGATTTTAATGAATCTTTCTGTAACTTTCAGAGTAAATTAATTATAATGTTTAGAATAAAAGTTAGCGGCCTTTGTCAAGAATTATGAGCTCAATTTATTATGTCATTATAAAACTGTTTTACAAAATATCATTTTGAAACAATTTAACAATGAATAAACTCATTGGATTTTGTATACGGTTGATAAAATGTAAATGTTACTAAATATGTTAATAAAAATATAAATGTTACTAACTTTTATTTGTTGCACTGAAGTAAGTATGTCAAATTTTTTCTAGATCCGCAAGTGACTTTTGAAAATAGGTATAAATAACTGATAAATAAACATTGAAACGGACAAAGTATGTGTCCATATGGGAGATTCGTAATCGCGGAGGGTTGGCCCTGTAAAAGATGCGCGGAGTGCACTTGATCCACTAGAACGTCAGATTACTCCGGCCGAAGCGGAAGTGATCTTCGGATAGCCCCCTTAGTCTTACAGGTGCCGCGATGCAATGCGTGCAACCTGTTCGAGTTGTTGCCTGGAGGGAAACTCAGTGTGCGGGAGGGGGGGGGGAGAAAAGGCCCCAACGTCTCTGCACCCAGGTAGCCGGAGCTAGCAACCTTCAGGGTGCGCGTCCAAGGGTCGAAGAGCCTACGGACGTAACCCCGGCTGAAAGTAAATACGTCGACAGGCTCGGCTTGAGAGGTGACCTTGTCGAGTATCAAACTCCGGTTTGGTAGTGTTAGGAGATGTTTAAAGAATTGTTAGAATTTATATATTTTTAAAGGGTTTATTATTAATTCAATGCATCTACATAGGATAGCGTTAAGTTTGATTCAATTCTAGGGTGGATTTGGCTATGTAGAGTGGGTTAAGATTAGCCCACTCTAATAAGCGTTGCCGCTAGAGAGAGAAAAACTGCTCTGCCGCCGCGCGGCTGTTTATATACCCGAGATTGTGCTATCACTTGCGTGTTATATGTCTCGACGTCACCTGTGGATCGAGTTTGTAACTCTTTGCTTAATTCTTATGGTAACACGTGTGCCTGTATGTCGGTACATGCGTCCCACTCTTACCTCTTATCATTACATGATATGCCGTCTCAACATATAATGGCATACTGTGGTAGTTATATAGGTAAAAAATTGCTCAAAATTTTTGTGTATGATCGTATTGTGGTGTCAAAAATAATATCAAAATTTCATGATATGAAAATTGAAATTGTAGATTTTTTTTCCTAGAATCCTACATTAAAAAATGTATTTTCAGTTGGCAAAACTAAAATTTCTTTTTCAATTTTTAAAATTTGCATTTTTTCTTAAAAGAAACACTGGGCGGTTAATGCGTTTGAATATTACTTCAATAACATATTAAAGAATAGAGCATATGCAAAATCGACTACATTTTTTAACAACAGTCGATGTGCCAACAAACAATATATATTTTTGGTACTCTGCACGTTTTATCTCCTTAAACATAAGTTTGATTTTTATCAACTTCTAGTAAGAGCACATAACTGTATCTGGCCTAGAATTGTTCCTATTTAGCTCTAGAATTGAATTATTGACCGAAATTATAGACTATTTAAGCTACATTTTATAATATTGTTAAGGGAAGAACTGTCCCTTGACTACCACTTTAAACGTAAAAAAAGTTACAACAGCATTTATGCAAAAGTTATGTACAATTTTTACATTTTCATAGTTATTAATAACATTGTTGTATATGTAATTTGCAATCTTTATAGCCATTTTTCTGAAAACTACATTTTTCGTTTTTAGGCATTGAAAGAAAAATTCTAAAAATGCCTAAAAATGAAAAATTGCTCTCTATTTTTCTCGTAAAAATAAAAAAGAACGTGCATGCCAAGTTGTAAGTGATTCTATGAAAATCTGTTGCACAAATCGCGAAAAAAGTAATTTTGAGAAAAACGGCTATAAAGATTGCATATTACATATACAACATATACATATACATAATAATTTTTAAATACTAATAGAAAATTCATGCAATATTAAAAAGGGCTTACTTTTGTAAAAGACTTGTGTATTATTTACCTAAATTGTTAATCCATTGTTGTCGTTGCACTCGTGGGGATGGAAATCGAAATAAATGATGGCCATTGTGCATCCCTTTGTTACAATGGACAAATTTACATCGATCATACACTGTTTGCTTGTTCATTTTGTTATGTTGATTTTCAAAAACCACAAGCAAACAGTCCTAACGCAGCAAAGAATATTTAATTTTCACGGTTTTTATAATAAAACTACCGAACAGACAAAATCGAATCATTATAAGAAACAATAACAAAAATCGCAAGATAAAAAGAATCAAATAATAAGACTAAATTTAATCAGAAAAATGTGAAATCGACAAGCATAGCATTATGACAACACAACGTTTATAAAAGTTAATAACCTACAAATAAAAATTCTAATTTTCTACACTTTTAAGCAATCACCATATACATTAAATAACGACACGTTAACACATTAATTATCTAAACTTATACAAGTGATAAACAGCACACGATGGTATTTAATTATGATGATGTTCACAATCCTTATCAAACTTTCTGTACTGTCGCGAACTCCATGTGCTAATTGACAAGACAATAAACAAATGCAAGCTTTTTGAAGATAACTATACATGACCGTCTAAATTTATGCTCGGGATTTTCATAGAAAAAAAGTTTCATTATGGAAACATTGCGAGGCAATATATTTATATATATATATATATATATATATATATATATATATATATATATATATATATATATATATATATATATATACACACACACACACACATAAAAAACATTTGTTGACAACTAATATGAGTTAACGGTGAAAATTACAATATTACTTTAAAATTAATAATAGCTGATATTATTTGCAAAAAAGTTATTTGGGTAATAACGAATCTTTCACTGTCGTGTTTGAAGTATGAAGTAAATAAAATAAAACTAATAAAGAAATAAAAAAAGTAGAACAAAAGTTTCATTATGAAAACATTGCGAGGCAATATAAAATTAATATAATATCGTCACCAACAATAAATACACGTTAATATCAGATATATTTATATATATATATATATATATATATATATATATATATATATATATATATATATATATATATATATATACACACATAAAAAACATTTGTTGACAACTAATATGAGTTAACGGTGAAAATTACAATATTACTTTAAAATTAATAATAGCTCATATTATTTGCAAAAAAGTTATTTGGGTAATAACGAATCTTTTACTGTCGTGTTTAAAGTATGAAATAAATAAAATGAAACTAATAAAGAAATAAAATTGCATTGATAGTAAATAATTGAACACGTGTTATTGCTGAATTATTTTATAAATATAATCCTTATTATATCTCATGCAATAAAATATAACACATACTGATCGGTTGCATTAAAACATAATGCAAGTATTTATCAAACATTTTTACGCTCTTTAAAGAATCGCAGAAACTAAGCTTTGAAACACTCTTTAATATAATAATAATAAATGCTAGTATAACATTTTGTAAGGTAATAATAATATAAAACTCAAAGAAATAAATAAATCTTTCAAGTACGCGCGAGCCAAAGCAGAATTGTAAACGCGGCGCCACCGCGCCGGCCAGCTTCTGCCGGCCGTACCTATACACATTCTCCTCCGCCGCTTTTCACGCGTGCTTCGCTCTCCATTGCGCTGTCTGAAATTATGTGTATAGTACGGGCGGCAGCCGCCAGACAGCGCCACGCTGAAATTTTCCTCACTTTTTTAACATTACATTGGCAATCTCTCTATTATTAATCTCTGCTATTAGATAGTTTTTTGCAATTTTAATGTTAGTATTGTGAAATGAAGGGTGTTGGAGGATAATGCATTTATCTATTAAATTGTATATAATGGCTATTTTTAGTGATAGTGGATGGTGAGAGGAGAAATGTATGTATTGGTCAGATGCTGTGTCTTTTCTGTACCAGTCAGTAAGAGGAATATTATTTTCGCTTATTATTTTTAGCGAGCTATTGAAACTATTACAAAATTTTAATATTTCATTAATTTTGTTATTTTTTGCGGTTAATAAACAATCATCTACGTGTCCCTTATATAGTTTATTATTGTTTAAGATTCTCAAACAATGTAGTTCTAATCTTTCCAATGCCATATCGACAAACCACGGGCTGTAGAAAAACCCATCGGTGTCCCTTTCATTTGTTTGTAGAATTTACCATTAAATTGAAAGAAAGTGGAGTTCAATAAAAACTCCATCCACGGAAGGTTCATATTTTCGACATTTGTCTCAATATCAATAATGCATTATCTTGTTCGAAAATACCCCTCTTTTCCTAAGACTCCAAACAAGCTTTCGTTTTTCTTTCTAAAAAATCGGAAAATCTAAAAAAATGCGATATCTGTTTAAGATTTTTTTTTGGTGATACGTGTTTTGAAAATCATCTTAAAATAGGATCTTACAATAAGAGTAGTAATATGTGCAGTAGAATAAGAAATTGTCGCTTTTGTTTTAAGAGCTCGCGTCAACAATGGAAAACCACATGAGTGCGGTAAAACTTTTTGTAAAACGTGTAAATTACGATTACCAATCGGACATTTGTGCTACATACAACCAATCAAGACAGAAGAACGTGTAAAGTCAATTTTATATTTATTTTACGATTTCGAAACTCAACAATCTACATCTGTGTTGGGTGATGACGAAAAAAAAGTTCACACTCCAAACCTATGTGTCGTGCAACAAGTATGCTCGTACTGTATGGAGAATGAAGATGTCTCGATCAGATGCGACTTTTGTGGTACTCGCGAATACGTGTTTAACGATGAACCGGTAAAACAGCTTGTTGATCTTGCATTAGCACCAAGACAGCTATATCAAAAGGTTATATGCATATGTTATAGCGCACAACTCGCAAGGATTCGACGCACAATTTGTATTCAAGTACGTTGTTGAGACATACAATGAAGAACGAGTCATACCGTCCGTGGTGATGAGTGGTTCGAAAATAATTTTAATGCAGATTTTAAAAACTAAATTTATCGATAGTTTAAATTACTTTCACATGCCTCTAAGTAGTTTACCCAAATCGTACGGATTGTCCGAAATGGAAAAAGGTTATTTTCCACTCATGTTCAATACGCCAGAAAATCAATCTTACGAAGATACTTTACCACCTCTGGACTCGTATGATCCAGACGCCATGAGTACCAAGGAGAGAGCGAAATTTTTGAAGAGGTACGACGAGCAGTTACAAAGTGGTTACACTTTCAATTTTCAAAGAGAAATTGTTAAATATTGCAAACAGGATGTATCGATTTTGAGATTGGCATGCTTAGCTTTTCGCAAAACTTTTATGAAATTCGGTGTGGATCCTTTTGCCGAGTGTACGACTATAGCCTCTTCTTGTATGCGTGTGTTTAGGAAAAAATTTTTGAAAAAAAATTTGATAGGTATCGTACCACTACGTGGTTACAGATGGGTAGACAATCAATCTGACAAAGCTGTGCACTGGCTCTCTTGGATGGATAAGCGTGTTCTTTGTCGCCCTATCCAACACGCAGGACGAGGTCGTGAGAAAAGATTATCAGTAGGTATCGTGGTCGATGGCTACAGATTACCGCGTGACGGTAAGAATTTCGAGGGAATTGTGCTCCAGTTTCACGGCTGCTTTTGGCACGGCTGTTCTCGTTGTTACAGGGTAAACCGAGATGCGGTTTTGGCGAGCGGTGATTCGATGGACGACAGGTACGAGAGAACACTGGCAGTTGCCAATAGGATAAAGTCAGGTACTTACCATCTGATCGAGAAATGGGAGTGCGAGTTCGACAGTGAAATCTCACAAAACGAGGAGCTCAAGGATTCGACACATCACTCGTATTTTCCCTTGAGCGTTTTGTACGGGAAAATACGAGTGATGTGAACCGAAAACCGCTTGATCCGTGGGATGCGTTTTACGGCGGTCGTACAGATAATACGGTGAAATTATTTGATTGCCAGGACCAGGAGAAGATTAAGTACGTCGACGTGTGCTCATTGTATCCATTTATTTGCAAGCGCGGTAAATATCCCGTCGGCCATCCCAAAATTTATGTCGGTCGAGAGGAGTGCAGTCAATTGGTTGGCCCGTGTAACGACATTTCACGAGTAAATGGTCTGATTATGTGTGATATACTATCACCGCAAAATTTGTATCACCCGCTACTCCTGGTAAAAATGCACGATAAATTGATATTCCCACTGTGTAGGACATGTTGCAAGCAATGATTCAAGACGATTGTCCTCATCAAGATCCCGAAGAACGTATTTTACGAGGAACATGGGTGTCAGAAGAGGTGAAAGCAGCCGTCATATTGGGCTACGTCGTTAAGGATGTTTATGAAATTTGGAAGTACGAAATGACGCAGTATGATCAAGTAGAGCACAAAGGTGGTATTTTCGCTGAATATATTAACAAGTTTTTTGCTCAAAAAATGGTTGTGTCAGGATATCAAAGAATACTATGCGAGAGAGCTGGAACGCGTCGAGGGTATAATTTTGAGCAAAGACGAGATTTGTTTTAACGCCGGGTTGAGGTCTGTCGCAAAACTGTGCCTGAATTCTCTATGGGGTAAGTTTGGTCAACGCGAGAATTAAAAAAAAAAACAGTCGTGGTAAAGAGTGCAGAGATCTTAACGGAGTTATTTACCAGTGCATAGGTGGAAGTCCCTGGCATATTGACCGTCATCGACGATACCCTCTACGTCAATTGGTGCTACAGAGACGAAGCCCTGACATCGTCGTCGCCAACGGCAAACGTGGTTCTTGCTGCCTTCACCACAGCACATGCACGTCTAAAATGGTTTGTGTATTTACAAGCTTTGGGGCCTAGGGCCCTCTATTATGACACCTATTCGGTATTTTACGTCAGCAAAGGTGATTCAAGCTGTGAGCACGAGCTGACAATCGGTACGGCACTGGGCAGTCTGTCGGATGAGCTTGCGGATAAAGGCCTCGGCACGTATACCACGACGTTTTTGTCGGGTGGTCCAAAGTTTTACGCGTACAAGTGTAGAAAACGAAACGGAGAAGAAGAGTGCGTGTGCAAAGTGAAAGGTATCCGGCTAAACTACGCCAACAGTCAGGAGATAAATTTCGATACGATTCGAGAAATGATAACAACCCCGCACATGGAAGTACTGTAGTCGAATTCCACTATTCGTAGAACAGAGTTTCGGTGTAGAGGTGCGAGTGCGTCTAGTCAAGTCTCGCGATAGCTTTTGTCTAATGGATCCTACAGGATATTTTTCAATACATATCGAGGAGGCAAACCTCTTAGTCAGACGCGTAAAGATTAGTCCGGGTGTATTGTTGGCTCATGCTCAATCTCTTTCAAAATTACGATGCACAGCGGTATACACGGTGAAACTTTGGATAATATCATATTGGGTCAACTGCCGAAAAGACTCATTGTCGGTTTTGTAAATAACAAAGCTTTTAACTGCGATCGAGGACTTAACCCTTTTAACTTTGAAAATTTCAATATCAACTTTCTATGTCTGTACATTGACGGTGTGCAAGTTCCCTCCAAACCGTTGCAACCCGACTTTAGAAACAAAAATTTGTACGTGGACGCGTGTCACACATTATTTTCTGGCACAGGTATACACTTTCTTAACGAAGGTAATCAAATAACGCGCGAAACATATCCGCGTGGCTACTGCCTATTTGCATTTGATTTAACGCCCGATTTATCGGCTAACGACTGTAGTCATTGGAATTTGATTAAACACGGTAGCGTTAGATTAGATGTGCGATTTGGCGAGGCTTTAGAAAACACGGTAAACTGCATCGTATATGCAGAATACGATAATATTTTAGAAATTGATGCGTCACGTCAAGCCATCGTCGACTTTAGCGGTTGAAATAACGTCGTCCAGATGACGTTACACTTTGGCCTATATATACACCTACGAATGCTGTCAAAAGCTTTGCTATATAAAACATGGATGTGATAATTGATATTCAGTTATTTAAAGGCGCGAAATATAAAAATATACGAAAGGAAGTTGCCGTAGTAGCTTTTAATCACAACTTCAGTGGTCACTGGCTAGTGACTCCGACAACATCGGTTGAACAATTAAGAGAGGACATTCGGAAACAGAATGATTGGCTGACCCAGCATCATGATGGACTTGACTATTTTGACGGAGAGGTACCTTTATCGGTCGTTCAGAAAATTTTAAGAGAATTTTCGAAAAGCGTACGAAAAATATACGTTAGAGGCAACGATAAATGGCTGGTTTTGCCTAAAATTATAGCTCGTCAAATTTTCAATCTAGAATACGAAAGAGAATGTCCGACTTTTAATCAATTATCGTCCGACGTGTATTGCATTCATCACGCTGTCAAATCTAGTTACAAAAATTACCGTTGCGCTTTGAATAACGTTCATCAACTAAAGTCGTGGTTGTCTACGCGTGTTTTTCAAAATTGTAAGAATCCTACCGAGATTTGTAATAGACAGCATTCAAATATTGAAAAACCTCTCACGAATCCGTTCGCATACAGTCGGTGTATTTTCAGCAGATCAGATCCCCAAACGGTGGATGAGACCGACCGCTTTTGTTGTAAATACTGACGATCATACGAGAGCTGGCATGCACTGGGTTGCTATATACGTTAATAAGCATTGCGAAGCTTTGTATTGTAATAGTTTCGGATTACCACCGAGTATACAGGATCATATAAACCGTTTGCGGAAAAATTGTAAGCAATTTCACTGGAATAATATCCCGCTCCAAAGCCAGTCTTCCGACGTATGCGGTCAATATTGTATTATGTTTTTTATACTCTAACCTCAAAATCATATCTTCAATATAATTATTCGGCTCTCGTGGTATAAAATACGGTTCGAAACTGGTGCGTAAGAAGATTTTTACCTCATGTGACTTTCCTCACTCGCTTCGCTCGTGCGAAAAACGTCACATGAGCTAAATAATCATCTTCCGCACCCGTGTCGAAATATACTATACGTTACATCAGCAGCGGTTTGGGTTTCGATAAATTTCTTGAAAATTTTTCTGACGACTTGCAAAAAAATGATAGCGTGGTAAGACGCTATGTACGTTATAAAAACTCTTACAAAAGCTTCATTGAAAACGGTGTCAGATGTTTTCAAATCTGTAGTTCTAAAATGTCTTTCTTATAATGCCAACTTGACATCTTATCGTTTCATTTACTCAGAATGTTCCGTCTAAAGTATCATCCTCGTGTTACACTCTGTCGTTCATTCCCTTCTCGGAACACCAACGTCGAGTGGGACACGTTGCAATTTCCACCTCCACCGCGCCTTCTTTGCTGGCACATTAAAAGTCTGTGTCGAGTCGATTTTACAGCAGTCGTTTTCTAAACGTCAAAAGAGAAATACAGACCAGTACAAGATGGCTGATCAACAACGAAACCGTCACCATCTACATCAGATACTGAACACCTTGTACAGCCTCAACAAGTCGTATACGAAGAAGATGATGGTTGGTCTGGAGTACAGTGATATTGAAGACCTTCATTACGAGCCGATAGTTCGGTTGTTGGGTTCTGACTACGACGGGGTCGCTTTTTCTTACGAGAATTGGATGGAGTTCAAAAGCAGTTTTGGCGACATTGTAAAATACTTCCGTGGACTGGCTAACGAACTGATGGACCAGAAGGTTTACAGTTCCGGATGGACGTTGAAATTCACACGCAGTCATCAGGAGAAAGCAATCGAAATCGAAGAGGATATAAGACTCACGACGCCTGGTCTGAGTAAACGGTACCGTCATCGTATAATTATGAAAAAAGTTACCTTTGATTGTTTGGACGAATCCGTGGCAAAATCTATCGACGCGCGTCTCGAATATCTAAAATCTGTATCAAATAGTGTAAAATGTATCGTACGTGAAACTATACAATACATTGAAAATAAAAGTTCTCTTTTGCACGAAGCGCAAATTACCAATTATACACCGAATATTGTAAAAGATGTTGTAAATTTAGCAGACAACGATTTATTTGATCTTATCACGAGTGCTATACAAGCACGAGCGAGCGAAACAAAGGATGAATGCCCATTTAACAAAAATAATGTTATCGATATATTTTATCAATTAATATCTTTGCATATGAACAGTATCATTGATGTATTAAATATACGATTGTGAGGTAGATTTCGTTGATCTTCCCGAGGTTAGATGTATGTGAAATAAAAGTCACATTTACGTTTCGGTGGCTATGCCACCCTCTTCAGAAAAAACTGTAAAGAGGTTTTTTATTATATTGTGAAATAATATCCGAAGTTAGTATAACAATTTAGCAAATACAATTAAATCTACAATATTTATAAAAACAGCGTGGAGTCAATAATACAAAAAATAAAAAAATTACCTAAACGGCGAGTCAGTGATTAGAGGCAAAGTCAAAACAAAGCTTCTTCCTCCGCAAGTGAAGCGGGGAGGAAGGTGCTTGCGAGTGCGAGAGGTGTTGTTGCACTCATGGTTTATTTTTGTTTGGACCAAGTGACAGCAGAACAGTCTCCTTATATACGAAACTGTCTACAGCGTGTGTTTACGTTCGTTTCGACGGGCAACGTTTTTATACATATTGTAAATTTAATTGTATTTGCTAAATTGTTATACTAACTTCGGATATTATTTCACAAAATAATAAAAAACCTCTTTACAATTTTTTCTGAAGAGGGTGGCATAGCCACCGAAACGTAAATGTGACTTTTATTTCACATACCTCTAACCTCGGGAAGATCAACAAAATCTACCTCACAATCGTTAAAAAATACTCCGAGGAATAACGTCATATTAGAGCTTCGTCTCTAATTACATATTAAATATACGATTGACATCGAATAAATGAATTAAACTGTACTTACCTTCTATTTATTTACCCAGATACCTTTCCTATCTTGTATACACCCTTTCTTACTTAAATTAAAAATATACTTTTCATTCAAACTTTCTTGCATGCAATATTTTAAAATTATGAAATTAAATATATTTTATTCATTCAAACTCTTTTGCTTACAAAAATGATGAAATATAATCTTTTAATTCACTGTATATCATTTATACTTATAATGAGGGGGTAAAATGCATCTAGCCATTCCTACAGCGAACAATCTCAAAGTCCGAAGAATCACGACAAAAATGGTAAAGCTCACGACTCCGAAGAGGAGGATTTTCGCAAATGGGACAAAGATGCAGCGATACTTAGCGAAGCAATGAATATTTCTGAAGTGCCTCTGCATCAAGGCACATCCAGACCGGATAGCGCCGAATGCAAACAACTTAAGGTTTTAAGACTTTATCTAAACGCATCTTTATACCCCAATCTTGCCAACGTATTTATTCAACAAGTCTTTATTTAATAAATCTATTAGTTTTAATAAATTAATAAATTAAAGCTTAAATTAAAAGTAATTTTCTGTGCAATAAACTCACTATCTATAAACCATTCATAAGAGAAAAGTCACAGCATCAATATAATACAATTTTAATTACCGTATTTTAGTGCTGATTTTTTACAATTATTATGGAGATAAATGAGGAAGATACAATTTAATGGACGCATTAAGCTCTTTTTTAACTGTCTCAATATCACAAGCATCTGAAGTGTTAGCGAATAACGACGGCGGTAGTGGTAATATAGTAGGCGGCGAATCGCAAGTAATGCATGAGGAAACGGAGAAAACTCAACAAAAAAACCTTTAGCAGATAAGCAGCATGAAGCTCGATCGTCTTCTCAGGAATTTTTACCAGACAAGTGCTCTAAACTTTCGTATTTGGATGGTACCTTTTTTACCGTCGATTATAAACGATCAACACAAGAATCGATTAATGCCAGATGTGTTACATGTTATAAAATCGTCAAGTGTCATTAAATTTTTGTTCCTATATAAAAAGTGTAAGTTTCTTGATATAGATCATTATCGTTATCAATTTTGCAATTTTTTTTATACTTACCGTATTTTTGCAAAAATTCTTAATTTGTTTCGCTCAATTTGTGAATTTTGATTTAAATTACCACATTAAATTAAGATTTATCAGCTTCTTAACGTAAATTGTTTTCAACTTTAAGATTAACAGTTCTTATAGTACGACTAATATATATATATATATATATATATATATATATATATATATATATATATATATATATATATTAAGATTAACAGTTCTTATAGTACGACTAATATATATATATATATATATATATATATATCGGACCATCGTAAACAAAAAATTTGATAACAATAGTATGTTTTGTATCTAAGAGGAGGTATAGTTTTTTTACCGAGTTTGATTTTTGCAGTGCAAATTAAAGGCGATCAAATATCGCGAGCTAGATATGAATACTGTAAAAACGCAGTCTAAATTTAGGTCCCTAGGTTCACCCTAAATTTTCTTTCACTTTCTGGATTTGAGAAATATTTCGAAGAATTACTCTCTAATGCCAATTTTAAAAGCCAATGCTTCTTTTCTTGAATTCCCTTAGGCAAGATAATTCGAATTATTTAAAATAATAGAGTAAAAAAAAAATCTTCTAAAAATATATAAAAATACGATGTTACTTATTTTACAATTACCTGTTTATTATTTGTAGAAACATCCTGAAAATCTTTCTGCTTACGAGGTTTATAAAATAACAAAACGTGCTAAATTGGCCGAACGTGAAGTGCGAGTAAATCGACGAGTGACATGTCACTTTAGCCAGGAGTCATTCGAAAATAACATTACGCACGCCGCATTAGATAGAATGTTGCCATTCAATACTGTCGAGGCAAAAGCGTTAAGAAAAATATTTGATGGTAAATCCCATTATTTCAATAAGGATTCAATATCAATATAAGGTAATTCGTAAATATTGAAAAAATAATGCATATTTTCTATAATTTTAGATTTGCACATAAAGAATGGAAAAAATCCACCATTAAAGGATATGACTCACACATCTATCTATCTACGCATCAAGTATCCACTCACACACTCATGCACTAATAAACCGACCCACACATACCCATCCATCAACCCATACCCTCATCAAACCACGTATTCATGCACACACCACTATGTGTGTGCTAGTGTGAAATATTTACCTCTATCAGTTATTGTTATCGCGTAGTTTTCTTAATGTTCAATTATATATTTACCTTCATTCGTGACACTTGAGGTCAAATGGACCCTAGGCCATAACCGCATATTCTGATACCAGAAAACAAAAGAAGATATACCAGAGATATATTTATAATTCTGGGTCAAATTGACCCCAATGCTCAAATGCGTCATATGAATACGAAGTCTTGGCTAGTAAGAAATCTGCACGATAACAAAAATCGGTATTTATACCGGTCTACCTACACACTTATCCACCGTCCACTTGTATTAAGAAATCTTGACTAAAGAATTCAAATATGATGAACTAGCAATTAACAACTAAAATTTTAATTCATTATTGAATAAAATTTAATTAAAAATTAAAATTAAATTCTCAATTAAAAAATTAAAAATTAAATCTAATTCTTAATTAGAAAATATTACAATTAAAAATTAAATTTAATTGTTAATTTGAAGATTTTCAATTAAAGAAGTAATTTTAATTGTTAATTAAAAGAATCTTCAATTAAATAGTAAATTTAATTGTTAATTAGAAGATTTTCAATTAAAGAATTTATTTTAATTGTTAATTAAAAGAATCTTCAATTACAAATTAAATTTAATTGTCAATTAGAAATTTTTAAATTAAAGAATCAATTTTAGTTCTTAATTAAAACAACTTTCAACTAAAAATTACCCATTAATTCTCAATTGAAGTCTAATCTAATTAAGTTTTTAATCGATTAAGGCCAACCCTGATATGTGGTTTATTTCTAATGTGGTTATTAATAGATTTTGAAAGTTTATCTCTCGCTTTGTATTCTATTTTTTTGTTAAAATATAGTGATGCCTCAATATTTTTGAAAAACTCAAAAGCCGTACGTTTGTCAAAAATGGAAAAGTTAAATATTTCTCCTAAGCTTAAGGTGGTCCTATAGTAAAATTTTACGAAAACCTCAGTTTTTTTATTTAATTTTCTGATACTGTAACGGACAGAAGCAGTGTACATTTCTTTCAAAAATAGAAATCAATATGTTTAAATGAATTTATAAAATGTAATCAAATTATTAAGAATGATTTAATAAATGTAATTATAAAAGAATAAGAAAGTTCAAGATCGAAACTACTTTGGTTACTAGCATACAGACCTGATAAAATATTTGTTTAGAGAACTTCCTCGAAAGGAATATATAAGCATCTGAGGGCTGAAGTTGGTCTTTCATTGCTGACAAACGAGCGAGGAAGTTGCGAATCGAAGCTCGAGATGTACACATCGCACTGAATTATTATCATTTTGATTTTTATAAAAAGAAACATTAAAGGTGAAAATCATTTTGAATGAACTTATTTGATCTCCTCTGTGAAACTTAATTTGTTAAGTAACAAAATGGTACCGAAACCCAGGACAATTGACCGGATTTACTCGGAGGGATCGTTTTGATCGATTTCGGAGTTTTACGCGAAGTGTGTACAAAATTCGTGCATTTTGTGACTTCGGGGAAAAGCAGAATAGCCAAGCACAGCATTAGCACGATACGGCCAAGACAAAGCGACGACAGCATGGCAATAAGCACGCTACGAGCACTGGCGACTACGTGGTGGACGACGGCACGACGACTGCTTCAAAGATGATAGCACCACAGGACTAGACTTTGCCATGGGAAGCCGGATTTACAGTAAAACACAGTGAAGAAATGACAAAGTTAAATTAACCAATAAAAACCCAAAGTGGTTATACATAATTTTTCTATTAATTTAATATTGCCGTAAGTGTTGTACTATTTTATTGTACTTAAATATTGTCATAGTAAGATGTATCATAATATTCAGTCTAATTGTATTCCATTTTCATTTGTTAATTTTAGTAATTGATAATTAGAAATTTAGAAATTTATTAACCAGAAAATTTACATACAAAATGACAAAATGATGTAAATCCCTACAGAGGTAAACTAGTTACCTGTGCACAGGTACGGCACATAAAACTAAAATAACATAAAATACTTAAAACTTAACTTACTTACTTAAAACTAACTTAAAAGTTAAACTAGTATATTATAAATTGTAAACTAAACTAGTGTCGTTGTAACATTGTTTACTTAACTAATAACAAAAATAGTGTTTGTATACACATATATTTACCGTAATTGCACTTTTTTGTGACTTTTTATCTAGATCTAATGTTTTTAGATCATTTGGTAATTTATTGAAAGTTGTTATTGATTTTGTGTAACTATTTTTATTACTGACCTTTTTTTGTTTCTGGAAATCACTAAGTTTTTTTTCCTAGTGATACTGCTTGACTTAATAAATTGACTTTTTAGATTGGGGTAATGATATATTAGTGTTTCAATAGCAAATAGTTTTTCCAAGTTCAGTGGATTATCATGGATGGTGAAATTATTTTTATTAACAATTGTGAGTATTCTTTTCTGCAGATTTTGTAATAAATCAAGGTTATTGTTATAAGCACCTCCCCAAGCAATTATTTTATAATTAATCAGACTATGAAAAAAAAAGCATAGTATATCATTCTCATCATTTCAATTGACATAAATTTGGCGATTTTATAGAATATTTATACTAAATATTTGGTTCTCTTTATGATGTATTGAATGTTGCTTATCCCATTTTAAATTATAATGAAATATGATTCCTTAGTACTTGCAACTTTCGACTCTGTTTAACTTTTTATTTTTACATCTATTTGCGTTGGAACACTATCCTCAATAGTTACCAAAAGTCATACATATAGTCTTATCAACGTTTAATGATAGTTTAATAACAGCTAAACAGTTATCGACTAGTAACAAATTACTGTTCATAGATTCCTGAACTTCCTTCCACGTATCACCAGTAGATATAATTGCAGTATCATCCCTGCATCATTCCTTTATCTGCATAAGACAAAATTTTATCAGGCTGGATTACCTTCAAGAGATCATTAATATATATATATATATATATATATATATATATATATATATATATATATATATATATATATATATATATATATATATAATAAAAAGTAGTGGATCTAGAATGGTACCTTGTGGTACACCCGTATATATTTTTAAATAATCACTCTCACTGTCATTTATTTTAACTTTTTGATACCTATTATTAAGATAACTTGAAAGTAAATCCAGCGCCTGACCTCTAATTCTTATACAGTATAGTTTATCCAGAAATATTTTATGATCGATAGTATCAAATGCTTTAGCCAAATCCAAAAAAGTTATTAGTGTTAGTTTACTGTGATAAAAATTGTTGTATAATATATTGGTAATGTAGTTTAAGGCATCTTTTGTACCTATATTTTTCATGACACCGAATTGGTGATCAGATATTATATTATTTTTTTTAACAAATTCATATATTCTATTATATAGTATTCTCTCGAAAATGTTGACAACATTTGATATTAATGAAATCGGCCTATAGTTTGAAACATTAGATTTTCCCCTAGATTTGTATATCGGTACAATTTCCGTTTTTTAAGAGCATCCGGCAAAATAGCTTGCTCAATACATGAATTGATTAAATGTGCTAGTGGTTCAGCAATATAGTTACAGATTATTTTCAATGTTTTGGCATTAATTTTATCAATACCTCCATTTTTTAATTTTAGCATATTTATAACATTTGTTACCTCATGAGAACTCGTTGAATTTATGAAAATGGAATTTTCGCAAGACCTATTTCGCAAAAGTAGTTATTCATAACTTTAGCCATTTCAATTTTATCCGTAATCTTATCCTTATCTATTTTTAAATAATTTATGGTATCGCTCGCTTTGGATTTTTTCCCTACTTTTGTGTTTATAATTTCCCATAACTTTTTAGGATTATTTATATTATCTTGGACTAGATTTTTATCGTACTTCATTTTTGCGTCTAGTATGACCTTGTCTAGAATTTTGGCATAATTTTTGTATTGAGTTATTAAGTGATCATTAGCATGATCCATTTTCCATAGATTACATAAGAAATCCTTGGTTTCACAAGATTTTATAATAACATCTGTGATCCAATCATTTCTATGCGTCTTTTTGTCTTTCTTCTTTTTTGTTTTTGCTAGCTCTACACATAGCTTTATTTAATTTATTAATTGGTCTGCGACCATGTTAGGATCCTGTATTGATATAGTTGCACTCCAATTTCTTGTTTTAGCAATATTTCTCAATTTGTTATAATCCAGTGTTACAGTTGAAATCTTATTTTCAGGTTTTATTTTATTAATAGCAATAAATAAAGGATAGTGGTTTGATATAGAATGTTTTAATTTATATGTTTCTGTTCTTAAAAAGCTTGTTTTTGAAAAAATGTTGTCAGTACAAGATCCTTTACAATTACTAATTGGAGGTCTGGTTACACCTGATAACCCAGGAATATATCCCTTATCTAGAAGATTACAAAGAAATTCTTGACTCATTTTATCTAACTGAAGTAAATCAATATTAAAATCTCCAATCACTAAATGGTTCTTGATATTTCTTTTTTTATTTAGGAATTTATGTAAATCTAGTATAAATTCAGTCTTAGGTATACCATGAGATCTATATATAGCAGCAACTTCCATACTACTGCTATTATTTAAAGTAATATTCGTATTAAGTATTTTAATCCTTCCAGGTTGAACAACTTTAGTTATTTAATATTTATAATAAATAAATTTGTCAAATGCCGTAACGTTTACAAAGTATATATACATAAATATGGCAAGCAAAGACGTTTATAATTTCGGAAGATATAGAAATTACTAACGTATATTTGTAATTAATTATAGTTCAATTAGGCTAAAAAAATTTATAATAATTATCCCATTGCTAATTGAGTAGTATTAAACGAGTATAAAGTAAAGTACAATTGAAAATGAAAAGGAGCAAATATTGTCGATGAAGACATATCGAGTAAGTGCAAGCGAAATTGACGTTTAAGATTTTAAAATATAAATCTGTAACATATAGCGGTACTTAGCAACAAAGCAATAATGTATGCTTTTATTTAGAATTTATTTAGTTTAATTGTTGTACAACAGTAAAATTTGAATAGACATTTATTACAAATTGAGGAATATGAAAAACGTTATAATTAGTTAATTTACACCAAAAATGAATTTGGTGTGTATTATGGAATGGGCAACATGTGTAGTATAGTTTACGATGCAATTTGCAAGGAGTTACACTGTTTCTGTTATTTATATAATGAAATCCGTTACACGTAATTTTTCATACCAGAAAAAGTTAAATAATTTTAATTGAATTCTTATGAAATAATACAGAGAAGAAAATATGAAGTATGATTACAGCTTATTTAAATCAATTTGTAAAAAGTCAAGATACGCAGTAGCAGACTTGATCTATTTTATTACTGATTAGCTACAAATAAATTCTTATGCATTAAATATTCACTTTCACAAATAATAACTGAAATATTTTATAATTTAATTATCTTATTAACAATGCAAAGTATATAAAATTTTCCTTTTCAGTAAACTTATATTAAAGAGTAAACAAATTTTAATGCTTTGCCATTGTGTTGAGTTTTTCTGGTTTCCTAGGTCCCATAGGTCAATTCGTTGAACTCTGCGTGAGGTTAAGTAATTTCCCTGTAATGTTTGTGAACATAACTTTATTCTATAAATAATCATGATTTGCATTAGTGACGATCAATGCCAGTTATTGGTTTGAAATTAAAAATGAGAATTAATCGTTATTTATTAGATTCAATTACTATATAAGTTTACTGTGAATCAGAAGAAATGTTCAAAATAATGTACGATAGAAATGACAAAGGTAAAAGAAATCTAGACTTTTAATGTAAAGAACAGACAGAAACAATTTATATAATTTATTGGAAATCGATAGTAATAAATTATTATTTATTACGTATCAAGATTAAAAAGATGAACGGAAGGCGTAACATGTGAACTCCGAGCTCCTGTCCTAACACGCCTGATCGAAAGCATACGCAATCGAGAGATTCCGTACCATGACGGGAAAATTTAGTTTTCGAAAACATTGTTTTCTACGCGGAAAATCTGAGGGTTTTCAAAAGAAGTAACAGGCAAGGATTGAGCAAATCCAAAAGTGACAATAATAAGTCATCTTATCCGAGCCCTAGAAGGCTGCAATACAAAGGCTCGAGCTTGGAGGAGTGCACGTGTGAGTGTTATCGCAGAAATTTTTTTGTAATTAAGTGTGAGAGAAATGTTTATCCCATGATAAAAACAAGGCTCAACCAAATTTCATTTGATTAAATAAACTGCTTAGTTTACATACCATTAAGAGGTACAAAACTAACTAAGTTTTCTACGAGTAGGAGGACGTAACGGACAGAAGCAGTGTACATTTCTTTCAAAAATAAAAATCAATATGTTTAAATGAATTTATAAAATGTAATCAAATTATTAAGAATGATTTAATAAATGTAATTATAAAAGAATAAGAAAGTTCAAGATCGAAGCTACTTTGATTACAGCATAAAGAGCTAATAAAATGTTTGTTTAAAGAACACTTCCTTGAAAGGAATATATAAGCATCTGACGGCCGAAGTTCGGCTTTCATCGGCGACAAAAGAGCGAGGCAGTTGCGAATCGAAGCTCGAGATGTGCACATTGCACCGAATTATTTTCATTTTGATTTTTATACCAGCACGTCACAGGATAATTATGATTTAACTTATTTGATATCCTCCGTGAAACTTAATTTGTTAAATAACAGATACTTTATACATTTTTAGAACAGAAAATTACCAACCATTTATTTTTCATATTTGAAATATTAGAATCATTGAAATTATCGTAAGTATCATCTGAGGGACCACAAAGTAAAATATTGTTTGTGTATTCTGGACAAGCTATTATTTTCGATGTTATTATTGTATTTATGTCAAGTCACTATAATTAAAAAATTGTATAACTATTAGAGGGTTGATATTGTCATTTAAGTAATTGGTTAATTTATCAATTTTATTTTTAAGAAATTTAATATGAAGGTTGAGGCCGGTGATTTTAAGTTATAATATTTTTCTCCGCATAAAATTTTTAATAGTTCCCACACAGCATGAAATATTTCCTAAATATAACTGTAATATTTCTTGTAAGATTTGAAATATTACAGAAATATTTCAGTGAAATATTACTGTAATATTGTTATGTCCGCCTATATGGGGCATTGTAATATTTCATGTAATGTTCAAGAAATATTTCATGAATATTTCGTGTAATATTTCATGAAATATATCCGAAATATTAAGTAAATATTCCAAATTATAAACATTACTATATAAAGAAATATTTCACGGAATATTTCTGAAATATTTCAGAAATGTTTTGCGTAATATTACATGAAATGTTTCTGAAATATCTCTGTAATATTTCCAACATAGAACGGCTTTTCTGAATCTTTCTTGGAATATTTCAGAAATATTTCAGAAATGTTTAGCGTAATATTACATGAAATGTTTCTGAAATATCTCTGTAATATTTCCAACATAGAACGGCTTTTCTGAATCTTTCTTGGAATATTTCAGAAATATTTCAGAAATGTTTAGCGTAATATTACATGAAATGTTTCTGAAATATCTCTATAATATTTCCAACATAGAACGGCTTTTCTGAATCTTTCTTGGAATATTTCAGAAATATTTCAGAAATGTTTAGCGTAATATTGCATGAAATGCTTCTGAAATATCTCTGTAATATTTCCAACATAGAACGGCTTTTCCGAATCTTTCTTGGAATATTTCAGAAATATTTCAGAAATGTTTCGCATAATATTGCATGAAATGTTTCTGAAATATCTCTATAATATTTCCAACATAGAACGGCTTTTCTGAATCTTTCTTGGAATATTTCAGAAATATTTCAGAAATGTTTAGCGTAATATTACATGAAATGTTTCTGAAATATCTCTATAATATTTCCAACATAGAACGGCTTTTCTGAATCTTTCTTGGAATATTTCAGAAATATTTCAGAAATGTTTAGCGTAATATTGCATGAAATGTTTCTGAAATATCTCTGTAATATTTCCAACATAGAACGGCTTTTCTGAATCTTTCTTGGAATATTTCAGAAATATTTCACAAATGTTTAGCGTAATATCGCATGAAATGTTTCTGAAATATCTCTGTAATATTTCCAACATGAACGGCTTTTCCGAATCTTTCTTGGAATATTTCAGAAATATTTCAGAAATGTTTCGCATAATATTGCATGAAATGTTTCTGAAATATCTCTATAATATTTCCAACATAGAACGGCTTTTCGGAATCTTTCTTGGAATATTTCAGAAATATTTCAAAAATGTTTAGCATAATATTGCATGAAATGTTTCTGAAATATCTCTGTAATATTTCCAACATAGAACGGCTTTTCCGAATCTTTCTTGGAATATTTCAGAAATATTTCAGAAATGTTTCGCATAATATTGCATGAAATGTTTCTGAAATATCTCTGTAATATTTCCAACATAGAACGGCTTTTCTGAATCTTTCTTGAAATATTTCAGAAATATTTCAGAAATGCTTAGCGTTATATTGCATGAAATGTTTCTGAAATATCTCTGTAATATTTCCAAGATCAAACGGCTTTACTGAATCGTTCTTGGCATACAAAATCAGTCAACTGTAAGGAATTTTATCAAAAAATTAATCGGAAATATATTTTAAATAGAAATATTATTCTAAATAATGCTTAATGAATAATTATAAAATAATCAGTAATAAAAATGGATTTTTTATTCTTCGGGAGGATGTAGTAGGTTAAATGTCTTCCTCTTTTGACCAGCAGTGCTGAAAAATAAATATATAAATGAATTATTATAATGAATAAAAACAATCGTGTTTCGGTTGTGGAAAAAAACTATCATGACGGCAGCAATGGCGCTAGTAAAAAAGTTACTCTTTCGTCTGCCATGCTTTTCTCGTTAACATGAGAAAGCGTATATCTATATATATATATGAAAAATGGCCGACGACGGAGTATTCTGCCATAGGTCGCATGATAGATTTTAAGTTCCAAAAATAATATATAAAATGCTTACTTTTGCTCACGCTTGAATCGCGATCGCGTTCCTGCAGCATCCAGCCATTTTGAAACGCTGGTCTTCACATCTTTATCAGTTGCTGTAAATATCGGCTTTACAGCATCTGTGAAAAAATAGTGCAAAATATTTGTTATGTGTTAATAATTACTGAAATGTAAGAGTCTTTACCATTATATGGTGAAAAAATCTTTTTGTTAAATTTTCGCAAAAGATGAAGTGTTAAAAATTGGTACACTCGACGTTATAAACATCTAATCGAATGAGTTTGAATTTTTTTGAAATTCTATAATGAGGTTAGCGAAAATGAGCATACAATCCAATAAAGTTGTAGAATTTAAAAAAAATTAAAATAAATTCGATAAAAATACTGCATTGAATGTATAAAAATAAAAATAAAATTAATTGTCAAGAATCTTGTAAACGATTAATATTTTTTTATTATATATATTTATTATTATTATTTTACTTGTTTTATTTTTATTTGTATATTTTGTCAAAAAGCTTAACCAGCATGAAAATTTATTAAAAATTTAATAAATAAATTTCAATGTACTATATTTGTTTTAATACATTTTCTATTTACTTTCTTTTTAGCTTGAACGTTTTTATAAAACTTTCTACAGCATTTTTTCGGTGTAAACCATGTAATAAAATTTTATTATCACAATTTTTTGATTAAACCCTTTTTACAAAGCTATTCGCTTTGAACAGTTGTATATTATAATTAAATAATAAATTAAGATAGTACTCAAAATAGTATATTGTGTACTTAGGGTGAAATGTAGTCTTTTTTTGCCCGCGTGCGCTTTTGCAGTACGAGGCGAGGGGAGCAAGCACGAGCCGAAGGCTAGTGCGTATTGCGACTCAAAGCCGAGTATATACTGCAATTACACAAGGGCAAAAAAATACTTTTCACCCAAAGCACACATCGTACTTTTTGTCATATCCGTCTTGATTTTGTGTGTTTTCAATGCATCTAGATCGAGTGTTATTGCGGCTGTTTTTCGAATCGGTGCAAACACATATTTATAAAACCAAAATAAAATATCAAAAGTAAAATATATATATATATATATATATATATATATATATATATATATATATATGTGTGAATATTTTACTATATTATTTATTTTACTTTTGATATTTTATTTTGTTCTGTACAATTTTTTATCCCTTCACGAGATTTTAGCCAGATACTTGAGTAGCTACTACTTAACAGTTAGCTAACGCAATTAGCTAAACGTCAAATTCTTAATGAGTTCGGGTCGTCAATTTTCTACCAGGGTATTTATATAATTTATTGATGAGTTACTAATTTGTTTTTTGTCATACACGAACAAATTTCGATGTGATTTCTGTTTTTCGAAATAATGCTTTCTCGTGAATTGTAGAGTTCATTTCACTTTAGTGCCGCAATTATACCCCAGTCTACCCTATAATAATAGTAAAATATACATATATATATATATATATATATGTGTGTGTGTGTGTGTGTGTGTGTGTGTGTGAATATTTTACTATATTATATATATATATATATATATATATATATATATATATATATATATATATATATATATATATATATATATATATATATATATATATATATATATATATATATATATATATATATATATATATATATATATTACTATTATTATAGGGTAGACTGGGGTATAATTGCGGCACTAAAGTGAAATGAACTCTACAATTCACGAGAAAGCATTATTTCGAAAAACAGAAATCACATCTGTTTACTAACTATATCTAAACGACATCAATCTGCATTACGTATGCATGAGTAAAATAAGAGAGCGAGAGAGAGAGAGAGAGAGAGAGAGAGAGAGAGAGGGAGAGAGAGAGGAGAGAGAGAGAGAGAGAGAGAGAGAGAGAGAGAGAGAGAGAGAGAGAGAGAGAGAGAGAGAGAGAGAGAGAGAGAGAGAGGGAGAGAGAGAGAGAGAGAGAGAGAGAGACTTATATGATGAAAAGGAATTTAATTTTTTTTAGATGAAAATGGTGTACTCACGCTCTTAAATTGATCCACCCTTTCGATGCAGCTTCCAATGAGTGCAGATCTCAGTTGTAATGAAAAAATCCGCTGGAATCGAGAAAAGAAAAACAACAAAGAACAATAAAAATATTCTTATTTGAAAAATAAATGATAATACGTAATAATAAATTAGTATTTTTTTAATTACTTACGATTTCTTTATTATTTGCTTCCGACACACCGGTATACACGTGCGAGATCTGTCAATCTTTTACCGCCATATACAATTTCAGGCGAGACTAGGTATACGACGTGACGTATGCTACAAATTACTAGTCGTATCTCGCGACTATCGATTATAGCGCGCGAGATTTAAAAAGTACATTATAATATTATTAAGTAGGTATAGTACATTATATATATATATAGTTCTTTATAATTATGTTTATTTTTTTAATTATATTAATAAAATTAGAATATACGCAAATCTATTTATCAATTAAGAATGTGCTATATATATAATATATAATATATATAATAACTATATATATATATATATATATATATATATATATATATATATATATATATATATATATATATATATATATATATATATATATATATAATGTACTATACCTACTAAAAAAAAAACTAAAAAAAAAACTAAAAATATATATATATATATATCACGTTCCGAAATTATCGATTTTTTTTTCCAGTTTAGATTAAAAGTAACACCATGAATATGAAGACAACATTGTTTTATGACGAGAAAATACATAAAATCAATTTTTACAAGAAGTGGAATTATCCGGTTTTGTTCACCCCCTCCTCATATAGATTAATAAAATTCCTAATCATCTAATAATTCGAAAAATTTTCCATCAAAAATTAAAACATTTCAATTTCTTTTACAAAATTATTTTCTTTTCGACAAAAAAATGGTCAAGATACAAAAATTTGATTGAATATTCTTCTCCATATTCCAAATCATCTCAATTTTTTTTTTCAATAATTTTCCCTCATACATTTCAGAAATATAACCGTTTACTAAATATGAAAAAACATACAGGTCACGAGATTGTAAAATGATACTATTTTGAAAATGTTCGCGAATATTCTTCTCCATATTCCACAAAAAATGACGTTTTCGTGTATATAACAAAAGAAGGAAATAACGTTATATCCAAACTTTGAGATCGGTTAAGTTAGGTATTTTTATACTATTTCTAAGGTATTCAAAAACCAGTAAATCGACATAACGCTATAAAAACAAATAAACATAGAAAAATAAAAAAAATGTAATATTTGTTTTCTTAAATTTAACATCCACACACACACATGCACATCCACACATACATTTTCTAAAAATAGTATATTTTGATTTCTTAAGTCTTAAAACATATTTCTAACAAGTTTTTAGCAAAACTTCTTTTTACTATCACAAACCTTCCTCTGTGAAGAAACAAAATGATTAGTTAATTATTTTGCCTAATTATAACATTTCGTGAAATATTTCATTAATATTTCGTGAAATATTTCATTAATATTTCGTGAAATATTTCATTAATATTTCGTGAAATATTTCATTAATATTTCGTGAAATATTTCATTAATATTTCGTGAAATATTTCATTAATAAATAGTTCAGAAATATTACAAAAAAGCTTCCAAAATTTTCAAATGAACCTTTCTTGTAATATTACAGTAATATTGCGGTAACATTTAGTGAAATATTTCAGGAAATATTTCATTAATATTTTCTGAATTATATCGAGTAATATTTAGCGAAATATTTCAGAAATATTACAAGAAAGCTTCCAAAATTTTCAAATGAACATGTCGTGTAATATTACAGTAATATTTCTGTAACGTTTGGATAAATAATTCAGGAAATATTTCATTAATATTTTCTGAAATATATCTTGTAATATTTACGAAATATTTTGGCAATATTACAAGAAAGCTTCCAAAATTTTCAAATGAAAATTTCTTGTAATATTACAGTAATATTTCTGTAACATTTTGTGAAATTATTCAAAAAATATTTTATTAATATTTTCTGAAATATATCGTGTAATATTTACGAAATATTTACGAAATATTTACTGAAAACTTTCAATTTGTATTGTTGGTAATATTACAAGAAATATTTCAGAAATATTTCAGAAATATTCCATGAAAACATTACATGTTGGCTGTTGGTAATATTACAAGAAACATTTCAGAAATATTTTAGAAATATTACACTGAAATATTTCTTGAAAGATTACATTTAAATATTTCATGCTGTGTGGGTTATTCATAAAATAAGAAGAATTAAAAGTTATAAAATTTTGAGTATTTATAAGATTACTTGAGAAATTCCGTAGGAAATTACGATTTTTTTGGTTTTCAACCCCTTTCAACCCTTATTTTGAAGGATTCCGTGAATGGAAAGTCATTCGAAATTTTTTGGTGAATATTTACAGACCTAGTTAACATGTTCCTGAATTGTAGAATCTACTTTAGAAATCCTGAAGATACTAAACAATTTTGTTTGTTTCCCACCTTTTTCAACTATTCTAAAGGATTCTATTTTAAAGGATTCTGTGCATGGAAAGTTATTCGAAATTTTTTGGTGCACATTTACAGACCTAGTTAACATGTTCCTGTAATAAAAAAATATACTTTGGAAGTTTCGATGAACTTAAACTTTTTCTTTGCTTTTCAACCCCATTCAATGCTTAATTTAATGGGTTCCGTGAAAAAAAGACATTCGAAATTTTTTGGTGGACATTTGCAGACGTAGTTATAATGTTCCTGTAATAAAAAAATGAACTTTGGAAGTTTGGAAGGAAGTTTTAATTCTTTTTTGCTTTTTAACCACTTTCAACCCCTAATTTAAAGGGTTCCGTGAACAAAAAGACATTCAAAATTGTTTGGTGGACATTTACAGACCTAATTATCCTGTTCCTGTAATATAAAATTTACTTTGGAAGTTTTGAGGTAAGTTTCAATTTTCTTTTGCTTTTCAACCCCTTTCAACCCCTAATTTAAAGGATTCCGTGAATAATAAGACGTCCGAAATTCTTTGGTGGACATTCACAGACCTACATATTATGTTCCTGTAATAAAAAATTTACTTTGGAAGTTTTGAAGGAAGTTTCAATTTTATTTGCTTTTCAGCCGCTTTCAAACCCTAATTTAAAGGGTTCCGTGAGTGGAAAGTCGTTTGAAATTTTTTCATTTACATTTATAGACGTAGATAGTATGTTCCTGTGATAAAAGATCTACTTTGGAAATCCTGACGGTACTAAAAAATTTTGTTTGTTTCCAACCCCTTTCAACCTCCTTTTTAAAGGAGTATGTGAATGGTAAGTCATTCGAAGTATTTTGGTGGACATTTGCAGACCTAGTTAACATGTTCCTGTAAAAAAAATCTAATTTAGTAATGCTGAAAGTACTGAATAATTTTCTATTTGTTTTCAACCCCTTTCAACCCTTATTTTAAAGGGTTCTGTAAATGAAAATACATTCGAAATTTTTGTTGGTTACTTATAGACATAGTTATCATGTTTCTATAATACAAAATCTACTTTGAAAATCCTCAAGGTACTAACAAGTTTTTTCCGCTGTTCACCCCCTTTCAACCGTTAATTTAAATTGTTCTGTAAATGGTAAGTCGCTCAATATTTTTTTGTGGATATTTCTGGTCATAGTAACGACGTTTATGTGATGGAATAGTATATTTTTGGAATTCTGGAAAGAGCAAAAATTTCTTTTTGCTTAATAATCGTGAGAGTGAGACTTTAGGCGATGTTTTCACACTTATAATAATTTTATAGCATTCCAGGCCACACGGATTCTTGTTCCTGAGGTCAAAATCTTTCAAATTCCGCTCGAGATATTTTTTTAAAGGTACATTTAGGGTTGATGCAAGAATTTTAATCGTTTTTTGGTCATCTGTTCCACTGTGCGCGCCGACTGCCTTCTCTCACGCAGAAACGTCCATTTTGAATACAAAAACTTGTTTTTTGACTTTCGAAACCTACTAATCTTATGCAAAATTTACTTTTAAACAACTTTATTAAAGTTACTTTTTTTGACAAAATCCATATTTAGCGACTTATTTTAAGTACTGTAAAAGAAGAGCAGTAATTGGGTCACCATTTGCTAAAAAGAAACGCCACAGATCCATTTCCCTGATGCCCCGACTACCTACTTATTTCTGTGTTTCCATTTTACGTATACGTAAATATATATATATATTATACGTATCTAAAATTATACTTTTGTTCTATGTTTTTAATGCTCATATTAATTGAATTATTTTAATAAATTATCAAAAGAAATATAAAGCAATACATTTTTAAGTAACATAAAGTTGTAAATTTTCAGGTTCTGTTATTAAAAATTTCAATTATTATTACGTTTGCCTAATCTTTTAAGGGAGACATTTTTATATTGAAAATTTACAACTAGAAGTTCAGAGCGCGAGAACGATCGCTCTATCTGTGTCTCTGTCTCTCTCGCTCTCTCTCTCTCTCTCTATCTCCTTCACCGCTTCGCTTCTCTCTCCTCCACTCTCTTCTGGCTACTCGTGGGACGCGCCTCCACACTCGTGGCACAGTGGGGAGATATCTCCGTAAGCACTTCACTCCGATTACGGCGTCGCGGCAACAGGTCGCTCCGCGTACGCTATCTTCTACGCGGGAAAATGCCGGCGAGACTCCAACGGCATTGACGCGCGCGGATCGAACTCTGAATCGATAGTGACGCGCTCGAGGCGTCAGCGCGGCCAGCGCCGCGCCCCCAGTCGCGTTCTCTTTCGGTAACTACCCTCGATGCGCGCGCATCGCCTACAGTGCGAACGCCGGTACATGGCACTCATTTCGTTACAACTTATATGGTTTTCGAAGATGCTGGTTACGATTCTGTTGTCAACATTAATTAATCAGTGTTTGAGCAAAGAGCTATGGTTCGTATACTTTTTTGAGGCACAGTATAAAAATACCTAGAACAAACTATTGGGGCAACACGCAGCATCATCTAAATTTTGAGGGAATCAAGAAATGATTTATCGGTCTATAACACTAATATGTAATGTTTATCCCAAAGTGCGTCATAAAACGTATAGGTATACTACGTATACGTATTATATACAATGTTTCTCCCAATTACCTCAAATTTAAAATGATACTCCATATTGTCCCAATAGTACATTTTGAAAGTTTGATTTTGGCAGCATCATCTAAATTTTGAGGAAATCAAGAAATGATTTATCCGTCTGTAACACTAATATGTAATGTTTATCCCAAAGTGCGTCATAAAACGTATAGGTATACTACGTATACGTATTATATACAATGTTTCTCCCAATTACCTCAAATTTAAAATGATATTCTATATTGTGAAATACTGCATTTGAAAATACTGCATTTGAAAATACTGCATTTGAAAATACTGCATTTGAAAATACTGCATTTGAAAATACTGCATTTGAAAATACTGCATTTGAAAATACTGCATTTGAAAATACTGCATTTGAAAATACTGCATTTGAAAATACTGCATTTGAAAATACTGCATTTGAAAATACTGCATTTGAAAATACTGCATTTGAAAATACTGCATTTGAAAATACTGCATTTGAAAATACTGCATTTGAAAATACTGCATTTGAAAATACTGCATTTGAAAATACTGCATTTGAAAATACTGCATTTGAAAATACTGCATTTGAAAATACTGCATTTGAAAATACTGCATTTGAAAATACTGCATTTGAAAATACTGCATTTGAAAATACTGCATTTGAAAATACTGCATTTGAAAATACTGCATTTGAAAATACTGCATTTGAAAATACTGCATTTGAAAATACTGCATTTGAAAATACTGCATTTGAAAATACTGCATTTGAAAATACTGCATTTGAAAATACTGCATTTGAAAATACTGCATTTGAAAATACTGCATTTGAAAATACTGCATTTGAAAATACTGCATTTGAAAATACTGCATTTGAAAATACTGCATTTGAAAATACTGCATTTGAAAATACTGCATTTGAAAATACTGCATTTGAAAATACTGCATTTGAAAATACTGCATTTGAAAATACTGCATTTGAAAATACTGCATTTGAAAATACTGCATTTGAAAATACTGCATTTGAAAATACTGCATTTGAAAATACTGCATTTGAAAATACTGCATTTGAAAATACTGCATTTGAAAATACTGCATTTGAAAATACTGCATTTGAAAATACTGCATTTGAAAATACTGCATTTGAAAATACTGCATTTGAAAATACTGCATTTGAAAATACTGCATTTGAAAATACTGCATTTGAAAATACTGCATTTGAAAATACTGCATTTGAAAATACTGCATTTGAAAATACTGCATTTGAAAATACTGCATTTGAAAATACTGCATTTGAAAATACTGCATTTGAAAATACTGCATTTGAAAATACTGCATTTGAAAATACTGCATTTGAAAATACTGCATTTGAAAATACTGCATTTGAAAATACTGCATTTGAAAATACTGTATTTGACAATACCGTATTTGAAAATACTATTTTTAAATATAGAATTATTAAATATATAATTTTTAAATATATAATTTAAAATACATTCCTTTAAATATAGTATTTTAAATACAAATATTTGGAAAATTGTTAATCATTTTTTGTATTTAAATGCAGTATTTAAAATACTGCCAAGCCCTGCTCACATCGACATGTTATCGTTTTTAATAGCTCTTCTGGTATTAATTTACTGTCCGTGTAAACAGGCTGCAACCTATTCTTTTGATTTTCTACCCCCATTGCAATGAATTATTTTCATTACCCAGCCATTGCTGTATCTGGTAATATACTCCTAATAAATATTTTCATATACTTAATCATCTCAAATTTTTTAAAAAAATTTCCGTCATACGTTTGCAAGATATAAGCATTTAGACAAATAAAATGACGTTTTCGTGTATAACGAAAGAAGGGAATAAACCTTATCCAAACTTTCACGTCAAAAAAGTTAGGTAATTTTATGCTCTTTTAAAAGCCTTTTCGCTGGATCAATGATAATATTTCTAAGGTGTTAAAACTCCGAAAAACTAAAACTTAAAAATAAAAAGAAAAGCTAAAAAATAAAAACGAATCGAAAAAGAAAGAAAATTTTTATTGTGCCACCTTCCTGAAATATTAAGTTTCACCGCATATATATAGAGTAATGCTGATCCACGCACACACACACACACATACACACACACACACACACACACACACACACACACACACATACACACACACACACACACACACACACACACACACACACACATACACACACACACAGACATATGCACACAGCCATTTTCCAAATATAGTGTATTTTGATTTCTTAAGGCCAGGGTAAGGTTTTGCACTTTTGAAAAATCGATTTCTGTTTTTTTTTTTGCTTTTTCTTGTAGTATAACATCTTAAGAATGTTGTCCCAAAATTCAAATCGATCGGAGCAAAACTCTAGAAGTTATAGACCTTTTAGTTCCCTATCCTCGAAGTGTAATCGCAGCAGCTGCAGGCGCTCGAAAACGAAGCGCGCAGCTGAGGAGCAGGTATACAGTTTATTCTCTCAGTGATCATTCTGTTCCGATTTCATGTTTTGAAAAGGTCGTATTTAGTAAGGAGAAGCAGTTGAAGCCTTATATACATGCTATATACATGTTTATATTTCGAAAAGAAAGAGAAGCGTCAGTTGACCGTTGAACCTTCGTTCGATCGCGTGCCACGCAGTGACTTTATAATAGTGCTCGTGAAATTGTTTCTTTAAGTATAAAATGCCGAGAAATTCAAAAGCTTCACGAGAGGAGCGGAGTAGCTCAAGAATTTATTTGAGTAGACCGAGAAAAAGGCCTAACCCAATGGACAAATCCGATGATATAGTTACGACTAAGAGCGCGTCATCTAAAAAAACTAACTTGAATACGAGTGACAGTGTAGCAGAAGATACTGAAAAACATTTCAGAATTATTATTTTTTACAAGTATTTTCTTCAATTTCAAGTGTAGTTAAGTGTGCTGAATGCGATGGAAAAGTTGTGTTTCAATGTTGTAAAAAAGAAGGTCTTGGTTTTGAGATACAAGTGAAGTGCTCCAATTGTAATCCACGCTACATACCGTCGAATGAAAAAATTGGTCACCGCTACGAGATTAACACTCAATTTGCCTTTACAATGCGTGCATTAGGTTTAGGCCTAGCAGGGTGTAATAAATTCTGCGGCTTAATGGACATTTCAAGTCACTTTTTATTGAAAACATCTTACCTAAGTAATATATCCATGATCGCAACTTCTGAACAAACTACTGCTGAAAAGTTTCTCCTTTCCGCTGCACAAGAAGAAATAAAAATAACGAAGGAAAATTCAGAATCTGATGTTTTGACCGTTTCGGCAGATGGGACCTGGCAGAAGCAAGGTTTCAGCTCTTTATATGGTGTAACTTCGTTGATAAGCTACTGGACTGGCAAGGTAATTGATATTCAAACTAGCAGTTTATATTGTCAACAGTGCAAATTATGGGAAAAAAAGTTAAATACGGCTGAGTTTGAAGAATGGCATGAAGAGCATGTAAATAACGGTGAATGCCAAGCCAACCACGCGGGTCCATCAGGAAATATGGAAGTGGGAGCACTAACAGACATGTTCAGCCGCTCCGAATAGAAGTATGGAGCAAAGATTGGTAATTATGTTGGAGACGGAGATAGTAAGACGTTCGGTAATTTAGTCAAAGCACAGCCATATGGTAAAGATTTTGTTATTAGTAAAAAGGAGTGCATCGAACACGTGCAAAAAAGAATGGGGAAACGTTTGCGTGACCTTGTTAAAAATACTGTTGAAGAAACAGTCGTAAAACAGGAAAAAACGCTGGTAAAAACGTAGGAGTAAAGTCCTTGGCGGTAAGAGAAAACTCACCGGAAAAATGATCGACAATTTAAGTAGATACTATGGAGCAGCTATAAGACACAATTGCGATTCGGTGCAAAAAATGAAAGATGCCACCTGGGCTACTTACTACTGTCAGCAGTCGACAGACGAAAATCCTCATCATGAAAAGTGTCCGAGCGGCGAGACTTCGTGGTGTCCTTATAAAAAAGCTTTGTCCACAACGGGGGTAGAAAACTTTAAGCATGCATACTCTCCACTTCTACAAGACGTTATTGAAGCTCTAAAACCAATCTACGAAGAGTTGAGCAAGGACGAACTCTTAGAAAGATGTGTCGGAGGTTTTACCCAAAACGCCAATGAGAGTCTTAACCAGTTGATTTGGAAAGTTGCACCGAAAACGTTACCTGGTAGCAAACAACTCGTAGAACTGGCATCGTATATAGCTGCAAGTACGTTCAATGAAGGCGTAGGTGCTTTACTTACCTTTTTGTCCGATATGGGTATCAGCGTTGGACCAAGAGCGCACGATTATGCAAGATTGGAAGATAACTGTCGGATAAGTAAGGCAGAGTTTCAAGCTGAACAGCAGACTAAAGAGGCCAGGATTTTGCGTAGATTGCAAAAAAAAGAAGCTGAGGATAACGATGTTGCAGCAGGAAATGTCCTTTACGGAGCTGGAATCGATGACTCGGTGTAAGTTAAAAAAAAAAGATTTTTTCTTAACTTTTTCATACTTAAAAACTTTAAACGCGTTTTTCTCGAAACCACTTTTCCATAGTCCGTGATCATTGTCATTTCAGAACCGTTTAACCGATTTACACCAAATTTGGTATACAATTTCTAGGTATAATAAACCTCCCTCCAACGATTCGTATGAAATTTTTTTTGTACATTAAGGGTGTTTTTCACCCCCAAAATGACGAAAATTTTAGTTAAAAATCGCAACTTTTGATTTAAACTGCTATAAAACGTATAAAAATGAAAAAAAATAAATTTGGAAACCGTTGGGGGGAGGATTTAGTGATATTTTAATTAAATTTTACCGAAATTTTGGTTACAGGTAATTTTGGCCGAGATACAGTGATCACCGCAAATCATCTTTTTCAAAAGGCGTTTTGGGAAATGCTCCGTCACAGGCTTATTTGCCAACATAATTGCATGAAAAAATTTGAGAATGTTGTTGAAATGATGCTTAAAAGTGTACAAAAGGTTTGAATAAATTTGGTCAACCCAGTTCTCTAAAAAAAATTCGCAAAAAAAGTGTTTTTTTTTAGCATGAAAACCCTACCCTCCCCTTAAGTCTCAAAACATGTTTCTAACATGTTTTTAGCAAAATTTTTTTGACTACCACACAGCTTCCTCTTTGAGGAAGAAAATTTTTTAAAATCAGTAAAAAGTTGATTGTCTGTATTGTAGGGGTAAAGTGTGTATTAAACTATATATGTTATTCAAATAGTTTATTATTTTAACGACCTAAGATTTTCAATGTACGATATATTTAGCAATGAAAAGCTGCTAGAATTGTAATTGTTAATTTAATACCATTAGATATTATAATTTGGGTACGAGACTAAGGTAGTATGAACGTACTCGTCGAGTTATCCGAAATTTAAAAAAAAATCAAGCAAATCCGTCTAGTAGTTCCTAAGATATTCATAGTTTCTGCAGTTTGAAGATACCCACGTGAAAAGTTCCACATAGTTACCACATAAAAATTATATGGATTCCACATGGGTCCCACATGGTTTCCATATGGTATCTTATGGGAATCACGTAGAAACCACGTAGGATTTTGGACAGATTTCACAGTGGGATCACAGTTGAAAACATATGGTTCCAATATGAATTTTACATGGTTCCCACATGATCAACTAAAATTTAATTAATATTTAATCAAATAAGCCAGATGGTATTTACGTGGAAACCATGTGGTAACCACGTGGTCCCTGTGAATGTTCCATGAGGTTCCCATATGAGTTTTACATAGGTCTTATAGATATTGTAAATATGCACTTATGAAAAAAACTTTAAGTTCCAGAAAGTTCTTAAAAGCTATAAAATTCCTATTTTTAAAAACTCGATTGAAAACAAAAAATAAAAAATATTAGCTTTAGTAGACTATATGGGTATTATGTGGGAACTATGTAAAATTTATATGGAAACCATGTTTTTTCAACTGGGATCCCACTGGGAAATCTTTCCAAAATCCCACGTGGCTCCTACGTGGTTCCCATAAGATACCATATGGGAACCATGTGGGAATCATGTGGAAACCATATGATTTCCATGTGCTAACCATGTGGGACTTCTCACGTGGGTAGATTTTCAATTTTCTGCCGCGCGCGCACTGGCCATTCAAGGTCTTGGTATATTCGCGTATACACCTTGACGCAACGCAGACGCCCATGGTAAAAGTTTGAACGCAGTGTACGCGCGGTTTCTTATTTTTTGTGGTTATTGGCACCAGAGGACTGTACGGCCATTAACAAGTGGTTTGAGTATGCGAAGAATGCTTAATTATTATCGGACTCAAGTTCGATCTCCATCAGCGATTAATGCGGAACAATGAGTTGTAATATTCGTTGCCAAAAAAATCGATTCAACGGGGAATCGAACCTGCGCCCTCCACACCGAACGTGTATCAACAAGCTACGTCCTGTGCCTTAACCAGTTGTGTCACGAACGTCCCACGAGCGTATTATGCGCCCTATCTCTTTACATTGGCGCCTGCATTGTGTTGCGCTGCGCAAACGAGTATACATAGACCCAGAGAGTAATAAGAAGGAGACCCAACTCCAATGCGCATGGGAGACTAAAAGTGGGACAAGTTTCCCGAAAAAGATCGCCAGGTACGCTCAGCATAATGACCAACCATTAACTGAATACAGGGCCACTCAAGAAAATTGATGAACTACACGACCCCGCTATGCTTCCAACTTCGTGAGCTCGGGTTCCAATCCACCTTACGGAGACATTATTTTTTCATGAAAACATTCTTTTTATACAAAAAATAACTAAATATACGTAATAATAAGCCAATAATTTAAATAAATACATATATAATAAACACTTCCTATTCAAAAGTTTTGGCTATAACTTAAATATTTGTCAAATAAAAATACAACACAAACTATTATGGTTTTTTAATTAATTGTTTTAGTTAAAAAATTAAATTGACATTTTAATAAATGAAGAATGTAATGTGTAACTATTAAATAGTATAAACAAAATATGTCTTAGTTGTATTAAATAGTACGTCCTTTAACTATCAATGGTATATGAAATATATCTTATAAACAATTGAACGAAAAAATTTTAAATATGCGGCTGTTACGTAACTAAAATTTTATTGATAAAAAAAGTAATAGAATAAATTGAAATTATTCAGTTTGTTCGTAATTTTGATTAAATTAATCCTGTTTTGAAATAAGTATTATTAGAATATCATTCTAATTTGATTTAATTCGATGAACTTAGATTATATGTAATACCTGAAAATTCATAATAATTTATTTTTTTGCAATAGCTTCCTAATTAACGTCTATTGTTATACCGAAGAATATTTGTAAAATCTTCTTTTTATTTTAAGAGATAGGAGAGTATTTTATTTTAACTGCATTACCTTAAGTAATTTCTGCCGCTACTAATCGGACTTACATATCTAATAGCAAACGGAATACCTTACCTACGTTACATTTATAATTTTTCTCTAAAATAAATAAATATTTCTAAAAAGCGCTCAGTACGTTCAGTACTATAGTTGTATATTTTCATAATACTAAAGTTGTATATTTTCAAATGCATTTCTGTCCGAGAGATGATGAAAGCTTTTAAAAATTTAATTTAAGAATTTTAATTTAAGAATACGGAAGGAATAGAATTGCGTTTGTTTAAAAATATTTATTTATTGCAGAGAAAAAAGTATATCGAATAATAAAGTTAAATTATCACCTCTATATTCATTTTTATAGTAAATGTTGCAATGAAGGGCAATGTAGTTGAGGAAATTTTCTTTATTCTTAAGTACAAAACAACGTTTCGAATATTTTATAATATTATTAAAATAAAATTACAAATTAATGTAACTATAATAGTACATTACGATACGTGTGACCTAGTACTAAACGCAGTGCTATGAAGGACGACTTTTGACACGAGTATCGTATACTATTTTATAGCACTGTTTGCTTAAATCCGCTGTCACGGATAGGTGTCACACAGTGCTATAAAGAAAAGTTAATCAATAAGCTTGTCTGTTACGCCTAAATATTTTTGTTGAGATTTGTAGATACTAAAAATCTCTTAGTGGTCACAGAATTATACTTTATTGTTACACTTTAAATTATAGTTAACATACCAATTTGTAATATTAGGGAAGAACGGGGTATTTTCGGTCACCTAAGTAAACGTGCTTGTTATTTCCACTTTCAAATTGTTTTTTTTAACTTTAAATAATTAATATGTTAGTTAAAAGCATTGATTTTAAATATTTCTTATTAGTTTAATATAAAAATTTAAGATATCGAAGCTATAAGTTGAAATAAAAAACTGCATTTTAACCGGATTTACCCACATCAAAGGGTAACACCGGTTAGCCTTGGTACAATTCCGGTCACTATTAAAAAGTTGCTTTTATAAGTGAAAATTTTCTTTAATTCAATTATATGAACCTTCATATGATCCGTCGCATTATTATTCGCACTTGCACAGTGAAATATGTAGTAACATAACCACTGTTCAATCAAACACATTTAAGCAAAGTTGCCCTACCTGAGAACGCAGCGCAACGTTTTCTTAGCCTTACTTTCGGGATCAGCGTCATATAAATAACATTATGACCTGGATTACCCCAATTCTGCATAGTAATTTAAATTGAAATGATAAATGAGCAATAACTTTATACTCTATTTTATTCACTACTTCGTATTCTTAGATTGTTCAAATTAATAAAGTTACAAAAAATAACTGCAAAAAGTAACAAATAATATACATAAAAGCTTATTTTTTAGACTAGATTTCTTATAAGAAATGCAGGTCTAAACTTTGATTGTGTATATTTCCTTAATAAAACTGAATAGAAGGTTGTTTGGACATTAGATTAATTGCATTTTATGCTGCATTTGATACACTATTCGAATTATTACCTAAAAATGTTTGGATTATTAAAAATAAGTGTGACCGGAATTAGCCAGTAACCGGCATTATAATTATAATAATATATTATAATTAATAACAAAATATCATTTGGTAAACCAAAGATTAATTTTCTTTTTCTACAGATATACGTTAATCACCCTTATATTTTCTTATTAATATGTACAAAAAACATAAAAAAGTTTTAAGTTTTCTAATAACGTAATAAATGATAAATAATAACATAAATACCTTGGTTTACCGTATATATTAACAATAATATATATTAAATCTATTGAATATTAATACTCATTTTTATATAAATGTTCGCGCGCTAGCCGGCAAATCGCAAGAATTTAAAATAAGAATAAATTTGCTTATAAGCGCGGTAATAGCGTCGTGCGAAAGTGCAGCTTTTGGACACTTAAAATAGATAGCCCGGAACACGTGTAGCGGGTGAAGGGATCCGGAGTCTGTAGGAGAGTAAATAGGGTTTACACTGATATTAATATTAAGAAATCAATATAATAAAACGAGCACTTATAGTTGCTCTTAAAATCAACTATTTACATATTGCCTTAATATGTACTTGTTAGTGTACAATTAAAAGAAAGTAGACTTTACATGCGGTCGCGAAAACAGGCGCCGCGATGTGCGTAAAGGCCCCGAACTTGCCATAGGTGCGGTCAAGTCGGAAGAGAGCTAGCTCAGCGAGAACAATTAGTTTTTGCTCTCGCTTCGCCGAAATCAGGAAGGAAGAAGAGTGGCGGAAAGCGCGCACCTGTGTCCTTTCTCGCAAGAAATAGTGCGAGCGAGCGTTTTAGATCTTGCGAGAGAGGAAACCACAGTACGCGCGAAAATATGAAATATAATAGGGCCGCTGCAAGTGCAAACGGCCCAAACAATAAATAAATATATAAAAGAATTTAAAATTTTTTTAAAAATTCTTGTTGGATATTTAATATTATTTGTATTTATTTTATTATTTTAATAAATCAAAAAACTTTTTGACATTCTTTGTAAATGTATTAATGTCTGTACCTATAAAACCTAAAAACTTTTTGAGCTTGATCCGAGAAAAAACTTATTTTGAATTGTAAAATTATTCAATGCGTCAGTGTCAGACTTCCGACCGATTGCACTGATGTGCTTTCTTTCTAAGGATCTGGAAAAAATCGTACATGATCAGATAGTAGAACATACGAAAATGACAAAACAACTTGACCCTATGCAGTCCGGATAAAAACAGAATAACTCAACGCAAACTACTCTACTAAGACTAACTGAAGACATACGAACAGGAATTGACATAAGACTGGTTACTCTTTTACTACTATTTGACTTCAGCAAGGCTTTCGACACGATTTCGCTAGCTAAGCTTTTAGCAAAACTGCGAGCCCTGGGGTTCTCCAGACATGCCTAGGTGTGAATACGATCTTATATATTAGGTAGAAGACAAACTGTTGTAACATGCTCTGACATCAAGTCATATTGGCTATCCACAAATCTTGGAGTGTTTCAGGGGTCAGTGTTGGGACCCTTGCTGTTTTGTCTTTATATAAATGACATGAAAGAGCTATTCGCTGACTTAAACAAACATCTAAAAAAAGACGACCCGAGGCCCGTCATGCACCTGCTCTATGCAGATGGCCTACAGACTTACATACAGATCAGTCCGGAAAACTTTGTTGAAGGTGTTGAGATTCTGTCCAGGGTTGCACAAGCTATGGCTGATTGGGCTGGAGGCGTCGCTCTTAAGCTAAATAAGACTAAGACTGAAGCTATTGCTTTCGGCTCTTGTGAATATATAAATAGTCTTGAGTTGCGAGGTATGCCGGAAATAAGTTTGAGAGATGGCGTCTCCGTACCTTTCTCGCAGACTGTTACGAACCTGGGTGTTATACTTGATTCTAAACTCACGTGGCAACCTCATATTAACATGGTTGCAAAGAAGATTAACAGAGTATTATATAACTTGATATATAACCCCCTTCACAGGCATAGGACGACTAGTCGCTCAGCTAGCCCTGCTCGCGGTACTTAGGCAGACTGCGAGGAGAATCCTGGACCGTCCCCTTGAGGAGTGGACCATAGGACTGGTCCTCAGTAGCCTCGAGGTACTCGATGGCTATTGCAGGGATTTCCTCGAAAACCCAGGAAAGCAGTTACTTCAGCAACAACGACTACGCCGCGGCGGAGGACCTCTGCACCACAGCCAAAGGCCGACTTTACGACGGGCCGGCAAGCACCGAGGCACCACCCGCGACGGAGATCACATCACTGTACGGCATTCGCGGATCAGCCAGACTCCCGCGGATAGAACTGCCCAAGTTCAGCGGACGACGAGAGGACTGGGAGTTCTTCAGAGACCTCTTCCGCGCCCTGGTTCACGACGACCCGACGTTGAACGACGTCGAGAGGTTCTTCTTCCTGAAGACATGCGTACAGGGCAAGGCTAAGACGGCCTTAGACAACATACCGATCACCGCCCCTAACTTCGCGACAGCCTGGTTAACCCTCGAGTCGCGAAGACCAAACTCTCACCCATCCGGAGCCTCGTCCCCCCCAGATAGGCCAGCAGCCCGAATGACCATCCCTCGGCTCGAGCTCTGAGCCGCCCTCCTGTCTACTAGGCTGCTCCTATTCGTGGCCACCAACCTGGACATCCAACTGTCGTACTGTTATGCCTGGGGCGACTCACAGGTTATACTTCATTGGCTCCACTCCGACAGTCCGACAGGCAACAACTTCGTGGACAACTACATCGCTCACGTCCAGGAGCTCGTCCCAGAGGTCAAATGGCGCTATGTGTCAATGAACGAGAATCCTGCAGACATTGCCACCAGAGGCACTGACATCCAGGGCCGGATCAAATCCAGCCTCTGGTGGAAAGGACCTAACTGGCTAAACCTTGGCACTGCCGACTGGCCGACGCACAGCTCCGCTCCCCAGAGAACTTCCTACGAGACGCCAGCCAATCCGTCCAGCCTGCAATGCATCACCACCCGAGTTACGCCAAATGACATTCACCCGATCTCGAAGTTCTCCAACCTCAACAGGCTCTTGAAAGCCATGGCACACTGTCGGCGGCTTTTGCTTCACCGAATTGACCCAACAACAGCCCCAGTCCTCGCTCCTACAACCGCTGCCGAACTACACCAAGAATATCTGACCTGCGCGAGACTTAGCAAGCAACAGGACTATGGGACGGAGATCGCGCAACTGCAAAGAGGCCAGCCGATTCACCATGGCAGAGCACTGCGGACGCTGGGGCCCTTCATCGATGACTCTGGAGTGCTTCGCGTGGGGGGCAGACTCTGCAACTCCCACCTCCCGACTGACGAGAAGCACCCGATCATCTTATGCAGACGCAGCAAGCTTGCCAAACTGATCATCGACTGGGCTCACTTCCGAAGCCTGCTTGGATAGTCGGCGGAAGAGCGCGGGTGAGATCCCATATCCTGAAGTGCACAGTATGCGCCAGAGTAAACGCGCGACCCATGAGCCAGGCCATGGCCCCTTTACCTGCAGCCAGGGTAACGCCATCAGCCACCTTCCTCAAAACCGGAGTGGACTACGCCGGACCATTCCAGGTGACGTCGATCAAAGGATACGTCGCCCTCTTCGTATGCCTAGCCACCAAAGCAGTGCACCTGGAGCTCGTGGGCGATCTAACATCCCAGAGTTTCCTTGGTGCCCTCGATCGCTTCACCGACAGACGCGGACAGCCCCAAGAGATTTAGATCGACAAGAGCACCACGTTCCGCGGAGTCAATACGGAACTCTACTGTCTACTGCGTGCCGCTGAGATAGACTGGGGCCAAGTCGAAAGAGGCCTCGCTCAATAGGGCATCACTTGGCGCTTTATTCCGTTCCATCACCTCATTTCGGCAGAATTTGGGAAGCCGGCGTGAAGTCCACCAAAGCCCATTTGCGCCGAGTCGTCGGTCCTCGCAAGCTGACATTTGAGGAGTTCTCGACGCTCCTTGTCAACATAGAGAGGGTGCTCAACTGCAGACCTATAGCCCCACTCTCCGGCGATCCAGATGATGTCTAGGTCCTGACACCGACACTTTCTGACCGGAAGATCACTGACCTCGATGCCCCAACCCTACACAGTCGACACACCGCTGGACCACGCAACACATTGGAATCTCGTCAGAGGCCTCCGAGACCACTTCTGGTCTCGTTAGAGCCACGAATACCTAAACACTCTATAGCAGCGATCCAAGTGAACCAGACCCCGCCCGAACCTCGCGGTCGGCGACATGATCATCATCGTTGATCCTCCTCTTCCACGGTCGCCACTGTACGTATCGCAGACAGCTCCTCCACCAGGCCCGTGACGAAGCTAGTTCAACTATCGGTGATTTCCCAGGACCAACCGGAACAACCACCACTGCACTCGGCTGGCAACGCCTGACCATACCCACGGCGGGCGGCATTCGACCACACCCACGGCGGGTGGCGCTCCATTAAGTTCCTTCACGGGACGAGGCGGGCGGGATGTTGAATTTGATTGTTTGCACCTCCTCCAGTCCCCGATGCGGCTGCGCCGCCCCAGATGGCGGCCCAAGTGCCTCACTCTCGACTCCAGCTAGATGGCGGCTCAAGACCCCCCCACCTCTCGACTCCAGCTCTGGGCCGCATAGTCACTGGCCCTCTCTTCGCCAGTCCACCTCGAGCTTCCGATCGGCTCAGTTCGTTCACCACTATCTTGTATCCTTACTGTCACACGTATTAAATAAAGAGACGTAAAAAAACAGATTGTTCATTTGCCCAATCTACCTCTTCACAAATCCAACAAAAAGCATTGAGTAAATCTTATCCGATTTACGTCATTCAAATTTGATTTTAATCGGCATATTTTGTACATTAAAATGGTTTCTACCATTTTTGTATTTACTTGTTTGTACATCATTTTAGTAAATAATTTTTTTCATCGATGGAAAGGTTGTTTCTCTTGACTTGTAGCCTCAGCCCCGACTTTTCCTCAACGGATTACCCTCTCCTCATTATAGGTTGTAAAATACGAAGGTAAGGAATCTAAAAAAATCGCCATAAGCATTTCAAAATAAAAAATCTTAAAATTTAGTTTTTCATATTTCCTTTAATTCTAGACTTATTAGAAAATGGTTTCAAGTTGAATATAATTTTTGCAGAATTTTTAAATAGTGAACTATTTTTCGGTATTTCCATTGTGTGCAGGGCCGTCTTTAGAAATGATGGAACCCTGGGCCGGATTCTTGTCGGGGCCTCTTTAAAGAATTTAAACATAGATGATTTAAATTTTGTTTTTTAATTTTTTATTCGCTTTATTTAGATAGTTGTTTAATATTTATATGTGTATTAAATTAAAAATTAATACAAATTTTGAAGTTTCAAAATAAAAACGTCATTTCTAATCCAATCACCTTAAGCTGAGAAATTAAAAAATAAAAATAAAAATAAATTTAAATAATAAAACGGTAAGCTCTAAATGAAACTACCTCAAACTGGTCAACTTGTAGGTAAAACATGTTTCAATAATGAAACCGTAAACTCCAAGCCTTAAACCCAACTAGCCCAATTTCTAGTTGATAGGTCAACAATAGGAGGCTTTCTTAAAGTACCAGTCATACCATAAAAGAAATTTAAATAATGAATCTGTAAACCCAAAAAATTTGGTTTAGGTTTTAAGATTTATTATTAACATTTTTTTAATTGGAAAATTGCTCAACTTCGTTTAGTTTGGTTTACGTTCTTATTATTTAAACTTTTTTTATTTCAAATTTCTTAACTTAGATTAGTTAGATTTGGGGTTTACGTATCTATGATGATGACGTTTATCTATGACTTAACGCTTTATTTATCAAAGATTATCAAACTATAAATATTCAAGATATCCGTTACCAATTGTAGAAAAATATATGATAAAAAATGTTGAATGTATGATTGATAAAGATCTGTATCTAGTTACGAAAAAGTGTAATCCCGCGAATTGAGTGTAAATAAATTTTCGAGATATTGGTTATCGATTGTCAAAAAATAAATGGTGGTAAAAATCAAAATGTATAATTTGTACTGGCTTAATTGTAACTACAAAATAGTTTAATCCCGCGAGCTTATCAAACTATAAATTTTCGAGATTTTGATTATCGATAGTAGAAAAGTACATGACAAAAATTTTGAATATATGATTGGTAAAGGTTTGTATCTAGCTACAAAAAAGTATCATTTCGCGAATTAATTGGTCAATAAATTTTCGAGATAATGGTATAACTACAAAAAGTGTAATCCCGCGAGAAACTATAAATATTCAAGATATCCGTTACCGATTGTAGAAAAATATATGATTAAAAATTTTAAATGTATGATTGGTAAAGGTTTATATCTAGCTACAAAAAAGTGCTTGAATATAATATAAGAAGAGCACAAGGAGAATACTTGGTCATATCTTTCGTATGTTCCACAGTCGGCATGAGTCGGTTGCACTACTCGAACTTAAGAAAAACGGTCTAATTAGTATACGTACATTTTAATAAGAGGTGATTGTCGTCTAGATTTTCACGACGAAACGAGAGAAGGAAATGCAGCTGCACGAATACTACGTGGTAAAGAAAGAATGCCACGTTCAATTTTTGCAAAGTCTATTTAGTAGGAAAAACGTTCAAAGGTTGTAAGTGATGACTAATCTCAGATAAGCCGATATCTTATGCAGCTGCAGAAAAAGACTGCACGTGTACTCTTGCCGATGAGTGCATCCTTTGCTCAAGACAATGTTGGATTACTGACATTCGCGAATACGCTTTCGCTGCAAGCACATCGCCGTCGCTATTTAAGAGTGTTATGTATGTGCTGTGTGAATTAAAAAATTTAGTGTAAGTATATCGTCGATTGATTGATACGCGCGCGTGTGTGTGTGACACTGTGTACAGACTGTGCCCGATTGCACATGACACATGAGAACTGTCTCTCATGTGATTAAGATTGATATGTGCGGCATTTCAGTGTTACTTAGTGGGGGGAATAAAAGACACATCGGGACAAAATGGACCATGTTAAAAATTGATAAATTCGATCATATAATGTCATTTGACAGTGATTGGGGTAAGAAGAAGTATGATAGGGCAAAACGGACCATCGTTAAAATCGCCAGATTTGTGTACGTAACATTATTTTATAAAAATGCGGATAAAATGAGTCACTATAAGGTAATATGAGGACACGGAGGGGCAAAATGGACCATGGCTGAAATCAATAAATTTGTGTATATGACGTTATTTTTAAATTAATGTAATAATGTGGGATACTCTCTTGATACCAAGATGGCGGCGAATGAGAAACACAGTCCTGATAAAATCAGTAAAATAAATTTTAAGTGCTGTGGTAAATCAAAGTTTACTACACAAATTTGCATTATATGCGAATACGCGTTTCACTAGAGTTGTAATAAAAGATTAAAAGGAAGTAAATGTATAAGTGAATTTCTTATAATATGTCCAGAACATAAGCAGCTCGACATAACCTCAAAAAATGCCGAAAATACGTTGAGTGAATCTGCCAAGCTCCTCATTGCGCAGATTAAAATGAAAAGCTCAGAGAAAATTAGGAAAGAACTGCTTGAAGAAGTTACGAACAAAACTCAAGACATACAAAATTCTTCTAATTTTGAGAATGAAGGAGAATTTGCGTTAATGCAAACAAAAGTCTCTCTGCAAGAAGTACTGATTAAAGAACTGCAAGAAAAAGTTGACCTGTTAAGAGAACTGCTAGATAAACAAAAGCAGTTAGATAAACATAATCAAAACTCAATACAAAAGACTTATGCTGAAACGGTAACCAATTTCAAACCACAGCCAAAACGTGTTCCAAATATCGTTGTTAAAAAAATAGACAAAGCTGAAAACGAACACATTAATCTGAATGAATGTATCAAAAAGCAGATAACAAATGAAACAAGAATACAGGCAAAGAGTATACACATAAATAAGAAAAATGAAGTGACTATTAACTGCGTTGATAATGAAAGTGTGTAACGGGGCAAATTAGCCCATTACAACATAACACTCGCGCGGCTGATAGACAGCCGAAGCGAGGCAGCTAGCCCACGCCCGCAAGCGAGGATGCGAACTGCCTGCGAGGCGTCGGGAGACGCAGCACTCGCACACACACATACATACACACAAGCGGGCAGAAGTAGCCGCGCGCGGCCTACGAATTTCGGCAACGCGGCATCCCAGCGTGCCGCTAGAGAGAAAGAGGGAAAGAGAATAGGAGAGGGGAGCAAGGAGCCGACTGCCGAAGGGATGCGCGAGGCGCGAAAGAGAGGAGAGAGGGATTCGTCTACCGTTCGTCACCGAGACCGGCCGATGTCGCGAATCTACGCGCGGGGAGAATGAGAGCCGCGAGCGCGGAAGCAGCCAGCCCGGAAAAGCCGAACGAGAGCGAGGTGCGCTAGCCTACCAGCACCTGTAAGCGGGCCAATGCGAGGCGCCGCAGCTGGGGAACCGCGAGGCGAATTTGTCCGTAAGCGTGGAGGGATGATTGGTAGACGAGTGAGTACATATCAATTATAGTATACGAATGCCGCCGAACCCGAGCCGCGATGGGCCGACATGTTCGGCAAGCTTATCTTTTCTCTCTCTAAACTCTAGATCTCTGAGCCGATGCGAACCACGGCTAAAAGATCGCACGACTAAAGCGATTGCGCGAGTCCGGCAAATGAGCCGGCGAGTTCCGGAGCAGATCATTTGTTCGAGTCGCGAGGCGACTACGCGCGTTCCTGTTCCCGCGATGAGCCAGTAAGGCTACCTTTCTTGTAAATCATTGTAAATATTAGTCTTAAGTATCTTAGAAATAAATAAGTATCTATTAGATTATTAAATATCATTCTGTTGTCACCCGAAATTATTTCGAGTCCTTTATTACTCTTGCATGCTATCCTTGCTTATATAGCCTTCGGACTCGTGGGCCCCGCCACTCTCCGCGATCAAATAAACTGAGCCTAGCCGGAGCCCACTCATTTCTGTGCGCGAGCAACTCTCGACCCCTCCGTAGCAAGAGGGGCGGAAAACGCAATATTATTCAAAAATAAATCAGTTTTCGCCCGGAGGCGAGAGATGTTCGTCATAGATGGCGCCCAACGTGTAAAATAAATTATAAATAATTATAAATTCGAACAGTAAACTCATTTTTGGGGGCCTGCGGCGGCTCAGTCGGTAGAGTGTCGGATTCCCACGCCGGTGACCCGGGTTCGAATCCTAGTCTCTGCCGATTGATACAAGCACCTCTGTAAAAATTACATGTGCTTTGTTTACAAACACACCGCAGACCCCCGTCGTCGATTAGCACCACATGGAAGCACAAACATGGCGACGTTAAATAATAATAAAAAAAAAAAAAAAAAAAAACTCATTTTTGAGTTAGGGCGGCTGTCCGTCATAGATAGCGCCCAATAGTTAGAGGATAAAACTGTTTAAAAATATGTTTTAATAAAACAAATTTCGTGTTATGAAAATAATGGTGACAACGGAAGTTAAAAATAACCGTAATTATGCAAGTAAGACTTAGCATTAAGGTATTCAGAATAATTGCTAGAATAAGACGATGAAGATTATTATGTGCATAAGTTTTGTCTGATTATAAAGCCAGGAAAGCTGTAAAATCAAAAGGAAAAAAAAAAAGAATATTTTATATTAACGCCATTGCAGGCATATAAAATAAAATTTTAAAGGCAACGAGCCGAGAGTTTACAGCATTTCTGGCCTATGCAGACTAATACATGCCTATAGCAAGGTTAAGTAAAGTCACGCGACAGGCTGGCTTAACTCAAATTGAAAACAAAGGCTACAGAGCCGATCCGACGTCACAAGCCGTACTCAAGGAATTTCACCGAGTATGAAATAAAATAAATGGCAACACAGCCAACACCGAGTAAATGAGAATTTGAGCGTAAATCGCAAAAATATTTTAACGAAATTCCTTGACTAAAGCAAAAGCAAAGAAAGGAAAATGACTTCCTTTTTAGACTTAGGTTGCGTACGATTTGTCAATCGTTGCTGACGAGTAATATTTCCTATGATTCCTAGATAAGGGAAATAAATATAAAAATTAAACTGAGATGACTAGACTCATAGCAAAAAAATACAAGCAGGGCTATACATGCGTTTTTTGTTTCTATCAAAAAAATATAATAATACTCTGTCGGAATTAAGAGACAGACATAAAGCAGAAAAACAATAAATTTTTCTGCAGGATTGCTCAGGCACTTAAATAGAAAATTTAACAATTTAACAATTCTAAACATAAATAATAATTTTGGATGCTCGTTCCGAAGTTGAACAATTTAAATAATTATACTTAAATAATAGGCTACCACAATTTTGTTGTGCTCAAGCGCAAATAAAAACAAAAAATACGGGCCGACAAGTAAAAAGAAAATTTTTTTTTAATCAGGCCGAGAGGTTAATTATAATACGCCTAAAAAGTAAATTTTATAATATCGGACATGGAGGACAATATTGTAGAATTAACCCGTGAACAGGTAAACACCTTTTGCGATAGCTTAGACGAGGACGCACTAAAAGCAGTAGCAAAAAAATTAGAATTACTTACTACAGGAAAAATCGGTGACATAACCCAGCGTCTTAAGCGCAGACTACGGGGCAGATATACAGATACGATATTCAAACAAAGCAACATAAAAGATCAGGCGGCAGATAGGAACAGGAGGAAAGAATTACTATCTAAATTTATCACAGAAGTTTTTATCGACGAGGAGGTAATCGCGAGGAAACAGGATAACCGCGAGGTATAAATAGACAATGTAGACGATGTACAAATAGACGAGGGAACACGCGTCATAGAACAAACAAACTCCGAAAAATCAATGCAAGAAAAGACAGGCGAGTTAGGAACAAAATTAGGAGCCATAAAGAAAATGAGTAGTAGATTAACAGAAATTAAGGAGGCACTAGCCCCAGCCGCACATAAAGACGAGTTACAGCAGTAAGGAGATAAATTAGTAGACCAAATTCAAGTGTTATCTAGGCATCCGAGAAGCGAGTCGACCAGTACAGACTTAGCGACAGGATACTCGGGAGGCAATGCAAAGCCGAAACTAAAATACATAGAAGTAACTACACCGGACAAAAGGAAAATAGGGGTTCCGGAAACACAGCTACGCGATTGGGCGGTAATAGACCCAACAAATTATATGGGAAGAAAAAATTTATTGAATATAGATGCACCCCCGCCGATATTAGACTGCATGCAGAATAGGCAGGAAGAGCATTTCCCACGACTAGGTAAGCACAGAAATTACGATTTCCCACTACCACCCGCCGCGGAAAATAATAGAGGGCATCCCCGGGACCTAACTAAAATAATAGCTTCATGGAATATATCTTTTAGAGGGAAAGCATCGGAAAAAGTAGAAGATTTTTTAATGCGCGAACGAACTCAAAAATGTAGCAGCATTAAGCGATGCGGAGCTATTGCGGGCAGTACCGGCATTACTTAAGCCACCGGTAATAAATACGTATAGAGTCAAAGGGTCGACATGGCACACATGGGCTGATTTCGAACGCGATTTGAGATCTCAATATCGAGATCAATCATATGCAATCAAACTAGAAGACGAAGTGCGATTTCGAACACAGGGGGAAGACGAACCAATGCAAAATTATCTAACCGCGATTAGGTTCATTTATAGTAAGATGGCAGTACAGCCACCAATAAAAAAATCAGATAGAAAGAATGTACCTAAATATGCGTAAAGAATTTCATCCCCTCATAGTGGAATATTTAGAATCAGATCTAAATACATTTTTAGAAAGAGCGATACAGTTAGGAAACGCATTTAAAGTAAGTAAAGATAGGGAGCCACCGCCAAGACCGGAGAAAAGCCTACTGCACGAGGCAGCATATCAGGGACCGCGTCAATACACAAACAAGCAAATAGCGAGCCTAATAGCAAAAGAGATAAATAAATTAAAAATCGATTTAATGAATTTTTGCAAAAATCAAAACAAAACAGACACGCAAAGCGGAAATTCAAACCCACAAATCGGTAACGCTACAAACGACGACACGTGGAAAAAATTTAGTAAACACGAAAATAGCACGAAAAATAACTATAAAAATTACGGAAACGGTTATAACAAAAAAGCATGGCATAATAATAGCAACAAATCACCATACGGCAAGCAAAATCAAGGAGTCGAAAATAGCCGTGACAAAAATAATTATAGCCACGACCGTAACCAAGGTTACAACAAATCGAACAATTATAGAAATAAACAGTATCAAAATAATAACGGGAATTACAATAGAAATAATCAGAATAATAATAACGGCAACGCTAGTACATACACAAATAGAAATAATTGAGTAATAATACAACATATAGCGCGCAAAGTAAACAAGACGCGCGGGGAAATTTCCACGAGGCAGCGTAAAGGAGACGATTACGCCGCCTATTAAAAGCCATAAAGTCTCAATCGTACAAAATAATAAACGGGCCGAATACAAACAAAGAGCCGATAAGGCTAGCGAGGCTAAAATACATCTGTCCGAGGTAAAAGCAGACGGCGAACACGAAACGATCATAAACGTGCCGGATACGGACAAACCAGTAGCGTACCCACGTTACTGGTTAAAAATTAAAATCGGTAAAGAAAAAGTAAAATCGCTTTTAGACTTGGGTTCAGCCAGAACTATATTAGGACGAGGTTATAACGAAGTTTTAGAAAAACTAGGCACAAAGATACAGCCGTCAAAGGTGAAGCAAGCCCATATGGCCAATGGGAGTGTAGAGCCGGTGCTAGGAGAAATTCACATGCTGACGGAGATTGCGGGAATCACTAGATTGGCGCCAGTTCTCGTAATCCCATCATTACCATTAGAGTTCATTTTAGGTCTGGACGTAACCCGAGATTTCGGAATGATTATAAACACCAAAAAAGACACGTATTCATTAGCAGACGCGAAAATACCCGTAGAATACGCATTCGATTTATGGGCGGTGGATATAACCGATTAGAAAGTTAACGTCGCAAGTTGCGGGATTGCACAAACAAGCGATACAGAAAATAAAATTATAGAAAAATTAATAAACGATATACTACCGCGAACCGAAAACGAAGCCGATCAGAGACTACCCACGACGGATCTGATCGAGCACGAAATATCATTACTGAGTAGTGCACGACCAGTAAAACAGCGATATTACCCGGTTTCGGACAAACTCGAAAAAATTATGCACACGGAATTAGAAAAATTACAAAAGAAAGATATCGTAGAAAAATCACATAGCCCATGGAACAGCCCCGTAGTTATGGTTAAGAAATCAAACGGAGATTACCGGATGTGCATAGACTTCAGGGTAGTAAATAAATTATCGGAAAAAGACGCGTATCCGTTGCCATATATGGATGTAATTTTAAATAAACTGAAACGCGCGAAATACATATCAACGTTAGATTTAAGCGCGGCGTATCACCAAATTAAATTAAAGAAAATATCACGAAATATAACAGCTTTTACAGTGCCAGGCAAAGGCCATTGGCAGTACAAAAGACTACCAATGGGACTAGCAAACGCAGGGGCATGTTTTCAAAGATTAATCGAAGAAATAATAGGCGATCTCGAGCCGAACGCATACTCTCATCTCGATGATATTGTGCTAATTTTCGAAACTTTTGAAGAGCACGTAGACTTGCTCAAGAAATTACTTATCAAAAGCATAAGCGCGGGACTTACAATAAATCGTGATAAGAGTAAATTTTGCTGCAATGAGGTAAAATACCTAGGATTTATAGTAAACGAGCACGGCTTATTGATAGATCCAGAAAAAACGGAAGCAATTCGAAATTACCCCCCACCAAAAACTATTAGACAAGTACGTAGATTTATAGGGATGGCTTCTTGGTACAGAAAATTCATAAAAGATTTCGCAAAAATAATCGAACCGATAAATAGGCTAGTAAGAAAAGACGTTAAATACGTATGGCGAAACGAACAACAAAATGCTTTCGAAATATTAAAAAAATTATTAATCGAAGCTCCACTATTACACCGCCCTGATCCGAATTCGGTATACACTGTCCAAACAGACGCATCTCAAACAAGTTTGGGGACAGTACTCACCCAGAAAGTCGGTAAAACAGAGAGGGTAATAGCTTACGCGAGCAGAGCACTGAAAAAAACAGAGATAAATTACACAACCACAGACCAGGAGTGCTTAGCGGTAAAATGGGCGATAGAGAAGTGCAGAGCGTATATAGAGGGGGAAAAATTTATAGTTATCACGGATCACAGCGCTTTAAAATGGCTTTTCGATAAAAAGAACCCCGTAGGAAGAACCGCGAGATGGGCACAAGAGCTGAGGAACTATGACTTTCTTGTCAAGCATAGGAATGGAATATTGAATAAAGTGTCGGACGCACTATCGCGAATGTTTGAGGGGGACGAAGATATTGAAGTAGCATCGATCACGTATACTAACAAAACACAAGATAAGTAGTATAGAAATAAGCTTTTTCAAGTTAGTTTAAACCCAAAGAAATATAGAGACTGGAATATAGTAAACGGGAACCTATACAGGTATAAAAACGCGAATAATTTAGATGACGAAATCGAAGACTTGGATGCGTGGAAATTAGTAGTACCAGTAGAAAACAGAAAGTATATACTATCGGAAATGTACGACGAGCCGACGGCAGGCCACCCAGGGGTAGATAAAACTTTCAGAAAGGTCGCACAATTTTATTTTTGGCCAGGAATGTACAGGGATGTAAAATCATATGTAGAGGGCTGCTATAAATGCCAACAGTACAAAGTAGAACAAAAAGGCAGATTGGATTCATGCACTCACGCGAAATAAACACGCCATGGAAATCTGTAGCAGCAGATTTAATGGGCGAAATTAGACGCAGTAAAAAAGGTTTCAAATATCTGCTAATATTCGAAGACTTATTTACGAGATACATAATTTGCATTCCAATCAGAAATAAAACAGGCATAGCAATTAAAACGCGCTAGAAAATACAGTAATCGCAACCTATGGGACCCCAGATGTATTTATTTTAGATAACGGCCGAGAATTCGTAAATATAGAACTAATAGAATTTTTGCAAAATAACTCTATAAAACACGAGAAAACCCCGGCTTACCACCGACAGAGTAATCCGGTGGAACGCGTGAATAGAGTAATAAAGACGAAAATCGCGCAATTTATTGAAAATAATCATAAAGAATGGGACAAGTATATCCCACAATTTCAATTCGCACATAATTCGTCAGTACACGTAGCGACGGGTAAAACGCCCGCGTTTTTGATTTTCGGTAGAGAACTGAAACCACCGAAACTGTGGAAAAGAGAAGTAGAAATGCGTGAAAAACCAATTAACTCGGTACGAGATATCCAAAATAAAATAGAAGATAAGTTGGAAAATAAGATTGTTGGTACAAAAAATTGTACTAAAAACGAAGTGATTGAGCAATCACAAAACCAGAATAACCAAAATAAAATACAAAATACAGAAAAACCGATTACGAAAATGATAATAAAACTGAGAACGACCTAATTAATGCTTAAAAATGCATGTCTAACCTTACGTTTTGCCATAGTAAAGCAGCTGAGAAAAGTAAAGCTGAAAAAGAAAGACATAGAAAATATTACAACTCAGGAAAAGAGAAGCAAATTTTCAAATAGGCGATAAAGTCTGGAAGAAAAATAGAGTCTTATCGTCCGCGGCGAACGATTTTACGGCTAAATTAGCGCCGCAGTTTACAGGGCCTTGCATAATTACGGCGAAAGAAGCCAAAAATATTTACAAATTAGAAAAAAATAATAAAAATATAGACTGTAGGTACCACGGGAAAGATTTAAAACATGTCAAATCAAGCCCGTGGCACGATAGAAATAATGTAAGCGCGCAGCTGACCGAGCGAGCGATAGCCCAGCCGAAGAAGAGGAAGAGAGGAAGACCGAGAAAAACGAGCCCCCCGCTAGCAACAGGTATACCGCCGGCCCCAGAGAGAGCTAGCGAGACAAGGCAGTGCAGCACGGAGAGGACCCCTCTCCCCGCACAGCCGAAAAATCATAAGCTGTCAACGGCCGAAGCGCGCGGAGCACCAAGGAGTGAGGGAGCACCAAGGAGCTAGGGAGAGACCAAAGCTTTCCCTCCGCCCGCGCTAGACCGCACGAGGGCACAGCCCGAGTCAAGGAGCAAGCAGCAACATGCACGCATTAGCAGCTCCCGCAAACACAAACAATCCGCCACACAAAGAGACGCCCCAGCGTACAGAACGCGTTCGAGGACTGTCGTTCGAGACGGGTAATTATAGTGAGTGCAGTGTATTAAGTGCCGATTCTGCGCATTTTGTAATAAAAGCAGTGCGGTGTGACAAATAAAAATGGCCGGACATAATAGAAAAGTTAAGGGCGACGAGATAGAAGCCGCGGTGCGCGAGCTTCAGCGTCGATCGCGAGACGATCCGTAAACCATGGGACAACACCGACTCGGCACAAAGCACAGCCGGATGCCCGGCGGACTTTGTCGTATCCATACGCCCAGAGGGAAAGCTAGTGATGGGGAGAGAGTGCACATGCGCCAACCCAAACATAGCTGAAGAAGCCGCAGGGGCGACGGAAGCAATGAGTAATCTACAATTAGTCAAGAATCTGTCTAAGCAAAGACAGCACCTGCGACAGCTCCAAGCTGAGTACGAGGAGCAAGAGGAGCAGAAACAGGCACGCTACGACAGAGCCGTAAGAGACGCGGCAAATCGAGCCGAGCCGACGGAGACAGAAAAGGCCGATTTTGGAAATCAGCTCATAGAAGCCAAAAAGAAAAGAGCGAGAGAACACAGAGTAAAATCGGCGGAACAAAGGATCATAGAAATGGCAGCGATAAAGAGGGGATTCGAGGGGGTGCTGCAAGGTAAACAGAAGCACATCGGAGATAAGCTGCAGGAGTGGAGAGAAAAATAAATAAAAGATTTCATAAGGTGCAAAGAGATAGAAATCTCGTGGAAGCTGACGCGAATGACGGACGAAATGGACAAGGAAGCAGACAAAATATACAAGCAGGAGAAGTCAGATGAGCGGCAAATAGACAAGATCAAGGCAGACCTGCAGAAAGAAAAGTTAGAGGAAGAAGAAAAGTGGAAGGAACGGATGCACCAGCGCCAGCGCCGAGAACATACGCCTCAAGCTGTAAGCTCGCAGCAGCTTAGCAGAGGCCATAGACGGGCCAACGAGGAACATTCCGACACGTACACCGGCAACGAGCCGAGAGGGCTCGCACGCAGCGACGCATCATCACACCGCAGCTCTGACAACAGAGTCGACAGATCAAGCGCGGCGGTATCGCCAACGCAAGCAGTTCGGTCGGGAGGACCCCATCAGCGAGCCGCAGGGGGAAGAGGCTACCAGTACCACTCGCAAGTGAGAAAGGGGGCGAGTTTCGACGACCACGTCAATAAAAAGAGGGAGAATCGAACAGCCCATCTCAAGAATTTTTGGACAAAATACGGCGCAACAGACAAGTACAGGGAAGAAGAAGAAGAGGAAGAAGAGTTAAGGAAAAATTAAGGTCAGCTCGGCGAATAATCTTAAGTTAGGTAAATTTAGAATAATAAGCAAAAAAAAAAGTTAAATATATTATAAACATAGCGTACTGATACGATCACGTAATAAAAGATAAATTTATAAACTTTAAAAATTAAAAACAAAGCTAGCCAATTCGGTAAAAATTATAAAAAAAATCGAAATGCGTTACAATTATAAGAGAGAGAGAGAGATGAGAGAAAATAAGCAATATTGCCAAATTTAGGAAAAAATATCTCGGTAAAATAAGGATTATTGTTTTAGTTTTTATTAATTATAAGTATTAATGATAATTTGATAAACGCTGATACATAATGGCAAGGCATTCTAGGGGATGTGTGTGTGAGTGCGCTCTCAATTGGCAAATTAGCCCATTACAACATAACACTCGCGCGGCTGATAGACAGCTGAAGCGAGGCAGCTAGCCCACGCCCGCAAGCGAGGATGCGAACTGCCTGCGAGGCGTCGGGAGACGCAGCACTCGCACACACACATACATACACACAAGCGGGCAGAAGTAGCCGCGCGCGGCCTACGAATTTCGGCAACGCGGCATCCCAGCGTGCCGCTAGAGAGAAAGAGGGAAAGAGAATAGGAGAGGGGAGCAAGGAGCCGACTGCCGAAGGGATGCGCGAGGCGCGAAAGAGAGGAGAGAGGGATTCGTCTACCGTTCGTCACCGAGACCGGCCGATGTCGCGAATCTACGCGCGGGGAGAATGAGAGCCGCGAGCGCGGAAGCAGCCAGCCCGGAAAAGCCGAACGAGAGCGAGGTGCGCTAGCCTACCAGCACCTGTAAGCGGGCCAATGCGAGGCGCCGCAGCTGGGGAACCGCGAGGCGAATTTGTCCGTAAGCGTGGAGGGATGATTGGTAGACGAGTGAGTACATATCAATTATAGTATACGAATGCCGCCGAACCCGAGCCGCGATGGGCCGACATGTTCGGCAAGCTTATCTTTTCTCTCTCTAAACTCTCGATCTCTGAGCCGATGCGAACCACGGCTAAAAGATCGCACGACTAAAGCGATTGCGCGAGTCCGGCAAATGAGCCGGCGAGTTCCGGAGCAGATCATTTGTTCGAGTCGCGAGGCGACTACGCGCGTTCCTGTTCCCGCGATGAGCCAGTAAGGCTACCTTTCTTGTAAATCATTGTAAATATTAGTCTTAAGTATCTTAGAAATAAATAAGTATCTATTAGATTATTAAATATCATTCTGTTGTCACCCGAAATTATTTCGAGTCCTTTAGTACTCTTGCATGCTATCCTTGCTTATATACCCTTCGGACTCGTGGGCCCCGCCACTCTCCGCGATCAAATAAACTGAGCCTAGCCGGAGCCCACTCATTTCTGTTGGCGAGCAACTCTCGACCCCTCCGTAGCAAGAGGGGCGGAAAACGCAATATTATTCAAAAATAAATCATTTTTCGCCCGGAGGCGAGAGATGTTCGTCATAAGTGTTCAAATAACTGAAGAAATAATCAAGAACAAGCTACAATGTATTTGTGAAGTAAAAAAAGAAGAATTGTTTAATCCAAAAATAAAAATAGTAGGTTTTGACAATGATACCGAGATGGATATTGCAGATATAGAAGAGGACATAAATGCAAGAAATTTCAACAATTTCACAGAGAAATGTACAGTCCTACATATGTATAAAAATAACAGGAACAACTTAAGCACAATATTGATGGAAGTACCAGCTGAAATGTATAAAGTAATAAGAGAGAGGAAAAATAGGCTTTTTATTAGTTATCAAAACTGTAGAGTGTATGACCAAAAAAAAAATTAGACCTTGTGATGCATGTGGTAGATTAGGGCATAACAAAGAATGCAGGAATGGTCCTGCATGCATAAAGTGCTCGGGTAAGCATAAAGCCAGTGAGTGCACAAGTGAAATAAGGAAATGTGTAAATTGTGTATATAGCAACAGCAAATATGAAACAAAATACAATGTTGAACATATGGCATGTGACGCGACATCTTGTGAGATCCTTAAGGACAAAATAAAAAAGTATATGGACTCGACGGATTATCCAATTGCACCTGTTTTACCATCAAGAGATTTCTACCAACACAGACAACAGATTGTAGTACATAGTAAAGAGCGGACGACAATAAATACAACAAATAATACTAATACTACATAATACTTGTCATATACAGGGTGTCAATTAAGTCCCGGGACGGCTGAATATTTTCTAAAGTACTGCTTTTCTGGAAGAGGTCAAGGTCATTCCTTAAGTAACTTTGAACAAGGAACCCAACGGTGACCTTGGATTTGACCTTGAACCTCATTTTCAAGGTTATTTTGAGGTCAACCTCATTTTTTCAAACGGGAACCCCTATTTTTTATAGCGGAATCGGAAAGAGCGAAAAATTTTACATCCGGATATGTATTGAGGTATGGGGTTGAGGTAACCCCTAGAGGTCAAATAGAGGTCAAATAATCACTTCTTAAAAATCTCGCGAGTTCAGTTTGAGCATCTCCATTAAACTTCGAACCTTTGAGTGAGAGGCAAGGGGACTCACGTTAATCAAGCACCCCAATCGTGAGAGGCAAGGAGACTCACGTTAATCAAGCACCCCAAAGGAAACAGAACTTACTACGTTCACGTCGTTGTTTCTGGGTAACGCTAAAAGTGAGAATAAGGACTGAATGTAAAATTTCTCGCTCTATCGGTTTCCGGTATTATTACTGGGATTTCCGATTAAAAAAAACCAGTTGACCTTCAAATGACCTTCAAGGTCAAGTCCAAAGTCAAATTGAAGGTCACATTTACATCCCTTGTTCAACACATCCATACTTGAAATTTCTCGCTCCTTCCGAATCCGGTATCAAAAATAAGGGTTTCCATTTGAAAATATGAGGTTGACCTCGAAACAACCTTGAAAATGAGGTTCAAGATCAAATCCAAGGTCACCGTCGGGTACTCCGTAAAGATTTACCTAGGGTATGACGTTTGTTTGTTTTGTTTTACCACTGAACTCGCGAGATTTTTAAGAAGTCATTATTTGACCTCTATTTGACCTCTAGGGGTTACATCAACCCCATACCTCAATACATATCCGGATGTAAAATTTTCCGCTCTTTCCGATTCCGCTATAAGAAATAGGGGTTCCCGTTTGAAAAAATGAGGTTGACCTCAAAATAACCTTGAAAATGAGGTTCAAGGTCAAATCCAAGGTCACCGTTGGGTTCCTTGTTCAAAGTTACTTAAGGAATGACCTTGACCTCTTCCAGAAATTCAGTACTTTAGATAATATTCAGCCGTCCCGGGACTTAATTGACACCCTGTATAATAGAATAATATGGATTATTTTGAATTATTAGAGACTATAAAAAAAGATACCGTCTAAAATGGAAAGTTGTGCGGAAATATTGATATACTTAATAAAGCAATAAGCAATGAAAAAGATTTAATAATGCATATGAATATAAGAAGCATGAATGCTAATTTTGATAAATTGAAAGTATTGTTAGACAGTTTAAGCAATAAACCATGTATTGTCATTACCACAGAAACTTTCACACAAGTCAATTACAAATTATATCAACTTTATGGATATATGAGTTACTATAATGAAAGCAAAATTAACCAAAATAATGGTGTAATGATCTTTGTACATACAAGCGTAGCTCAAAAAACAAATGTTATAGAAGTTGGTAGGATCAAAATTATTAACACACGTATTTCTTTCAACAACAAAAACGATTCTGACAGTATTCCGAAAATCTCAGCTGTTTATAGATCTCATGATATAAATAAGACTGAATTTATACTAGAAATAAACAAATACTTAATTAAAAAGAAAAATATTAAAAATCATCTGGTTATAGGTGACTTTAATATAGATATACTAGAGCAAGACACTTTGAATCAAGAATTTATTTGTAACTTTTTAGAAAAAGGCTATATTCCTGGTTATGTAGGAATCACAAGACCACCTATTGGAAATGGTAAAGGGTCATGTATTGACAATATTTTTATTAAATCAACGTGTTTAAATGCAACAACTCATAAACTTAAAAGCTCCATAACAGACTATTACCCTCTATTTATTGCCATAAACAAGGTTAAAAAAGTAAATAAAGAGTCTATAACAATAATAAATTATAAAAAACTAATAAATATTGCTAATAATAGGAACTGGTATGAAATTTTGTCAATACAAGATCCTAACTTAGCTACTGATCTATTAATTAATGAAATTAAAACATGTACAGAACTGTCAAAAATAAAAAAGAAAAGTAACGAACAAAGGTACAGGAAAAATTGGATAACTAAAGCTATTATTAAGTCATGTGAAACAAAACAATTGCTATACGATCTATGGAAATTAAATCCAAGCAATAAACAACTTGAGTCACAGTACAAAAGTTATGCTAAAATACTAGAAAAAGTAATAATAGATGCTAAAGTTAAATATGATAAGAGTCTAATAGAGAATAACGCAAATAATCCCAGAAAATTATGGGAGATTATTAATTCAAAAGTTGGAAAAAAAACAAAAATCGAATGATACTATTAATCATATTAAAATAAATGATAACAAAATCACTGATGAAAAAGAAATAGCCAATGAAATGAATAAGTACTTCTGCGAGATAGGACTGAAACTAAGTGAAAAAATTGATAAACCATCTGATACTACCTTAAAAATGCCGAATATTAATAATAATTCTATTTTTATCAAACCAACAAGTGAATATGAAATTGCAAGCATAATTAATTCTTTAAAATTAAAGAAAGGTGGTGTAGACAAAATGCATGCCAAAACAGTAAAAGTATTATGTAATCATATAGCTATACCTCTAACATATTTATTTAATTTATGCATCGAAAAAGCAACCTGGTCTGATGCATTAAAAAATGCTGAAGTAATACCGATATACAAATCTGGTGTTAAACATAGTATTTCTAACTACAGACCAATTTCTTTAATTTCTAACGTAGCTAAAATTTTTGAGAGAATTTTATATAACAGAATTTTTGACTTCATTAATAAAAGCAATATAATATCCGAACATCAATTTGGATTTATGAACAAAATTGGTACAAAAGATGCCTTGAATTATGTGACAAATATACTTTACAATAACTTGGATCATAGCAAACCTACAATTATAACATTCCTGGATTTAGCAAAAGCGTTTGATACTGTCGATCATGAAATACTATTAGCAAAATTATATTGTTATGGAATTAGGGGACAGACGTTGGATTTGCTTACAAGTTATCTAAATAATAGGTATCAAGCAGTGAAAATAGATGATAATCTAAGTAATTACAGGGTAATAATAACGGGAGTTCCCCAAAGTACAATCTTGGGCCCATTGCTTTTCATACTCTATATCAATGATATCTTGAAAGAAATCCCGCCTGAAGCAATATCGTCATATGCTGATGACACTACAATTATAGCAATTGGAAATACCTAGAACGAGGCTCAAGAAAGTATGAATAGTTATTTGAATAAAATTGAAAAGTGGCTAGCATTAAATAAATTGTCCTTAAATATTGAGAAGACAGTATACATGACTTTCGGTATCTACAAGGATAGTGTTCCTGAATATATATGAATATTAAGATAAAAAATAGAAACCTTTGTAGAGTTGAAGAATGTAAATATCTGGGCATTATTTTTGATTATAATCTAAAGTGGAATAAACACATACAATACATTATTAAAAATACGAAATACCTAGCTTATATATTTTATAAAATCTCCAAATCAATGCCTAAAGAAGTTTTAAAAATGATATACTATGCATTTTTTCATAGTATAATTAGCTATGGTATAATAGCTTGGGGCGGAGCTTACAAAACTCATATAACCTGTCTACAAAGTTTACAAAATAAAATTCTAAAAATTGTGAATAAAAATTATCCTATAACTTTAGATTACCCAATGAATATAGAACAAATATTTACATTTGAATCTGTAAAATTTCATTACAACACTCTTAAAGATAAGTACATACATTCTAACAGTATAACAAGAAATAAATAAAAAAAAATTTTCTGAGAAGGGAACAAAATTTTTACTTTTTTATGATTGGGACGTAAAAAAAATAAAAAATATTTCTAGGAGTTTTCTCTTTCAAATAGTCAATATAAAAAAGGTCAGACGAGCTTTATTAAAATAAGATATTTAACAACAAACACGATGATAATATTTTTGTTCGTACAACTTCTCAGATTCCCATTACTTAAGAAGACTGAAAATTTTTGTTAAGTTAGATTGAAGAAGCAACCAAAAAAAATATAATTAGCAAGCAAAAGCAAGGTCACTAAACGGAAATTCCATACAAGTATTTCTGCATGCATGCAGTAGGGATACACAAGGTAAAACTCGACTACTGTGCAATTTGTAGTAGGGTAGGGATCGATAGGGTCGTGGTATTGTTTAAGTTCGATATGGGCTGAGGGATGTGTGTTCGATAGGCGGAATATTACTAATTCAAAATAATATATTACAACTTATTTTGACGAAGGTGTATTATTGTAAATAATATATATAAGCTAGTATATAAAATTGTATTGCAAAATTAGAGTAATCAAGAGTTGATAACTAATTACAAAATGAAAGAAACATTTTTATGATGTGCATGGCGGAAAAAAATTTTCCAAAATGATCAAGTTTCCATGTAAAGTAAAAATTAATTATCGTGGAAGCAGAAAATTTCGCGATTCCTTTAACCGGGCCCTTTAAGTAAATTAAACTTTTACACAAAATATTTATTCGACTATACGAGGTAAATAGAAAATATTTATGCTAAATATTTATTTCGAATTTTAATACAAATATTTACCACAGATAATATACTATATAAGTTTCAATTTCCAAAGTTTTTGAACCCTATATTAAAAAAAAAATAATAATTTCCAATATTTTCAAAGTGTACGAAAGTAGCTTAGGTATAATTTATACGTAAAAAAAAACGAACAAAATTTATCGAAGGGGAAAAAAACTATTCACTTATTTTTGATAAATCCACTTTGCAACGATTAAATCACTGTAGTGATCATAGGGTTGATGGGGGATAGGTGTAAAATGTTATTGGTCGGAAGGTGGGAATTTATAGTAGCGATAGGCGGAGAAAATATATATTACAATATATATTACGAAACTGTGCATAATATGTATAAAATATAGGGTAAATGTGCGTAAAATATAAAATTATGAACATATAATAGTAATAAAAATGTTACCTTCTATTTTCGAGTGAGTGAGGCTTCTAAACTTTACCCTTTTATTCAAGTTCCAGAAAAATTTTCGCAAAGTCGTGACAATTTACGAATATACTATTTTTTTTTTTTTTTAATTAACGTCGCCATGTTTGTGCTCCCATGTGGTGCTAACCGACGACGGGGGTCTGCGGTGTGTTTGTAAACAAAGCACATGTAATTTTTACAGAGGTGCTTGTATCAATCGGCAGAGACTAGGATTCGAACCCGGGTCACCGGCGTGGGAATCCGACACTCTACCGAATGAGCCGCCGCAGGCCCCAGAAATATACTATTAGTTATACTGTTGTTATACGAATATAATATTAGTTATACTATTATTATACGAATATACTATTAGTTATACTATTATTATATTAATGATGATTAATATTAATTTACTAAATTTATGTTGTGAATATTCTAATTTAAAATAAAAATAAAAATAAAAGTATGTATTCAACGTCTATTTAATTGAAAATAATTTTCACGGTGTGTATTTATAAGCAAAATGTATTTAAATCGGATTATAATTGCTCCAGTTATGTACCATTGCTAATCACATTTCCTAATTACTGTAAATATTTTCAATTCAAAACAAAATTTTATTTGTTATGCTATTATTTAAAATCGTTAAACAAATGGAATAACAATTGCGTCAAAAAAGATTTTGAATTAAACTGATTTCAAAAAATAATGTTGAAGTAGATTGTAGAGTCTATACTGTATCTAATAAACACGTGTTGCCAAAAATTATTTTTCAGCTATCTTCTAAAATTATCGTTTTGATATTACACAAAAATTTTGAAATTGTTGATAATTATCACGAACCTTATTAAAATAATTTTCAAAATAAATACTCAAAAAAAAAATTGTTGAAACTTCCCCACGTACTCACTTACTGTTTATTACACTAGATTTGTATTTATACAATCCTAATTATTTAGAACATACGTATAAATTTTGGGATATATTTTATTGTATTTATGCCAATTTGCAGAATGCAAAATAATCGGCATATATTAATCATGCCAAATAATGCTAGCGTGGCCTACCGCCTGACGCCAAAAAAAATGGTTGCCTGTGAGACTACCTCGCGGCGCACATGCACGAATTGCTTTTAATTAAATTTTAATTTAATTTTGTAATTTAATATGAATTTTAACTTTAATTTTAATTTAATCCAAATTACACCGGAAATTTTGTCGGCCCCACGTTGGGCGCCAATTTTATGACAATAATTTTAGCTATATTATGCTTTTATTTTTTATACATAGAGTAGCAAGTACAAGCATCGTATTCTGAGTGGCGTAACTATAACAATACATACTGGATGATTTCGTTGCCTGTTAGGACAATAATTTTAGCTATATTAGCCAAGATTATTGCGCCGCACATGCAGTCTTTAACATTATATTTATACGAGGCTTTAAATAAATTACGACGCAGGAATTTAGGATAAAAGTGTGAACACTTGAGGTTTATTCATTTCTATATTACAACTCGCAGCACGATTTTTGAAGTGTTCTATCGTCATATAGAATTATTTATAAGTCTAAACTAACTACGGTAAGCACGGCGGCACGGTGGGAAACGATACATAATCAAATCCGGTGTAGCCTCCTTCGAAAATACGAGTTGGTTGACACACACGAGAAGATCGACGATAATGTCGAGGTACAGAACACGGCTCCAGGTTCGCAAATCGCCGCAAGCTAATTTCACGTTTAGCAACGGAGCAGGCAAAAAACACGAGGTGTCTGCGAGCGCGGCTCAGTATGAAGTGAGTGAGGCTCTCGCTTCGTACCCGCGGCGCTACACTTGGATTTCGCTAGTGCTGACCGAGCCCGGTTGAGGGCGCAGCGTATGGGCCTGGTGAGGAGGAAAGAGAAGTAAAAAGAAGGAAAGGGGAGCGTCGGCTCGCGGTGACGTCACGCTATATGGCACGCAGTCGACGGCTTGCAGATGGTGTTTTAGGGTCCAGGACGAGGAAGTACGACGAGGGATGCAGCAGGAAATGTACCTGGACAACTGTGTCGACGAACGGGTACGAAAACGAAAGCTGCAAGGCCCAGGACGCGTACTTGCAGCTGGAGCAGTGGACACGGTTAACCTCGAAGAGATTATATTTACTTGCAACTTACTATACTGCATTCTTCAACTGCCACTGCTATCAGGTGAGATCAGTGTTTTGTATACCACTGTAATCTACTCTTGTTAATGCTCGGTTGCTTCTAGGTGACTGGCGCGTGCTTCGGTGACTGCTGCTGCTGTTGTTATGGAGGAACGGGCCATGAACTGAGCTACGATACTGCATCTGAGAGACAACAATGCTTCTACAAATCCTCCAAACCAGGTAAGAGAGTTCCAGTTTGATGTTCGTATTTGCTGTAGGCTAACTCAGCTTCATATTTTCTAGGGCGTATGTTGCATGCCTCCGGAGTATCCATAGAAGTAGCCGTTCCGCCCAAGGTGGATCCATTTATACTTTTCAAAACATAAAACCAGGTGGGTATTATTCTAATACCATTTTGCTTATTTTCTTAAGTATTAATCCCCTCTGTATGTGCTCTTAGGTTGCTTCGAGAGGAAGGGAACAAGGAGAGGAGACACCAGGACACGCTCAGCGCACCCCAGACAAGACCAGCCGGCTCCAGCCTATGCGAGGCTCTATGGGATGGCAGCTGTGCGTTATCTTCAGCTGCTTCAGGATGTTGAAGAGCTCGCTAGCTCTGTGTCGTCGAGGAGAATAGTGTGTGTGTGTGTGTATATGTATGTGTATAGTGAGTGTCGTGGGAGTGTACCATTAGGTATTTTATACGCAAGTTTTGTCGAGCATCGGACTTGCACTGAGCAGCTCGCTCAACAGACTGGAAATTTGTGTCACACACATTTTACGCAAGCTTTTTGATTTTTTTCAATGCTTGAAATGATAATAACCAGCAACATGGTACAATTTATTCAATTTCACTTTGTTAAAACGTACAACAACGTTGTTTATAAAAGGGATTTGGACTCTCTGGGTATCTACAAAATGTGTACTATAGCAATGGTTTTTAAGCAATATGTCTAGAAATTCTGATAGAAAAACACGATCATCTTGATCATAACTAGAATTTGAGATATTTTTCATGTACTGCGAAATTGTCATCAATTTAAGATTATTTTTTATTGCAAGGCGTTTGGAATCACATTTTTCATTCTCATGACTGAAAATAAATTTTCAATGCAATCTTGAGTTAATCAAGCAGGGAGAAAAAATTTAAACTTTCTAACATCTAAAAGATAATTTGATAAGTCTAAAAGTGTCTTTGTTGAGATCAATAATGTAGACTGATATAGCTTCCAATAACAATTATTACCTACTATCAAATTTGAAAATAACTGAATTGCTTCTTCTAAAAAATTGACTATTTCACTATATTTATTTTCATTTAAATGTCCAAGAGCTAATAAAATGTGTCTGCTGGTCATAATATCAAACTATCGAAGTAGTAAGGGTACTCGTCAGCTAGACGGAGGGGGAAGGGGGAATGGCGCCAGTGCCAGCGAGTATCGACGGGTCCAGCGCGAAGAGAGGAGGGGGAGAGTTCAGGTGTTCTGGGGTGTGGTCAGGAGGATGAGCGGAAAAGTGTGCGGCTTTTCTAGATCGCGCGTAAGAGATAGCGGTGTGGCTGCATGCGTGAGTTAGTGAGGGGAGGGGGTGATAGTCCGTTGGTGGTTTCTCGCTAGTATATGTAGGTATGAATATAGCTGTACGGAATGGTATTGTAGGTATTATGCAAGTGGTTGCGAGACTATGAGATGGTACCTGTCCTCAATCTTTTTGTTTTTAGCAATATGGGTATACAGTGTTTGCGGGTACAAAAGGAGAGTTCGGGGAGTGTGCAGCGTGCACGGCTCCGTAAAGGTGACTTCGGGGAAATGTGCATTGTGAGAGCTGAACAAATGTACAAAAGCTTGTTCAATTTGTTTTGGCTGTAGATTGGATGCGTAGAGTTAAAATAGGAGAGATGGGATTTCTGCCGGGGTTTGGTAGACGCCACACCACTGACTTTTTTTTATATGCATAGACTGGCAAGTACACGGAGTTCTTTTTTTTGCGCTTAGCTAGCGCTGTCATAGTGTCGCCAGTATATGTAGGTGTAAGTGTAGCTGTGCGAATGGTATTACAGATACTGTGAATGCGCTGCGGTGCGGAAACTATAGGGGGGAGCGGGGGTAACGGGTACCGGCTATCTTTTTTTTAGCGGCAAGTGCGTGGAGCGTGCGCGGCTAGGTAAAAGTGGCTTCGGTGAAATATATTTTGGAAGGTCCGTGCAAACGGATACAAGCCTGGTCAATTTTTCTTTTTGCTGTAGATTGGTTATGTAGAGTTACGATAGAGAGTTGGAATTTCTGCCGGAATTTGAAGGAACCGCACGGCTGGCTTCTTTTATTTTTTATACATAGAGTAGCAAGTACAAGCATCGTATTCTGAGTGGCGAGCTTGTTTTAGATGATAAAAGTATTTGGAAGCAAATGATATTTAAAGTATTTAAATTATAAGAGAAGTGGCATTTTGCAAGAATAAGTTTAGTATAAATGTTATTTAAAAACTTGAATTATTACGTTATTAATGAATAAAATAAAAATATAATTTTAAAAGACTGAACAAGTACAATGATTTGAATAAAAAATTTTTAAACAATGTATATGTGAAATGAGTGTGGGAAATAAATTATGAAAGGTACGAGGATAGGAAACTAAAATGTTGAAGAACAGAATATAATAAAATATTGTTTTTATTTAAATTTTTTGTGCGTTATAAAAGTTTAGTATAAATGTTATATAAAAACTTAAATTATTATGAATAAAATAAATATATGATTTTAAAAGACCGAACAAGCACAATGATTTGAATAAAATTTTAAATAAATGTTTATACCAAATATTAACAGCTTGTGTATCTTGATTCTGTAATAATGCAGCTTGAGCCGTGGTGACTGTACTACACGGTAACTTGTATTATAAGAAATAGTTCAACACTTCTGTTTTAAATTTTTAAAATAATTATCAAGAAATGCCGATAAAAAATACTTGATTCTGTATCAAAATACGATGATATACTAATCCTTTAGAGAGGATGGCGCCCCGGATCTATCGAAGGCGAGTGGAAGGGAGCCTGGAGACACGAGTTCCGTGCGAGCGCATCCCCCCCCCCCCTCCTTCGTCGACGGAGCTCTTAAAGTTTAGTGTATAGAGTAGGAGTTGTAGCGGAGTAGGGGATAATACAGTGACCAGAGGTCTAGAAGATCATGCAGTGGTTGAGGGGATCTGTCACCCCCAACTTACGTAGAGAAAAGGCCAACGGTGCACCTATATTTTCAAAGACATACCGTCACTTAGATAAAACTTGGCCTAAGTTGAAGGGTACCATGGTGTTGTGCGCACGATGGTAGGGAGCGCAGAGATTCCTACGTAAAAATATAAACAGTAAAACATAAGAAAATTCTGCCACTGCAAATGAAGGAAAGGGAGACGGAAAAAGTGTAGTGGAGGGGTGTAAGGAACACCTTGATGGTGTCATGACGAAAAATTTTAGAGAGCATCTTCAGTTCTTCTCGCATACTCAATAGTATTTCAACTGTAAAAGGAAAGTGGAAAGAGTTTCCAAACTAAATGTAAAAAACTTGACGCAAATTAAGAAAAGTATTTTATTTTCTTTACTTCAAATACGTATATAAATTTTCATTAAAATTCATTCTGTCTCGTGTAAAATTGTATCTCGCGGATTAAACGAACTAGGACCAAGAATCATTCAGGATGAGGATAAAGAAGAACAGTTTTGGGTAAGTGCTAAATATCTTTTTAAAACTTATAAATATGTTTATTAATTTTATTATTAATTTATTTCATAGCCTTTGGACGAAGGAGAGCTGCCAATATGGCAATACGTAGCCCAACGAATAGAGCAGGATAATTCTCGAGAAAAACAGAGAATACGATATAAGAGACCTGTAGAAAAACTGCGTTACCTTAAGTTTAACGATAGTAAAAGTGTAATAATTAGTTTCTGGATAAAATAAATTATAAGACGTAGATTTAAAAATTGATATTAATACATGTTTTATTTTATTTACAATGCCACTTAGCGCTTTTATTTAAGCGTTTAAAAAATGTAAAAGCTGAATTAAATAAAGATATAGTTATAACATAGAAAACAGTTAAGTTGGTTCAGCAGATTTTAAAATTAATGTTCAGCTGCGCAGTAGATCTTCAAGTAAGTAACTATCAGTGCCTTTTTTTAATCCATCTTATTGTCTTATCTGTGGCAAGTATATAATATTTTTAACTTTTGATATGGTTTCAGGATCCGTTTTTCATAAAAGTTGTAGGACAATTGAAAACTGGAGGAAGCTGTAAAATAGCGAATTCCTTTATTACTCCTGAATCATTGCAGCGTGGTAGGTCGCTTTGGATATTTATAAACAGAATACAGTATATATTATTAACTTCGAGAAGGCAATTTTTCCAAAGGATTATTTAACAGTTCTTAGAAATGATACCGACTTGGCATCACAAGAAGATGAAATTGTGTGCAATAATTTTGATGAATAATTTTAAAGCATTATGTTCAAAGTGTCCAGTTAAATATTTTCAATTTACGCATTAGTACAAATTTTTCTATAAGCGAATGCATAAAAGTGAAAAAGATGCTAAGAAGTGTAAAGTCATGTAAAAAAGGTGTAAAAGCAGTGTGAAATTATGTAGAGAAGTTCAAATAAAACAATGACTGAATGTGGTCAATTTTTGTTATTATTATTATCGACATGAAAATAATGAAATTTACGTAGAAGAAAAATGTATTAAAAAGGTTGTAGAGTGTAAAAAAGGTTAAAAAAATAGTTTGTGTGTGTGTGTGTGTTGTAGTTTTTATGTGTTAAAATACTTGAATTTCCCCTACCACTAAGTGGACCCAATGTCAACCCCCGCGATCGCGCACGGCAAGCGTTCTTCCTCTCTACTAGTTTGTAGTGCCGTTTAACCGTTGTCGGATCTTTCTGATGGACCCTCTGCAAGCTGCTGTAATTCTCATACACAGTCATTCAATGGTCGTCAATCTGGGATTATTTGTACGTGTTTCAGTAAAGCGAATTTACTTCTAAAAAGAACATAAGTCTGAAGCAGAGGTAAATACCTATTTTAGCAATAAGTGAAGAGAACGTCAACGTTTGCTAAAGAAGGTATAGTGTTAAAATAGTGAAATGTCTCAAGCTGTGTTAACAGGTGATAATTTTTTTCGAAATAAGATCAACAAAGAAAAGAAAAAAGTGTATATGACACATGTTAAGGAGCAAAAATTCTCATCGTATCAGCCACTACAATTAACGTCTTATTTTTTAAACAAATCGGGAACAAAAAATCTTAGCGTCGGAATTCGACTTTTACATATTGAACAACCACAGCCATTTATCCTGCTTTCATCCAATTTCAATAATATCGGCAGCGGTGTTAGCATCGACGCAGATACTTGGATTAAAATACAATATAATCTCAGTGAAATAAGTGAATTCTTTGCTTTTGAATGCTGGAATGACAATGATGCTTCACGTCTTGAAATGAACGATTTGGAAATCGTTTTTGTTAAAACATACGACGCTAAATCGATTATCTTTAATAAGAAATCAGAATATTCCAAAGATAACCACACAAAATACATGAAATTTTATCAACCGACTATTACAAAACCGTCTTTCGAATGATTCAAAAATGGTATCGTGTGTGTAGAAGAATGCTACCGCCGACTTCAACTAACGTTAACTGATATTATAAACTATACAAATATTATTTGTGAACAGTTAAAAGAAGTTATGAACGATATTGATATTAACTCTCAACAAGGCTACGACTTTGTAAAAGTGTTTTTGTTCCAAAATAATGATTTCAAAACTAATGTAAAATGTAAATTTAATAATTCGGAATCGGCTGATTTTATAAAACATTACTCTGAAATTGTATACTTATAATACACATCACTTCAACTCGATTATCTTATTTATGAAATGCGCAATTCTTAAAACTTAGCGAGATCTTTTTATTTGCATGTGTTTGTGTGTGTGTGTGTGTGTGTATGTGTGTGTGTGTGTGTGTGTGTGTGCGTGTGTGTGTGTGTATGTATGTATGTGTGTGTATGTATACGTGCTTGATATTTATGTGAAATTATAATTTTAATACTATATTAATAAAGTATTACCATATACACAATTGTCCTCTGTTAACTATAAAATAAAAAAAATATTGAGTATCTTACATTATTATTCCTTTACCCTCCACTTCATCCATTATTTTACTTTTACATAAGCTAAAATATAGAAAACAATTTTTCATATCAATTATTAAATATTATTGATTATCTACAATTAGTATAATTTGTTTATGGGTATTTGTCAAAAAGTTGAACAATTCTTGTCCCGCCTGTTTTACAAGGTAACATGGCATTATATGAATCTCAAAAAGATAGTACTACAACCGAACTATCGTAAGCAAGAATCTGCAAAATTTTCAGAATATCAAATATTTTCTATTCTGAGTAAAACATAAAAAACTATGCAAAATGTATTGTTCGTTCCATGTCCCAAGCCTTAATTTCATCCGAATATACCAAGAAAATTAGTAATACACTAAATTTTAACCAAAACAAATTACACAGAGGGTTAATGTAAGTCTTTGTTAATCCAAAAATGATGCGCGGCCTTTTAATGCGTGTATTCTGTTTATGTATGGTCGTTTCGATATGAGTCCTCTAGTTTTGATGTCTTGTCCGTCCCAAGGGCTTTATTCAAAGAAAGATGAAACCGACAAACTATGTGTAGTTGTGGGAGATGCGAAATCGCGGAGGCTTGTCCCTGTGAAAGATGTGCGGAATGCACTTGATCCTCTAGAACGTCCGATTACTCCGGCCGAAGCGGAAGTGATCTTCGGTTAGCCCCCTAAGTCTTACAGGTGCCGCGATGTAATGCGTGCAAGTTGTTCGAGTTGTTGCCTGGAGGGAGCCTCAGAGGTGGGGGGGGGGGGGGGAGAAAACGGCCCCAACGACTCTTCACCCGGCTAGTCGAAGCTAGCAACCTTCAGAGTGCGCGTCCAAGGGTCGAAGAGCCTACGGACGTCACCCCGGATGGGAGTCAATACGTCGACAGGCACGGCTCGAGAGGTGAGCTTGTCTGGTATTCAACTCCGGTTTGGCAGTGTTAGGAGATGTTTAAAGAAGTGTTAGAGATTTATATATTTTAACGGGTTTATTATTAATTCAATGTATCTACATAGGATTGTGTTAAGTTTGATTCAATTCTAGGGTGGACTTGGCTATATAGAGCGGAGTAAGATTAGCCCGCTCTAATGAGCGTAGCCGCTAGAGAGAGAATGAATGCTCTGCGGCCGCACGGCTGCTTATATACCCGAGCTTGTTCTCTCACTTGCGTGTTATATGTCTCGACGCCACCTGTGGGTCAAGTTTGTAACTCTTTGCTTAATTCTTATGGTAACACGTGTGCCGGTATGTCGGTACACGCGTTCCACTCTTACCTCTTATCATTATATGATACGCCGTCTCATTGTATTAAAATATTCACAAATTAAAATGCAAGCTATTCCTTCTTGTAACTCTTATATACATTTTGTTAAAAAAGTTCACATATACTTATTTATTAGTATTGTTTTCTACAAATAATTGGTTAATATTGTGCTTCTACTACCGTACCTTTATTATATGTCTTGTCTGTCCAGCGAAAAATTCTTTAACGGAGCATTCAGTTTGAAAAATAAATATTTAAATCGAATTTGTCGTTTAAAAGGACAGAGGATTTACTTCTATCTTAATTTCACATACATCTGGAGCATTTAAATAATTAAACTACTAAAAAGATATGTACGGCATAAATGTCTTGTCCGTCCAATGCTTACGTTAAATGTACTAAAACACTCGAAGGCGGTAGCATCGAATACGACAAATAGGTAAATAAGCAACATTTTAACCTATTTAAGCGTAGATCATAATCGTTCATATTTTGTAATATGCGATGCAATTTTTAATTTCTGCTAAACAAGAGATACTTCATGTAAGGATATATATATATATATATATATATATATATATATATATATATATATATATATATATATATATCAAACAATATTAAATGAAAGTTATACTGTATAAATTCGTAATTTAAAAGAATTGGTTATAAGAAACTTTCAACATTGTAATATTTATTTAACTACATATAAGTGTTTTTTGATCTCGCCCATTTTAATTTTCTTTACTTATACGATTAATATTATTACATCATATTTTTTATTTTCGGTTTCAAAGACTTTATTTCATTGAGAATCGTACTTTTAAAAAGGGCCAACTTTTTGACAATCACCCTTATACACACGGAGCGAGTCCTTTTATATTGTATTTAAACTACTATATATTTAGGGCTGACACCATTAAAACTTTATAAGTAGAATAGTCATATGTGAAAGGAAAAATTGTTTGAAAGAGTTCGTGAAGAAATATTTCAGTTACGTTAAATTTTATAAAAAATAAAAAATATCGTTCTTTTAGAACTTGAATAATACAAAGAAAATCGCAAGGTAAAATATATTAAATAAATAAAAAATTTCGTTTTATTGACTAAAGTTAAAGTGCAGAAAAACAATTTTATATTTTAAAATATTATCAATTATTTACGATTTGTATAATATAAAATATTTTTGTTTTATTGAATAAGATTTTTAAAATCAAATAAATGTAAAATTTCTTTTTCGTACTGTTGAATATAGAAAAAACATTTTTAACACTTACCAATAAAAATTATTAAGTATTTTCTTAAATATAAAATGCAGAAAAACAATTTTACATGAAAACGTATTTTGAAAATTTTCGTCAATTATTTATAAGATTAAAAAAGTTTATTGAAATATAGTTGAAAAGTTTCGTTGAGTAGTTATAAGAGAAAAACAGCTGTCGATCTTTTTTTATCGCGAGATAAAATATTTTTTTATAGAAAAACATAAGTTTGAAAGCAAACGTTTAAGCATAGAATTAAAATTTTTATCCATTATCAATATAGATAGAAAAATTAAAAGAGGTTACACGGAAAGGAAATTTCAAAATATTCTCAACATTAAATGTGATATTTCTTAAAAACTTCATGAAATATTTGTAAGAAAAAAGAATGTCGATAAAAAAGTGGAAAAAGATTATAACTGAAGGAAATAGTTTTAATGAAATTGTATTGTGAACATTGCAAGAAAGAGTTCTTAATGATTCATGAAAATATTTTAATGCTTTGTAAAGCACTTTAAGAACTCGTCAAAGCTCTGCAACTTGTTTAATAAAACTTGAAAACCGAATACATGTTAAAAAATTTAAAAAAAAATACTGTCTAGAAATCTAATAAATGTAAAAATGTTGGTTTCATTCAAATCGATTCAATGCACAATAACAATTTTGATACTGTCAACAAAAATTTAAAAGTTACGGACGGTTAAGCTGAATTTTCTTTTAAATGTTTAAAAATCTTTTTATTTGATATTGTTTCGGGAAACGTTTCGATTAAGAAATACTTTTTGACAATACACATATATATATATATTGAAAGTTTTCATGAAAGATTTATAGATAGTAGATTTCGAGGTAAAATAAATTTGGCAATCGAATAAATATTTAATATTTTAAGCATCATGATTGCACTTGAACTGATCTATTATTTTTGAGTAGAGATCGGGGTAAATTTTGCGTTTTATCCAATGTTAATTTTTTCCTTCATCTCTCTCTCTCTTACTCTCTCTATATTATGAAATTTTCTTTCCGTGTAACCTCTTTTAATTTTTTTATCTGTATTGATAATGGTTAAAAATGTAAATTCTATGCTTAAACGTTTGCTTTCTAACTTATGTTTTTCTATAAAAAAAGATCGACAGCTGTTTTTCTCTTATAAATACTCAACGAAAATTTAAAATATATTTCAATAAACTTTTTTAATATTATATATAATTGACATAAATTTTCAAAATACGTTTTCATGTAAAATTGTTTTTCTGCATTTTATATTTAAGAAAATACTTAATAATTTTTATTGGTAAGTGTTAAAAATGTTTTTTCTATATTCAACAGTACGAAAAAGAAATTTTGCATTTATTTGATTTTAAAAATCTTATTCAATCAAACAAAAATATTTTATATTATACAAATCGTAAATGATTGATAATATTTGTTAGTTTGAAATGCGCGCGCTTTTTTGCGAGAGAAACCGACAGATGGCACCAGTAGCGCCGCGCTGCGCCGGCGCCACCAGAGAGGACGGCAGCTGCGGGCAGTGTAGCTCCGGCTTTCATGGCGTGAGGACGTGATCGAGAGCGGCTCCACCGACACTCCGTATTTATATAAAATTCAGTTTAAAATAATTAATTTCTTCTACCCGCCATTCATTGTATAATTGTTCTTACATTGCATCAATCAACTGTAACTTCAATATTTTCTGTTGTATAACCCGAGATAACTGGCTGGTCTCCACCGCCTTCGGAACGAGCTTTCAACTGATCGAGTGTTTGCATGAAGTGGGGTAACCTGTGACCGCCCTAATTTCATTAATTTGGTCCTTGCGGAGCCGGATTCATCACGGTGCTTGCTAATCTACGAAGCACGCTGAACACAGGTTAGTCCAGTGTGCATAGTGCAGTGTAATGAAATTTCGTGAAGTGAACATTTCTAACACTCGCGGCGGCCATTCATTGCCCTATCGTGCGTCGCCACGTGACGGGTCGCGACGGAAGTGCGCCAGCGTCCATCTTGTGTGCTGTGTCGCGTCGCCCGGTGGCCGCTCGGATTTAGTGCGCCACGCCGTTATCTCGCATCGAACAGTGCTCGTCATATCCTCACGAAACCATGCGGTCTGCGGCGGAAGTGCGCTCGCGTCCATATCGATGTTGGCGTGGCGCATTGCCGCAGTGGCAGTTAAGTCGGTGACCGCTCCTATCCATCGCGTATATACCGACGTTTATCCCCAGGCTCGCAAGGTATTCGATAGTTCGTGGTGGCTTTGTGACGTAAGCGCGCCCGTGTCCGTTGGATGAAAGATATAGTTTCGTCGAGTGACCGGTTGATAATCTCTCGGGTTGGGTTCGGCATGCTGCCGTTTGATACAGCAGATTCACGCAACATAATCGATCGGGTAGAGTTGCTCGAGATAGACGCGTGATCGCAGTCAACCTCATGTTGCTGCACTTCGCTCTGTTGCCGACCGCTCAAGTCCGATACGCATGTGACGAGGTTTTATCCTATACTGACCACGCGTTTGGAAGTGACAACTAGAGCAGTTCGAAGTTGATCTCGGTCTGCCGACGTGGCACACAGCGGCGTCGTTCGCCGACTCATACGCATCATATGTTGCGGTCGGGAGGGGAGGCTTACCTTGATGAAGATTCTTCTCGCCATTAGTGCTGTCGCAAGCGCTCCGCCGCGCCGTGAGTCGCGTTGGCTCGAGGTCGGTGCAACCACGTAAGCTGCCTTGCTATCTGTTCCTGGCCCCAATGCTGTCACCGGGGGCTCGAGGATGGCGCTCGCTCGCCTGTCACTCGTCGGTTGCCTTTCAACTGGCATCTCGCCCCACTGCAGCGTCAGTGGGGCTCGAGGACGGCACTCACTCGCCGCGTACACGCAGTTTGCCATTGAACCAATGTCTCGGCCCGCTGCGGCATCAGGGGATGCTCGAGGACGCGCGCACTCGCCTCGCGCATCAGCCACCCAGTCGGTGCGCATCTTGCCGCGCTGCTGCGTCAGTGGAGGCTTGAGGTTGATATAGTTTTTCTGCATAGATTATTGCATTCCCACGACCTTGGTGCGTGATTCGTTTTAACCCTAGCTCTATTACAATGTCGTCGGGAAAGGGTTCGAGGGCCGCTAGGTTGTCACGCCTCTCGCTGGCCATGACGCTGCCTCGCGGACCCGAGCCTCCGCTCATGAAGAGCGTCGAGCTAAGCATGTTATTTTTTACGGGTACAATGGCTGAGCTGGTGGCCACCCAACATGCCCTCGTGGCAGTCATCAAGAACTTCGTAACAACGCTGCAGGCCACTCTCCCTGACGACTGGACGGTAGGCATGGTGCAGGCCCGAATGGAGGTACTGCAAGGGTACTGGGCTGATTTCCAAAGCAACCATCTTGAGATGATTTCTGCCGCTGTCCCAGCAGCCGAATATGACCACGGAGGTATCTATGCGGAAATTGAGCAGGCATATATTTCCGGGCGATCAACGCTCCTCGATACCCAACGGCGTTTAGATCCGGCACCAGCTGTCAATGCGATCACCAATCAAGGCGACCAGTTAGGGCAAGCCCGCTTGGCTCCTGGAACTGGGCTCTCTCGGCTGCCTCAGATCGATCTGCCCACCTTCTCTGTGATGTGAGACGAGACACGGTGCTGCAGGCGCGTCTCTGCTTCAACTGCCTTCGGTCAGGTCATTCAGCACGAGCTTGTCTCTCCAAGTCTGTCTGTCAAGTGTGCCAAGCTTTGCACCACACCCTGTTACATAACAGTGGTCGTAAACGCGCTGCGTCGGTTGGTGCCTCACCCATACCCTCAAAGAAGGCAAAACCAACGGCTCCCAATGTCGACCTTATGACCTCAGATCCACCTGATCCACTGACGTCCTGACTGACAATATTGCCTACGGCGTCCCTCCGCATTGGCAGCGGCTGCGGTCGGACAGTCATCGCCCGTGCCTTACTAGATGCCTGCTCAAAAATCTCGCTCGTTTCTCTCAGGCTGACTAATCGTCTCAACATTGACCCGGAGCGGAGTACAGTAAACATATCCGGCGTTGGGGGATTAACGTCTGAGCGAGCTCGCCTGAAAGATCGCCTTGTGATCTACACTCTGGAATCATCTGGCCTAACACCACTGGTCGAGTTTGAAGCTCACTGCCTCCGGCATCTCATGATTTCCACACCCGCGTCGCAGCTGGACGAAGAGTCAAAAAGAGCATGGCAGGGGCTCAGACTGGCCGACTCTCAATTCGGCGTTCCGGGGGAGGTTGAGCTGCTCCTGGGTGCGAATGTTCTCCCCGACATCATGAGACCAGGTTTTCTTCAACGTGCCGGCCTCGTGGCACATCGCACGGCTGTTGAGTGGACAATCTCAGGACGTGCCACGCAGCGCAAACCCAGGTCGGCCAACTTTTCGTGCCTGGCGACACAAAGCGATACGGATCCACACTGGCATCAACAGTTGCTGCAGACTGTGCAGCGATTCTGGGAATTGGAAGACATACCCCGCTCGATGCGGATAGCCGTGGAGGCGTGTGAGCGCATCTTCTACGCTCATAGACGAGACCAAGACGGTAGATACATTCTGCGACTACCTGTCAAGCCTGGTGCTTTAGCACTCCTTGGCGACGGCTTGTCAGGCGCTCAAGCTGCTCATCGATCCATGCATCGTTGCATAGCCCAAGACCCCATTCTGGCATCAGAATATCGACGGTTTATGAGCGACTACCTGAGCCTTGGTCACATGAGAGTGGTGCCCCATGACAAACAGCTGTTACCAGGGTCACAAGTACACTACATCGCTCATCATGCAATCTGGCAACGTGGTGATCAGAATCCAAAGGTGATAGGTGTCTTCGACGGCTACAGGCCCATCCACACCGGACGCAGCCTCAATGACACCCTTTACACCAGGCGAAAGCTCCAAACCTCGGTCTGGTGCGTGATTACTCGCTGGCGAAAACATCGAGTGGCATTTTGTGCTGACATGAAAATAATGTATCGTCAAATTTGGACCGATGAACGGGACGTTGTTCTCCAACGCATCCTATGAGCCCCTGAAGAACGAGACCCCCCTTGCACTTGCAAGTGCTCACCGTCACATACGGAGAATCATGCGCTCCTTATCTCGCTTTACGTGTGATTGAGCAACTGTGTCACGACGTAGGTGGCCCTTACCCCGAAGCTATCGAGACTATGCTCAAGGATCGGTACGTAGATGACATACTCACAGGCGCAGATGTAGAGTCAGAACTTCGACTGAGAGATCAGGTGATTCAGCTGCTGAAGGCGGGTAGTTTCCCACTTGGAAAATGGGTTACCAATTCACAGGAGCTGTTAAAGGATCTTCCGAGCGAGAACTGTCTCCGCCCCGAAGGACGACAGCTGAGAACCAATGGCCCTGTAACTGAACTTGGAATCCGCTGGAACCCTTCAGATGACAGCTTTCGCCTCGATTCTCCTTCAGTTCAAGGCCGACAGCAAACCAAACGAAAGATTCTTGCAGCCGTAGCTTCGCTGTTTGACCCCTGTGGATGGTTCGCCCCAGCTGTATTGTTAGCTAAACTCCTGATGCAGGATCTTTGGAGAGCCCGACTCGAATGGGATGAAAACCTACACCCCTCATTTGCGCGTCCCTGGGAAGGAATCAAGGACGGTTTCCAGGTACTCCCCGACATCAAGCTCCCGCGATCGGTGCAAACGAGGCCGAATAGGGATACTCAACTCCACGCTTTCTCAGATGCAAGTCGTCGAGCCATGGCAGCTGTCGTTTACATTAGAGTATCCAGCTGTGTTTCGTCGGTTGCCGTCAACCTCCTAGTGGCCAAGACCAAGCTTACACCGATCCGGAGCTTGAAACCTGCCACACTACCCAATCCGCGGATGAACATCCCTCGCCTGGAGCTGCGAGCCGCCCTGATCGCTGCTCGGTTTCTTCGATCTCTGTCAGAGGAGCTAGGAGTG